>OX421896.1:15719422-16969422 GCA_949128065.1 Beris chalybata | reverse complement strand
GGGCTCTGGAATATTCGGTCAATAGAAGCCGAAGCAATTCGGTCCTTATCGAAGCAGTCGGTGCTAGAACGTGAAATGGGGCTCCTAATTTAAGTCCTAGCAACATTCGGGGTCACATAGGAACATTAGGTAATAGAAAAGATGTTTATGGTATTTGATCATGAAGTCCAATATTGCCGTTATGGTTGTTTGGTTTACGTGGCGGCCCGTCTGCCGAAAACAGGGCCAAATTAGCACAGGAAGCGCCGTTTTGATACCACAACTCGTTTATCCTGGTCGTTGAGGGCTTATGAAGTAGATGCAGAGAGCTAGGGCTTGAATGGATTGTGGTGGTTCTATGTTGGTTTTCTTCTAAGTCTTCTTCGATGATGATTTCTTATAAATCTGTGGACTTTCTTCTAAGTCTTCTTCGATGATAATTTCTTCTAAGTCTTTTTATTAATATCTTTTAGTTAAATTGAAGGCTAATGGCACGAGGTTGTAATGAAGCCTATCTCGAGTGCCATTAGCTATTTAGTGAATTGAAACGCGCAGCATAACGTTCTAAAATTGACTGTGTCTATTTCTTCAGATTTTTTCCTTATATCTAAAATTCTTAAACTTAGCAGTTCGATAGCAGAGTTCTGTTATCGAACCCTCTCCACCGGTCATGCACTCATGTGGAGTCAGCTAAGTCAGCTAGAGTCAGCTAATTGAAAGAATTGACATCGCTAGGTTGTGAACCCAATAAATTATTCAAGTTAATGACTTGTGATCATATTGCAATCATAACGTACTGGCTGGTAAGTTATTGACTTGCGATCATATTACGGTCACAACGCGCCGGCTAGATTTATGATTTAATTAAATTCGTACCTCGAGTTGATCATATGAATATAACACTCTAGTTGTATCATATATATTCATATGTCATCACAAATTGCTCGGGTCGATCGTACGTTATTGTTTACGCTTACCACATGTTGGAGTTGTGTTTACAATTGTGTTTACATTTCAATTGTGGGCGTGTATACGAGCTGGTGGTTTATTTAAAAATGGAGTTGACATTATTCTAGTCTCATGATTGGCTGGCTGATTCAGCGCACTAGAATAATGTCTTACAGATGCACTACAGGATTATCATATCCATCCGCAGCTGTTTAAGAAGGTAATCAGTTCTCCAATCTTAATCCTCATAATGAAAAGTGTTTGCAAAATCCGGAAACACACAATCATGTGTATGAAATGTCCTCAAGGATTGGACACCAGGTGACAGATAAAGGTTGAAACCAAGAATTGACGCTGACTTCAGAGCTGAAAACCTTGCTGTTTTATTTAACAAATAAAAAACAATACTCTTTCAATAATAATATAAGTAAAATATATTTTAAACGCCGTTTCATACAAATATTAAAACAAAACTTAGTTCACACTTTCCGGACTCTTGTCCAAAATTGTCTTAGCAAATTGCAATGCAATTTCCATCGATAGTTTTCCCGATAGAATCCCATGACGTTCCATCACGTTCCAAATAGTACTCATAAATACAAAAAATATCGTAATAGCACAAAGAATAAATTTCGTTGCGGTAAAAAATGTTTGTAAACCGTACGAAGGTTTAGTGTCGGCAATACAAAAAAGCAGGACACCAACGAGCAGCCCCATACTAACATAAAATATCCGATCATGTCGAAGTTTCCACATTCTTGCATTGCAAATGCTAATACTTTCTTCTAATACAGCCACTCGATTTTCAGGACTGCATTCCTCGTCACACGAGCTACTGTCGCCGGATGGCATAGTTTCGGTTGTAGCATTAATTCGAATTTTCGCTAAAACAGCTTCATGATCGGAATAGCTGAATTTTTGACCGGGAACACGATCGGGAAATGGTAATTTGTATTCTTGTACGCTAGCCTAAAATAGAAACAATAACTTATTACGAATAGTTCAGACCGACGAATTTTATTTTCTCTTACATGGAAACTCCGGCCGGATCTGTATAAAATGTGATCAATTCGCTTTCCCGCAGGATTGGTGTTTGCCGAGGGTTTTCCCGTGTATGAGTTCAATGGGCATTCATTTGTTCCCACCAAATGATCGTTACATGCATCTTTTAAATTAGATGTATGCGTTAAAACTCTGAAAACGAATTGATAATTTTTGTATCAAAAATATCGAACACAAAGAAAACTAACTTGAACGCAATATCGCCTGGTTCGGTGTTTAAATCGCCTGCCAAAATTTGTAAAATTGAATCACTACGAGTATTTTCGATAAATTGAGCAGTATCAAAAGCTTGGATGACACGATGAGCTTTGTATTCATCATTGATACTATCATATTCAGCGTGTAACTAAAGCAGAATTTCAAATTTAGAGCAACCAGTCGAGAGAGCAAACAAAAATTTCCTTACATGAGCAATGTAAATATTAACTGGATGATTTTTGATGAGAATGCGGCACAGGCCTACACCTTTGCCGCCGAACCAATCGCCGTGTTGAATTCGATGAGCGTATCCATTGACTGACCACGAATGGAACAGGGCCGATATAATGGGAAATTTCGATAAAATGCACAGACCGGAACCGAAGACACCGCTACAAAAAATGAATTCGAAAGAAATATTGATTTTTTTTTTTGGTAAAATATCCTGTTGAAAAACGTACCTGTAAAAATAATGGCTATACGGAAAAACATCTGCAGTGGTTCTTCTAATATATTCGTAATCCTTTTCCGACCATACTTCTTGCAAAGAAACAACATCGTAGAAACCTTTCTTTAGTTCCTTTGCAATCGAATGGATTCTAGCTTCTCGATCGGCAGAAACAAACGGTATTCCCCTGGAAATAAATTAGACAAGAAAGTTAGTTTTGATATGGTTAAAACACTAAAGGGTATTTCTGCTTGGGCAGCCCAATGCAATGCAGGCATCCTTCCATGGGCATTTCTGAACGACATCCGATCTCTGACGGTCGCTTGAATTCTAAATAAGGTAAACATCAATTCGGAAGGAGTCGGTGTTGAAAGTGTATGTAAGTTTTTGTGTTGGAGACACGCAAATCTTTTATTCGACCAAACAAAACGGCTGTGGTAAAAAATAAAAATCTGCCATGTGTCTGGGCGAAATTTTATTATTTTTCAGGTCACAGTTCGAGAGTGGTCAAAGTCGGAGTATATCATCAGTTGTTTCGAGATTATATTACTTTATTATTTTTTAATAATAAAGTATTTTATATTTGTTCTTAAAATGAAAATATTTAAAATAGAAATAACCAATTTCACATCTCATCAGAACTAAGGGATGGCAAAAATTGTGGAGACATATGCAAGCAAAACCTTGGATGTTGAATATCAAAAAATTGTGAAATGAGTTTGTAGGCGATTATATAAAAAGTCTGTGGCAATGAAAAACGATCTGCTATCTCATCAATGCTAAGAAATATGTTGAAGCTTTGAAATACATACAACTCCCTTACACCCCTAAGGATTGAATATCTAAAAGTAATGAAATTGACTTTTTGGCGCCTATATAGTAGGAAACCTTGGAAGTAAAAATTAATTCGATATATCTAAGCAATATGTAGAAATCTTTGAAAACATATGCAATCTCCTTAAATCCACTTGGGGCTGAGTATTTAAAAATTCTAAAGGGAGTTCACTTGACGATTTTCCATACAAATTGATGTACGTTTTCCTCGGGAACAGCTCAACCGATTTCAATCAAACTTTGAACACTTATTACGTTAGTAAATTTAATGCTACTGAATTTACAGTGGTTTTATGCTGTAAATTTTAAAACTTCTTTTTTGAAATAAAATACGAATATTATAGAATTAGATAAAATTGTTATATTTTATTTACCTTTCTTAAAACTTTTGCTATTACTATTTAAAATCTATTAAAAAATATCCAAATAAAATAATATGAAATGATTGAAGGGCAGTGCAGCCGACATGCCCATGAATTTATCGGATAATTAAGTGTTCTCGTTGGAACAACTCAAGCAGAGCAAATTCGGCCTACTTGAAAGGTTACAGCGGATGTAAGGCAGTGAATATGAAAATGATGTACGCGTTTTAATGCTACCTTGAATTACGGTTGAGTCTCATTCTCGCAGCGCAAATTTGGCCTAAGATCGTGAACCTCAACAGAAATATAGTCAAAGAGGGCGAGCCGGCGTTGCGCGTGGCTTAAAAAGCCCGAATAAGTTTTTAGTTTGCGTTGTCCTGGACCAATTTTGGCAAGGTGAAATTGGGTGGACAGTATGGATCGAAAGTATTTATGATTAGAAATATAACAATTATAAATAGTATAACAAAAATGGAAAATTATGTTCGCGAAGTCCAAACAGCTACTGAATGAAGGAATTTTTGAAATATTTAAAACTATTTGATTTATAAGCTTTGAAAGTTCAAACTTTTTTCATGTTTTTTTAACTTTAAAAAAAATCTTTAGAATCAACTTTTTAAAAATTCCTTTATTCAGTATTTAGACCGAGTTGCTCACTTAAACCAAAAAAATATCATCGTCTTAATCGAGAAAAGGGAACCTTTCTTAAAAAAAAACGCCAAAAAAATTTTCTTTTAACCCAAATATATTTTTTTTAAGGCCAATTTTGTTACCATCATCGCCGATTATTTTGAAAATTTGTGTACTTGAAGAATTAGTGAAAAAAAATATAATTTCAATTTTTTTTTTCTATCTCATTTATTTTTGTTAGAATCCCAGGCTTATTCAGGACCGAGTCACAAGTTACAAAGTAGGTCGAGAGTCTCAATTTTGTATGAATTTTGAATTAATTGAGACTTTTTTGATATGAGACTCTGATCCTGAATAGGCCTGTATAACTAACAAAAAAAAATTGGATAGAGAGATGAGATGTTAAAGTTTTCGCAAAAAGGGTATCCAAGTCCTTTTTGAAAATTCATATCTCTGTTAGTTTTTATCATCTAATATATAAAAATAAGTCAGTTTTTTGGTCGAGCGCGATGGAAATCTACACCTGTGAAGCGTTTCCTCCTAAAATTTTGCATGGACATTCTCGAGACTACCGGACAGGTCGTGTACATAATTATATATTCCCGAAATTGGTGGTCCGCGAGTTATTTGAGTTTTTTAATAAGTTGAATCAGGTAAACTTGACTTAGAATTAAAAATTTACAACAGACAGTCGTAGCCGAGCGGGTAAGGCGTCTGACTAGAAATCAGATGATAGGTTCGAATCCTGCCGACCGCGAACAAGTGTGATTTTTTTTTTTTTTTAATTTATTTGTTTCGATTTTACTACCGGTTGCGAACAAGTGACGTAAGTAACAGGGCCGATAAAACATAATTATATTTATTTATTATTTATTTAATTTTCCTTAGCTACAGCCTAAAGATTAGACAGAGCAAGATAGGCGCCTTGTAAGCTAAGTACATGTGGCGCTGATTTACACAAGGTTTTTCACATTATTTCTTAATTTTGGCAATTTTACATAGTGTTATTGGAAAAGTAAGTCTATTAAATTTGGTTTAAAATATTTAGATGGGAGAGGAGTTGAAAGAGTTGGGAGTTCGAGGTTTGTGTTGGGTTTAAAAGGACGTCTAAAAGGGGTATGTGATGGTGAAAGAAGGAAGAGGTTACTGGACATTCTTCGAGGATGTGCTTTGTTGTAAGTCTATTTTGACAGTGGGTGTATGTTGGTGGGTCTTTTCTTAAAATTAGGTATCCTTTCGTCAGCCAAGTGTGACCTAATCTTAATCTGATCAGAATTGTGGCTAATCTCCGTGGCATGGTGGGGTCGTATGTTGGGCATAGAGTCTGTGACCAGTGAGACTTCAGAAAGGTTGTGCTATGGGCCCAGATTGCAGCGTTGTCTTCCTGGATAATTGTTCGTACCTGGGTAATCAAAAAGTTTTCGGAAGGGGGAATGATACCATCCCCATTTTGAGGGAGTCTAGACAGTCTTCCTGCTGTTTCGTCTGCAAATGTATTGCCCGGTATACCGACATGCCCTGGAACCCAGCAGAGTGCTATGTCCTTTTGAGAGGCTAAGAGGTTCCTGAGCTGTGTTGGAATATAGTTCCGATTTGTCTTGTTGGAGATAGCATCATAATTATATATAATAATAATAATTATATATTCCCGAAATTGTTGGTTCGCGAGTTATTTCAAAATTTGAATGGATGAAATATGGAGGATGGTGGATAGAGAATGGATGGTGGATGGGGGATGGAGAAAAAGGTGCATTTAATCAAGAATCGCCAAAAGTGTAACCTTACCATCGCCGATTCTTTTGAAAATTTATGTAGTACTTGAAGAGTTAGTGAAAAGAAAAATATGATATCAATTTGTTGTTTCTATCTCATTTTTAAGTAGTTATAGTATGTTAAAGATTTCGCAAAAAAGGTGGCCAAGTCTTCTTTGAAAATTCATATCTCTGATAATTTTTATCCTAAAATAATAAAGTATGACTTATTTTGTATTTGTGCGTATTTCGCAGCAAGTTATAAGTAAAGTTGACGATTTTCGTTGCTGTTTCCTAATTGCATGAATGTGTTTAGCTCCTTCTACTGCTATTATGTCTTTTATGTTAAGTTTTCCTGTCATCCTATATAATTATGTGGTCGGTGTTATTCTTGATAGGTTGTATACAGCTTTTATACTTTTGCTTAAAAGTTTCTCTAATTTGTTAATGTTGTATAGAACTGTCTGATTCCATGTCAACCCAGAAAAAAAAATCAACTAAATAGCACAAAGGTGGTACGAGCCTTCAAACAATTTTTTGAAATAATGAAGTAATATTGGAAGAGGTTTTTGATATTCATACAATCTTGGTGTTGTATCAATAGAGCTCCAGTCTTATCATATCGTTCGGCTGGGACTGGTCGCTCTCCTCATCCAAAAGAACAGAAAGGTTCCTGTGGAGTCAAAAGAAACGGGTTTTTTGCTAGTGTCAGAGTGTTTTAGAAGGAGCGGCGTATGACCACCCAAAACAAAAAAGTCGTATCGTGAATAGGAAGGTATTTATGTAGTCAGAGTCTAGTAAATTTAGCTTATCTGAATTGTAAAACACGTTCTACGCACAGATAAGCGAAGATATCTGAATTCTTACTTATGTTGCCAACAAGGCTGTTAAGAATCCAATCAAATACTCTCAGCAAATTCGACGACGCATTTCATCCTCAAAAGGAAATTTTACTGTGGTTTACGTGTGGTCACGTACAAAGAAAAGTTTATTCAAAGATTTTGCACAAAGAAATATGAAATTCGACTCCACGTTAGGCAATACGAAGATAAATCACTTAGCTACGAAGAAATTCTTTATCTTACCAAACATTTAACGTTAAAATACACAATTCCACGTTCATTTTCACTCAACAGTTTCATTAGAAACAAAAACCGGAAATTTTTTGATCCGTTCTCCACAGAAAGTTGTCTTCTTCGGACGGCAACAAGAAACGTCACAACTGCTGCTGACAGAAGCCAACAACCGAAATTTGCGATGTTGTAAACAAATTTGTAAATGTCAAAAACATCGAACATTTTCGTTTTTTGTAATTAATGGAAATGTTTGTCATTTCAAAAAATTGGTTTTTTGGATACGATTTAAGTTGTAAGGTTTAATTCAAAATGTTGAAAAATAATAATAAAAAACGGTTAAATTGTGTTTTCTTGCACTTGGCCCAAATAAACATCGCAGTGAACAACTGCTGCCAACCTGACAAAAATTAAATCCCAATCGGAAACTGATTAGAGAAAAATTAGAACAAATGAAGGCGAAACGAAGGCGATCTTCAGTTTTCGTGTTTTGTTCAGGTCGTGTCGCGGAAAAAAGATTTTTTGTCGGCTTAGTGCCGGTAAATTAGTGAAACTTTTCTAACAAGAAATCGAATTTTTACGTTTCGCGGAAGCGCGTGTATCGCGCCAAGCGTTCATATCAACTAATTTGCTCAAGAATTGCCCGTGAATTAAGATTTTCCGGGTTAAAGAAAAACCATTTTTTTTGCCCTCTTCATTTCTTCGATTTTTACTTTAGGTAAGTTGCAACGATTCATCAGTGAACAATTTCTTTCGATTTGTTTTATCAAAGTTGTGAACGACTTTCTGTTCGATTTTCTTCCAAGTGAAATTTTTGTAAAAATTCCGTGGACCCGGTTTTTGTCGTGTGTGTGCTTCTTCTGTTAATCGATTTTTTTTTCTTGCTTGCAGCTGCACAATTTTTACGAAATGAGGTGGAAATTTGGACTAGTTTTGTTCATTGGATTAGCGATAATTGCCGGATCGCAGGCAGAAGATGAATACGACGAAGAGGACGTACAGGACGACGTAGAAACGGTGAGTAAATTGTACCGGCCCCTGGGGGAGGCGTAAAATTTTCAATTACGTGTCCCAATTGGAGTGAGTGGTTGCGCCCCCGGTGAGGTTATGTCGAGATTCTGGGATCGGGCGGGCCACGATTGACCTACATCACAAGATCACATGAATTCTAGATCTTTCTCGCCTTGGCGGTGATGCTTTTGAGCTATGATTTATGGGTTTTATGTTAAAAAAATGATTTAAGCCGATTGCATGTCTCGAGGCAGAAGGCCGTGTCGTGTGGCCTCTTCCGACGGGGGTACCAAAGGCGCACAGAACAGGCAATTGTTGCGCAAATTTTTCCACGATTCGAGTAATTTGAATTTGAAATCTACCTGTAGCTGCGACACGAACAGCTACTTGGATATTTCATCAGCACCGTGTCAGGGCAAAGACCAGAACTTGTACGACTTCACAGTAACCTACTTCGGACTCGAGACACGGATTTAAGCCAATTAGAACTGTTGGCTCAATTCAGATTGAAAATAGTTGGGGAATTTCAGAAGACAAGTTTCTACTAAACTTTTACAAAAATTACAATTCCGGTCATTGAACTGCAGTGCCTCGATGTTTACGAAAAACAGCAGCAGCAGAACGCAATTCTGCGTTAATTGCTTTTGTCGTTGAATGGTTCTTTTGCGATTTAGTTTCAGACGCACCGGAACTTGATGACTTTGTCGGATTAGTCGTTCGGAAATACCGAGAAGTGAGATATGAACGCGAATTAAATTATTGATAAGCCTGGTGGGGTACTAGAGAAAGTCTGAGCAAATCATCACCAACTAGTCTCTAAAATTCGTCGAAGGAAAACATGGCAACGAACAAACAAAAGGGAGATTCAATGATTCAAAGCCTTGCAACATGTAAAAACTATCACACTTATTGTCCCTTGCAAGTAATCATTGTTTGATGTCCTATGCCTCATTGAAAGAGATTCCGGCTAGTCAGTCGGACATTTTTTTTCAGCAGATCGAGCAGCGCATGCTCTTCAGATGCTTGCTATTTGCCCACCTTTTCCATCAAATGGAGTCGTCGCCGATTTCAAATCGGTTGTTTGCGTGTTTCTCGACTAAATTGTTGACCGAACAAAGTTCAATTGTCTGCTGATGCTCTAATGGCTCGTAATTTCTTAGTGACAGTATTTTTAAGTCTTGTTGCTGAGAAAATTTGTTCACGACGGGCGGTATTCAATCACGGTAAAATTTTCGAATAACGCACAAAAAAGGATAAAAAGCATTTTTCGTATTTTTGAAAAACCTTATAAACCAAACTGTGATATGTTTTAGGTTGTGGTCAACCAAAATATTTGGCATTTTCAACCTCTAACTACAAAAAAAAAACCGATTTCAAATTTTTAATTGTACTAACCCCCCAGTACATTTTATTCGAACCGCCATGACGGTTCCGTTCAACGTTTTTCGTCACACATGAACTCGAAAAAGGGAGTTTAAACCCCTACAACCCCGCCCGCAGGGCTGCACGAAATGTATTTGGAGCGTAGCGCGCGCCAGCCAAACATGAACGCGAAAAGGGAGTTTGCTGTGCAGAAAAATTGTATAATTAGTAGAATACTTATTATAAAAATGAATTTTCATTTGACCTCCTTTTTTAAAGAGTATGTCCCTTCAAATCAGATCTCCATTGTACCTCTTAAAAAATCATTTAAAAATACTTCTGTACTAACTCTTGAGCATTGGCTTAAAATTATGTGATTAATCCTGGAGTATGTACTCTTCTTCGTTTTCTCCATTTGACCTCATTTTTGTAAGAGCATGTCCTCTGAAATCAGATGCCCATTGTAACTCCGAAGGAATCATTCAGAAACTGTTTTATGGGTGCATAAAACGAGTTTTTTTTCGCACTTTAGAGATGCTAGAAAACCTCGGTTTGCTCTTCTTTTCTCCTTTTTTCTTTGCAATCTAACTGCAGTGGAATTGTTAAGAAAATCTGTCAACATATTTTTTTTTGACGATTATAGCCTTAGCCTTAGAAAGTAAAAATGAATTCGATATCTCATTAGAACTAAGAAATATGTAGGAGTTTGTGAAAACATATTCAACCTCCTTGCACCCATTTAGGGAATGAATATGCAAAAGTTTTGAAATTAGTTTTTAAATATGTATAAATTATATAAAGAAAGCTCGATGAAGTGAAAACTAATCTCGATATCTTATTAGTCCTAAGAGACGGAGTTCGTGAGAATGTATACAACCTCTTTTCAATACTTTGAGGGGCAAGATTCAAAAAATCCTGAAAACGCTTTCGAGGTATTTATATGAAGAAGGTGCAATATAAATATGAATTCAATATTTGGGAAGACCTAGTAGATATGCCAAAAATCGTGAAAATATTTACATTCCATGATAATTTTTTTTACCCCTTTTTCCAGCATGCCACTAATATAGCTCTATCTAAATACCGAGTCTCAGCTTTATACCATTATAGGCTCTCGAGATTTAAAAATCAGAATATTTTCCTTTTTATCCTCTCCCACTTATTAAGTTTAAATGTTGTGACAGTAACTGTTTAGGAGACGAATTTTACTGACGACTTTCTTGCGTTTCGGACGCATTATTTTCCCCCTTACTCCCACACCCCTTCATCCATATCGGCAATTTCTTTTGCGAATGGGTCCTCTATCGAAGCTCTATATAAACTTCAAAGTTCAACCTCCTAGTAAAGCGGTAGTCTGGGTGGCTTAGTGGCTAGAGCACTTGCCTTCGATGCACCTGGTACCAGATTCGAATTTGCTTGGCAACAAGTTATTCAAGTATCTATCCTACCCAGTCAGTCTATTCATAAAAAATTTCCATTTAAAAGCTCAAAGGGTTTGGCAGCTACGAGCCTTCAAACGATTGTGTGTACAGCGGTCGACGCACGGCAGACACTACCTGAAAAATTGTTTTGCCTTTTTCGCGTCTACTAATCATGAAACGTAAAAAAAATGTTTAGGGTAGCAATTTTCATTTTTTTTCCCTGGCCTCCTAAAGTCGTCGACTCCGATCGTCTCAATTCTAAACCCGCTCTCTCCAGCTGCAAATTTATCACTAAAATCAGGACTAACACTCGTAGTATGGAAAAAAAATTGTGAGGTATTCAAGACCCAAAAACACGAAATTCTAGTTTTGAAAAATGGTATGTTGGAAAATGTAAATGTTTTCATGACTGTAAGATTATTCAGTACAGGCAACCCTCGTATAACACGGTACTTTTAGAACACACTGTTTCAGTTGCTATAAACAGGTAATTCCCCTGTTTGTACATACACAAATGGTGTTTTTTTCTCTCTCCTTCATCTTTATCAGCGATTCGCAATGCAACGTCTGAGCAAGTGCATCGCTGTTCTTAGTGAAAACTATTCAGTAAAAAACTTCTTGTTTAGAATCATTAAAAATACTTGAAATAAAATTGTTTTTTTATATGACTTTTATGGCTTTTAAATTTTGATATAACACGGAAAGCATTGGCGTAATTTGTATTAATTTTATGTTTTGCTTAACACGGTTTCGATATAACACGGTACGTATCCATCGTGTTATACGAGGGTTGCCTGTATATCATTAAGATTAATGCCAACTGTGCAAGAAATTAGGCTGAAGGGGGTATTTACATCTAGCTGTTTTTTTTTTTAAAAGGGTAGTGATTTTTCGCAACATTTTTATTAAGTATTTAAGTACAAAAAACATGTTTTTTTGTTCAAAATGATGTCACGATAGCGAGTTATATGGCGAAAGACGTCATCATTTTCAAAAAAGAGGACCACTTGGCGTAACCTGTACACGTATTTTAACTTTATCCGAATTCAAAAATTGTTCCATAATCCATAAAAACTAACTAAAGTGGTGACCGTTCTGTAAAATTCGTTCGCTTAAAATTGCAATGCTGCGGTCAGAACTAAATTTAATTTACTCAATCACTTCATTTAATTTTCAAAAATAAATCGACTTCCAAAAACTTATTCTTGGTTTTGATGACATGAAATTTTTATATAAAATCTCACATGTTAAATTTTTTATATATAAAAGATTGCAATATAAAAAAATAAATCATTCTAAATTTAGGAGGAATCTGCATCAACTCCCGATGACGCCATTCAAAACTACGAGAGTCCAAAAGCTGATTCAGAAAGTTTTTATTTCGCCGAACATTTCGACGATCACGAGAAATTCCTGAAGAATTGGATTAAATCTGAAGCTAAGAAGGACGACATTGCCGAAGAAATTGCCAAATACGACGGCGAGTGGGCTGTCGAAGCACCAACAAAACAGATTCTTAAGAACGATTTGGGCTTAGTTTTGAAATCGAAAGCTAAACATGCGGCAATTGCATCACGTCTAACAAAACCATTTGACTTCCGTGATCCGAACAAGGTTTTAGTCGTTCAATATGAAGTTACAATGCAGGTAATTTAAGTTGTTTACCGATTGCCAGAATGGCGTAAAAGAAATCGAATTTTTTGTAGGACGGTCAAGATTGTGGGGGATCATATATTAAGCTGTTGTCGAGTGGAAAAGATTCTTCCGACTTAACTAAGGTAAGTAATTTAATTTTTGTTGTCTGGTGAAATTCTCATCGAATTGAATAATTTTCAGTTCAATGACAAGACACCGTACACGATTATGTTTGGGCCAGACAAATGCGGAAACGACGTTAAGCTCCACTTCATTTTCCGTTATACTAATCCGATTAACGGATCGATAAGTGAAAAACATTGTCGTAAACCAAAGTGAGTATTGCATCATTTTATGTCTACGCCGGACTTACAGTGTGTTCTTTTTTCGAATTAGGGAAAGATTAGAGGAACCGTTTAAGGATAAACTTCCGCATCTTTATCGGTTACATTTACAACCAAATGGACAATTCACAATTCAAGTGGACGAGAAAACAGTAAACGAAGGAAATTTGCTGGCCGATTTCACTCCACCTGTTAATCCACCACGGGATATCGATGACCCAGCTGATTTGAAACCAGAAAATTGGGACGAACGTGAAAAGGTTTGCATGTTAAAAATATGTTGAATTTGTGTTACAGATGCGATTTTTATTAGATTGCTGATCCCGACTCTAAAAAGCCTGAGGATTGGGACGAGGATGCACCACCACAAATCCCAGATCCAAATGCAGTCAAGCCGGAAGGTTGGTTAGACGATGAAGAAGAAATGATGCCAGGTATAAACTTAGAAAAAGATTTGGTTAAGAAATTTTTATTGATGGAAAAAATGTTTTGTGTAGATCCGAATGCTAAGAAGCCTGAAGACTGGGACCAAGAGATTGATGGCGAGTGGGAAGCACCACTTATTGAGAATCCAATTTGTGAAAAGGCTGTTGGCTGTGGACTATGGAAGGCTCCGCTTGTTGCTAATGTAAACTATAAGGGTAAATGGCGTGCGCCCTTAATTGATAATCCAAACTATCAAGGCAAGTGGGCACCACGAAAAATACCCAATCCCGATTTCTTCGAAGACTTGGAACCGTACAAAAAATTAGCACCAATTGTAAATTTATATTAAATTCGGTACGTCAAAAACGTTATCTTCTAAATACGATTTTATTTCAGTCGGCTGTTGGAATTGAAATCTGGTCGATGTCAAATAATATTCTCTTCGATAATCTCGTCATCACCGATAATTTACAACACGCCACTGATTGGGTCGAGAAAACATATTCGCTTAAGCGTCATCAAATTAATAAGGAATCTGTAAGTATTTTGAAGTTTGATTTTTACTTTTTTTATTATTGATCTTTACGGGTATATAAATGCAATTAAGAAAACTTTATGGGAACGTTTGATGCGTCATATGGGATACAAACCGGGATGGTGGGCCCTGTATTTTCTTTATTGTGCCATACCAGCCGGTTTCTATATTCGATTTCTACTCAAATGTGCCAAGGAGGAGAAAAAGGTATTTTAAATTGTATTCGGATAACAGTTGCAACAGCAATCACTGCAGTAGTTATTTGTTAGGCTTGTTTTGAGTTTGTATTCTTATTGTTCGCTAAAAGGATTTAAATAGGGAATTGTGTTCTGAAAGAAGAATACAACTCGAATCAGAATAACAGGGAAATTAAAGTAGCTCGCGTCGGTTGAATTATACCCTAGATCCTGCTTCGCTATGTTTTGCTCTAACTTCTTCAAGGTATGATCAAGCAAGGGCTCGCCTATTTATTTCAATGCCTATCTATCCTCCCTTCGTCCTTCGAAGAGCTTTCGTTGTTGAATATAAAACTATCCAAGATGCCTCGGGAAGACATTGGTTAACGAAATTCGTCTACATTTTCCTGATCAAGTTTATCGGTCTCCTTCCATGGGGTACAACCGTTTAACTAATAAAAAGATGATCTGATGTCTCGAGCGCAAATTAATAAAGAGTTTGGTGAGCCCCCAACGAAACTCAAATATTCGATGATTTCGGAGCTAACTTATAACGATAAAATCAATTGCCAAAGCTGACAAATTTAAATTTTGTAGTGTTCTTCTTTGCTATTGTTGATATTAAGGGAAGACAATTAATTGTCTCGAGCTAAAACTTCACAAACTCGTAAATAAGTGTTTAAGTCGAGCTTGCGATAATTAAATTCTCGAAGAAATTTTTAAACCAATGACCTGATGAAGTAGGCAGAATTGATGGGTAAAATTTATAGTTACTCTTAATTGGAAATTTTTTGGATTAGTGGAGTACAGGTGGGTAAACAGGCTGGCCTCCGAATTCTCTTTTAACTCTCGAGCAGCGTATGAGTCTTGTGTAAACAAAATTAGTGAAGACGTCATTACCGGTCCAAAAACTTTTTCGACTTTGTGAATACAAAGCGTAAAAGTTCAGGTTACCCCGTAACTATGTCCAATGGAATCAATCAACCATCCTGCAGGCGCGATATCTGCGATATGTTTGCCGACCGTTTTCGAAAAGTTCTTAGTCCCCAGACAAAATCAACCTGACAACTCGGTCCCTTCACTTGCTGACAATATTTCATTGTCCGCAGAGGAGGTGTTTGATGCCCTTACAAATATTGACGTCAAAAAAAGTCCTGGCGCGGATCTTATTCCTCCTCTATTCTCATCAAAGCGTGCCATTCAACTTTCAACACCTCTACACTTTCTATTCAACAAGTCACTGTCATTAGGAATGTGCCCTTCGGCCTGGAAATCGTCGCATCTCACGCCTATTCAAAAGAATAGTGACTAAAGGAAACGTTGAGAACTGCAGAGGTCTAGCAATAATATCAGCCATACCGAAATTAAAAAATTATATAAAAATAAAATCACTAACGTTATCAACCCCATTCTTAATGACCAGCACCACGGTTTTAGAAAAGGCGCTCAACTACGACTAACCTAATGATTCTTGTATCTGATACACTCTTCGCACTGGAAATTGTCACGTGACAAGCTTCTCATGTAAAGTATCCACTTATCGCCATAACTATACCCTAATGCTATGTACAGACTACGAGATTGACGCGTTTAAATCGAGTTAAATGCGCTGAAAACACTTCCCGAAGGCGTTTACGAAAACATGTAGCTACGACGTGTTTAACCGAAAACATGCACTGCGACTCTCGCGGAAATTGAAATAAACTTTGGAAGAAACTTTGTAAAGCGATAGAAATTCAATTTGGTGCTTGTGTAAATTCACTTTTTATTACTGTTATGTAAACAAATTTGTTTTAAACAATTTACACACCATAAATTTGGTAATGAAACACAGCTGAATATCTACTTGTCAGAAAAACTTAAGTCAAGCTGTCAGGTATCAAAATAAAACCAGTTGCCTAGTGTGAACACTATTTTTTTGAGACGTTAATTTTGCCTACTTAAATGTGTTTAAAACGCATAGTCTGAACATATCATAAGTGGAAATGATTTAAATCGAGTTGAGAATATTGAAGACCTCGGCGTGCTACTTGACAATAAACTATGCTTTAAACCTCACTACAACAGAATAATCTCAAAGGCCCACAAACTTCTAGGTTTCATTAAAAGAAGGGCTAAAGAGATCGAAAATGTATGGGTCGCTAAATCATTATTCTGTTCTCTTGTTCGCCCTCTTCTGGAATACTCATGCCCCTTTTGGATCCTTTTCCCAGATATACAGCAGCAGAATGGAGTCAATCCAGAAGCAATTTCTTCTTTTTGCTCTTGGGGACTTGTATGATCCTAGAGACTTTGATAGCCTTCCACACTACACTGTTATGCAACAATTGTTAAATCTTCTACCTCTCAGCTCTAGAAGAACTATGCTCACATTCTGCTTTACCCTAGATGTCTTGAATGATGATATTGAGTCACCTTATAAATAAAATTAGACTTAACGACACTGTACGGTTGACGATACTTTCAAAACCTCTAAATAAATATCCACATCTTGCTGATTACGGTCAAAATGAACCCATCAACAGATGCTATAGAACATTTAACAATTTCAGCGTACATTTCACACCTCCAATAAGAAAGCAGACATACAAAATATATTTTCAAAGACTCCATTCTGGAGATGGCTTTCTTTTCGGCATCATGCCTTGATGTATTGTCTTTTTGATAGACTTGTTGTTGTAGCCGGCTACAGACTTATCGCGTTTCACTTATTTCGCATCTTTTTCGTGTAGAGGTTTTTCGTGAGTTTCTCGCGTTTCGTTATTCACGATTCGTGAGTTTTCTCTACTGGAGGCGGTTTTTTGACGGCATCAAAATGTTTTGCTTGACGAGAAAATGACGAAAAAAGTGCGAGATGAGTTTTTCGTGACTTTATCCCGAGTTTCATGTGTTTCGTGAAACAAGACGAAAAACTCGCGAAATGTGAAAAACAAGAAAAGCAGGAGAAGTCTGTAGCCGGTCCTAACAGTCTTTTTCATTCTTCTACTGTAGATAAAGTCACAAAAAAACACTTATTATCTTCATAAAACTTAAAAACAAAATATATATCATATTTTTTTTTATGCATCATAAACTTATTTTTATTTCTAGGAAAACTTCATTAGTAAGCTAGTTAAATTAACAAATGATAACCCATGGCTTTGGGCCTTATATATATTAATAGTAGGAGTACCGCTTTCATTTGTAATCTATTCATTATGTACAAATAAGGTAAGCTAGTCTCGCTTGAAAGCGTATTTCGCATTGCATTAAAAGTCACAACAGCACCGCACCATATCAAATGAAATGCCATATTAAATAAACTTTTCATTAGGATAAGAAAAATCAGTCTGCCAAATCAAAGAAAACCGACGAACCCACACCAGACGATGAGCCAAGTAGTATCGAAAAAGAAGAGCCAGAACAGCAGCAACAAAAACCGCAAGATGATGCCGGCAGAGGTGATGCCGACACAAAGCAAACTCCTAGTCCTAAAAGTAAAAAGTCTGATTTAGAAGTAGATGAAATCGATAATGCCGAAGGTAAAGCCGACGACGAAGTTGATAACGAAATTGTCGAAGAAATTTCTACAGAGGTAATTAAATCATACTAAAAAGTAATTGTTAGAAAGATTTTCTAAAGTTTTAAAATCAAATCTGATAGGAACCAGCAGTTCCTCAAGCTACAGAAGGTGCTAAAAAACGCAGGCCTCGAAAGGAATAAAAAGCAACTAAAAAATAAGTTTTCATTAATTTGATATATAAAAAAAACAACAAAAAACTATAAAAAAGAAACACATTTATATTTACAATATTTTCAACTCTTTTTAATTTTAGTGCTATTATATAATTGAAAGAAAACCAAACGATAGTAAATTATGAATTGAATTTTATTGCATTGTTGGTTGAGCAGCGTGTGGAAGATACAAAATGCTTTTGTTATTTTCTTGTTAAAACGAACAATGAACATGATCGATTCAGGTTTTATGGTTGGTTTCTAATGCAACTCCCCCCCCCCCCCACCACCACCACTCCCGTCATGCATATTTGATAGGCAATCAAATTCAATATGTCCACAACTTCAAAAGCCAAACACACCACACATTATAATGCCGGAATTGTATTTTAATTTTGACAAACCAAAGAATCGAAATAAGAATAATAAGTGCATGCTATGACTATAATCAGCCAAACAATGAATTAAATTTATATTAATCTATTCTCTCGTTTAGAGAACGTACAGAATCAAAATATTAGTTGCTTTAGAAACATTTTTTTTGACGATAAAACTTGAAGATGATCGTTTACCTTTTTTCATTTACACTACATACAAATAAAATTCATTCGACTCTTGTCTCATTTTCACATTCTCAAAATTATAATTGCATTTAAATAGAAAGAACAAATGGTAATAGGATAAAATAATTAAGTTGTGTGCGCTATCAATACTTTTCTTTGATTGAGCATATCAAAATTTCGTGTGATGCAAAGATGAGAAGAAAAGAAAAAACGGGACACAAACAAACAACATTTAATTGGGTTTCATTGACCATTTTGTAGTTGTGTTACATTCATAAAAACTTAGTAATAATAAAACGAAAGTATTTACTTAGTAAGAAAGAATAAACAAAAAAGAAAAGAATTTATGTTCGTTTGATTGTCCGAATAAATTATTTAATAGGTACAGTAAATATGATAAAATAGTTCCAAGTTTCTAATTTTATAGAATATCAAGTATAATTAGAATCTGAAATTCGGCATTATTGATTTTGTAGTTTTCCATAAGAAGACATATTTTTTATTACATTTATTAAGAGTGTTTAAAAACGAAAAAAAAAAAATATTAATATTATTTTCGCAGCTTTGATATTTGAAAGAGAAAACGATTTTAAATGAGAATTAAAATAAAGGAAACGACGTTTTTTTTTTAGATTTCAAATATTGTGGTATTCATTTATTGGATTACATTTCAAGGTTTTTGGCGCTTTAGGGAAATCAAATAACGATTTTTTTCTACTGGTATAAATTTGGAATGAAATTTACGATAGGGCACAAATGATCCGCGTCTTAAGTCCGCCGCAAAAGAAGTCAGGTTACGCATAACCGAAAGTAAAACAAAAATAATGACGCAAACAAGAAAACGCAAATCAGACACGAAGTAACAATTGCGGAGTATAATTTGGAGAGTGTGGACAAATTCATAAATCTTGGGGCTAATCTAATAAAAGACGGCAACGAAATCAAGCAAATGAAACGAATTATTCGGTGCTTCCAATAATTAAATCCAAGAAAGTGGACAAGAACAATAAGCTTCTAATATATAAAACTATTAGCCGAGCACCGCGGCTTACTCACGTTGTTTCATTGTCCCTGTTACTCCCGTCACGTGTTCGCAGCCGTTAGGACGCGAACCTACGCTCCCAGAGGCAATCGTCTAACTTGTAGTCAGACGGCTTACCCGCTCGGTTCAACTTATTAAAGTTTTTTTTTTTTTTATTTATAACAAATACACAAACCAAATTTTAGGAATATAATTATATTCTCGACCTGTCCGGTAGTCTCGAGAATGTACATGCAAAATTTGGTAGGAAATCGTTCACAGGTATAAATTTCCATTCGACCCGACCATTTAATGTTCTTATTTTTATATATAAGATTATACGACCTTTGCTGTGTTGTGGCAGCGAAATGTGGACATTTACGTGGACTTCCGAAAAAGTAGTTAACGCATTCGAAAGAAAGGTCCTCCGAAGAATTTTAAGACCTGTAAAGGAAGGAACGGACTGGCGAATAAGAGCCAGAAGCTTCAACTTTCATCAAACTACGTAAACTGCGGTTGGCTGGCCATGTAGAGCGGATGAAAGACAGAAGAATTCCCAAGCTAAAGACAAAGTGAGTGGTAACAGGCCAGCAGACAAACCACGCAAGCGATGGGAAAACTCGGTTGATGAAGACAGCAAAGCCATCTTAAAAACTAACAGCAGGAGGTGCAGTCTTTGGATCGAGACGATTGGTGGTAACGACTTCAGGAGGCCAGGGTCCGGCTTGGGCTGTCGCGCCATTGATGACAAAAGATCCGAGTGAACGTGGTGGATCTTGAAAATTTTTCCAACACGATAAGACATTCGGGTGGCTTTAGCTTGAGGAGTATTCCGATAAAATTGAACTTAGGGACGGATAGTTTTGACGATATTCCAGGTAATCTGTGGATTTCGTAATGACATCGTTTCTAATAATTCGGGACAAAAATTTGTAAATACGGTGGAGCAGTTTTGGTTGCTCCAACTCAAATATCGTCAGGCCTGATGTGAGACTTTTAGGTTTATGCAATATTTGATGAGGAGGAACTTGGAAAAATGAATTGATCACAAATTTTCGGTTAATTCCAATTTCTAGAAGATGAAAATGCTGCGAAGTTATCAGTGCAGCGCCCAGCATTGATGAGATCTGATGCCGATATGCTGTGTTTGAGGTGGAATGATGATAGGCTTCAGTTTTGAGCCTTTAAAAGTATATGATTTATCATGCTCCATGCCATTTGGAACTGAGGGTAAAGTTTAAAATACTGTATATGATTAGATGTTATCCATGACGCCAAGTTGAAGCTGTACTTTTTATCAAGTTGTTATATCTTGTACTTACTGATAGATCTGATGCCAGAGAAATTCAATTCTCGACTATGCCCGTGGTATTGTTACGTCATGATACTGAAATTGCAAGTAAAACAAGACGGGGGGATTCTGTCTGCTTTGTCTTAAAGTACCATGGCATAAAATGTGCTGATTCTTTTGAGCACGTTGTACAACAAAAATTGTGCAATCGCTTCGACCCGCAAATGAGTGTATTGCAACTATACGAGTACAAATGTGGGTCACCAAAAATGCCAATTGCTTATTAGCAATTATTTCTGCTCGCTAAATTATGAGTTGAACTACTGGCCCCAATAATATTTACAAGTTAGCGTAGGATATAAGTTATTGTAAGTAAACAATTAGCGCTGAGTATATCTTAAATAGTCAATATAGTGTTCAAAACTTATTTTTATTGTAAAATAAAAACAATTAGTTTAAGTTATATTCGCCTCAGTTTAATTTAATAATTAGCACAATCGCCATCACGAAAAAACACAAGAATCTCAACAACCCCAGAAAAAGGACATCGCCTCCTCTAACGATCTAGTCGTCTTATACCTTTTCTTCACGCCAGTGTTTCTTCTTACTACGGCCAACGACATCTTTTGAAAAGTGTCGTAACAATAGTCAACAGTTATAGAGTGTAAGACCCGAGTATCTTCTTTTTTAGAGCTAACTTTCAGCCTAATCATTTCTACCTTTCAGGTGTTACAAAAACAAACCTGGCTATTCGTCGCACTGCGGCATCCATAGGTGCCATAGTTCTAGTTATCATAGTTCTTTGGTTGAAGAACGGCACGGAGGCTGTTAAAGAAGTAGGCTCCTACAGGATTGAGCTCGTAAGGTGTAGATCCGAGCCTCCGCGACCTTATCGACGCAGCTTCTATAAAAATAGTCTGAAGAGTTCGAGCATTTTTTTAGCATGCCGACCTGAAAGATAGTATCCGGTTATGACATCGACTATAGATGCTTATATTCACTCTTTTGTATGAAGTCAATTTATTAAAACGTCTCAGATCCTGCATAGGATAGTAAAATTAAAAGTATACATGTAGCAAGGACACACCAAAATTCCAATTTTCCAACACAATCCGCCTTACAGTTACCTGGAATGTTCCTGTACTCCGGATACCAGCACAGATGAATATTAAGCTGTACTGCCATTTCCTTTAGAAATTATCGATATTAAGCGGCGATCCTTGACGTTATAAAGGCCGATTTCAAGGACTTTATTTCCGCTTGATTATCTGTGAAAATGCTATTACATTACACCTCAGCCAGGACAAGGACTTCTTGATCACCAGAAATTGCGGGTCAATTGCCATTGACTTCGTGATATTCATTTAACATTCGAGCCTAAATCACTCTCATCGATTAAGAAGCAATAGTCCCTGAGGTACTGGAGAGGAAACGGAATCGGGTTGCTCTAAATCCGATTCGGTATCAACATAATTGACGTTACCACTATGGCCGATTTGGAGAGCAGGTAAGCGTCTGTTCCGCGTTGTCCGACGCATACGGTAAGTGATCTTCCACATCTGACTTATACACCTTGAGTGTTACACTATACTCAGATTAACAAGAGGAGCCAGGGATTCCTTGTTGCTCACGATTGTCGAGACCTTTACGGTCTTTTTTTTAATCCTCATCGTTTCTTTCTTGCAATTATGGACTGAAAGATCGGGGTTGCTGATCTGTAAAATCTGCAGGACTATTGTCGCATCGGTAGACTTGCTTAGGACTGTATTTCGCTTGTGCGGTCGGTTGTATCATCAGCCCCAACCTTGAGTTGAGCATCAGGCCAGGAGGGCAATCCGCTTAACATTGCGGATCTTTAAGGCCCGGTATTTCAATGTAGAGTGTTAACTTGTAAGTTGTCAGTTAACCAAAACCTCTCGAGTAAACTTTATGTGAAAATACCAGACCTACAAGTTAACTCTACTTTGAAATACCGGGCCCAAGAGGCAATTGAAAAAATAAGTTTTATCTATTGCACACATAAATTATTTACATTTGCATCTCGCTCACATAGTGAGATTATAAAAAACAAATATAACCTCACCATTCTTCTTTTTTAAACATTTAATTTAGTAAAATCAAAATCTTTCTACACAGTTTGGCGCTATCAAAAAAAAAAAATTCAAATTCAAAATTTTCCCACCAATTTTCTTAACAAAACCTGTATATCAGAATCGGACTTCGCAACAAACACGATGATTATACGTGAATCGAACTACAAGAGAGTGTGTCCGCCATTGCAAGCAGCGTTGTCAGTTTTTCTAAAATTGTGTCGAAATAATTCGAAATAAGCTGTGTGTTCGTGCCATTTGCTAGAATTTTTCATAATTAAGTAATGGATAAATAGTTTCCAGTCGAAAATTCAACGTAAGTAGACGTATTTTAAGATTTTTACGATTCGATTTCGATGCAAAGTAAAACTTCACAACAGCGAGTGACCTTGGCTCGATGGCGGCAATCTGTCAAAAAAAAAAAAAATGTGTTCGCGAGACAGATTTCTCGGAAAAGGATTTAGCGGCTTTTCATTTTCTTGCAACGGGATTTAATTTACAGGTTTTAATTTTATGTACCTTGGTGCGGATGCTGATCTCTTTGTGTCCGCAATGGCATGCATGGCATAGTGGTGGTCAACTGCGCGCTGTGGTTAGGTAAACAAACGTGATAAGAATTTATTTGTTTAGTGGTCGTAATGAAAAAAGAATATATTTCCGTTTCGGGTCGAGGCATCTTCACCTCCCAGTTTCGCCAGAAAGAATCAATTGATTTGATCTCGGCGGAGCACCTGCAACTGGACCGTAACGATCCTTGCATGGCTTTAGCCATTTATTTCAATGTACGATGTAAGGGAAATTCATGAAAAGGTATACAGACCCTTCATACCCCCTTCAGGACAATTTGTTTAAACACAATGAAAACAGTTTCTAGCCAATATCAGTAGAATTAATCATCAATTGCGCTACAGTCTAAAATTAGGGGTTGGCCTCCTGTACCACGCTTCGTCTTCAATTTTACCGGTTCAAAAACCGCGTCCTCCATTTCGAAACTTTCAGAAACGATTTGCTGTCTTCATCCATTGAATGCTCGCAGCGTTTTCTTGTTTATTCCGACTAGTCTTTTCCCTTCAGCCTGTCCTTTTAAACGTTTTTGAATTCTTCTGCCCTCCATTTGCTAGGAGAATGTCTTCCAAACTTTGTTGTTTGGTGTTGGGAAGACACGCACCAAAGCAGCTCATCTTGAGCATTCAGGCCAACATGGCCCATTACACTCGAATCTCCCTGTCTCTAGCCGAACTTTTTCGTCGTTACGAATTTCAAGAGCTCAGGTAGGGCGCGAGAATGGAGTTCTTTCATCCCCATAACACCAACTGGGCTTCCCATAACACCAACTGGGCAGGGCACTCGAAAATTTTCCGTTGTGTCGTCACTCTCGTCGCAAGCAGGGTACATGGGATCGTCATTGATTCTCAATTTGACCAGGTGTAGGCCACACGAGTTATGCCCTGTGAGGACACCAACCATTCTACCACATTCCTTTCTGCTCAATTTAAGAAGAAAGGCTGCGGTTCGTCCACTTGGTCGCTCAACAAGGTTTCTGGTCTGCCGCATTCACGCAAGAAGCCCCCATCTCACAATCTGTAATTTACTCACTCATTCAGCAACAACAGCCCTAAGGCAACCAAAAGCTGGTTCTGTTCCGACCATGGCTGACTCCGATCCAGCCCTTGCTAATGCATCAGCTTTTTCATTGCCATTTATACCCTGGTGACCTGGTACCCACATGAGAAGTCATTGAATCTGCCAACAGAATTCAGCCGTTCTTTATTCTTGAGTCCGGTAAAAAGTAGAATGAGGCGGAGCGGCACAGCTTGACGCCGCCAATAAATCAGCAATACAGATAACTATGTAACGGTCTGCGTCTGTTTGAGTTGTAAATAAATTTACTGCCTTTAGGATCGCATATACTTCAGCCTGAAATGCCGAAGAATGTTTTCCCTGGGCGAAGTAGTATGTACCTGAGATCGCAGACTGACGAGGTACATTCCAGCTCCCAATCCGTCTTCAGTAATTGAGCCGTCCGCATAGAATATATCAGTGAACCCGCTAAGCAGAGCGGACTGGTTTACCCACTCCTCCCTACCTGGGATCTCCACCTGATATTTCCTTTTGAGTAGCTATACACGTCGAAGTCATACTCAAACAATTTCTTACTTGGAACGTATTAGCAATGTATTTTGAGCAAACTTGCGTCACACATACCACCTTGAGCAAAAAATTCCCGGAATTTATTGAGAAAATTAAAAATACAAGTTTATTCATCTAAATCTATATTGTCCCCTTCAAAGTAATCCCCATCGACTGCATACACTTATGCCAGCGCCTGATCCAATCCTTGAAGCATTTCTTATATTCGGTTTTCAGTATGACCATCAGTGCTCCCTGCGATTTTTCCATTACTTTCTCTCGGCTGCTGAAACGCGTTCCCCGTAGTGGTTTTTTTTTTAACTCGATTGAACAGAAAGAAGTCACAGAAAGCCTAATCAGGTGAATTCGGTGGCTGTTGGATGGTGTTTGTTGCTTTTTTCGTCAAAAAATTACGAATAATGATTGCACTGTGCGACGGTGCGTTATCATGGTGCAAAATCCACGAGTTTTCCGCCCACAATTCTGGTCTCTTTCGGCGAATTGCTTCACGCAAACGTCTCATAACGCCCAAATCTTTGTTTACTGTCTGGCCTTCTGGCAAAAATTCATGATGCACTTACACCGTTGTAATCCATGAAAACCGTGAGCATTGCCTTCTTTTTTTGACTGAAAACGACGTGGTTTTTTTGAACCGCTCGTGCCACTGGTAAACAACCGTTTTCTTTAGAGAATCGTTGCCGAAACACTTTTCCAACATTTCCAACGTTCGCGCACCATTAAATCCGTTTTTTACGCAAAATTTAATACAAGTTCGTTGTTGCAAATTTAAATCCATTTCTAAAATTGTAAAAAATCGCCAACACACACAGAGATAGATGTTGGCTATGTACCCACTAGGAAATTTGAGGAGAACTCCGTGTAGGAGCAAATAACGAGGTATCTAATATCCCTCACAATGGAGCAAAAAAGGAGATTAATAACAATATTATGCAGAAAACCGTCACTTCTCTTTTTTTTACTCCGAATGAATGAAAATGGGACTATATGAAGACCATTTTTGAGTTTTACTGCGGAACTAGTCCCATTAGAGATCTCGTTTTAAGCTCCCTTACAAGTATTTTTGAATGCTTTCTTTGGAGGTATATTGGAGATCTGATTTTAGCGGACATGCTCTTGCAAAAAGGAGGTCAAATGGAGGAAAAAACGAGGTCTCTAAACCTCCCTAAGGAGTAGTCCGGGATTAATCATGGGATGCTCCCATTTCCTACTGTGTAACTTTTGCAAATGTCAAGCTATGACGCTAAGATTTAAAGGGAATGTCAACAACAGATGTACCAACTTAACAAAAAAAAAACAGAACTCAAATCGGAACAATAAAAGCGGCACACGGTGGTTATTCCGGGAAATTTTCGATCAAGGTGGTATATTCCTCGTTATTTTACAATCATGACCATGTTTTAGTGATTGTGTTTGTTGATGATTCAAAGAATGCAAGTCGAATAGCCGACTTGGGCTGCATCGCAATGGAACAAGGCCCTCTTCATATAAAAGCTCACTAGATTATCTGTGATATCTACTAGAGATATTAGCATTTTCACAGACAGCCAAGCGGCAATAAAATCCTTGGAATCGGCCTCTGTAACATCAAAGGTCTCCGCAGAATGTAGATAATCTCTTAAGGAGATGGCTGAACAGTTCAATATTTTTCTGTGCTGGGTGCCACGACACAGGGATAATCCAGGGAACTGTATGGCTGACGGACTCGCTCGACGCGGTATCACCATTCAGATTAGCTCAGAACATCGGAATCTGAGTGTGCCTCTCTCTACATAAACTGCTACTGGGATTGGACTCAATTGAGAAAAACAACTCAAGATGGGAAGGCGGTATTAAATGCCACTCTCCGAGACAGATCTGGCCGAAGCTAGATCTAAGAGGTTCTAAAAGGCTGACTTTGCTCAAAGGGGCGAGTGTCAACAACACAGTCGTCGGTGTACTGATCGGACACTGTACTATAGGTCGACATGCTACAAAAAACTCTGCCTCCTCTCAAACGACTTATGTGTAGATGCTGCCTGGATGGGGAGGAGACAGTTTTTTACCTTCTCTGTGCCTATCCAGCTCCATTCGCTAGAAGAAAGGCCAATCTTAGAGTTAACTTCTTCAATGGTTTGACGAGTAGGGTCGGTTTCGATGATCCTGTGGTAACACAACAGATTTTTTTTTCAGGTCTAAGGCCCGTTCCTACGATCGTCAGTAACGTTCTAACTAGAACTTTAACTGACACATGTTCATACGAAACTTACAGTTAAAGTTCTGGTTAAATTTTAACTGAAGTTCGTAATAACGGCCCTTAGTGTGTCCGTGTCCTCGCGGGCAGCCACGCTTACCTGCCTACCTACCTTCCTAAATTGTCTTTACTTAGGAAGTTATTCAAAACATTTTCTAAAATTTTCATTATCAAGAAAATATTCAAGAAAAATGATTAAGCAACAAAATAATCTTGAGAAAATTACAGAAAAAAAATCCTTTAAAATTAGCAGCACAAAATATATTACTCCAACAAATTAACCATAAATTTATGTTACTTATCCAATTGTAAGGCCACAACCCATTTTAAATTGACCGGTTTTTTGATTCAAAATGCCACTCAACGAAAACGCAAATGGCATCGGTTTAAGTCGTTTTTCAAGCACAGAACATACATTCCAATTCGTATCAATCGTTCCACGAAATACTAAATCCGCTTTCGGCAGATCAATTTGATATCCAATTGCAGTATATGTTCCGCGTACATCAAAATTACTATTGAACTCGACTCCGATTTTTAATTGCGAACTGGCTTCTTTAAAATACGACAAGTGTAGTCCGCTTCCGCCGAAAATAGCTGATATAGTATTTGTATCGCACTTATAACGTGATGCCAAGTTGAAAATTGTTAAGCATCCGGACGGTATAAAGTCACCGTATTGACAGCCAAGTTCTCCGCCCAGTGCTAAATGTTTGGTGACCGATTGCAGATACTGGCATATAACAATTCCCGATGAATTTTTCAAGTTGATATTTGATAAGCCAATCGAAGCTGAGAATGCCTCGCCAATGTAGTCCGTTACGACTTGACCGTTGGCCAGTGCATTTCCTTGATATTCTATTCCAGCTTTAACTCGTATCCGATCCGTAATACCATGGATAATGTTTGCTTGCATATTTCCTGATCTTTCAATTTCTCCTGAATTATAGATTTGGTTTTATTAAACAAAAATGAAAACGGTTGTCACAAATCGTCTTACCTAAAAGTAATGGATATGATTCCTGTATAGTAGTTCCTTTTCCGCCAACATAAGTTGTTCCGAAACGATAGCAACTGCCACCACGCTCTGGAAGCATTCTCACTGTGTGCGATATTTGGAAGTGATTGCTCAGGCAGCGTGTAAAAATAATTCGTGCTCCCTCGAAAAAGTTGGGCATAACATCTTTGCACTCCTTGTGAATGTCTTCAACTGTTCCAGGGTTATCCAATTTGTAGATCTCTTCAATCGATGGTGAATTTTCTTTGATTTTTGTTGATTCCTCACACGGTGTATATTCGATGTTTTCAAGTTTAAACTTTGTATAACTTTCGTGATTTGGTTCCTTTGGTGCAGCTTTCAAGGAATTTCCCATTGTTTTTGCCTTGTTTACCGCTGCCAACGCCAAGAGATGACCATTGAAAGTAGTCAATTAAAACTGACAGGAAAATCAATGATTGGTAGATTATTCAACTTTTTTCATACTAAACTTTGACAAAAATCGATTTTTAGTAGCCAGTCAAAGGATTCATAACAAATTCCAAACTGGATCAAAGAGTCTAGAGCTAGGCAAAATGTTAAATATGGGAGCAGGAAGGAAAACTGAGGCCCTTGTAAACATGTAAAGAAAAATTTATTGTACTCCAAAATAGAAATTAAATAAAACAAATAACTTGAGTTGGCAATATTTTGGCAAAGCGGACATTGCTGAGTTAACTTAAGGGTTTTGCTTCTCGCAAAGACTGGTCCATAAAGTATAGAAGTGGGTGCAGTTGTATGCAGTTGGGACAAGTTACAATTAATCCCTTGTCATCTCTAGTACAGGATTTCGTGATTCTGGGAGTGGGCTCTCTATGATTATAACATCATTGCACACCACATTGCATTGACTTCGATGGGGTGTGGAGTTTGAGGTTGTTAGGTCAATAATTTCGACTGGATCGCGTGAGTTGGATACAAATATGACGTCGTCATCGCCAGCTACCGTTGATGGTGGTGATATTGTAACTGTTGAAGGCTCTACTGCGGCTGGGGATGGTTCTCCAATCGAAGACGAGGTCCGGGATACAGTTTTAGATTGCAATACTCGTTGAACTATATTACGGTTGTCCATATTGTCGTCGTTCCTGCTTTCTTTGAAGCTGCATATGCTCCATGAGCTGTCTTCGGAGCTACATATGCTCCATAAGCTGTCTTCGGAGCTCAATACGCTCCATAAGCTTTCTTCGGAGCTCAACATGCTCCATAAGCTTTCGTCGGAGCTCGATACGTCGTCCAGCAACGAAACGTCAACCATTAGCTTCAATCAAACTTCAAACATCTTATGAGCAATCGCCTTCATCATCTTCAATCTTACGGTTACTTACTCACAATTTTTAGCAGTCCAAAAAACCGATGACTATTATTTCGTTTTAGCAACTCAAATTTTGCGGCTTTGTCAAATGCTGTTCTCATTCAAAATTCTGATCTTGCCATATAACGAGCTTGATCCGCCATTTTTTCACCCAGCCATGGATGTTTTAGTATAACTGGATCGAGTAAGCGAAATTTTTGCCTAATAGGTTCTGGTTGTGTTAGTTGTCTAATTGCGTTAGTGTAAGTGTATAGTGGCGGCGTACAAAATAGACAAATACGTACTGTACCCCGGAAATTTTTTTGCTCCGACGCTGTGGTGAAAACAGTTGTCAGAAATGATTGTCATTAAACTGTACAAATTTTTTTTGAAAGATGGAAACAACTGTCAGATTTGAATTAGGCTAACAAATAGGAACTTTACGCAATACAGCCGATCCAGTTATACTATTAAGCCTAGTACTGTGCTCCGAGCGAAACGAAACGAACTGTCAAAGTTCATATAAAAAAAATGAAATTTTCGTTGACATTTCACCGACGAAATATTTCGTTCGTTTTGCAGTACTGTGTTCGTGGACGGAATGGACATTTGCCGTAGTCACTAATAGATGGCGCACGTGGCGATTTCGTTTCGTTTTTAATGGTACCGGAGGCTTTTTGACAAGCGAAATAATTGACAACTCAAAATTTTCAATAGTTCGCTGTCAACTCAGTGAGTTTGTGCTCGGGAAATTTTGTGTGAGCAATATTTTGTTGTGTTATGTGCCGGAATAGTAATTACTTGACAATATTTTAATATTTTCAAATTTCGCGCGTTTGTTTATCAATGACATCTAGTAGCGAAGTGTGTAGAATATTTCACTCCACTTCGAAGGTGACTTTTTCGTTTGTGTTCGTTTCGCTGAACACAATACTAGGCTTAAATGCACACAATATGGTCGTAACGGAACGGATCGGACGAGTTCATCTAAATTCAACTTTTACGGATCACATAACCTCACTTTTCTTGACGGAACGGGACGGAACGTGTGCATTGTGTTTCGGGATTGAGTATAGTACTGTGTTCAGCGAAACGCACACGAACGAAAAGCCTAGTACTGTGTTTCGAGCGAAACGAAATGAACTCATATAAAAAAAAATGAAAATTTCGTTCATTTTTCGCAACGAAATATTTCGTTCGTTTTTCAGTACTGTGTTCATGGACGGAATGGACATTTGCCGCAAATTTTTTTTTCCAAGGGTCCGGAGAGGCGAGCGAGCGAAATATTTGACAACTCAAAATTTTCAAAATAGGACTCGACCTCGCCTTAAAGTCCAGGGACCTTATTACTGAATACGATACGATCAAAATCAATCGTAAATTCGGCATACTAAAATATAGAATTTACGATTGATTTTGATCGTATTCAGTAATAAGGCCCCAGAGTCAGGTAAATGGTAAAAGCAAAATGCGGGTAGCAGGAAAGAAAACTGCACAGGCTTATGTTAGATGAAGAAAAATTTATTGTACATACTCCAAAATAAATATTAAATAAACAAATAACATCAGTTAGAATATATTTTGCAAAGTGGACATTGCTGATTTATCGCCAACTCAGGGGTTTGCCCTATGCACTCCTCGCAAAAGACATGTCCACAAAGCATCGGTTTCGGTTGCCCGCAAAAGTTGATGCAAAACCAACAAGTTACAATTGAACTGTTATTTTGAGATTGTATTTCACTGTACACCATATTCCGTCGACTTCGATGGGGTGTGGTGTTTGGGGTTTTTGTTAGGTCAATAATTTCGACAGGATCGCGTGAGTTGGACACAAAAATAACGTCGTCATCGTCAGCTAACGTTGATGGTGGCGATATTGTCACCGTTGAAGGCTCTACTGCGGCTGGGGGTTCTCCAATCGAAGATGAGGTCCAGGAGGCTGTTTTTGATTGTAATACTCGTTGAATTGTATTATAAGTGCTCATGTCGTCCTCGCTAATGCTTTCTTCGGAGCTCGATATGCTTTCTTCGGAGCTCCATGTCAATGTGTCGTCCCACAATGAAACGTAAGCCATCAGCTTCAAACTTACGGTGCAATTACTTTTAAGATTCCGTAAAAATGCCTTCCCACAATTTTTAGTAGTCCAAAAACGAATGAAAAAAAACTCAGATGATCTACAAGTACGCAAAAACAAAAAATATTGCCTGCTTTGTATTAGTGTTCAGTGTAGTTTGCTGAGTGATATCCACTGTCGTCGCAATTCTGCGTAAGAAATATATTTTTTTTTGATTTGTATAAAAACCGTTCGAAAGATAAAACCCATTGAAAGGGGGAAGGATACCGCTAGTCGAGACTGTCCTCCTCTGATTTCAGAACACAGGTCATTTTAGTTTGTTCGGAAATCGCTCTTCATCTGGGACTGCCGAAATTATCACCCAAATTTTATCTTAAGTCTCCGTAATTTTTTTATATTTTCCTGTTATATTTATTTAATTATATTTCGTCTAATGGTGCAAATAAGCGTTGGTATTTTGATGTATACTTTACTGTTTGATGCTTTTAATACGAAAACACAAAAATGCTTACACTTTTCGGTCGACAAATCCACCTTTTGTTATGATTACATTACATTTTTTTTCAGTTAAATTCTCGATGTTAAGTATACGACTTTATCAATGGACAATCAAATGAATAGTTCGATGCTTGGGAACTACGAAGTGAATAGCGTTGAAAATGAACAGGTTCTTATTTATTAGCATTAAAATTTTGTCGACAAATTAACATCAACCTGTATTTGTAGCATGAAATTGGTAAAATATCCAGTTCGATACGCGGCATCGAAAATGGAACATTACACTTTATTAGTGTACCGAGAGATCAGGAATTCATTGATCACGTAAATAAAAAAGAAAAATTGTGTAATAGATTGCAATCAAAATACGTTCTGTTTCAGTCGCTTCTTAATCCCGAATATCTCGCTCAATTTCCAAACGGTTTTATCGTTGACTTAATACCCAACAGTGACGGCGAACAACAATCGCAGCAAATGATAACGGAAACTATAAATGCCGATTTAGCATTTCAAGGTGATGAACAAGATCGTCGACTTACTGCAGCTTTATTACAATTGGTCAATAAACAGTGCCATATTAAAATTGGAACCGAAACTCAAGTTATTGTAGCGAATAAGGTACTTTTCGGTATTTCTTTGCTGATATTTTCTCAATGATTTGTTTTTAAGGATATACCGATAGGCGAAAATGATAAGACTCAAACAATTAACCATCATTTTGAAGCGCTTAATAATCAGCAAACTGTTCAATCAAATACGGATAGTAATAATCAATTTAAGATTTATCAGAACCAGCAGACAAATCAGATTCAATCACAAGTAAAAAGAGTATATAATTTTTATTATGTATTTAACTATGAGATATTTTGTTTTTTTTTAGGAAAATCCACCGCTTCCACCCTTAACACCAATTAGAAGACTGACTCGGCCACGAAAAAATTCAAGCATTAGTAAACCTCAGATTTCGCAGAAAAAAGAGTTTGAACTACAATATTTTAAGGTGAGGAAAAAATGTATCTATTGTGACGGAAACCGCGTACTTTTTTGCAATAACGCTGTCGTATCAGATTTTACCACTTCTTGGAGAATTAGTTTGTCTTGCATTTAGTTATGTATGGAGCTAGATCATAACTGATAGGCATATCAAGGATTTTTGCTTCGTTTATCATAGACTCAGTTGTATCTCGATGGTACGGTCGAGGAACCACCTAGTTTGACTGGTGGCTTATCGCCCAGTGAATGATCATTTTATGTTTTAGTTTCTTTTATAATTTAAAATTGTTGAAATCTTTTTTGGACTATCACGAAGCTTTGATTTGCTGCCAGCCAGTACATCAATAATATTCATAAAAAGATAAGAAGATTAAAGTAGTGAACAAATTGACTAAGGGACGAGAGTATTTTCAATTAGAGAGTAGTGAACAGTGAAACCTTTTTCTATAATTTGCAGTCTAATGACGTTATAATAGAAGAGGCAATCGATAGTAGTCGGCAACGTCCGCTTGCTAAGAAAAGCCTTCCACATAAAAAACGTATAACGAAAAAAATGAAAATCGTCGATAAGATTGAATCACTACCATCCCGGCAGACTGTGATATATCAAGACATTCAACAAAGCTCAGTTCCCGACAAAAATCAATTTATCTCTCCACAATCAAATGACACGTCACATCAGTTTTCGTGTCAATTATGTGGAACGATTTGCATTTCGCAAATACATTTTTTTGCTCATTTAAAAGCACACTACGAGCCTGCATCACCGAAAGTCGAAACTGCACAGGTTTGACCAAATTTTTTCGTAAGTTTCCACACTGAATTATCTAACTTGTTTTTCTATTCATATTGCTAGCATGTGAATGTGCCGAATCAAACCGCCGGCACAGATAATATAAGTTTCGACAGCTTTACAGAAGGAAGTAATATAGGTATTAAAATAAAAGAGCAGCCGCGATTAGGTAATAAGGATGACGATGATATAAACGATACGCAAGATTCATCGACACATAGGGAAGATTTGCATATCGATGAAGTCGAATTCAGCGATACTGAAGACATGCTGGAAGGCATTCGAGGTGTTGTTGATAAAGTGCAGGAGTCTGTTGGAAATGATTCGAATGATGGGAATGATTGGTAACTTGGAGTTTTTTTTTTGTTTTCAAAGTCAAATTTCAACGAGGTTTTTATTTACAGGTATAGTAATAGTTCTCTGAATGGTAACATGAGTTACAAAACCGAAGAACACAATCAAAACTTAAATATGCCGTCTGCAAATTTCTCGTTGTTTTTCAAGAGTAGTTTGGACAAGAACAACGAACACCAGCAAAGTATGGAGCACGTTTTATTTTGTTCTTGTCATCATTTTGCTGAAAGAATTTTTTTTTTTTAATTTTCAGTTATACTATCTGTGGACGACAGAGATGAGCATAAGATAGAAGATGCTACGGATATGATTGTTAACGAATCGTATGATATAAGTGAAGAACTGAGCACCAGCAAAATATCGCAAATAACTGAACTGGAAGAAATTCGAATAGATGGCGAAAAAGACAATCAAAAACCTAGAACTGGTTCAACACGACCGCAAAGAACACGAAAACCGAAAATTAAACAAATCCCTAATGATGATTTTTCCGATCAGTACAGTATGGATATAATGTCAAGCGAAGATGAAAAGTCGAAAAAGCGTCGTAGAAAATGCACACAATGTGATAAAGTGTTTAACTCATCGAATGCTCTCAAATATCACGAACTATCGCATACTGGTGAACGACCGCATCAGTGTGAAGTTTGTGGTAAAAGTTTCTTTGCACAAAGTGCACTTAAAGTTCATATGCGATTACATTCGGGCGATAAACCGTTTGAGTGTGAATTTTGTAAGCGTGCCTTTCGACAATGGGGCGACTTAAAATATCACACAATATCGCTTCATACGAACGAACGAAATTTCCAGTGTGAGTTTTGCGGCAAGGCTTTTGCTCGTCGCTATTCGTTAGTAATACATCGGCGTATACATACCAGCGAACGTAATTATAAATGTGAATTTTGTCCGAAGACGTTTCGTGCCAGTTCGTATTTACAAAATCACCGAAAAGTACATACAGGTACTTTTGTGTTTTAATAATAAATTATTCGAAAATGATTCGAAACGTTTCAATCGTTCCAGGTGAAAAGCCCTATGCATGTGCTGTATGTGGGAAAAAATTCCGTGTAAGCGGAGATTTAAAACGGCATTCCAACATACATGGACGGGAAAAGAAGAAAAAAGGCGATACAGTGCTAAAATTGAAGCAAGAAATTGTTTCCACAAAACCAATCGAAGAAATAGTTCAATATATAACAAAAGAGTCTATGACATCGCCAATGCAATTGATTAAAAGCGAACATTCGAACGGGAATATTCTAATGGATCTCAGTTTACTGCATGAAGAAGTAATTTTAGTTTTAATTTATTTTAAAACGTATTTAATAGTATTGTTCTTTTCTTAATACCTACAGATCAACACAAGCAATACTCCTCTTATCAAAATTCAACAGCAAGGTAGCACGAACAATACAAACGAAACCGGCACTATGATTTATTCGGATGGATCTGTACAGATATTCAAAACTGATCCGAGCATAGGAGAGCAGCTCTGACGCAAAGCATCTTAAGTACATTGTAAGAGGCTCAAATTCGGCAAACCGAAAACAATATAGCGAAGCAATAATTTATCAGGATTGGTTAAGTGTAACAAGATTGTGTGTTTGCTGTATCGTTTTTGTTTTCGCGTACACGACCTCATGCACGCTTTGATGAAATGCTTGCCATTATTCAAATGTATAAATAAGTAAGTACATTAGTTGATCTAAGGCTTAAGTTAAAAAAAAAAACAAACAACTTTTCATAACCAACTAGAACGTAAAAAAATTAACTTTAGTATGGGTCCAAGAAAAGAAATATCACGGACCGAAGCAAATATAACGCCGCATCAATTTCGTTCTTCAACTGGAAAGGAACATTTATTTTTTTAAATTATATATTACAACTTTGCTTTTGGTTGGCTGGAAAAGATATGACTAGTCGTCCTTCATGAGTCGCAAATCAAAATAGACACAACATGAAAATTTATAAGAGTATCCACACCGACACCACATACCGACGCAATTGCCATAGCAGCGTTGACGTTGAATCTTTGGATAGGTTGCAATTTATTTATTTATAAAATAATAATTGAACAGAAAATCTTTTCCAATTACACAGTTGCCGCGAATTACAAACAAAATAGTTTACATGTAGATAAAATAGAAAATTTAAAAAACAAAAACGCGTTGTCGGTGAATATGTCTGGAGAGATGTCTAGTTCACTTGAATGTTATAACCGAAAAGAAAGTTTTTATTTATTCTCATTATAATTCAAAGGTTAGTACAAAAAAGTATATACCTTTTTTTTATTCCATATTTCAACAAGAGGTCACCAAATTTGTATCAATATCTGCATTTGCATTTGCTTGTGCATTTTCATGTTATGATTAGATTTTTTTTATCATGATAACATTTGTTTTACTTTAGAATTAAGGAGCAATGATGTCTATAATTAATGTTACGGCATAATTATTCTAGTTTAGTAAGATTTGCCTCAATGCTTTCTCATTGTATTTTAAGTTACTATGTGTTTTGTGTATGATTTCATCGATGGGGCTTACCCAGAGGTGAGGTTCAGATTATATCGTAATTTGTGCTATTTTATAGACTAATAGTACGAATTTGCGTCATCCTCGATTTGTTCTTTGGGACATCTGGAGAAAAATGTTGGCATAATTGCTTGAACACTTAAACTGTTGCCGTTCAGGCGAAAAAATCATGTCGCTAAACGACGAAATTAAGTCCTTTTGCCTACCAACTTTTTGCACGGAATTTTTCTGTACTCGCGCGTGTTAATGGGCTACGCGTTGTGCTCGAAGCGTAGCTTAGGATAGCCCCACGTTGGGCGCCATTTGTTGTATTTTAGGCCTTGGAAGGACTATTTCGACTTGAAAAAGTCAAAATAGTCGAAAGGAAACGGAAGGTTCGGGACAGAAAGGCCAATTCCACCTAAGTCCGAATTGATGGCTGAGTCTTTGCTGGTGCGACGCTCTTGCTGGCGGCCGGGGCTAGCTACGGCAGTGTGGGGGGTACTTGCTCCGACTCAGACCATAAACCCTTGGCCTGTACAACAAAAAATTGTCAGCGCCGACTTATCCAAGGGAATTGTAAAAATTGGGATTATTTTCCCAAGAGGTCGTGAAAGACCAAGAAGCGGTTGGATTGGCGCGGCTTCGCGATTTGTCAGGGCGCTCTGGTGTTATTAGCGCCCTGTTCTGCCCACCCTACCTCAGCCATATCTGTCCTAAAACCATTCTCGCGATATGGCCCCTTATTGAGGTTCGGGGCGAAGGAGCTAAACGCTCGGGTTCATTTTCATAGGCTAACTAGCCTTTCATCAATTAAAAAAAATTAAGCAAAAGAAAAAAAAAACTCCAAATATGACTCAAAAAAAAAACTGAAAACGTAACCACAGAAGAAAATAATATAAACAAAAGAATAATAGAAAAAGAGAGACTCTCCCCATTGATTTTTGGTGTTGATCTATTCACGTTTATTTTTAATTTATTTTTATTGTTTTAAATTTCCATATATAATTTTATTTTTTTTTTCTGTCCCGTCCCGTCATCGTGTTGTCATTTCATAATTAATTTTATTATAAATTCTAATATTACTATATTTTTTTTTGATAATTCATTTTTAATTTTTGTAAATTTTTAAGATTTTCTTAAAATTCTTTTAATTTTTTTTTTTTTTTTTTTTTTTTGTAAATTATGTGTTTTTCTCTTTTTTTCAAAAATTGTTAATTCATTATAGGTATATTTTATTAAGTTAAATTTCATTCATTTTAACACGTTTTAGCACATTTTACTCGCGGTCTAGAGCACAGCACGAGCGAATTAATTGCCGTAAAAGCAATTTTTTAAAATTTCTTAAAAAAATTTAGGTGATTTCGCTGCTGACATTCATTGCACAATTCTATCAAGCCCACTTGCACAGTATTATAACAGGATCGATGCTTCTGCGAAAAGCTGGCTCTGTAGTAGCGTTTTCTCTCGCCAATATCGTGACATGCGATGTGTTTGTTGTTGGAAAATTAGGGGAGGATGATTTTACGCTAAAAGGAGGGGAGTTTGGTTCAGAAAGGGATGATGAAGATGTTGTAAAATTTGGAGGGGTCATTAAGGGGGTATTAACAAGGGGTAAAATGTTTTTATTGGGAGTAACAAAATGAAAGCGGGATTGGGAATCGCTGACATCCTGCTTCGAACCTTCTAAGATGGTCGGTCCGGTGGATTGTCTGTCACTGGGCGAGAAGGCCCCGGAAACCTTTCGTCCTTCGGTCCGTTTTTTGTTTGGCATCGAGTACATTTCGGCTTGATCACGTCTGCCTTCCCGCAACCATAGCAGAAGATTTTTTTATGTGTCTCTTCGCAGTCTCGATATCCGTGACCCTCTTTCCGGCAATTCCAACATACCAGTGGAGTTGATATGCCAGCTACGTCGGCGGTTTCTTCGACGTCTTCGGCAGCAACCAACGGCGGTTCCAGCTCGTGAATACGAGGCTGTTGCCAGGTTGCTACACGATTAGCCTTCCTGACCTCCTCGTATCTCGACACCAAAGCACGAAGATGAGCCAGATCTCGGATCTCATGAAAGCAGATTAGCTGTTGGATACAGCCCAAGAGATTGCCGCTGACCAGCTCAAAAAATTCTGAATCCGGAATCGGGGTGCGTAATTGGGTCCGAAATCTGGTCATCTCCTGCTCGAATACCAGGTACGGTTCATTAGGTGCTTGCCGTCTGGTAATCATTTTTTTCCGAACTTCGAAATCGGTGCTACGGTCGCCCCAGTATTGCAGGAAGGTGGTTTTAAGCGCATACCACGTCGAATCTGGGTTGGTTCGTCGCCATAACCAATACCACTGGTTTGGCAGGCCATCTAACAGCAAATGAAAGTTCGCGACCAACAAATCCATGCGCCCGCCCAAATCAGACAACGCCAAGACTCCGCTCGGAAAATAAGTTCCTCGGCGCGCAACGACTGGCCATCTCCATTAAATCGTAGTCGCCAATGGCGAATCGAACTGCCAGCGTTGTGAGGTACGAAATTCGGGCCGTTGTTGTTAATACCGCCCATTTGAGCGTTCGCATGGATCGGTTGGTCCCGAACTTGTTCACGTTGTTGTTGTCGGACTGGCGGATATAACGGTGGTGGGAATTGGTACGCATTCGATGCGTTTTGCCTAGCTACAAATTGCGACGGTGGTGGTAGGGGATGATATACAGGCGGTGGTTGAGGAGTGTTTGGCATAGTGCGCCCTTGATCTCGTTCTTCTCGGATGACCGAACGAATTATGTTGATCAAATCATTCACCCCCAAATTAGACAACGCCCCCCGGAAACTGCTGGTGTTGCTTCGGGTGTTTGCGCATCGTGTATTTCCGCCCACCTAACCCTGTTCTGCTGATCGTTTCCCAGAACATCTGATGGCCTATTGCTCAGCACTTGCGTGCCTCGCTCCTGGATGATTGTCCCATCCGGAGTGTAGAGAGTGCGTCCACCCGCAGTCTCTAGTGCAGAATCCAAATTTATCCTACCAGGAGAAACTACATCGCTTAGAGACCTTGTGCCATTCTCGCGAGTCTGTCTTCTGGTTCTCACGCCGGATATAGCGGTCGCACCCTCCACACCCCGAGGGGGCCAATAATCTTCCGGACCTAGATGACCACGGCAGTTCGGACAGTTGTGGTTGTCCACAATCCATCGTTCCAAACAGTGTTTGTGGAACTGGTGACCACACTTGGTGTTCGTTCCCTGGTCTGGATCTACCTTACTCAGGCACGGCAAACACAGACCAAAGTCTTACTTTAAATTGTCGTCGCAGCAACAATGCTCAGATCTTTTGCTTATACTCCCATAGCCCAAGTCATCCGATAGAATATCGCATTTCATCTTTTATTACCCGCTAGATTACTTGGGCATAGGATCACACGTCATCAAAAAATGCTGATAAACTACTACTTGAGTGCACATTTTAATTTCGGACTTCGAAATTGGAACCCTTTAATAATGCTGTGTTGTGTTTGAGGCCTTTGGGAGAATTATTTTGACTTAAAAAAGTCAAAATAATCGAAAGATAGAAAAGGTTCGGGACAGAAGGGCCAATTCCTCCAACGTCCGAATTGGTGGCTGAAGTAGAACGGAAGCGACACGCTTGCTGGCGGCCGGGACTAGCTACGGCAGTGTGGGTGGTTCTTGTTCTTACTTCAGACCATAAACCCTAGGCCTGGATAACAAAAATTTCGTGTCGGCTACTTCCGGGTTAGGTTGAAATTGGGATAAATTTTTCCCAACAGGTCGTGAAAGACCATGAAGTGGTTGGATTGCGCGACTTTGCGATTTGACAGGGCGCTCTGGTGTTAAAGGCGCCATATTCGCGATGGTCTGGTTGTTTCATTAGTTGACGCGAATTTTCGATGGATTCTTCCCCTACACTCTTCCTTTTGTCTCTTCTTCTTTTTTTTCCTTTTCTATTACTACTCTAATTCATTTCCTAAATAATTTCTTTTTTTTCTACTACTACTGTAATTCATTTCCTAAATAATTCCTATTCAGTTTAGTTTTCTTTTCATTAATTTTCGATTCCTAATCCTTCTATTCCTTTTCATCCACCATATTTTTTTTTTTTTTTTTTTTTGTTTTTTCTCATTCATTTTTTGTTTGTAAAATTTATTTTTCTTTCATCATTTATTCGTTCGTTAAATTTTTTTTTTTTTTTTCTGTATGTAAAAAAAAGTATCACTTCATTCACTGAATATGCAATTCGATCTTTTTCAAGGAAAGTCACAGATCGTACGAGCGTTGCCGGACGATCGATGGCTTACGTGAATATTCTACCTCTGTAGTGTCTGTTTCTGTCAAGTTTGTCTGTAAGCGCGAACCGAGTTCAACGCATCCGTTGTGTCGTTGGAACGGTCTGCTGTGGCCGACTCTGTACTCTGGGATCCGGCAGCTGGTTATATTTGTTGCTGCTTTGTTGTGTTTTGGTGCCTTGGAAGGACTATTTCGACTTGAAAAAGTGAAAATAGTCGGAGGGAAAAGTAATAGTGATTTCTTTTCTGCAAAAAAATGTGACCCGTTTCTGCCCTCAATTTTTTTCTAGCAGAAATAACACGTCGGAACTGCTAGAAAAAAATTGAGGGCAGAAACAGGTCACATTTTTTTGTACTACAGCTCCCGGAACATTCTTTCCAAAATTAAACAGGAAAACAAATTATAAATCATAGTATGTTACACCACTTTTTGAATTGTCAATTAAAAATATGCTTACACACGACCCTTCTACTATTGATGACGAAGAATATATGGTATTTGACCGTTTTGAAGTGAAAAATTTATGAAATGTTTTCTTGCCACATTTCCAGCAAAAGAAATTCATCGTTTCTTCTTGCATTGTTGAACTTGTGGGAATGCTGGTTGCGCAGCATTATCTTGCTGAAATATACATTCAGTTCCGTGTGTTTCCCCGAATGTAATTAGTACGTCATCTAGCAACTCCACATATTTGACAGCGTTCTTTTTTGTGGAAATAAAACACATAGGGGGCTTGCCGTAATATCCAATAGCAACCCACACCATTAAGGATCCTCCACCGAAATTTCTTGCTATCCTTTCTTGCTTTTTTTGTACGTTTATCGTGCCAATATCTTTGTAGGCCGTTAGGCCCGTCGAGGTTGAACTTTTTTTTTCATCGCTGAAAAGTACTGTGGTCCACTCCTCTTCCCAAAATTGGTACTTCTCAGCAAAATGCAATCTTAGCAGTTTGTGGCGTGCTGTCAATTTAGGTTTAGGATCTGCCTACTATATTTGTTGCACGCGTCTCACACCTACTCGAAGACCTAAAGTGCTTTGAATTTCTGCTGGACTGTTGCCCTTTTTACATGCCAGTCTTTTAATTTGTCTGGTTTCTCTGGCAGACACCACTGGCTTTCTTCCTGAACTTTTTTTTTTTGCCATAGTTAGTTGTGTTCGAGGCCTTTGGAAAATTATTTTGACTTGAAAAATGTTTTTTTTTTTTTTCTTCGGCGGGACTAGCTACGGCAGTGTGGGGGGGGGGGGGGTTCCTGCATCAAACTCAGACCATTAGACCCTTGGCCTGTAAGTAGTAAGGACGACACTTTCGGGTCTTTTCTTGGCAGGTGCGATAGGGACAGGATATTTGAAAGTGTAGGGGGTCTGAAAGGCTTTTGGGGGGAAAGCTATGGGAGGAAGTCTATAAGTTTTCAGGCTGTAGGCTGAGAGGAGAAAGCTATGAAATTGAGGGTGAAAGTGTAGGACTAAAACGCTGAAAGTGTAGGACTAAGTCGCTGAAAGTATCGTTTTGAAAGCATGGTTTGAAAGTGTCGGAGGCGTACGGCTTGTGGGGGGTTTTTAAGTGTTAGACACGCTTTCGCGTAGTAGTAAGTACGAAACTTTTGAATCTTTTCTTGGCAGGTGCGATAGGGACAGGCTATCTGAAAGTGTAGGGGGTCTGAGAAGCTGAAAGTGTCGGGGCAAAAAGCCATATAAAAACCGGAATAAGTGCCGGGGTTGTGAACGGTGGGCTGGCAGTGGCGGCCATGGTTATTTTTTGGGGGGGTTGGATGTGGACGGCCATGATGGCCTTTATGGGGTTGGCTTGGATAGGTATTCCGAGAATTTAAACAAGTTTTTTTTTTCATTTAAGTAAAAAAATTTTTGGATAATGGCCTTTTTACAAAGTTTTTTTTTTAATTTTTTTATTTTTTATAAAAGCGTAGCTTAAGGACTCATTCTCGCGATTCGTCGACTCCATCGAAGACCAGATATTGATCTGTTGACTGATTCAAGTCATCCACCTGACGCTGCGTTTTCACCTTATCCGAAAATCGAGGGGGTAAGAAGCAGAAGATGCCGTTATCCAGATGGACTGCCAGTCTAAGACCAAATTTAGTTTTAGCAGCCTGAAAAATTTAACATGGTGCTCCTTGGCTATTTCCAAAGAGCTGGTGGAGACCATGGTATCTCCATCACCCCCTACGGCCGAAGTAAGCAGTTCGAAAGTGTTCTGTAAAAAAGGCAAAAAGGCAGAAATACTTGTAATTTAATGTTTAATGTTAGAACAACAGTATACTTACCATGATGTTCCAGTAGACTCGATAGTGATTCTGATTTTTCACAGGAGAGCGGTCTACTTATATACGATCAGAGGATCGGACAAAATCACACGTTTTCATATAAAAATAGCCTATTGAATGAATGACTCCATAATCCTTTAAAATTAATATTTTAGTATCAAGGCCGCTTGTAGCTATTTTTATAAACATTTTATAACGCACAGTTGGTTAACATGTGCGCGCATGTCTGTCGGCTGTCTGCCTCAAGCGCCGCGTTACCTGCGGTTATTATTTTATGCGTATTTCACAACGTCTATGGGGGTAACATGTGCGGGCATGCAAATACAGGCGGTATGGTCTGTCGGCTGTCTGCCTCAAGCGCTGCGTTTCCTGCGGCTATTATTTTATGCGTATTTCATAGCGTCTATTCCCCCAACATATGCGAGCATGCAAATGCTCTCGTCCGATACGCTGTCGCTCGTCCACGTGGTTCTCCTCGTAATATTTCGCTGCCTCCTCGTATGTTCTTCCGACTTGATTCGCGTCGCTGCTCTCGTCTGATATACGTTGCTCTTGCCTGATGCCGCCGCCGTCTTCGTCTAGGTATGACGTCACTACGTTTTGCGTTCCTTTCCTCTGCTCCTTGACTTTGACTTGCGTATGTTTCTCCTGCCTTGACTCGCGACGCTGCTCTCGTCTGATGCCGTCTTCGACTTCGTATGTCGTCGCTATGTTTCCCGTACTTCCGCTGCTTCTCGCTTCCTTTGTCGTTCTTCCGTCACGATACTACCTCATAGACATCGTCCTAGTACATCTCGATTCGACATATAAGAGGGAGTATTACCCCAATGGCCTTATGTGGTCGGAGATTCCCTTTAGGACAGCTGTCCGATCAGAGCACTTATGTTACCTTGAAGAGGGAGTATAACCCCACTGACCTTCTTGGTAGACGTTGTACTGCTGACCGAGATACCTTTCCTGGCTAAATATTTTGGCTTATATATTGCGCCAAACACTCAACCACCATGAATTATACTCAGGTAGAATTTTCGAACTTTTGAGCTTTTCCTTTTTTATAATTCGTGGCTAGTGTATGTTATGCCGTTGTAGTGTTCCTGAGCCACAAACATAAACATAAGATAGATGTAACCATAATACGACACCCAGAACAAGATCTTCATACATTTAATTTAAATTAAAACATGTCAACATAACTCGGAACCGATATGTGACACCCGTACCAGGGCCCACACACGCGATGTAAACAAACATCATTCATTGAGTTCTTTCCGTACTATTTCAGGGTACTTATATTACCAGCGGGTAATTACCTGAATAGAATGCGAGCTCTGAGCTAGAGCAATGCACCATGTGCGAAACATATTGAACTCATTGAATGCTTGTGTATGCACTTTCCCTTGTAGAAATACAAAGTGCATTGCTTTGATTTATTATCGATGAGCACTTTAGCCACGCGTATTTTTTCAATATGAAGATCTGCCAATTGGGCAATTATGTCGTATTATGTACTTTAGCTGTAAGATGATATTATGTATTTTAGCCTAAGAAGAAATTGTATAAAAGGAATTGTTTTGCCCTTACTCGGGGCCAATTGACTAAATATACTTAACGGCTTCGTGCCTACGAAATATATTGTTTCTTTTGCGCTATTAAACGTTTGGGCTATATTGCCTACCAACCTGCGACCATTTGGCCTGCTACGTCGAAGAACATTATTAAGGAAGACTCTACGCATCATCTAAGGAAACTTGGAAACTTGGGCAATTAGTGCCAGGCCCATTAGCGAAACCTAACGCTGATTCAAAAATTGGTAAGTCTCTTTCATCACAAAAACACGTTCGAACTCTGACCACGCGTCTCACATAACACCGTGTATATAGTCATTTTGGATTTCGAAAATTTTGTCGGCGGGTTTATCCGTCACAATGCGTCGCCTGGGACGTTTTGTGATCCCGTCGATCTTTTCCAGGCAAATCCACAATTTTTTCCCATTTTCAGCCTCTGTTGTGCTTGTTTTTCAGGTACTCTGTTTTTATGTCTTTCTTTGTGGTTTGTGTTTTCGTGCGCCGTCTTAGCTTTAAGTTTCTTTGTGTTCCATGTTCATTGAGCCTAGCTCTGAGCTGTGTTGTCTTTAGCTCTAGTTGTGTTGTCTTTTAATTAATAAGTTGTGTTCGTAATTCAATGTTTTAATTCTTAAGTATGTGATGTATTAGTATTTCAATGTTTAGTGTTATTTGTTTACAATTTATGGCAAAATGGTGTGGATGGAAATTAGTAGAATTTCCATCCTTACAAAGCCGACACGAAATTTTTGTTGTCTAGGTCTAGGGTTTATGGTCTGAGGTAGAACAAGAACCACCGTATCGTCTCACACTCTAGGACCTCGCACACCCGCCTGTTCGTTCTACTCCAAAAATATCTGCCTCGAATCTTCTTTTTCTCGCTTCCTCGTTAACTCGCAACGGCAAAATGGTGTGGATGGAAATTAGTAGAATTTCCATCCTTACAAAGCCGACACGAAATTTTTGTTGTCTAGGTCTAGGGTTTATGGTCTGAGGTAGAACAAGAACCACCGTATCGTCTCACACTCTACGACCTCGCACACCCGCCTGTTCGTACTACTCCAAAAATATCTGCCTCGAATCTTCTTTTTCCCGCTTCCTCGTTAACTCGCAACGGCCCCGACGCCCGTTAGGGCCTCTGAACTCCTGTCCCGGTCAAGTACCCTTCTTGGACTTTTTTTTTAAAATTTCCCCAAAGGCTGTTCCCGATGTGAATTGGGCCACTCTGTTAATTTTTTTGACGTTAAAAAATAATTCCAACAGAGGCTATTTGGATAAACATGACCGCGCCCATAACACTTGTTTTTGTTTACCAACGTCAAAATCGCGAGTGAAGTAAAGTGTTCCGAGAAAGTTTTGTCCGACGAACTTTGGGTAAGTTAATTCTAATTCCTTATTTAACCGGTCGCGGCACTCGCGTGTGTCGGATGGCTCTGGTCTTCGTTCGGCCGCGTACGTTTACGGAAATTCGCGCACTTCAATTGATCCGGATATACTGTGTAATTCGTTGTTTTATGATTGCAGTGCCCTATGTTAACGCCTTATTTCTAATCCTAATCCTTTCCAAAATTTATTTTACTTTAATTCATATTTTCCTTATTTTAATTTTTTTTTACAATCCATTCATTACTCGAATCCTGAATCCGTTGTTGTACCACGGCCGTTTAGACCTTTTTCATGATTACATGTGCTTGTACTTGTTTTGGCGGGAAGTTTGTTATTATCATGTGATCAAGTGAAAGTTCAAGTTTTCATTTTGTATATTTTATTCAGTCTTTTTTTTCATTATAAATTACCAAATTCTTATACATAATCTTGTGCTATTTTAGGTTTCCGTGTCCGGAAGTGAAGGTGTATCAAGTCTCCCCGGGAAGGCTACGGTTAATAATTTTGTGGTAAGTATCCACGTTCGGTTATTCATTTCCAAATTTTAACATTCTATTTCTTCACATCTTACTGAGGTTCCGGTTAAGAGAGACCTTCGGACTCCGCCTACGATCGTTATACAGGTATACCATAAGTATCCGAATTCACTAAAATAACTTTTTTTTTCTATTTTCCAGACGTAATAGGTCGTACAAGACTTCAACGCCTAGGACGGAGGTGACTGCGAGGGATTTAAGGAGCCCTGCATCGCCAAGCCGGAGCCCTGCATCGCCAAGGCTTGACAGGAGGGAGAAGATTACTACAGTTCCTAGGCAACTACGAATCGAGAAGGCGTGTAAATTTGCTGCCGGGACCCCCTTGGCTAGACCACTTGTGGCGAAAAGGAGGGAAGGTGGGGTGAGGATAAACCCCATAAGTCCGATTTGGCTCACCATTCCCTTTAAGCTTTGTAATTCCTTAAGGAAACAAAATAAACGTTTAGGTTAAAAGATATATATATATAATAGAAACAACCAAAACTCCAGTTCACCATCCAAAAATAACAATAATTAAACCAAACACTAATTCAATCTGCAATTTGACAACCAAAACAAATATAACTCCGCTGCGCTTCGTGTCGACGGGTACAGATTTGTGAGAAGCGAGAAGGACGGCTCACGGTGATTTTTTTAGAATTCTACCAAAAAGTAGACTTTGCACATCATCTTTTTGCCACGACGAGCGATTGTCGAGTTTTTTGGAAAAATGAAAATATCACAAATTTGAATACGAGCGTAAGTGGAAATATTTAATCGAAAGAAAGCCGACTCTGTGAATATCATACCTTTTTGTTGAACCCGACACCTTTTTTTTACATTTTTTAAAATGTTTTTTTTATATATAACACTTCTTTTTGTTGCCTGTTGATAACATTAACAACAACAGAGCTAAACGTTATCTGACTTGAGAAATCGCAAATACTCCACAATCTGTATTGTTTTGTTGTTGCTGTACTTTAGGGAATTTCACTTTTTTCACATTGATGTGAGGAAAAAGCTTCCCGATGAACATTTTGATCTCTTTGCATAGACCGTAGTTGGCAGAAACGTATACAAAGACGTTTTTACAATCGAAATAGCTACAAACCCAATGACCAATATCCTCCTCTTCATTTTCTGGTGGTGGAATGAAGACGAATTGAATATATGCTTCATTCATCGGGATGGATTTGATACCGTCAGCCAACAAATACATTTGTGGTGGTTGCGGCAGTGGAAAATCAGTTAATTTATCAATCATCCCAGAAAAATGAAGAATGTGTGAATCTTCAAGAGGTCCAGATCTGACAATTTCCATGTCTTCTGCTGTAAGATTGAAGAATCGCCAATCATTAGAATCCATATCTTTTGAAATTGCTTGTCTAAATAAAGCCTGATTGATAAAAAACGAATTTTACTGCGATGACAACGAACAGTTAATACAAAGACGATCTGTTAAATTAACGAAATAAACAAATTCTCAACGAAAATAGGTCAACTATTTCGGATTTTTAAGAAATTTAGCATCAACGAGTTTGCACTCGGATCTCTGAGTATCAACGATTTTACTACAATGACAACAGTTAGTTCAAAGACAATCCGTTTAATTAACTAAATAAACAAATTCGTTAATTCTCAACGAAAATAGTTCAACTATTTCGGATTTTTAAAAAATTGAGCATCAACGAGTTTGCACTCGGATCTCTGAGCATCAACGAGAAGTATCTCGGAGCAATTATGATGACGGGCGAGATCCGAATCTGAAATAATCAACAATTATTTTTTTTTCCTTTTTTTTTAAAATCAACTTGAACTCCCGTCATATGAGCACATTGCTTCTTCATTCACATTCACATGAAAATGGTTGTATTTTGTAAAATAATAAATAAAATAATGTAAACAAATGTAAACCGTAACCGAAAAAACGTCAGAAAAGAAGTAAATAATCGCGAATACGTATGTAGTGCCGAGATGCGATAGCCTGCAGTTCAATTTTCGAAATTTACGTTCGACACTTCTATTGTTATTGTCACAACATCAAGAATGCACGTTCATCTGTCAAAATGCGAAAATAGTGGAAGTTTCGATGCAGCTTTAATAGCGGAGAAATGACCCAATTTTTAACCCCCTTTCCCATTATGATACGTACTGTTTAGGGCAATTCAGTCAGTAAATAGCCAGTGTCATAAGTACCTATGTGGATAATATGAATATTCAAGTTCATTTATTTCTGAAAAATTTATGATACTCTTTGCATATTTAAATTTTCAAACTTTACCCGCCATTTCGGTTTTTGCCACGGCTACTCTGATGTGGAACACATTCCACAAAAGCTTGTATATATAAATTTTCAAACTTTCGGTTTTTGCCACGGCTACTCTGATGTGGAACTCATTCCACAAAAATTTGCGTTACCGAACTTTCAACGCGTTTTACTTTGATTACTTTGACAGATGCCGGCCACGATACGAACGACATATCGAGAATGTTCCACTTTTTCAATCAGCTGCGACTGACTTGAAAAATTCGCCCGAGCTTTTCACGCACACACATCTGAACACACTGAAAATCGTATGGGAAACTCTCATGTACACACGCAGACAGATAAAGACGCCGTGTCCATGTGAGTTGTGCCCAGTAAAAGAACATAGCAAGTGCTTGGGGGTGAACCCGACAAGCACTTTCTATCGAAAGTTCTGATAATGTTTAATCAATAAATATGCGCATAGTAGCTTGCTCAGAGGCACGGTGGATTGTCAAGAATACTTTTTTTTTTGTTTGCATGTCAGTCTACTCAGAGGCTCAAAAGGCTTGTTAGAACCGCTCAGAGGCACAGAGGCTTGTCAAGGCTGTTCTTATCAGTCTGCTCAGAGGCCTTTTAGGCTTGTCAGATTCGTTCAGAAACAGTTGTTGATATTGATTGATTGATTTGATATTTTTAAATTTAAAAATGGATTTTGTAAAGATTATTGATCATTTAAGTAGCTGTTTAAGTGTAGGTTATAACTTATTTGTGTTAAGCTTAGTTTTAGTTGCAGAGATGAAAGAGAAAAAAATCTCTTTTACGTTGTCAGAAAAGTACCGGTTCATGGAGTTAATAACTCAATTTTCAGCCTTGCATGGCGTCCCCTTTTCAGAAGGTGCGTTGAAAGATGCTGTTTCTTTTCTAAGCAGTAGGGAGGATGTTAATTACCAGCGTCCTAGTATGAATGAGAAAGAGGTGTCCACTTTTTAGGGTCCATCGGATTGGCTGTAAAGAAAAAAGAATGACAAAACGGCGTCGGCAGCTAAATTATGACGTCACGGCCACAGGTTAAAATCAGATCCAGCCACACCAGCTGTGTTGATAATGATTAGTGCCGATCAGTCGACGGTACAGAGTCCGGATAATACTTTTCTAGCTTCGCTTTGGTCTCGGTTATTCTTTTCTTGCGTAAATAATAGTGTTTAATCAAAACACGAAACTCATGTTTTTCCATTTAAAAAAAAAACAGAGGTTGGTTGCTTCTCACTGCTGTAACTTGTAAATGCGTAAACAAAAATGGCTGAAATTTTGACAGACGTCTAATGAAGGATAAAGTTGGTGTTTAATGGTTCAGAACACTACCATCTGTTAGGATTATTCCATACTTTTTGATCCACCTAGTATGTGCGATCATTCAACTTATTTCGTGCTGAAACAAATGTAAAAGTGAATAGTAAGTAATTGGTATGATGTAATGCCATCAAAACAATGCAATTATGTCGGTCAACAGGTGCACCGACCTTACCGCTTAATTGGCATTATTTTGATCGCACTATACCCTATGTCCAGCTTGTAAACAATGACTATCATTTTTTCATTCATCTACTTACAAACTAAACTATGTACATTATTTCATTTCAATTTTAAATTCATGGCTTTTGCCGTTTTGAAATAGCGGTGCGGATTATTTCGGTATCCTATTTATTTATTGTTCTCTAAAAGGTATTAAATTCTATATTTAGAATTTCATTTGGGTTTTCGACAATTTTAACTTTAAAGAAAAATCTTAAAATTTAAATGAAAACACCGTAACGACTTTATGGTACACTTCAAACAGACTTTATATAATTATTAATTTACATTCGCCAATTAGGTTTTTAACATCACACATCTGTTGTGTTTAAGGCCTTGGAAGAACTATTTTGACTTAAAAAGGTCAAAATAGTTGAAATTCCAATTCCAATTCCACATGCGTCCGAATTGATGGCTGACTTTTAGCTGGTGCGACGCTCTTGCTGGCGGCCGGGACTAGCTACGGCAGTGTGGGGGGGGTACTTGCTCCAACTCAGACCATTAAACCCTTGGCCTGTACAACAAAGAATTATCAGCGCCGACTTATCCAAGGGGAAAAAAAATTGGGAATATTTTCCCAAGAGGTCGTGAAAGACCAAGAAGCGGTTGGATGGCGCAGCTCCGCGATTTGTCAGGGCGCTCTGGTGTCATTAGCGCCCTGCTCTGCCCACCCTACCTCAGCCATATCTGTCCTAAAACAAATTCTGATATGGCCCCTTTGTTGAGGTCCGGGCAAAGGAGCTTATCCGCTCGGGTTCATTTTATACTTGGGTCTTTAGCCGTTCATCACTTACTTATATTTCAAATCAAAAAAAAACCGAAAACAAAAGAAAACACACACAAAATATGTATTCATAAACATCAATAAACAAGGAAGGACTTACCCCATGTATTCAGGAGGGCTTCTCAGCATCTTGTGAAGTCTTTTGGAGGTTGAATTAATTAATGTGTACTTCTTAGTCCTAATTCTCCATGTACATTTAATTCCTAAATATTTCCTACTTCCACATGTAAATTAAATTCTTAAATACGTCCTAATTCCCCATGTGTATTTAATTCCTAAATATTTCCTACTTCCACATGTAAATTACTTCATCCGATGCTTTTTCTTTTCTTCCAATTAATTACTTTTCAGCATCCACCATTTGTAAAATTCTTTAAGGTTCGTCACCAGAACTTTTTATCTTTATATTTCTATATACCTTTATTCCACTTTTATAATTAAATTTTTCGGCTCCCGATTACTATAACATTTGCATCATTTATTTTTCCGACTCCCGATCACTATACCATTTGCATCATTTGCAAGGCAAACTATTTATGAAAATAATCCCACACTCTATTTGGAACCCGAATTTTTGGTTTAATTTTTAACCCTAAGACTATTTTCTGGAATTTTGGTTCAATAGTGCTACCAAAGCGAGCCATTATCAGTCACAGCTTACATATTTGGCTGTATTGTGAATTTCACGTCGATCGAAAAAACCGATTGTGTTATAATGTATATACCTGAAAGGATTGGAAATGCCACAATAAAAAGGAGCCAAGTTGTTTTATGCACATGTCGAAGTAAAAGCTGCATCCAAAACTGATTATATTAGGGCCAAAAATTTTAGTGCGCATTTTAAAAGTTTTTTGCATGTATTAATGGAATAAACATACTCCAGTCACGATCAGCTGCAAACCAATCGTATGATACTCTAGATGAAGACGATTTTGCCTGTTAACGAACTTAGCCTTACAAGTTCGACCAAACATTCAGATTCAAAATCATAGGTCAATGCGTTCTTGAGTTATCATGTTTACGAACAGAAGTATGAACGTCAAGCGGATTTAAAGGTTTTGTCCTCAAATAAGCACATAATAGTACTGAACTTTTTTTGGTCTGGGGTTTCGTTCTAAGCGTTACAAACTTTTGGGCTGGATTCAACTTAACGAATCGCCAAATATGACGAAATTTGTGATCTTGCCATCTCCGATTCTTTTAGAAATTTTTGTACTTAAAACTAGTGAAAAAAATAATTGAAATTAAATTTTTTATTTCAATTTAATTTTCTTGTTAGTATAGTGTGTTAAAGTTATCGCACAAACGGTGTCCGAGTTCTCTTTGTAAATGCATATCTCTGGTAATTTTTATCCTAGAAATATAAAATAAAGCTTATTTTAAAGAGAAGGGTTGTCGCAATATAAAAAATAAGAGTAAAAATTATCTTTGAAATTTTTTGTCAAAGATAACGATTTTGTTCTTTTATACATTATGGCACTGTACACATTGCATACGACCAAACGAATTTTCCGAACCGATTTTTCGTTTTTCGACCTATTGTGAAATCTTTAGTTAATGAAAAATTGGCTTTAATCGTGAATGATACATTTCCGAAAATATTATGAAAGAAAATCTCCAAGAATTTGTAGTTTTAATTGATAATAAAAAGAAAAGTGAAAACGTCGTACGAATAAAAATATTCGTACCGACAAACGGAGTTTTTTTTAAATATTATCAATCAAAATGCAAATCTTTTGAAATTTTATCTTGTGATATTTTTAAAAATGCTATTATTAACGATTTCAACCAATTTTCTAGTATCAGAAAATTTTACATTAAGCAGAAAAACGACAATTCGTTCGTTCATGTAGAGGGTCTCATTACCTTAATTACTGAAACAAAAATATTTTATTAGTCAAATGATACTACCATGTTATTTTTCTTAATGATGCGATTTTGTAACGATTTGGTCCGCAGAACGTCCAGTTGGCAATCGTCATTGCCGAAATGTTGAACGTAAACCTTGCGGACAGAAAGTCATCCTGCATCTATCGGAAGAAATCGTCATTTCTTCAACCAAGACGAAGGATAACTTTCTATATGTGTATCGTTGACTATGTGTCATTGGACACATTAGTCCCACGGATGGCCAATGAAACGACGGAGCATCTAGCATAAGAGCACGTGCTAGCTCGTCGGACGGGGTGGGTTTGTCGTTTCTATCCGTGGACCGATTAATTACGCTCGTTGTGGGCCGACAAATGGGTTCGAGGAGTCCCATTCTTTCGGTCGGCGGGCTGGATAAGGAGAAGGAGGCTAGGTAGAGGGGCCAGATGCACGAAGGGTGCGGAAAAAAAGGTGAAGGAAGCTAGGTGTTGAGGAAAGGAACATCGGGGTGAGATCATCCGACGGACGATAAAACATGATAACAACCTGTGTAGGTATTGAATTGTCAGGTGACAAAAATAAGGAATATTCCGTCCTTGGGACGGGTACCGTGTGGCCCAATCGTGCTAAAACCAAAAGCGGGCGGATACTGTGTTGTAGTTCTCGTGTACCTTATCCGGACGAGCCTATTTTCGGATTGTGGGCGTTAATTCTACGCACTAACCGGACTTCCTAACACAGGCGCGAGGATTCCGATAAATCCGACTCCTTCTCGTGGTTGTATCTCGGGCTCCGCGACTTGCTTAGCGACTCGTTGTTCCACTTGGAAATTTCTGGGGTGCGACTTAACCCTCAAACTCAAATTATCACTTACGCGCGACACTTTCGCGGAAATGAGCTCATTGATCTTGAGTTAAGCACAATTTGCACTGTTTCCTCCCTCGTCCTACATCTCAATTTGTGTGAAAAGTCGCAAAATTTCTGTCAACTGCAAATTTTAATTGAACTTCGGCGATACGCTTTCCGACCGAAAAAGTAGTCGAATGGCTTGCAAACAAAAACAAACCGTAAGGATTGGGTCCCGCGTGTCCTTAACGGACTTACGGGCATACCGTAAGCGGGGGGGGGGGGGGGAAGGGGAACAGCCCGGAAAAAAACCCACGCCATGCGGACTGCGCGTTAGCTCGAGGGGAGCATATCGTCCGGTGCACGGGGTGAAAAATGGTGAGGGAACTAACCTGTAATTTGTGTTAGTTCGACACATAAAATGATTACGCCGTCCGCTGCTACTTCCGATGTCGGTCGAAACGAAAAAAAAAATCAACTGATGCGACACGCAGTGGTACTGAATCGCGCTTGGAAAATTAACTGTGAGTCTGGACGTCTGGTTGTCTTCGCTGCTGCCGGTTGACTGGGGCGAGCGTCGTTTTCTTTTCGCGCTGGTAGTTTAATTCCACCGCCGCCGTAAATAAGTTGGCGCTGCGCACATTGAAGTGCATTCAGATTTAAATCTGCCGCCGTGTTGTCAGGGCGGCTCGTTACAATTTATTGTAATAAAAAAAATGAAACAAAATTCAATACAATGATTTTTAATGAGATCGTTATGTACTCAGCAAATGTGTATTTTTAGAAAAAACAAAAATTTTCAAATATTGTCTGATGAAAACAGTGCTGACCCTACTATCGCTTGGTTCTTTAAAAAAAATTAAAATTTGTTTTTAACGCTACATTATTGCGTTCATACGATGTAAGAAATATTAAATAACTTATCTAATAGTCTACACCAAATCCTGGGATTGAGAAAAAATGAATTTTAATTTTCTGGAATCTTTTCCAAATTCATTAATAACATTTTCAATAAATGTTTTATTTTTCTTTACAAAGTCCCAACGAACACTCAATAAACAGAGTCCATTTAAACGATCTTCGCTTGTAGTAGAGCGAACCCACGTTTTCACTCTACGAAGAGTACTGAATGATCGTTCTATAGTACATCTGGTTGGCGGTAAGCAAACAGATATTTCAATGGCTTTTCCAATGGCCGGGTAAAATTGACAATGGCCTATCAGTTCTATCATCGGCGTATTTTCGTTTATATTAAAAGTATTTTCGCTTTTCCACAAATAAAACCAAGTTAGAGCCTGTTCCTTAAAATTATCTATTTTATAATGACTATGAATGGTATCAATTGATTCTAAGTAATTTTCATAAGTTATTATATTTATGTTATGAGGATGCAAATTATATAACGAAAAGGCTGGATTATTGTCGTCTTAAAATCTGATACCCTTCTTGTCCTACCCTGTTGGCGCAGGGGGGGGCAAGTGCCCCTTCTTGCCCCCCCCCCCCTGTGGGCGCCCATGACCCTGCTCGATTCGCGTTTTCTTTAATACCATTTATGGTATCAAAGGTTTAATTCCAGGGTCGTGCTGTAGCTGATGATGGCGCTGTTGTCGGGCTACATTTACATAGGTCGTATTCTATGTACCTAGAGCACAACCACCGAGCAGTCGAAGGTCAGGTGCAGCTGTAGCTCCGTTCCATTGACCCAATTTCTTGCGTCTAGAACAATCTCTACAGTGCATCGTAAAAGTTTTGAGTCGCCTGGCACGGCAACCCAACACATCCGACGACGAGCAATAGTAACCCGATTCTGCCCATCTCCACGTATATCTCTCGAGTTAAGTATACTATTTAAATAATACACGGGTATATGGTTACTTTAATTTTCGATTTATTTTGAATACTGAACATCGAGGGTTTTACACATTTATTTGTCGAAGGTTGGAATCAAAAAGAACACTCATCTCTCTGAAGTCCGGGTTTTTATATAAATGTTCTTGTTGATTTTCTTATAGTAGATCAGTTGGTTTGATTTATATTTGGTTTGCGATAAACCTCACCAAATACTGATGTTTGGATATTGATATTCGGAGATGGTTCGATATTTGATTCAAATATTGAATCTTCGGATTTTGCATCCTTCGATCTCTTATCTGCTGCAGATGTGTACGTAACTCTCGATCGACCGACCCCGATCGCCATAGGGTCGTCCCGCTCACACTAACAGTGCCCCAGGACTACTGTCGTCACCGCTTCGTGTCGGTGTCGGGGTATCAACCTTTTCCCCGCACCGATATAAATTTCGGGTGTAACAAAGTAATACGTTGATATGAAATTTTAACGTAGAATTTTATTTACAAAATTTTGAATCTGATATTTTAATGTGCCGGTACAACCGAGTCGCCAAAAATGTGGTGTATTTAATAAAACTCGGTTGTGATCAATGTTCGATGTCTTTACTCCACCACGGTCCGCTATCGAGAGAGCGTTGCAAACCAGTCGCAAGCCAAGCTCTGGCGGTGTATAACCGTGGTTATATACCATATATGATACCATATTTTTCAAAACTCTTTTTTTTTCTTTTATTGGGTTATTTAATGGCTACGAATCTTAGAACAACTTATTCGAATTGACTTCCATTTGCCTTCCAGCACGACTTGAGACGATCTGGCCACTCATCGATTGCCTTGTGAGCTGGAGCAGAGTCTTGTTCGTCCACGGCTTGTTGGCGAATATTCTTCTTGATTTGTTCCAAGACGGTCGATTGATATACTTTGGCCGATGTTTTCACTCCTTTCTCTCAAAAATGGAGCTTAGTAACGCCATCGTAGCTCAGTCCCCACCATACCGTTACAGACGCGGGATGGTAGCCTCATTGGACCCTCGGGATGAGTTGGGATGGTTCTATGGATGACCGAGCATACGCACGATTCAAGGAAAGAATATTAATATGATTAATTGATCTTTTGTTTCATTTGTTTTTCTCAATGGTATTCAATGTATTGGATTAAAAGATGTTCTTTCAGATGACCATTTCCATCTTTTATATTTTTGTCCATTACAAAAACAATTTGTTCCATTAATTCGTCTCATATATTTTATTTATTCCATTCAAGACTAACGGTGTAAAGCATCTACATGGTGCGTCATGCTCGTTGCCTTTTCCTGGATACATTTGTGTAAAGTCGACATCAATCTAGAAATAAGAATTACCAGTAAATGTCTAAGGATTGCTTGAGAAGTGGCCGTTCGTTAATAATTTGTAAGATGTCGACTTCTTTATTAAAATTGTGAATTCTATAGGCTGCAGCTTCCGCCCATTTATTTAGAACAACGTCCTGTGGCGCGGTGTTGAATTTCAACCACTTCTTTTTCTCCTATTGGGAGAAAATTCTGAAAAAAATATTTATTTATTTATAAATTAAGCATTGTGTGTAATCAACACTTTTGTAACATATACCTACGTTTATGTTAGTATCTGCCTTTTCTTTAAACTCAGTTATTTGGCGTTTTATGAGACCTTCAGAACGCAATTTTGCTAAGACGTTGTGATACTTATTATACAAAATTCCACCAGGTCTTTTTTTGGTTTTTGATGTAATAATATGTATTGAATTAAAAATAATTATGACCATCACATTAAGTGGTATTCTTACAATGTCCAGTCAAGCTGTAACTGGAACTCTAACTAAGGGTTTTATATGAGAACTGTCTGTTAGAGTTCTTTGAGCTGTTGAGTCGCCGCTGGCTGGTAACACCAATCTCGTTAACATTTCTGTGGATCCACTCGATCCTCGAAAAATGTCATTCGAGTATCGTGTGGATCCACAGAAAGTGCCGACAACCCTGCCACCAAAAAAACGTAGAGGAGGAGACGGTGCAAATGGCGGACTCTAAGTGTAGCACAGATCGCAGTTCCCAATTTTTTTTTAAATTCTTAACTCGGGCAAGATTATTCACCTTAGTGCTTTTCTCTTAGTAAAATCTTAACGTACGTATTGTTTTCAATCTCAATAAGTTCGTGAATAACCCAGAATCGCGCTAAATACTCGCGAAAACTCTTCGGGAAAAAAAACACCTCGGGGGGGCGAAAATTTCTGCTCGTCTGCTAATTGCAAACGCCCAACAATTTTATTTTATTTATTTATTCTTCTTTTAATTTACAACACCTTCCCTGCGACGATTGAGTGGTCATTTTGCCGTAAAATCCGAAGAACGTGGGTGGCCAGAGCCACCGAAGAATTTTGAAGGCATCGGATTGCAAACGCTGTTGGTTCGGGTTCAAAAGCTGCAACACTTCGCGTATCAATTAAATGTGACACGAGAAGCCATCTTCATACTTGTGACAGCCATGTGAAAGATCTGGAAGATAGGAAAAGGGGTTCCAATGAACCGAATGAAAAACAAGTTTCAAAGTGAATGGAAATGTTTTGTGAATGTTTTCGCGAATCGAGCAATTAACTCAAATTTCGTTTTTTTAACAGTAGATCATTAGAACGGTTCATTTAATGAGTCTGGTTTGAAAACTTACTTAACATTCGGTTGGGAACAAAATCTTAATTTTATCGGTAATCCTTCCTCAAAATGAAGGTTTGGCTGATATTTTTTTTACTACAAGAGTATATGCTATTAGCTCCTCCAATTCTCGTGTGTTTTTGTTTGTTAAAGTTCCGTTTTTTTTGGTAAGATTCTGCGATGAGCTGTCCTTTTGAAGTATTTAGAATACTTTTTGATAACTGAAAAACTAATTCAACTAAGACTCAAATAAATTTATGCAATTTACTTATTATATTACCTCATCACATCAAATTCCACTGTCTGAAAAATGGTTTCGATCTATCCAATTATTGACAGATGAACTCATGGAAAGTGTCGATTCAATCGGTCAGCTGATGTCGAGTTAAGGGTAGTCTGTAAAAAATTGTTAACGTTTGTTGTGTTTGAGGCCTTGGAAGAATTATTTTGACTTAAAGAAAGTCAAAATAATTGAAAGGAAGAAGGAAGGTTCGGGACAGAAGGGCCAATTCCACCTACGTCCGAATTGGTGGCTGAGTTTTCGCTGGTGCGACGCTCTTGCTGGCGGCCGGGACTAGCTACGGCAGTGTGGGGGGGGTACTTGCTCCAACTCAGACCATTAAACCCTTGGCCTATACAACAAAAATTATCAGCGCCGACTTATCCAAGGGAATACAAAAAAAATTGGGATTATTTTCCCAATTGGTCGTGAAAGACCAAGAAGCGGTTGGATGGCGCGGCTCCGCGATTTGTCAGGGCGCTCTGGTGTTAATAGCGCCCTGCTCTGCCCACCCTACCTCAGCCACGACTGTCCTCTAAAACATTTCGCGTCGTGGCCCCTTATTGAGGTTCGGGGCGAAGGAGCTAAACGCTCGGGTTCACTTTACTGGCTCTTTCTAGCCTCTAGACATCCTTACAAAACAAAAAGGATTTGTACCGAGATATCAAAAAAAACCCCCATACTTAAGGGAAACAACCATCAATACATAAAATCAAAGCTAAATGAAGCAAAAAAAAATCTAAGACATATTATATAAGAAAATATGAAAAAATTTAAAACAATTAGAAACACTTACCCCAATTTTTTTTTTCTCAGCATCTTTTGTTTTGGGTTTATTATTTTATTTTCTCTTTTATTCTCCTCAATATTTCCTATTTCATTCCTCAATATTTCCTACTTCATTCCTCCATATTTCCTATTTCATTCCTCAATATTTCCTATTTCATTCCTCAATATTTCCTATTTCATTTCTCAATATTTCCTATTTCATTTCTCAATATTTCCTATTTCATTCCTCAATATTTCCTATTTCATTTCTCAATATTTCCTATTTCATTTCTCAATATTTCCTATTTCATTCCTCAATATTTCCTATTTCATTTCTCAATATTTCCTATTTCATTCCTCAATATTTCCTATTTCATTCCTCAATATTTCCTATTTCATTTCTCAATATTTCCTATTTCATTTCTCAATATTTCCTATTTCATTCCTCAATATTTCCTATTTCATTTCTCAATATTTCCTATTTCATTTCTCAATATTTCCTATTTCATTTCTCAATATTTCCTATTTCATTCCTCAATATTTCCTATTTCATTTCTCAATATTTCCTATTTCATTCCTCAATATTTCCTATTTCATTTCTCAATATTTCCTATTTCATTTCTCAATATTTCCTATTTCATTTCTCAATATTTTTTTTTGTTAGATTTTACTTATGTTTAATTCAATTATTTAAGTTTCTAATTCAGGCGAGTTTCAATGTTTGTAAAAATCATTTGCTTTAATCTGCTTAAGCTCAATTTTCCTTCGTCACTCGTTTCATCTTCTTATTCTTCTTGGCATTCATTCATTCGCCACACGCGACCGACGATAATTTCCCGAGGTCATTTATTGTTTCATTGTTTTCAAATTCCTCTTTATTATTTATTTTTTTTTTTTTTTTTTTCCCAATTTAATTATTTAAGTATTCGACTCTATTTTCCTTCTTAATCATACAATCATTCGACCATTATTTAACGTTTTCACTTATCAACCGCCCGAGAAACTCGCCACGCTCGACCCGATTCACTGCATTCAAACCGCTTAAGCATTTTTTCCAATTTGTTCCGAGAAGGTGCCGTATCCCATCGTTTCACGACGATACCACCCGTCCATGTGGACAATTTTAACCTCAAACCAAAAAAAAACTTATTTTCGATGGCAAAAAAAACGAATACCGGACCGAGGGCTATCTTTTTATTTCACGTTCTCCCGGCTTTTCGCACCACCGACCGTTTTCGGTTGTCGAAATTGTCGCAGCTGTATATGTGCTCTATCCACACGATCGTTGGTAAATAGAGCACTCATACAGTGTCTTGTAAAGTTGTTATCGTCGCGGCGACTTAACACTTTTTCAAATAATATGTTGCTGTTGTACGCACCGGAAACGAAATTCCGGCGGCACTCAACACGTTAGTTGAATACATTACCACGTACCGACCTAATTTAACTCACGAATTACATTTGCCATTGTTGCATGTTATGTTCAAGAATAATTCTGGCTCCAAACTTTGTTATAGGACATATTGTAACGATTTGGTCCGCAGAACGTCCAGTTGGCAATCGTCATCGCCGAAATTTTGAACGCAAACCTGCCGGACAGAAAGTCATCCTCCATCTATCGGAAGAAATCGTCATTTCTTCACCAAAATGAAGGATAACTTTCTATATGTTTCAGCATTGTAAAATAACAACAAAAAAATTACCTGAACTGACCTTTCTTTTTCCTTTTATTTCTTTACTGCTTCTTGTCGCTATCAGCGTTCTTCCTTTCCTGTTTAGTATCTTCGTGGTGCCAATTTCCACGTCGTCGATTTAATCATGGACTACTAACGCGTGCGCGCACTTGAAAATAACACTCTTACGCCGGTGTAGAAGAGGACGTCTTGTTGGTGTGGCTTCTGTCTGTTGACTGGAGGCGAGCGTCATTCACTTTGCTCGCAGGTGGGTCGTTTTTTTCGATGTTTGCCACTTGTTGTGTTTGAGCCCTTGGAAAAATTATTTTGAAGAAGTCAAAATAATTGAAGGATGGGTAAGGTACGGGACAGAATGGGCCAATTCCTCCTACGTCTGATTTGGTGGCTGAGTTTTAGCTGGAGCGACGCTGGGGTGAATGCGCTGTTGGTAGGTTGTTTTGAATTTAAAAATTCAAAAGTGGCTCGTCACAAAATTTAAAACGACGAGCCGTTGAGATGGTAGGTTGAAGGGGCCAGATGCATGAAAAGGGTGTGAAGAAGAGGGTGAAAGGAGGTAGGTATTTGGGGAGGAACATCAGGGGGTGATCATCCGACGGACGAACAAACAAGACAACACCCGGTGTAGGTGATATTTTCGTCTTTAAGAGAAAAGGAGATCCGTCTGAGGGCGGAGGTCCTTGTAGCCTAGTCATGCCAGTGGCGCGAAGAAGCAGAGCTGGTCTGACATCGTTTATGGAAGCACCCACACACTTGTAGCCATTTGGATTTGAATGACAGTTAAAGATCCACTTGGTGCACTCAGGCACTGAGCAAAGGAATCTCGGTGTATTTATTTTATTTCTCCTTTTCTTTTTCTTCTGTAGTTTTCTCGACCCGAGCCATTTCGGATGACGAAGAAGAAAGGAAAGAAATGACTAATTAAGCCCAATGGGGCTGGGGTTATAGACCCACCACGCGGTATGGCTAGGCAGAACGGATGTTGTGTTCGAGGCCTTGGAAGAATTATTTTGACTTGAAAAAGTCAAAATAATTGAAAGGAGAATGAAGGTTCGGGACAGAAGGGCCAATTCCACCTAAGTCCGAATTGGTGGCTGAGTTCAGCTGGTGCGACGCTCTTGCTGGCGGCCGGGACTAGCTACGGCAGTGGGGGGGGGTACTTGCTAAAACTCAGGCCATTAAACCCTAGGCCTGTACAACAAAAATTGTAAGCGCCGACTTATCCAAGGGTAGGTAAAAATTGGGATTATTTTCCCAATTGGTCGTGAAAGACCAAGAAGCGGTTGGATGGTGCGGCTCCGCGATTTGTCAGGGCGCTCTGGTGTTAATAGCGCCCTGCTCTGCCCACCCTACCTCAGCCATATCAGTCCAAAAAATAATATCCGATATGGCCCCTTTTTGAGGTTCGGGGCTAAGGAGCTAAACGCTCGGGTTCATTTAAATAGGCCTTTAGCCTTGCATCATTATCTCAAAGAAAAAAAAACAAAACAAAATGCTGATGAAAAAGGTCATAGACAAAAACCGAACAAAAAATATATATAAAAAGAAAATATATAATGAAATATGGAAATCAAAAGAAAAAAAAATTAAACTCACCCCATTTATATTTTCTTTGTTGTTTAATTCTGCCGCAGTTAATTTAGAATTTTATTTTTATTTTTAATTTTATTTCGTGTTTATTTATTTAAATTTCGTCCTGTCCATGTCTGTCTTGTCTTTTTAATTTTGTTTTAATTTTTAATATAGTTCAAATTTAGCTTTAGGTAGTTCATTTATTTAATTTATATGGTTTTCATTTCATTCGTTCTCGATTTTCTTTTGTTTTACTGCGGCGACTCAACACGGATCTTCCGTTACATAGCGGAATCGGAGCGGGTAGACTGCAGCAAGTCGAAAATACCATGAAACCACAAACCTTTGCTTGAATGAAATCCTCTTCTTTCTCCTTTCCGTTTCTTTATTTGGTTTCTCCTAGGCTGATGCTTTAATCAGGTAGCTAAGGATAGGACACCCTGGTGTACAAGCCCGAAAAAAATAGAGACCAAAATTATTTTTTCAATACCAGGTATCCAAAGATGCCAAGAGATCTTGCGTGTCAAAAACACACGTAAAATAATTATGTAGGAATATTTTGTTGTTTATTTTTATTGGTTGTCATGGTAACCTGAACGGCTTGGATCTTGGATCCAATGGCGTAGCAAAATAACGTTACATTTGGGCCATCCAAAAGCGTTACAAAGGTGAACATTTCGAACATGCAACTACACTTGGAAAAGAAATTCAGACATTCCTGTACAAATCCTTTATATGGAAAGAAAGCTTTTCGATGCCTAGTTTACCTTGAGTTCACAATATAACCTTATTAAATTAGTACTAGAAAAATGATCGCATTATTTTTAAAAATAAGTCTGTCGAAATATTGAAAATTAGTGTTTCTCAAAAAAGAACGCATTTGATAACGCTACTCGTTTTTGGTATTTCGCCGAGAATTCAGTTACAGAATCGTACCAGATCATAGGTAAATATGTACATATGGTATGTAAAGGGTGTTCAAAATTAAGGTATCATTTTGATTTTAATAAAAAAATTTTTTTGAAATATTAAATATATTTTTATTTTAATTTATTACAAATAGGTTCCGGTTAATAATGAAAAATTATGTCGGCCAAGTGGCCCCCCCCCCCCCCCCCCTACTGGCTCCGCAGGCTCCCAATCTTTTACCAAAATTCTGAATCACTTTGTTCAATAAACTGTTGTCAATAATTGAAATCTGCTCGATAATGTTGATTTTAAGCTCTTGAATTGTTGTGGGATTATTGCTGTACACTTTCGATTTCACAAAACCCCACAAAAAAAAATCCAACGGTGTCAAATCACATGATCTTGGTGGTCAATTCACTCCTCCTCTACAAGAAATAATGCGATCTTCGAACTTTTCCTTCAAAAGATACATTGTTTCTCTTGCTGTGGGGCAATTGGCACCTGTGTTCCTGTTGAAACCACATATTCTCTACGTCCAAATCATCAATTTTCCGCCACAAAAAGCTTCGGATCATCTGCCTGTAGCGATTTCCATTGACCGTAATCGCATTTCCATTTGCGTTTACAAAAAAATATGGTCCGATGATTCCTCCTGACCACAAACCACACCAAACCGTAACTTTTTGTGGATGTAATGGTTGCTCTAAGATAACCCTTGGATTCTCTTCACCCCAAATGCGGCAATTCTGTTTATTGCAGAACCACCTATATAAGAAAGCCGTCGCATAGAAATATTAACTACCACATGCATGTGGCAAAGACGGCCCAGGGTCGTATGGCATGTATGCCGATCGAAGAAGTAAATACCTTAACTGTTTGCTGAAAAGCATACAATTTTAGTCTTGAATCGAATTTTCGGTATTATTATTGTTTATAATTACTGTTAATGAGTGAAAATAAATGAACTTTGTAAAGTAATTGGAGGTAGAGTGAATATGGCAGAAAATTTAGAGCGGTTCACTCCGTTTTTTTAAGGCCAAGGAACAATTTGGAAATATAGATTTATGGGACTTATTAGACTAGAGATTTCTTACTTTGTTATAAACTTTTAGAGTTTCTGGTAATTCAATTCGAAAAGAAAATCAACATAAATCTTCTTTTGGCTAAGGTAGTCGAAAACGAACCGGAGGAAATGATTTTTATGTTTAAAATCTCGGAACATGAGTTTTTTCATAATTTAAAGATCATTACGTATGAAATTGTTCTTTTAATAAAAATAATAGATTTTTTATAGGTTTTAATCATTACGGCATTTTATTAAAAAAATAATTTTGCTTATGTTTTGCTTCATATTAAATAAAAAAAAATCTTATTTGAAATTATATAATATGTATTAAAAATTTCCAGTCTAGCAATATTAATTTTTTATCAAAGCCGCTCAAAAGATCTTCAAAGTTTGAAATACGATCGGATGAAAGTGCTTCGGAGTTTTGATGTTCCAATCTCGCAAAATATGCCTCACGTCTTTCCTGGGGAGGTTTTCTTTTGGGCACTTCCACCGTCGACAAGTAGGATGGCAGATTCGGAAAAATTCTCGGAACAGCGCCCTCTCAGCGCAGTCTGAAAAATTTCAACGGGAGACCGAGGTCTCGACCGTTGACATGACGCGTTTTAATTATATCCGAATCTACAAAATACAAAATGCATACGTACGTGAATTTGGTCGGACTCCAATTCTCACGTGGTATCGATCTGATCCATGCAACCTTTTCAGCACCATTGCTGGGAAAAGAAAATGTTAGTACATTTTTTTCGCCAGCCGCCAAAGTGTTCCTGTAGTTGGACGTGCAGCCCGGGACACAGAACTTTCTTGGCATGATTATTTTCCTTAACAAATAAACGATGTTTTAATTCTTTGATAAAAACACATTTTAAAAAATAAAGAAAATTTACTTACTTCTTTGAAGATTTTCGTAGTTTGGAATATCGAGATTGCCGTTGAAGATGTACATAGGTCAAAGACCGCGCTTCTTTCTATAAATTATCACAAGTTACTATTATTTTTTTATAAATTTAATTGCGTAATTTTTAAATTATTTTCAATTAATATTGTTGTTATTTCCGTAATCAATTATCGAATTAATAGAGCATAAAATAACTATAAGCAATTTTACTTATATTCTGCTTTATTGGTTTATAATAAAGTAATCAGTTTGCACAAAACTGATACCGTTGCTATAAACTAATAAGATAATTTTTAAAAAAAATTGGAGGATAATTAAATTTATTATTAAGCGTCAATTCAAAATTGTTTTTCCGAACCGAGGATTGAGCTTAGGAACATAATTTTCCATCCTTTGATCAAATAGAAATCACTTAATTTTAACTTGTCACACCCGAACACCTTCCCGTTGCATTTTTTTTCATTACAAAAATGAATAGATTTTTCGTAAAATCTGGACTTACAACTAAAACTGTTTTTTTTGTACACAAAATAAATATTCGGAATGATCCATAACCAAACTTCTTGGCTTTGATTTTTTCCGCTTTGATTTACCTGTTGTGTTTGAGGCCTTGGAAGGACTATTTCGACTTGAAAAAGTCAAAATAGTCGAAAGGAAAAGGAGGGTTCGGGACAGAATGGGCCAATTCCTCCTACGTCTGAATTGGTGGCTGAAGTAGAACGGAAGCGACACGCTTGCTGGCGGCCGGGACTAGTTACGGCAGTGTGGGTGGTTCTTGTTCTACCTCAGACCATAAACCCTAGTCCTAGACAACAAAAATTTCGTGTCGGCTTACTCCAGGATATTTAAAATTGGGACTATTTTCCCAACAGGTCATGAAAGACCAGGAAGCGGTGGAGTTGCGTGATTTGTCAGGGCGCTTAGGTGTAAGTAGCTCCCTGTTCTACCCACCCTACCTCAGCCACGACTGTCCTCAAAACATTTTAGCGTCGTGACCCCTTATAGAGGTTCGGGGCGAAGGAGCTAGCCGCTCGGGTTTATTCTACGGGCTCTTCTTAGCCTATAAACATCATTTACTTTTTAAAAGCCGATTTAACCATTACAGGTTACAACAAAAAAAAATCTGTCAAACGCAAAAAAAACTAGACCATAACCTAAAAGGAATCAAATTGTGGCGAGGAGAAAATTAGACAATAAGTAATAGAAAATAAAAAAAATTATATAAAAATCACTCACCCCATTAGTTTTTGTTGAACTTTTTGTTCTTCCTCTTGGTTCATATTATTTAATTTATTAAATTATTAACATTAAAAATCGTCCGTCGGTCCTGTCATGTCAGTTATGGTTAATTTATCCTCCATAATTTATTTAGTTGTAATTGACTTCCCCCTTTTTTCTTTTTTTTGTTATTTTATATGTATATATTCATTTTAAATCTTCGTCGTAATTTAAATTCAAATTTTGTGTTTTTATATCATTTTACTTCATTTTAAATTTTGGTCGTAATTTAAATCAAAATTTTTGTGTTTTTATAACATTTTACTTCATTTTAAATTTTGGGTCGTAATTTAAATTAAAATTTTTGTGTTTTTATAACATTTTACTTCATTTTAAATTTCATTTTATTTATGCGTCGAACCATTAGATAGCAATTTAAAATTTCGCCATTAGAAGGCACGACGATTTTTTTTTTTTTTGAACGCAGTCCCTTCTACATAGGCTCGAAATTTTTTCACCTTGTCCGGCTCAACCCAGAGATGGGTCGTGGGCGCCAGTGATTCAATTAAAGGCCTCCGTTCTCCTTTCTTAGACCGAATCACGTGTGTGAGAAAAGTACCGACAACTCTTAAGTGGAGAAAGTTCTAAAGGACGTCACAAAAAATCTTTACACAGACGAATTCAAAAGAAATAGTTACATGAAAATATAATTAATAATCATTTATTATTCCTGATAATTCCTAACTCCCTACTTATCCTCTCAATCTACTTAGCTTAGAACGTCTGTGGTGCACTCTCCACCGCCGGAATCACAGGTTCGATCGTCGTCGTCGCCGCACTGTCTTTTCTTCTCGATTTCTCCTTCATCAGCAATTGCTATAATTCTTACTACGTTACTTTTCACCAACTCGTCCCAATTTTTGCATTTTGGTTTATTTGATCGTAGCTAAATAAGTCCTTAGCTTTCGAACAAATCCACTGCCGATCGCAATAGCGTGGCTTTGGATACCCCTCGAGCCGTTCTAAGCTCCTCTACTCTTTCTAGAAATGCACATAAGTAGTAAGTACGACACTTTTGGGTCTTTTCTTGGCAGGTGCGATAGAGCCAGGATATCTGAAAGTGTAGGGGGTCTGAAAGGCTTTTTGGGGAAAGCTAAGGGGGAAGGCTATGAGTTTTATGGTTGAACGTGTAAAGCTATGTGGGGAAGGCTATATGTTTTAAGGCCGAAGGTGTTTAGGCTGTAGGCTGAGGGGGGAAAGTTATGAACTTGAGGGTGAAAGTATAGGACTAAAACGCTGAAAGTGTAGAAAAGTCGCTAAAAGTATCGTTTTGAAAGCATGGTCTGAAAGTGTCGGGGGCGTACGCCAAGTGGGAGGTTTTTTAGTGTTAGAAGAGATTTCGCCTAGTAGTAAGTACTACACTTTTGGATCTTTTCTTGGCAGGTGCGATAGGGACAGGCTATCTGAAAGTGTAGGGGGTCTGAAAAGCTGAAAGTGTGGGGGGGGGGGGGGGGAAATGCATATAAAAACCGGAATAAATGTCGGGGTTGTGAACGGTGGGCTGGCTGTGGCGGCCATGGTTATTGGGGGGGGGGGGGGTTGGCTGTGGACAACAATGATGGCTTTTCTGGGGTGCTGATTGGCTTGGATAGGTATTCTAGGTTTGGTTTTTCTGGAGAATTAAAAACAAGTTTTTTTTTTTTTTTTTTTTAAATCTTTATTGCAAAAGCATTTTTATACAGTTCTTCATTTTTTATAAAACCGTAGTTTAAGGAACCCGCCTCGCGATTCATCAACCCCATCGAAGACCAGATATCGATCTGTTGATTGACTCAGGTCATCCACCTGACGCTGCGTTTTCACCTTGTCCGAAAATCGAGGGGGCAGAAGCAGAAGACGCCGTCATCCAGATGGACTGCCAGTCTTAGGCCAAATTTGGTCATGATGTTCCAGTAGACTCGATAGTGATTCTGATTTTTCACAGGAGAGCTTGTTACCGGTCGATGTGTAGTCCTGAAAAGAAGAGAAGAGAATTGTTAGTTGAATTAAATTTGAATTAAATATATCGCGTTTTATAAATATACAACTTACCTACTGCTTCATCACCGTTTCCTTGTGGAGTCTCTGCTGCACACGTATAGGCCTTCAGCCACACCTAAAACGACATCAGCACAAAGGAGGGAATTAGTAAAATAATTTATCATTCGTACACACATGGAAGTCGAGCTGAACTCGAAATGGACAAACGAAAATTTGAGAATTAAAAGTTAGTTTAGTTAGTTTAGGAAATATGAATTGTATTAGTCGGATTACGATCAGACTAAAGTTAGGGATAGATCTTGAGAGGATAGATCGCGTCATCAAGCACCGCCGAGAGGGCGAGAAATCCGTCGGAGACTTTCGAGCCTGCGAGATCGGACCCGTCATGTCGTCGGAACGAATAACCCGGAAGGACCGGGACATATAACTATTGCCCAGAAGTTGTACTCACCTGTGACCCGGCATACCAACCAAGCAAGTGCGATAACCTGGACGCGCGCGCAACAGACGAAAGAAGACACGTAACACAACACTAAACTCAATACGAAACACGTAAAACTCGCACCGCGAATCGAAATACGACACTAAAACACAACGAAACACGTACAACACGTACAACACGAGCCACGGATCGAAGTTGTTGTGTTTGAGGCCTTGGAAGAATTATTTTGACTTAAAAAAGTCAAAATAATTGAAAGGAGAAGGAAGGTTCGGGACAGAAGGGCCAATTCCACCTACGTCCGAATTGGTGGCTGAGTTTTCGCTGGTGCGACGCTCTTGCTGGCGGCCGGGACTAGCTACGGCAGTGTGGGGGGGGGGGTACTTGCTCCAACTCAGACCATTAAACCCTTGGCCTATACAACAAAAATTATCAGCGCCGACTTATCCAAGGGAATACAAAAAAAATTGGGATTATTTTCCCAATTGGTCGTGAAAGACCAAGAAGCGGTTGGATGGCGCGGCTCCGCGATCTGTCAGGGCGCTCTGGTGTTGTTGGCGCCCTGCTCTGCCCACCCTACCTCAGCCACGACTGTCCTCAAAACATTTTTCGTCGTGGCCCCTTATTGAGGTTCGGGGCTAAAGGAGCTAAGCGCTCGGGTTCATTTTATATGGCCAATTAGCCGTTAATCATTTTTAGGTAGAAGCTATATCGAAAGAAATGTCAACGCGAAAACAAAAAAAAACCTAGATAAATAAGTATGAAAAAAAAAACCAAAGAAAAAAAATCAAAATATATATAAAAGTAGTAAGAAAATAAACTCACCCCATTTCTTTCCTTTTTTCTGGTATGTTGTGAAGTTTAAATTTATTTTTTTTTTGGTTAAAGTTAATGGCTATTTTATTTTTAAATTATTCCGTCCCGCCTGTTCTGTCTTCGTCTGTCATTTTTTTAGAATTTTTATTTTATAATTTTAATTAAAATTTAATTTTTATTTTTAAAATTTAATTAATTTTGTTACGTTCTTTAAATTCATTTTCCTGGATTTTTTTTTTTAAATTTTTACTTCGTTCATTCTATTCTTTGTTTTGATTCATGTTTTTTGTTACGTGACTCAACAAGCAATTTTCTGTTTTTAGACACGAGCTGTGTAAAACCGCCGCGTTGAATCTCTGGGTTTTGTGACACGACCGATCTTCCTCGATGGTTTGATTTTTCTCTCACACAACGATGAAAAAAAGCGTATCGTGTATGTGGTTGGTTAACGATCTACGGTGTTTGCACGCTGGCTGGCGCTGGCGTACCTTCTGTGGATCCACACGATACTCGAATGACATTTCGAGGATCGAGTGGATCCACAGAAATGTTAACGAGATTGGTGTTACCAGCCAGCGGCGACTCAACAAAGTGTAGCCATAGAACGAAACGAAACACGTACAACACGGGCTACGAATCGAAACACCACTTAACTTGACAACCGCGCAGAAGTAAACAAGCGAAACGTAAATATTGATGATCGAGAAATGTCAAGTGACGTGCGAATCGGGACAAATATGGCAGACTTATACGGCGCGAACTAGAGTTTGGGGGGATCACCGCTAGAGCAGATCGTTGGTTTGGATACATGATAATTGGTCTTATTGCAAATTGTAAGTGCAAATAAGCTACACCTGAGAGAAAGTTCAATGGTAAAGAGAAAGCGACCTCGAGGAGTCGAACGTTGACCTACAGAACGGGGATTAACCGTAGAGAAAGCTGACCCGAGGCACAGACAATACCAGATGACGAATCGATATAGGAAATCTTGTGATATGCCCAAATTTGTCGTCCCTCTACATTGCAGATGACGAAGTAAGCATTTGCAATAGAAATTTATCTAATGCACGAACCCTGGAAGCTTCAAACTGTAAGCTCGATAATCGAATTATATACTGACCATATGTACATATATTTGGTACAGGCTCGTCCCTTAAAATACAATACGATCGTCAAATTTGACCGAATTTTATGAATGAATGAAACTTTGTTTTTATGGTACTATAATTGGTTGAATTTCATGATCGTATTGTTGCGCTACACTACGAAAAATCCGGTAACGCGCCTGCTATGTACGAACATGTATACATGCCTCTTAACATCGTCAATGTGTGTGTTTCAGATAGAGTGTCGTACGATTGGTATGCAGTGTTTGCCGAAATCTTGTTGCAAAAATAACATTTTTGCTACAAAAGTAGAAATGTGGCAACGCTGTTGGTATATTTAATTTTTTTATTTAGCTGCCTTAGTTTTTGGATTCGGTTAGTATCCGTTTTCCTCAAATTTTTTTTTTTTTTTTGGATGCAATGTCATTTTGGATTACAAATCCTGAACCTATAGGATCAATCCGAAATAATTCGGGCAAGGGTAAAACGTAAGAATTATCATCAAAGATGATATGTTTAACCATGCAAGTGGATAATTTGCCAACTATGGCAATGTGACAAATAGCAACGCGTTGAGCATATTCCAAAGTTGAGGCAGATGATTGACTCTTAAATTGAATCCCGTTTTCCTGGTACAAACGGAGGTCGCTAACACCTGCGGCTGCATAAGCCAGTATATTCGACGCTAAACCTCGGGTGATGTAAGCGGGTCGAGAATCTCGACCAATTAACATGGGTGGCACGGAAAATGCTTTGAGGTATTGAACAATCCCAGCAATTACTTGCCGTGGGCGTACGAAATGTAAGACACAATGGTTGGATTTACCTGGTGGATACATATCCTTATCCACAAACGCGGCTAGTCTAGGGCCAGCACATACATCACATATAGGATCGACTTCATCAATTCTAGACCCATCAGATCTGGTTAATACGCTCAAATTATGACTGCAAGTCGTCTTGTGACCTGCCAAGTTAATCTTATCTAAAGACCTTAGAAATGATAAAATGCCCATATAGATGAATGGGGCACGTGTCTTTAACGCTAACAGATTATCTAACATCACGCCAGTAGAAATGGCCTTAACGCCGGGGAGTGGTGCGGAATCAACAGCTAGAGGGCACAGTTGAAAATGGTACCTTACGGAGATGACAACTCCGGCATTACTTCCAGTTGACTTAATGAATTCACACCGGTCCTGCAGGACATATAAATTGCAAAATTAACCGCACGCAACTTTCCTTCGTAGGGGTTCTGCGGTCGTAAAACAAAAAAAAACCGAATTTGTGTAAAACGCGAGCACTGATCACTTGACCGCCGGAGTCCGCTAAGGAGCAATCCACCACGCGATAATAATTCCTTTGGCGCAAAATAACCCGACGACGACGGTTTTTCTTTTCGTTAACACCAATTTTCGGGACAATCCCACCAAAAAAAACTCCGACCAAGATCAAAAAACCGCGTGCACCACTTTCTTCGCTTTTTGACAGCTCATCTCCAACGACCCAGTCGGTTCGCAATCACAATCCCACGACCCAGTCGGTTCGCAATCACAACCCAACGACCCAGTCGGTTCGCAATCACAATCCAACGACCCAGTCGGTTCGCAATCACCATCCAACGACCCAGTCGGTTCGCAACGACGACCCAACAGAATGACGAATATCCGTAACGTTCGCGTACGATCTAAGCTTCTTATAATCTTCATTGAGTATGAACTGATTGCAGTTAACCTTCGACCGTAGGTTAACGTCAACGGGAAGGGAAGGAACATTGGGTCGGGGTGTATCGATTAACCCTTGAGGCCTAGGCTCCAGCACGTCGGAGGACAAACTATCATCTGACCATGACGGTCTAGAAACCGACAGATCACTTGAAATTTCAAAGTTGCGTATAGACTGAACCAAGTTATCATCCACATCATCCGTGCTACCCATAGCATTAGATTTATTCGTACGACCAGGCGCAACGCTAACAGGCCCGATTGAATCGTCCTTTTTCAAATTGCAGACATCGTCGTTTTCCAAATTGCAGACATCGTCATCAAACACCTCGGTAATGGTTGCAGAGGTAGAAGTCATGGCACCAGTAGCTATGAACGACGCAATTGATAATTTAAATTAGAAAGTGGCGAGATCCTGAGCAGATCTGATAATCAACAGCTTTTTAATTATCTCATTTAGTAGATCATTTAGTTGATCACCTTCCCATTTGCAATGCTTTCTAATAAGGACTAGTATCATGAAGTTTAAACATTGAATGCGATGCTCGTAGCAGTCGGTTTCATTGAACCAAATGGGAAATTTTTTATTTGTGACTTCGACACACTTATCCACAGTTACTGATTTAATCATATCTACTTCAGGTTTGGTACTAAAAAGACGTTTAAAAACATCAATTTGTTATAAGCAAATTTCATAGAAATTGTCTGTTGGAGGAATAAGCTTTCATAATCTGTTCCATTATTGAAATTTTTAAATTTAAGAAATAATTCAGAAGCTGTCACTAAGGATTCATTACGCGGTTTTACCATAGTTCGAAAACAATTTTCGCAAGGATTTCCAATTTGTTTCATTAATTTATAACATCAGTATCCCGCAAAATATCTAGAAGATATATTGTCAATTGGTATTTCTATTTCCTCTTCCGAAAGTACTTGGTGATCAACATCGTCAACTTCGTTTAGGGTTTCTTCCTCCATTTCAATTTCTTCATAGCCATTGATTATAGTAGATTGATAACTTTGATTGCCAGAATTAGGATCCTGAAGAATTGATGACCAGTCGATATCTAAAATCTCGTCATCATCTTTTTCGCAATTCGCGTATTTCGAAGAAAATATAAGTTTTATGGACAGGATTTTTGCAATTATCGCGCTGAACTCATAAACACTTGGGTTTCTTTTATTTGCATTACGTGCACGTATATGGGAAAAAAAGTTTTCCAAAGGATCTTGATTAACTTTTGAAGAATAGAAATAAAATAGATCATCATATCTTTGAAATAAGTCACCAGATACAGATAATATGGAATCAATTGTTAAAATAAGACCTTTAAAACAGTAGGTAGTAGAAGTAGAATTAATTAGTTTTATATGATAAATATATGATTTCATATCATTTAAAAATTGAAATGCTTCCGAATTTCGAATAAGAGGAGGTCGGCCATTTAATATATCGAAAAGTTTATTCATTTTCTCAATAAAAACTGCCGTGGGGATTGCTTTATGGGACACTTTTTCTGAAAACTTGTTAAGAGTTGCTAAAGTTAGGACAGCAGCAGATACAGTGTGACTTAAAACCTGTACTGCCAATCGGACGCTCATTTTTTTGAAGTTTGTGGGGTTAATGTGCATATATGTTAATTTGGGTCACAATTTCGTCACATTATTTTTTCCATACTATACACTTCTCTTACAACATCCATACTAACAATACCATCTTCTGTTTGAAGGTCCTTGTGTAACATATTATTTCTTACTGATTTAAAAAGATGGGGCACATCAAATGAACAATATATTTTCTTCTAATTATATTCAAAATAATTTTTGTCGATTGTAATATCTAACTTTTTGTAAAGAGATCTATTTGTAGAACCCTAATCACAAGTTATTAACTTCACATTTAAGCCTAAATTAGAACAAATATCTATATTTTGGTAAATATAATATTTCAGAGTTTCGGAGGGAATAGAAGCACCACATACTGCGTAACCCAAAACTTGCTTAAATTTACCACATATAGCACGAATCATAAAGACACATACATGCTTCGCTTTCTGACTTTTTCGGTTGCCATTTCCATAATCGACAAAACCATCAATTCGATCGTGAACAATATTATATGTTAAATTTTCTTGAATGGCCATTTCATCAAAAACAAGAACAACTTCCTTACTTTTATTATCTAATTTATCAACTTGAATTTTCATTTGGGCCAAAATGTTTTCATTATATCCAGGTGACAAACTCTTTATAATTGACCATTTATGGATAGAACTTGGATGGGGCATTCGAAATCCCAATACATCACGCATAAATAGATATAGTGCTGTATTTCGAAAATATAGAGATTGTGAAACCCATTTCTCATCAGGAGAGTAAGTACTACCACTTTGAAGCAACATGGAAGCAAATGTCTTGGAATTAGGACCTGCTTTCGATTCTTGCTCAATGATCATCGCAATTTTCAAACCGGGTTTCGTCGGTATTTTATAATTTTGCTCTTTATTTTTCAGGTTTGAAATCTTGCGTAAATATATTTTTGATTTTTTTTTAAATGCATTTCTTAATTTTGAGATTAAAATATCTTTTTTTTTTCAATGCATAGCTTAACTGAGAAACTCTTTTCTGGTATAAACCAATAGTTTTTTGAAAACTAAGACAACTGTCGCAAAAGTCCTTATTATCAGATGGCTCTGCAATTCTATTATTATTCACAGAAACCGGTAATAAGCTTAAATCCTCAAAAGTTAAATCCGTACTTATATATCGTTTTCTTTTATAAGTTTTTGTAATCAAGGAAGTGTTTACATGTGGCGAAGGTGAGCGAGAGTGTGGTGACCCATAAGTATCAGTTTTTGCCGTCAGAAGCAAGGAAGGAATGGCATCCAGTGTCAATTTTTTTTTCCCGAAATCAGATGCTGAAAAATGGGCACTACAAATATATGTTTTTTTCTTCTTTAAAATTTCCGTTGTTGATTCATGACATGCTTCAATCCACGACTTCCATTTCATGGAATCGCGTTTGGGAAACACAAGAAACCTTCTCTCCGGATTTTTTTTAACTGTGGATGCACAGCAAATTATTGAGCATTTAACATTAAACTTGCTCATTGTAGTATATGTATATATGGTATTTAAACTTAAAAACTCAAAACTTTACTAAATCACTGAAATTTAAAATTATAAGTGCAAGCACACGTGCTACAAAACTAAAAAATCTGCCAACAGAGTAGTATTCAGAAACCTGTTTAATTCTGGGGTGCGATGATGCCTGAAAACCTAAAAATAAAGTAAAACCTGTTAACAGAGATCAATGAAAGACTTCTACAAAAATTATTAAAACTTCAATTTTTTAAACACAAAGTTATTTGAAATATTAAATAATTAAATCTAAAATAATTTAAAATTAACTTACCACTGAATTGTATCGTTAAGTTTTATAAAATTTTGTAAAACTTTGAATATAATTATAATTTATAAAGAAACTTTCACAATACGTAGTATCACAGCTACCAAAGAGTAATTTTCTTCCACCAATAAAAAATTCGCATAAATTTTGATGTGACTTGGTCAGCTCCGTTTTAAAGTCTCAACTAGTAACTTATGAAAGGAAGTTTTAACGTTTCGGACGCATTATTTCCCACTTTTATTTTCTACATTTAACAGCTCATAGGGTTTGGGAACTATAATTCCTCAAATGAGTTTGCGTTCGGCGTACGGCGCACAGACGGACTGAAAATTGTTATTGATTTTTTGGTGTTTATTAGTAATAAAACGTATAAAAAAATATTTCAGGGTAGCAAATTTTTTTTAAAAAAAAATCGATAACAATACTTTATTAGTAAAATAATAAAGTAAAATTCTGCCAACAGTCTGGTCGCAACTTTATTATTTTTCGGAAAGTTCGGAACGTGTTCAATTCTGAGATGCGTAGGTTGGAATGTGTAGGTTTCTATTTCACTGTATTTTTTTTTTAAATTGATAGCAATCTTTTTTTAAAACAATCATAAAGTAATTTGGAAAAAAGAAAAAAATAAATAAATAGACCTAACTTTGAAAATTTGTATTCGATGAAAAAAGTTTAGCACATATCGCTTAGATATTGTTAACATTTTTGACTAGGTATCCTCTAAATACTATATGTTATTAAAATTTCAGTGCAATACGTTTAGTAGTTTCTCTCAAGCAATCAGGCGTTGGGCCGGGCGAGCTCCGAACAATTGCTCCATTATACGGTTATTACTTTACAACGACTTCGAATTCGAAAAAATCCTTTTACATACATAATCCTAGGATTAATTTAAAAGTAATTTAGTTAAACAACCATTTTTATTTCTGACCCGGCACATAGGACTTATTTCACCTCTTCGTGTAGAATTATTAAAACCTGATTCCATTGGAAAATATCTCAGTACAAGCAGGTACATTGCATACATAATGTCATTATGTTTGTATTTATACCGTATATGAACATACCATATATATGTGCGTTGCTTATTGATCTTTTTTTTGTTTTCTCGGTGAGATTTCGTAAGCGATTTCTATATCATTCATATATACAGGGAAGGAACTTTTACTCTAGATTCAAACCAAGCTTTTTAGCTGGCGTTTGAACGACAGCCATTTTTTGAAAATGGTTACATATTTCTTTCTGGTTATTATATTGTCTGTGTTCCGGCTCTCGTGAGAAAGCCTCAGGTTGAACCGTAGAAAAAGGTATAGACGCCTCAATATGAGACGCAAATTACCTTTGAGAATTTTTGCTGAAAAAAAGAACAGATTAATTATTATCTTTGTACCTGGACGGATTAAATGAGAAATAAAAAATCGGCTGCTTTAAAGAAAAACTTATGTATTCGTAGATTATCGTTTGGAGTTTAAAAATTACTGAGACCTTAATGCTAACATCGAAAATCTTATATACTAAATTATTGCTAAACATACATAATGTGCCAGTCGTTCAACTTAAAGCTAGCGATTTTTTTCGCTTACCAACTAATCGGCAATTTTCTGACAAATAGTGCAAAGACCTTGAGTGCAGTGCGCCCATTTGTGAATCGCAAACATTGCAGAAAAATTGTCATTGCACATTGCATGCAGAAACAAAACAATGACCGACCCAACCGTTATTGTTACCTTTGGCCAGTAACACATATTCCGCCGTTCATTTGTAAACAAAGAATGAGGGATCCCCTGTAATTCGAATAACACGGCGTCACAGTATTACGGCCAGAACGGGGATTGACTTACCCTAATATAGCTGAGTCACTATTTGTTGTGTTCGAGGCCTTGGAAAAACTATTTTGACTTGAGAAAGTCAAAATAGTCGAAGGATGGGTAAAGGTTCGGGACAGAATGGGCCAATTCCTCCTACGTCTGAACTGGTGGCTGAAGTAGAACGGACGCGACACGCTTGCTGGCGGCCGGGACTAGCTACGGTAGTGTGGGGTGGTTCTTGTTCTACCTCAGACCATAAACCCTAGACCTATACAACAAAAATTTCGTGTCGGCTTACTCCAGGGTATTTAAAATTGGAATATCCTCCCAATAGGTCGTGAAAGACCAAGAAGCGGTGGAGTTGCGCGACTTCGCGATTTGTCAGGGCGCTCTGGTGTTATTAGCGCCCTGTTCTGCCCACCCAACCTCAGCCACGACTGTCCTTCAAACATTTTTTTGTCGTGGCCCCTTATTGAGGTTCGGGGCCAAAGGAGCTAGACGCCTGGGTTCATTTCAGTCGGCTCTTTCTAGCCTTTTACCATTTCGGTCTCAAAAAAAAAACAAAAGAGAACGTGTCTGAACATGATCCAAAAGAGGCAAAAAAAAAAAAATACCAAACAAAGAAAATAAAATAAAAGCAAAATAAAGAAAACTTACCCAATTTATTTGTGTTGTCTCATCCTTTTATGTTTCATTTCGTCCTTATTCTGCCTATTTTGTGCCCTAATTCTTCTCTTTTCTTTTATCCTATACCTTCCTGCTGTTGTGTACTATACCTAACTTCCCTGATTCTATCCTAACACATGGTTTTATATATATTGTAAATTCCTAATTCATTTGTTGTATATTTATTTTAGCCTAATTCGTGGTTATGTAATTTAAACTCCTAATTCATTTGTTGTATATTTATTTTAGCCTAATTCGTAGTTATGTAGTTTAAACTCCTAAATCATGGTTGTATATTTATTTTAGCCTAATTCTTCCATTTGAACTTAATTTTTTCTTCGCCATTCAATTTAATTTGTGATTTTAACTTCACTTTCCGACAACTTAATTTTTCTTCGCCATTCGATTTACTTTGTGATTTTAAATTCACTTTCCGACAACTCCATTTTTCTAATCTTTTAATTTCTCAAACTCATATTTTATTTTTCCCGTCGATTTTCCTCCGCGCGTTCTATCCAATCTCCTTCCAAGTGCCCACCCCAAACTGTCCTTCCCACACTTTTACATCCAATCACTTACGACACTCACTCCTCCTCATCCCGTCCAAAATCTTACTCTCTCCGTGTACCGAACACACCACTACACAGGCTCGGACCACAACTCGCTGACGCACTACCATTTATGGTCTCGAAATTTTTTCTCTCGTTGCAGCTGTTGTTTGAGGCTGCCGTGACCTACTTATACCTTTTCGGTATTCTTCGCACTTGTTGCTGCCCAGTGAGAATTCTGCCGTGCGCAACGACGACACAACATATTATGCTCGCGCAATGGCCATAGGATCTTAGACGACTGGCATGTGTCTTATTTCATAATATTTGGCGCGTTAGGAAAACCAAATAGATGTTTGCTCGATTTCTGATCGGGGCCTGGGCACAACAGACGCCATATAATGTGTTTCGCCTCTCATCTTTAAACCGCCCACCCCGGTGTATATCTATATTTCTTGCCCTCAACGCATGGGCTTCGAAATCTATCCCAAAAGAAGGAAATTGACTAATGCGATCAGCGCCATTTTTCCCAAAAGAATATTTAAGACGGAGTGCAATGATTTGCGTATCCCTCAACGTACTCTTACGTTCCCTCCCGGTCAAAATCATACAACAATATACTAAACGAATAACTGACGACAGACAGTAGAGTAGAATTAGGTTCAATACTAATAAATAAAAAAAAAATCAAAGGTAACCATCTTGGTCCGGTACGTGCTAGGACATAACCTAAAATTTTACACAAACAGATGTTTTTTTTTTTCGACTCTTTTTCCGCTTCTCTGTAAATTTCCAAAATCATCACCGTGTAAACCCGCCTTAACAATACTTAATTATTAATGCACACTATAACACGTCCATAGAAGCTACAATGGCTCCAGAACGATGTTGCACTGATGTATCACCTGGTTTGATTCTCGATGGAATTTCGTTTCTGGTAGATATGTCATGCTGTGCAATTAGACATCCATATTCCATACCTATCCGTTCCACTTCCATTGTGAGAAATCTGTTGTGTTTGAGGCCTTGGAAGGAATATTTCGACTTGAAAAAGTCAAAATATTCGAAGGATGGGTAAGGTTCGGGACAGAAGGGCCAATTCCTCCTACGTCCGAATTGGTGGCTGAGCCGGAACGGAAGCGACACGCTTGCTAGCGGCCGGGACTAGCTACGGCAGTGTGGGGGGTTACTTGCTAAAACTCAGACCATAAACCCTTGGCCTGTACAACAAAAAATTATCAGCGCCGACTTATCCAAGGGAATCGAAAAAAAAATTGGGATTATTTTCCCAACAGGTCGTGAAAGACCAAGAAGCGGTTGGATTGGCGCGGCTTCGTGATTTGTCAGGGCGCTCTGGTGTTGTTGGCGCCCTGCTCTGCCCACCCTACCTCAGCCACCTCCAAATTTGACTCAAAAAAAAACTGAAAAACGTAACCACAGAAGAAAATAATATAAACAAAAGAATAATAGAAAAAGAGAGACTCTGTAACGATTTGGTCCGCAGAACGTTCAGTTGGCAATCGTCATTGCCGAAATTTTGAACGTAAGCCTTGCGGACAGAAAGTCATCCTCCATCTATCGGAAGAAATCGTCATTTCTTCAACCAAGACGAAGGATAACTTTCTATATGTTTTTCGTTGACTATGTGTCATTGGACACAGTAGTCCCACGGATGACCACTGAAACGGCTGAGCATCTAGCATAAGAGCACGTGCCAGCTCGTCGGATGGGGTGGATTTGCCGTTTCGATCCGTGAACCGATTAATTATGCTCGGTGGGCCGACGAATGGGTTTGAGAACTCCCATTCTATCTGTCAGCGGGCCTGAAAGGATTGTAGGTGAGGGGGCCAGATGCACGAAGGGTGCGGAAAAGAGGGTAGAGGAAGTTAGGTGATTGGGAAGGAACATCGGGGTGAGATCATCCGACGAACGATCAATAAGAATCTGCGATCGACCGCATGCTGACCGGGGGCTTCTTGGGCAATTTCTCAGAGCCCCCTTATCGCACTCTACCTCCTGGCGCGCCTCTTCGCGACGCTTCAGGGTTTGTTATCAGCGTCGAGCAAGTAGTGCGCAACTGCCGGGGCGTATGTGGGTCGCTAATTATGAAATATACACACCTCGTACTAACCTGGTAAACGTTAATTTTTTTAACTTGTTGCTTTCTCGTTTGTTAATTTTCTGTTCTCGTTCGTTTCGGACACCGTCGTTCTCACTACTGAACGTTTTTGAGCAAAATCCAATAAGATGGCATCTGGCACCGGTTACTTTTTTTATTTTTACTACTGTTACGGGATACACGGCTACTCGCGTTCGCTGATGTTCACTGACTGGGGCGAGCGTCATCTGTCTCGCTCGCAAGTGCGCGGTAGTTCTCTCCTCCGCCACCGTGGGTCCGGGCGCTGCGCGCGTTGCGGTGATGTCCGTTGGGTTTTGAATTTAAAAGCCGCGGGTGGCTCATTACAACTCACCCCATTGATTTTTGGTGTTGATCTATTCACGTTTATTTTTAATTTATTTTTATTGTTTTAAATTTCCATATAATTTTATTTTTTTATTTCTGTCCCGTCCCGTCATCGTCTTGTCATTTCATAATTAGTTTTATTATAAATTCTAATATTACTATATTTTTTTTTTATAATTCATTTTTAATTTTTGTAAATTTTTAAGATTTTCTTAAAATTCTTTTCAGTTTTTATTTTTTATATTTTTTTTATTTGTAAATTATGTGTTTTCCTCTTTTTTTTCAAAAATTTTTAATTCATTATAGGTATATTTTATTTAGTTAAATTTCATTCATTTTAACACGTTTTTTGTTTGGCATCGAGTACATTTCGGCTTGATCACGTCTGCCTTCCCGCAACCATAGCAGAAGATTTTTTTATGTGTCTCTTCGCAGTCTCGATATCCGTGACCCTCTTTCCGGCAATTCCAACATACCAGTGGAGTTGATATGCCAGCTACGTCGGCGGTTTCTTCGACGTCTTCGGGAGCAACCAACGGCGGTTCCAGCTCGTGAACACGAGGCTGTTGCCAGGTTGCTACATTGTACTGTACTATTATTTGCAGATACTAAGTGTTCAGAATTTCAATCATTTGAGTCATCTGACTAAAAGAAAATATGAAAACGGTTGTAAATTGATCAGGAAAAAAAAGCTAAAATGAATAGTCGGCAGACTATAAGAAAGAAATGTTTTTAGCGTTGGGATTTTACGCAACTACAGCGTAATTTAGTTGGAAGTAAAACGTTTAGTTTAGTAGCATAATTTAATTTAATTTTGTCCATCGAAGGAAAAACAAAAACCGGACGAATTTTTTTAAGTCCGAGACGACTCAACAAATTTCCCATGGAATGTTGGTCCCTCTCGGTGAATTTAATGAAGTATTGCTTTATGAGATATTTCCTGGCAATGAATGCGTGATGCAACTGCCAAAATTAAGTTGCTGAGATGCAACGTGTATTGGAAGTGATGCTGATGATGTTGCACTCCTTTCTGTTACGTTCACTTCCAATACGTGGATACTCCTGAACATTATTCCCCTAGCGCTATCCATTCGGACGGGGTGTGTGGCCACACGTGAAGCTTTCCAGGCCGTGTGTGCTGATCCTGATTGTGTTCTCTAAAAAATATATGTAAATAGAACTCGGCAACCGAGGGTTAATAATTGCACTAGAAATTTTAATACACTCATAAACCCTTATAAACCCAAAACCACACTAACATGCAATACCACGGGGCATGGACAACGTACCGACAAGGGCGGGTGAGAAAACTGTATTATGGTCAGAAATATTTACGCCAAGAAACAAAACTTCCGCGCTGTTATTTTCATGATTTTCCAAAGAGGAATAATTAGGGTGACACTTGCAATCTGTATTCTTGGCGGCCTTCAAATAATTTGAGACTCGCCAGACACAATATTATGTTTTTCCACTAAAACAGAACATCATGGACCGCCAGCCAGAAGTTAAACAGTCACCTTCGAGTCCGCGAATATTCCGCCTTTTGAAGTACGTTTTCAACCCACAAACTAGTTGAAACTCACGATCGCACAATAGAATTTCGCGTTTAAAACGTTTGATTAGGACCACGAGGCCGACGTTATGCCAAGTTCGAATCGAGGCCCCTTAACGGACCGATAATCCTGGCGTACAGGTGTACGTGGGAATTCGTATTTACCACGTGTCACACTTATTAGAAACAAAACAAACAAACAAAACTAGAAAACGGACCCGAGGAGCTAATAGTAAAACCACTGATTTTGTTAAACATCACAGTTTAAAATTTGCACATTAATTCACGAACCAATTCGACAGCACTAAAGACGCACAAAAAGAAAGAACAATAGTTTTTCATTTCCTTTTTGTTACTCTTCCATAACCTCAATTAGCCTCCGGCACTGGGACGCTCTGCCCTCTCATAGACCACCATGTGCAGTAAAATGAGGTCCAAATTAAAAAAAAAAGATATGTGTCGACCATAATAGAGCGGCGCAAAATCAAAATAATTAAAAAGGTAGCTTACGTGATTAGACTCGTTTATTCGAAGAAAATGCGTTAAAATTCCTGCCCTTCGTTATTTCTTTGCGGGTCCGATACGGCTGCGCAAGTTGTTCCTCCGTTATCGTCACAACCCCGTCCGAATGAACGAAAACTCCGTGAAGCAAAACGTTACTCACTCGCCAAATTAATATAAAACTTTTTCGGTCTCGAACTGTTCGAGCGGTGGCTGGAACATTCCTCTTCTTTTCTAACTCTCTCGACCGTCTCGGAAGGTTGGAACAAGACTTCCTTCCCCTGTTGTGTTTGGAAGGACTATTTTGACTTGAGAAAGTCCGACTATTTTGACTTGAGAAAGTCAAAATAGTCGAAGGATGGATAAAGGTTCGGGACAGAAGGGCCAATTCCACCTACGTCCGAATTGGTGGCTGAGTCTTTGCTGGTGTGACGCTCTTGCTGGCGGCCGGGACTAGCTACGGCAGTGTGGGGGGAGTACTTGCTCCGACTCAGACCATACACCCTTGGCCTGTACAACAAAACTTGTCAGCGCCGACTTATCCAAGGGAATTGTAAAAAAATTGGGATTATTTTCCCAACAAGTCGCGAAAGACCAAGAAGCGATTGGATTGGCGCGGCTTCACGATTTGTCAGGGCGCTCTGGTGTTGTTGGCGCCCTGTTCTGCCCACCCTACCTCAGCCATATCTGTCCTGAAACAAATTTCGATATGGCCCCTTGTTGAGGTTCGGGGCGAAGGAGCTAGACGCTCGGGTTCATTTCAATTGGGCTCTACTTAGCCTTTCATCATTTTACAACAACAAAGACCAACTCAAAAGTCCAAAATCAAAAAAAAATAAATCCTGAAAGCGACAACCAAAAAAAACAAAGGAGGCAAAAAAAATTAATAATAGAAAAATAAATCGACTTACCCCATTTTCGTGATTTTTCTTTCGTTATAAATATTTGTTTAAATTTCTCCTTATTATTTGTTGTATTTTTTTTTTTTTTCTTTTTTTTTTTAAATTTCGTCCCGTCCTGTCATGTCATGTCTTTTATTAATTTAATTTAATTCGTATTTTTTTTTCTTTTTTTTTATAAAATTCATTCTAATTATTGGATTTGTATTTCTTTATAAAATTCAGTTTAATTTTAAGATTTTTAATTCATTTCTATTTATTCATAATTATCTTCTTTTTTTTTCCTTTTTATTCGTTCGCGTTCAATTTGCTCGACTAAATTCCCGTTTACGCGCCACGGATTTTATAAATTCGCGCTTGGTTCATTCTCTATTATCTACACCTTTAACTTGTCGTCACGACGTTCCAAACTCCTCAGGTCCGTTGTCGTCGGTTCGATCTGCCCCGCCACCCTTTTTTTGTCAAAAAAAAACTCTTGTCGCCAAGCCGAAAGCCACCCAAAAAAAAAACAATCCGATGATCATGCAAGTCGGTGATGCAAGATGGTGATGCACTCGCACCCATACAACCGCCCCGACACGATCCGCGTTGATTACCAGAAATGGTAATCAATCTCTTCCCAAAATTGCAAGGTCGTGGCTGCAGCTGATTGGTGCCGTCGCATTCTTTCGCTGCAATCAACGACGCTCTCTAGGTATACAATAGTGTACCAAGTGGGAAAACAATGGATTGTTTTCGCAACTGCCGTCCTCCAGCCGGGATTTTGCGGTGCGCTCGACGGCACAACACCTCAGCAAATTCCCGGCCATTCCTTTTCTCCGACACAAGTTCGTTTTTCGTTATTTCGTTCGCACCTGACAATTCGCAACTTTTCAATACGATCTAGGAGTCGTCGCTTGACGTTTTACATGACAACGCATGCGTCAATGATGCCCAGTAGGCAATTCGCCTTCGTGCGTGTACACCTCTGAATTAGTACATATTTTTATTGTCAATTGTGCTACGAGTTCGACATAAAACAAATTGCGTAGCGTGCCATTACAGTGTTCGATAGGATTCAGATCTGGGGATTGTTAAGGTCATTCAATAACACTAACTTTTTCCTGTTGGAACTAATCCTTCACCAAATGGGAAGAATGCTTCGGATCGTTATCTTCCAATGTAACGGTATTTCTTCTTCAGCATATGAAAGCATATTGTTTTAGAATATTTCCAAATATCGATACCGATCCATTATCCCATCTATCCGAAAAATTGGGCCAACTCCAGAACGTGAAAAACATGCACAAACCATTACCGATCCTCCACCATGCTTAACTGTTAATAATTGATACCTTACATTGTACCTTTCACTCCTTGGTCTTCTAACGTAATGTTTTCCATCGCTTCTAAATAGTTGAAACTTACATTCATCACACCACAGAACTGTATTCCAGTTTTGGGAGTCCAAAAAATGTGTTTTTTTTTTGCAAATGTTACTGTTCTTGCTATATTGGCTTTTGATAAGAGTGGCTTCTTCAGTGGAGATCTTCTAATGAGGCCACTTGCCATCAATCTATTTCTAATTGTCCGATCTGTCACATCTGAAATACCTCTGCTCTTCAACTCAGCGTTGCGATCGGTGGTTGCTGTGGTTTTTCAAGACCTCCCTGACTGTCCCTCGCTGATAAAAGTTTTTAATAATTTTCGAAATTGTTCTTCTTGGTATATCAAGTTTTTGTGAAATTTAAATTTGTTTTGTTCCGTTATTGTACATAGAAACGATTTCCTCCTTCAAATCCGTTGAGTACAACTTACACTGCGTCATTTTTAATTATATTTTCATAAAAAACGTTAATTGTAGTTAAAATTGGAGGTCATTCCAAATTTTTGCCCCTTGAATACGCTTGTCAAATTTGACGACTGCTCTTTCGTTTAATGTTTGACGGCACTCTGCGCTGATACAGGGTGACTTGTCATATATTTCTTTTCTTTCCTCCATTCGATTGCGATTGTTATGAAGGTTTTTTTTTTTTTGCGTTGTGTTCGTGCGTTATATTTGCTTCAGGTATTAATGCGCTCATCATGCGTATCTAGTTGGTTATGAAAATTAAAATAAATATAAATAAATTAATTGTACTCAACTGAACTATACTAGTATCGAAAAATGTTATAATATTTGAAAAAGAAGCTGTGGTAAGCATTTCGTCAAATCTTGCAAAGTTTACGTTGTAATTTCATTTAAAATTTAAACTGGATGAGGGAAAATTTTGTTTAAATCTTGTTGCATAATGTAAACACTAAATTACAGTCGAATGGCGAAAGAGGTTAATTTTAATGTGATATTTTATTAGATTTTTTTTCTTTTTAATTTTATTGGATACTGTAAATTACTGTACAAAATCTTAGTTAAGTCTTCTGAGAAAGTTTAAGTATGTGTAGTCGATTTTTCTGTTTCATATTTTACGTAGTGATAAGTTAGGATTAAAGTTGCATGCAGTTTAGCTACTATAAGGAATAATTTGCACATTTTTATAATATGAATAAATTATTTTATATACATGAACGAGAGGCGTTTTACTTCAAATTTTCGACAACATTAAAATCCTCTGATTGAGAAATTTCAGCTTGGGAGTACATCGATGAGTGACAACGAAAACAGTGTTTTACTTGTAGCTTGAAGATAGTAAACTTTTTAGGAGATGGTTTTTTTCAGCATTCTTCTAGCAGGTCTCAAAAAGAAGGTTTAGATTGCTGCTGCAAAGTGTCTATTATAAATCGATAGCTTTGAACCAAATTAGGCGTGAAACATATTGGAATCATTCAATTCTATAACAACAATTCGCATTAACGGAATGGTGGTAAGTTAATTTATAATACAATATCAATTTCATATGTAAATTTTGATTTTGTTCATATTTCGCCTTGGTAGTTGTTTCAGCGTTATCAATATTAATAATAATATCACTTCTCAACAAATCAAAAGCGTCGCGATGGGATAAATTACGATTCACCTGAATCTGTGCACTAGAGAAACTTTATTTGCAGTAACTCAAAACAGCCACTATCCTGAGACCGTTATAAAAATGTACCAGTAAATTTTACTTTGAGCGAAGTTCTATGAATTAAATAAAATGAAAGTGATGAATTATCAGCATCTTACTCACATGTATGTTATTTCTACTCCGTTCTTGAAAAGAAAAAAAAGAAAAACCTTTGAATACTAGGTTACTATTTGTATTTCACTGTAACCTGAAATGCTCCACACAAAAACATTTATTTTTGCATCAAAATGCTTCAAAGTTCTTCATACAAACACGGCGTGTCGTCTCCAGTATACATAATCTCTATGATACCTACCAAAATACTATCGAACTTTCTCACTTTGAACTAATTTTTTGACAACTTTTACCGATGGGAGAAATTTGGATTTCATGCCTTCATTTTCTTCGTTAAAATTGTCTTTTGCTGGACGCGATAAGATCCTAGCTCGCGAAGCCTCCTATCGTTCCGGCGTAGAGATCCACTTGATGATAATCATTCATCTCTGCTCGTCACAACGACACGAGGTTACAACCACATCCGTCGTACGAGGGCATATTGAAGAGTTTCTGGAATGGGCAAGAGATGGCGCGCGTATCGCGAAATGGTTATAATGGCTGGTAACACCAACCCATTTAAGAAAGCTGTTAAATTTTCAGACAGATGCGTCGCATAGTTCTTGTTTATCAGGCAGTTTTGTGAAGCAAGTCAGGCACTTTTACAAGAATGGAAAAAATCGATTTTCGTGTAGTGATTAAACATTCCTCGATGGATGAGAAAACGGCTACGGAGATACGTGATATTTTGCAGAAAGCTTATGGCATCTCCACACCTTAATTGTCGACTATCAATTTCTGGATGAGCGAGTTCAAACATGACCGTACGAGCACCAAGGATGAATCACGCAGTACAAAAACCGACACAAATGAGTCGGCAAAGTCCATGTTCGTGTTAGCCGATCGTCGAATGAAGTAGAGGCATCTCATCTGAACGTGTGCTTTTGCATCGTGCACGAACATTTGCGCATGAGGCAGCTGTCGGCACGATTGGTGCCGCGTTTACTGACTGTGGACAACAAGCCAAATCGTGTGACCACTTCGATGGAGTGTTTTGCCACGTTAAAGCGTAATCCAATGGAGTTTTTTCGCCGATTAGTGACCGTGAACGAAACATGGATCCACCACTTCACACCAGAGACCAAGCAGCAGTCGAAACAGTGAATTTTCCCATGCGTGTCATTCTTCAGTTCTAATAAGATCTGAAGGCGATAAAAGCGTAAAAGGAATCCACCCCAATTCTTATAAGAACTTATGGCGGCTTGCAAGCGTTTAAAACATAACAGCTTTTATTAGAGCTGCCAAAGTGCTCGCCCCCATACGCAGGTGACCTTTGAGTTCCAGACGTGCCAGTAATACAGCCCGCGCAAACTCGCCCCCGGACGCCGGCGCCGCCTTCAAGAGACTCAGATTGCAGCTCCTACAACGCTCGCAGTTGGCATTTGGAGCTAAAAAAAATTCGACTATTTTCTTTAACGATTTTGATAATTATGATTGTACAGGTAGGCCTCCGTGGTAGCTACGTTCCTAGAAAATGCAGCGTTGTAGGAGATATGAAAATATAAGAACCGCTGTTCGGTTCTAAAAGAAGAATTTCCTTTTTTAGTTAATTAAACTTTTTAATAAAAAAAAGCGTTGTTGTTCCATTTTTTCCATTGTGTTAGGTCTTGGACGAGCAGTAATTTTGGCAATGTTGTCTTCAGCAAGCTTAATAGTTTGTATTGACGATTCATTAAGATTAAAATGTCTAGTAACATCAGCTATCCTTGATAGGTTTGCCGAACAGGCACGGTCGGCAGGATTTCAAGAGTCACAAAAAAGCGTTGAAGGAATCGTGCAAATTATCTGAATCGCGTTGTAGTGAAACCACGCTATAGAAGTACCGCGTTGTAGAAAAATTTCCGCATTACCTGAACCGCGTTGTAGCGAAACTGCGTTGGAAAAGCACCGCGTTGTAGGAGGCTTACCTTTATTTCAAACGTACAACCTGAAATATCTCAATGTATGAAAAAATATACTAATACCACTTGCAAATACAACCGCTGAAATATAAATGACTAGGGGCTTTCCTGGCCGCAGGTGTAAGTTTCAACTGCCATCGGATAAACGGCGAAAAATGCGGTCATCTTACTAACGTTTAGTAATGCAGTAAAAAACAAAAACATCACAACGGAACGTTGTCTCAAAACTAATTGTTTTGAGTCTCAAAACTAATTGTTTTGAGTTTCAAAACTTCAGCAGCGGGGCTGCGACTTCTTCACAAGAAATACTAAAAAAAAATTGTTCTTAATTTGTTATTATTTAAAAAAATGTGTTTATATCTTTTTTTTTTCTATATAATTCTTCTTTTTTTTTTTGTAACATTTTGGTTTTCATCACATTCAATCACCACAATATAATCAAATTTATTTTTTTGTTTTACTTAATTTCTTTTTTTTCTCCGAATTTCAATAACATTTTTCGTTCTTTTTTTTTATATACTTATATCATTTTTTCATCTATTTTCACTGTTACATAAAATATTCTTATAAACGCATTTCACAAAATAAAAAGATAAAAACAACGGAAAATAGCTAAAAAAAAAACAATGAAAATAAAAGAAAAATTACTGTGTTTTTTTTTTAAACATAAAATTTTTATCAAAAAAATAATAATAAGAAATACTATAAATATAGTTTTTATGAATCACACTTAAAAGAGACTTAAACGACTAACAAAAAAAATTATGATCGTTCTCAAAAGAACAAAACATACGAAGACAAAATTGATATTGTGTAGGGGTTGTTGTTTTTTTGTTTTGTTTTAATGTTTATTAAAAACTTATATTATTAATTATGAAATAGCGCTACTTTATTACTTCTCCAAAACTTCGTATTTTACACTATTTTTTTTCTTGTTTTCGAGGAGAAAATCAATAAAGTCGATAATTATTTAATAATAATAATAGAACCTACAAACCTAAACTTATTTATAATATAATAAAGCCTATTTTGGGTGATATATATATATATTTTGTTATCTATGTGTATAATGTATATATATATATTTTTTTTCCATTTGTCTGTTCGTGTGTGTATGGATGTGTAGAAAGATTTTTAGGGTCATCGTAATTGATATAATATATTAAGCTGCTTGTTCGAAGTGATCAACAGCCAAGAACAGCGGCGCACTCTTCAAGAATTTCTCTACATAAAATTTTTGTTTATTTTGCCTCGACTCTTAATAATGTAATTATTGTAGTAAAAACAACGTAATTTAATAGAATTGGCACATTAGTTATTGTTTTTAGATTATTATCGCTATTACTTCATAATTTCATTTAAACTTTTTAATTCATTTCTTGTATATTTCGTCGTATTCTACAAGATGGCCCTTAGCTGTCTAATAAATAAAACTATTGTGTGTTTGGCCGTGATAATCGGTGCATTTAGGTCCCTCTTTTTTCTTTACATACAATATGCGTGTGTAAGTTTTTTTTTTTTTTTTTTTTTCAATATTTTTACATGTAAAAATGTTTGTTTTTATTTATTAAAAATTAATTTTATGATTGTCGCATCGATAATTTGGTTGTAGAAGAAATACACAACTGATTAGAAAAGAAGAACGGCTCGAACGTGTCTTTTAAGGCGCGTTTTGCATTCTCCATTGACTAATTTATGTAAGAATTAAATTTACTTCATTTAAAAAAATAATAATAATAATAATAAAAATATTTTATCACTTGATACAAGTCTTAAGCCTGCGAATTTTTCTATTTTCGTAAGTCGGTTGGCATTAGACTGTCGTCAATATTAACGTCGGTTGATTCATCGTTTGACGACGAGTTTAATTGCAGGTGATCGCAATGATTCTGCGATTGATGTTGGGGTGATGCTTGTTGCGGTACGGTCATTTGTGGCGAAGCATTTTCATTGTATCGTATCAGTTTAATTGTTGTCAAGCCATCGGAATTTCTTATTAATCTGCAAAAAGAAAGAAAATACGAATTAGAGCAAAATGATTGGAAATATGTAGAACTAAGTCGAGATTTCAGTGTTTGTTTACTTGGTTGATTCTAGGAAACTGAACCAGATTTTGATAGAGACGCATTCTTCTTGCTGCTACGCGTAGAGGTCAACAAGATCACAGAAAGTTTGGATTCTTGTATGAAATAAACCCAAGTTTCAGGAACATGACATCATTTGTTTACGGATGCAAATAAGTCAATTCTGAAGAAAAATTCAGTTTTGTGCTATCAGTTCGTACAAAACAGAGAAACGACTCGAATGGTGACAAGTGAGATAGAGCCGGGTTTTTGGTGATCGTTACAATGGATCCGTAGTGATCTCTCGTGATGGACTGTGGCACAGCACAGTGCTTCTGTCCACCCTTCTCAACCTAACGCTTGGTGATCGTTGGTGCTTTGTTAAAACAAAGACTTCTGCAATCTCAGCTCTATCGACGTCGAAGAACGGACAGAACAGTAAGCCATGCTTGCAGTTTTCAATCGTGGAGGAGATAGAGCTCATGCTTAAAGCGGTGAAGATACTGATTATAACAGCCAGGTCTGCGTTGATATGCTGAAGCGCACACGCTAGTATGCCAATTGGTAGCATAGCCGAAATAATTCCGATTATTCTTTTGTGGTTTCCTCTGAGAATAACCGATCAATTGCCACCTTCTTCTCTGAAGGCCTATTTCTCAAGATCCCTCGTTGGCCAAAAGCGTTAATAAAAATTAGGAATAAATTGTATGATAAGACTGAGGCTTGAGTGGCAACACTATCAAATATAACTTCATGGAATATGGTCCGAACCAATAGATGCTTTCTTAAAAGACCAAACGGACATTTCTGTCGCTAAAGTATGCTTGGTGTACCGACTTACATGACAAACTTATGTGAACAATATTTGAGTGGAATGAGAATTATTGACGATTAGCGACAAGCATAGTACCTACTATGCTCCATACTAGCAGGCTTCTGTAGTTCGTAAACGAACTAATTCGGAAGAGCGTTCCCATAAGTGAAATGAACGAACTAGTTAGCAGTGAGTTTCGCTACTAATTCGATTATATTCAAGCATTGGCGTGTAGTTCAATAGTTCGAAGTGAAGTGAAGGAAGTAGTTCGTAGTTCGTTTGTTTTGCCGTATGCTTGCACACTGAGGAACCCTGTTTATTTTCTTTAGGTCATCACATTGAAACATGTATAAAGGAAGTAGTCGGCAGTGAGTGCCGTTCCTTAATGTATTACCGAGGACCTTTTTTTTTAGTTCATTGGATTGTACGAAACGACGGTATCACACAGAGGACCTTCCATTTCTTTTTTATTATTATTATCACTCTCGCGACCTGTTGAACTAAAAGAACGAACTAGTTCGCGACGGATTGGGAACCGCAACTGGTTTCCACATTTTTTTGCACGATCTTTCACTGAACTCGCGCGGAGTAGTAAACGGAAAAAGGAACGAACTAGTTCGCGATGGGATCGCGAACAGCAAATGATCGATCACGATAGTGAACAAGACTACTGTGAAGCCCACATGCGAGAAACTTGTCAACAACGTTGAAGTTATGGGAATAAAAGAGGACCAATCTGAACTTTTGAATGTTGGAAGAACGAAAAAGTTCGGGCAGAGGCGGCGGGTTACTCTAGTACTCTGAATCATGTAGGGTACGTACTCTGATTCATGTCTACGCTATAAAAAATAAGACCAAATTTATTGAGTTTAGAAAGGAAGGACTCCTCTATCAAGAGAAAGAACTTGATTCTGATCAAGTTGGTTGGTTAGTTGGTTTAAGTGGCAGCTCTATCCTTAAACCCGGATGTTAGCGGTTGTTGTGACAAGGGAATTTAGAGAATGAGTGCGAAGAAAATTGATCGATCCTGTACTGTCCAAGAAGAGTAATACTCTCCAATTATTTTAATCGATAACTCTCTCAGGTACCTGTCGATGAGCTTGCCTAGTGCTCGCTTTCGGGCTCTAGATAAAGCCTGACATTCGCAACGGAAATGAACGAGCTTCTCTCGCTCATTTGTGTCCTGGCCGATTCGGCTGCAAGATCCCTAATTTGCTAATGATCCGTACTAATCGCTGTGATTCCGGAGATGTCTGCACGGGTTTTGTATAGAAGTTCGAATGACTTGGCTCGGTTGTAAAATGGCCATATCTTCTTAGATATGACGCAGGTGGTTAGGCTTTTCCAGCGGTACTAAGTAGAAAATATTGCGTTCCCCATTGTTTGCTGCTTATTTTGCTTTCCGAAAGAACGTCTAAAGACGGCTATTCGCGTGCCCAAACTGGCGAAAAAGTTGCAAACTGCTCCTGGTAAAGGAACAACCACGCCGTAGAACTTTCAAGGAAAAGTTAAATTGTACAGAAGGACTGCTCTATGCCCCTATTGCTGCTGATTTAAAACTTAACTAGTTTTTTAATCTCAATAAATTCTGGCAGTATTTTGTTGCCCATTTCCTGTATGTGATTCAAAGCTACGTTTATCATTCTAGAAGTATCCCTTATTTCCGACAAACTCCAATTCAAACAAACAACTAAACAATTTCCAGAATTGGTTAAAACATAAAAAAAACATGATTTACTTACGGATAGCAATCGCCGCCATTATTATACCTCCGTTCACTACTTGCCACACTTAAATCGGTGGGTTTCATATCGTCACTATCGGGTGCTTCGATTTTTAAATTATTAAACGGGAGCTTTTCGCAAGGATTCTGTTGCAATCCGGGCGATTGGGGTTGTGATGATGTCGACATATAGTGGAAGGCACCATTTATGGCATGCATTATAAGCGGCGAAGTTGGTGGTGGACCATATGCTGATGAGATCGATGATGATTGGGGTAAACTTTGTGGTGGAATCAGTTGATTTGATTGCTGCTGTTGTTGTTGCTGTTGCTGATGTTGTTGTTGTTGTTGCTGCTGCTGCTGTTGATGGTGCGATAGCTGATGTTGCTGCTGTTGACTTAATAACGATGGCTGGTGGGATTGTGTTGTAACATGCGACGATGATGTACTGTTTGTACTATTTGCGGGTGTATTTGATGAATTGCCGACCGATTGTCGTAGCAGCGAAATATTTTTGATATTTTTCAATTCGGTTGGATTGCGAAGAAATCTGTTGGAAGAAGAGAAAGTTTTCGAATTTCGTTTTGCTAAGTGAATTAAATTATCTTACTGATAACAATGTCTTTCGCCTTGGACCTTTCGCAAAATATTGACACGATAATAGTAGCGAAGTGCTCGCGACATCTTATCGTAGTTCATCGAAAGATGATTCTTTTGAATTCCCCAGAGCTTGGCTAAGCCGGGCGGATCGACGATTTTAAAGACGCCGGTATCCCGGCACTTCCAAGCAATGTAATTGCTGTACCTTTGGGCTGGATCGTTTAGCAATTGTTGGAGGAAATCCCACAGCAGTCGTCCGTCTAGAAATTTAACAAAAAAAACAGTTAACTGATACCGACAAGAACGAATCTCGAATAAAAACTTACTTGTATTTGGTTCGGGACTTTCGGGAAAGAACTCTCGCTTCACGGACATATAAGCAGGTGTCGTGGGCGCCGAAACTGAACCACCGCTGCTCTCATTCTTCTGACTATGACTGTTCGACCACGAGTTCACAACATTTGTGATTTGCTGGGACAAACTTGGTTTGAGATCCTTTAGAATAGGAGTAGATGGCGGACTTGAATGCATCTGTGGCTTCACGTCCGAATAGCTGTCTTCATCCGAATCGGATTGATTACTGCTCGAGCTTGTCGCGTTATTTTGTGTGAACACATTTTGATTGGCTTCTTGGCTTTGTGGCGGACTGCTGGCCTGTGAGTCTATTGATGGAGCCGGGCTCAACGTCACTGAATTCGGTTGCATGAAATGATGCAAATGAGCATTATGAAAAGGATTTTCGGGCGGTGCAAGCGATGCCCAATTCGGTGTAGGCGGATGACTGTGCGGCGACGGTGGATATCGGCTAGTTGGCGTCACTGGACTACTGGGTAAGTGCCGATGCATCATTTGTGATTCGCGTATTAACATTTGCAGAACATTATGTAGAACATCTCCGGCTCCCGGACATCTTTCGCCGAAATCTGATCTGGTTAGAAGGCACAGTGCTTTTCCGTTCATTTGAAAGAGATCCAATTCGAATTTTGGCAAATCGAATTCGCGCTCGCAGAATCGTAGAAACATGGAGACATCTTCGCGCGACCATAGTCGTGGATCTGACGGCAATTGTGGTGGAAGTTGTGTTTTCAAGTCGGCCAAGGGACTTGGTGGTGCTGGTGGGTATCGCCAAAGTACATCACTCCAAAGGCCTAGCGGCGGTCCGCTCAATGACAATGGTATCGGTAACATTTTCATCTTGGTGACCACACTATGTTTTTAAAAATCAAATACTCCGTCGTTCGTTAACGATCTGAAATGAACAAGAAAACAACACGTTGAAAAAAAAACGATGAAGACATAAAGTTCACAAGAAAAATACTTTTTATTTATTTTAAGACACACAACTCTTAGCAAACGAGAACACGACTCGCGATTAAACCATGCAAGCAATATCCGGTGAATCCGGTTTCAGCGGAAATTGAATATTTTCATCGTCTTTTGTTGGTTGTCTTACTTTATTTGGTGTTTTATATAAGTGCCCCGGCCAGACACTACACAGTGACCATCAGTTCGAAGAATAAGACGATCTGACGACGGAATATCTTGATTTATTTTTTTCGAAGCTAAAAATGTCACAGGAAATTCTAGCACAAAACTGTAACATTTCTGCTCGACTACTGAATCGTGTCCATACAGCCGAACATTATACACTCGAGTTTCAAAAAAAAAATATAACAATAAATAAATACGTAAAGTCTTTGTCGTTGTCGTTGGCGAGAAAAATAACATAAAACGAAAAAACAGTTGTGTGTCGGACGCGGAAGTTCAAAAAGACTTCCCGGTGTCGGGTGTATAATAATACTACGGAAAAAAATAAATAAAAACACACCGAAATACAATAAAAGCAGCCAACCCAAAGAGACTTGAGGAAGAATTATAAGAAAACGTTTAAAGCCGAGCACACACCGGTTGTTTGAACTCCATCGGTCCAAGGTTGGACAAACAAACCGCCCGTCCAGTCAGCATCAGCATCTCGCCACGCTCGAGTATAGAGCAAAGTGTTCGGTTCGGCACAATATGAAAATATCATCTCAAGATTCCCCACCCAATACAGCCATCAAGATCTTATAGGCGATCTTAGGAGTGATCGCGTCATTAAAGAGAGTTTCATCCAAAACAATCGAGATAAAAAGATCGTTTGAAGTTGAAGAGTTGCATGCATTTTTCCTACAATATCATTTCGGTTTTGAGTTGGAGGCGCTTGACCGATCGTTAAAATCCGCCCACCGAAAGAGGTTTAAGGTTACCGTGGTAGCAGCGCGTTCATGCTTCCACTTCCGATCGTTGTTTTCCGCAGCATTTAAAATCAATCTTGATCGCTTGGAAGATCAATGGGATTGTTGGCTACATTGTGTTTTTGATAGCGGAAGTATTTTGTCTTGATTTTTTTTCGAATGGACAAAATTAGTACCTACTTACTATTAGTTTTGGTAGTTCTTCATTAGGCTCAAATTTGCACAATTTTGTAGAACTAAAGGAAAAGGACGTCCACTTTCCGGCCATATCGACAAAATGGTCTGTTTTTGGCTGCTGTCTTTTGGAGCATTAGGTAATCAATCATCTTCTTCAGACCTGCCTTTTGTTTCCAGTTTTGAACAGGTGAGATGCCGTTGGAGGTTCAAACGGAACCGACGACATTTGGATTAAAAGACTATATCCCCTTCTTACAAGCTTGTACGGACTAAGTACGATTGAATTGAATATTAGATTTTGCAGCGGTTGTATTTGGACCCAATTGTGAAATATGGATGGCAATGGGACAAACAGCCACTTTTAAGCTGATAGAGCTGTGCGTAGGTAAACTTCTACTGAATAAACCAAAAGCCGCTACAGGTCTTATCTTATCTAACAGCCAAGCGGCACAGCTAGCGCTGAAATCTTATTGTTTCCACTAGAGGCTTGTGTGTGACTGTCATACTCTTCTTAAGGAGGTGGCACATAACAATAGTCTATCCCATGCCACGACATGAGTGGATCCCGGGTAACGAATCGGCTGACCAGCTAGCAAAGCGGGAAGCCAACTCACCGTTGATTGGCCCAGAACCATTCTGTGGAGTAGGTAAAGGCTTCATTAAGGACGGCATTTTAAAGTGGATAAATCTTCAGGTGGAAGATTATTGGAATACACTTTCAGGACTTAGACGGTCAAAGAAATTCCTCACTTTCTCGAATAGGAGGGCATCGGAATTCCTTTTCTTAAGTAGGTACAACGCACGGGTGATAATGGAATATTTTGCAGGACATTATTTCTTTAATTTTAACCTTACGATCATCGGTAAGGTCGATTCTGTGATGCCACCTCTGAAACCACGGCACATATTCTGTGTGCTTGTGATGCAGTGGCCAGATCAAGAAGGCAGATTCTCGGTGGATTTACTCTCACTTCAATGCCATAACAGTGCTAATCGGGGTTTGGAATCCAAGACATATCGCCTTCTGTCATCTCGAACGAGAAACTGTGCTCTTCAGTTCAAGTTATTCACAATTAACTAAAACTGTTTCTTCACTTTAGTAATTCCATTTTTGAATAGTGTAAAGTAGAGTGGTCGTTCAGGAGTGAACGGTTCCAAAAGAACACTTCATTGAAGTGAGTGAGTGAAGTAACTCACTCTTTTTGGTGAACTGCAGTTCCATTGGACAAAAAACTTGACCGACCTTTTTGTTTTCATCATCTTTGAGATGTACTGACCCTTTTTTTTGGACGTCATCTTGTAGATCTACTGACGAAACGATGGAACGAAGAGTTCTGGAAGTACTTCACTGAACTGTATCGGTTTTTTTTTTGGCCCTAATCTTCTACATCTAATGATGAACGGAAGGAACTATGGAAAGAAGAGTTCCAGAACTACATACTTCGCTGAACTGTATTGACATTTTTTTATCCTCATCTTCTACATCTACTGACAAAAGAAAGGAACAATGGAACGAAGAGTTCCAGAACTACTTCGCTAAACTCTACTGATCTCTTTTTCTTTTTTCTTTTTTTGGTTCTCATCTTCTACATCTACCGACGAAAGGAAGGAACGATGGAACGAAGAGTTCCGGAACTACTTCACTGAATTCGTTCCTTAAAGTGAGTTATTCGGAGTGAAGTACTTCACTGGAAGGAACTGCGTTACCCATCCATCTCTAGTGGAAAGTGACCATGCAATTGTTCACACTCAAGTAGAAACCAGAAAAAATCGAAGAGTACAGGGAGTGTCCAATTACTTGACTATTCTTAAACAGAGTGTTGCGTACATAAAACATAAGGTCGACGTCCACTAGGGCGGACGGGCCGCATAGCAAAAATCCGCCTGCCATACATTGTTATGGATGTTATGGAAGTGCGTCCACTAAAGGCGCGGGCCGGGCCGCAACAGAGCGCAGTACATGGAAAAAAATGGCTCACCGCATCGTTAAGATGTTTTTAGTTGCATTTAAAAAAAAATAAAAATTGCTAAATTACTTAAACGGTTGCGATTAAAGGGGTATAACTTGGATTTTGGTTAAGGACAGAGCAATACATTTACTATTCTATGAAAGATGACAAACAACACTTTTACAAACCCATTTTTAGGTTAACTGATCGCGTACATAATATTTTCCAATGGACTGTTTTGAGATCGGATAAAAATAAACCATACCGTTACGTACTACACCAAACAAAAAGATTTGTTCTAATTCCAAGTAGAGATGGGTCGTTCCGGAGTGAACTATTCCAAAAGAACACTTCATTGAAGTGAGTGAGTGAAGTAACTAACTCTATTTGGTGAACTGCAGTTCCATTCTAGTGACTATAGAATAGAGTTCAGGAGTTTCCTTCAAGTGAACGAGTGACACTGCTTTTGAATGCAGTTCCGTTGGACAAGTGTTAAAAACATGAAGAACCAGAGCGGGAGGACCCTTTTTTGTTGTTGTGTAGGTCTTGAAATGTGACTGATGAACGTCACTTCTTTCGGAAAACTGCAGTTCCATTCGACACGTGAAGAAGACCGATGACTTTTTTTAGGTCATCAGAATCTCGGAACGAACAGTTCTCCGGAACTAGTTCACTAAACTCGTTTTTTCATGTGAGTGACCGAATCGGAAGTAATTGGTATTAATAGAAAACGGTACGAAAACGGGCATTTGTTCAAATGTTTGTTTAATGAATGTTTTTGCTCTACAAAACTGTACGCCGCTATCTTTATAACATACAACATACTCAGTTAGTGAAGTCGCCAAGATTGGTATCGGTTGATACTGTTGAATATTTTAAATTCATCGAAAAAAATATAGTACATTTTTATTGTCTTATAAATGAAAGACAAAGCATCCAAGCGATTATAAATTCGATAGAAGACTATTGTCTGATCTCAGGCTATTTATACTATAAGTTTATAATCGAAATTTTTTTTTCCAAGTAAAATTCGATCGGAAATTCGATAGAAAATTCAAAGTAAAATTCGATAGAAAATTCGAAGAAAATTTCGATCGCTTAAAAGCCAGTTGTTAGACTTGATTTTAAGGAGATTGTGCGAAACTTAAGACAGCATTCAATTGCAACAATACCATGCATCACGGAACATTGCAATTAGAGATGGGTCGTCCATCCAAAAGAGCAGTTCATTGAAGTGAGTGAATGAACTAACTCACTCTTTTTGGTGAACTATAGTTCGTTTCGCCTCGTGACACAGCTTGAAAAGAAGTAGTTCTTTCGTGAGTGAGGACCGTTTTTTGTTTTGTTTTAGGTAGTCACATTCACTCCGAACTTGAAAAAAGAAGTAGTTCCTTCGTGAGTGGGGACTTTTTATTTTTTTTAGGTCCTCACTTTCACTCTGCATTTGTAAAGAACTAGTTCCTTCGCCGGGGAATTGATCTCCAAAAGGAACTTGAACTAGTTCATTTCAGTGAGTGAGTCGGACTTCACTCAATCGCTAAAAAGAAATGCTTTGCCCCATTTCTAATTACAATTGACACAAATTTCCATCGATTACTGCGAAAAATTCAGGTGAACAATTTGAAATTTTTATGCGTTTTTTTTTTGTGTTCTAACGTGTATGTTTTCACATAACCGCCCCGGCTAAATGATAAGCTATAAACAAAATCAATAGTTACGAGACACCCGACATGTTTACTGTTTCCACATAAAATCCGATTTTATATTGTTATGGTCGATAAATTCAAGCTAAAATATGAGCAATGTCTGTCCGATGTCGCTGCGAATTAATTCGTTAGAAGTTTTGCGATTTGATTTATTAGAATTTTTTGCCTCGTATCGTACGGCTACGTAAGTAAGAAACGGATTTTTACGATTCGAAATGTGACGCAACCGATATTCACACTCACCGTTAAAGTGGGTACAAATCTCTTTATTATTATTTATTGGTTGACAGATTTTCTTTTCTGTTTTTTTCCCCTGCTGTGTTTTTATTATCCCAAATAGCTTAATAAAAATTATATATATAAAAATAAATATTTTACACTAATGATTCATACGAAAATATTTGATAGATTTAAAAATAGTTAAGCTAAGGTCGAAAGATTCTAATATAGTCGATCGGATTTTATTGCAAAATCGAGAAGTTGGAATTTCGGATCGAAACGAAGAGAGAAGTTTTTAATGGTTTATGGATTAGGAAGTGGCAATAATAATCCGTACATTGCCATGAGAATATGCAAATAATCTGATTATGTTTTAGGTTTAGGCTCGAATTGTGGAAACCTGTTCGTTTGCAAACTTATCGGGCACTAAAGTACAGGTAGGAGTAGTTCCTCAAATCGAATCTAAGGTCGTGTACGGTCCTAGACCTTTAGGGCACACCTGAGTAATTTCAATAGCCCCGCGATCTTGTCGAGTGAAAAGAAGGTTGTCTAATGTGTAGGGCTTATTATCTTAATTACACAATTTCTGATTAAGTTTTTTTTTTGTTGGGATTGAAGATCAGTTGTTGGTAGTGGTTAAGACGTGGCAGAAGCAGATACTAAAAAGAACAGACCGAAGAAGGAAGCAGAAGCGCGATGACAATTGTCGTGGAGCCGCGCCGAGTAACCTGTCCAATTAGAATGAAACCTGTTTTGTTAATCTTTTTTTTTTTTTGCGTTCGCCAAGAATGGCGATCGTGGGCTTTATATTTTCCTTCCTCATCTCTCGATTTCTTAAAATATTTGCCTCCATTTAACCTCAACAGAAATTCACATTAAGGAAGTATAAATTATTGATTCTACAGAATCCACAGAAGGCTTATACCTGGCCGTTTTTTTTTTTCTTGCTGTGATCTTCATTCTTGTTCCTCTTCGCTCGTCATCATCACAGGTAGGTTTCGAGAGATCGTTGGTGTTGGGGCGTTTTCTTTTTGGGAAGTTAAGTTTGTTGTTGAGATCTTCAGTTTCTTCCTTCTTGGATCTTCTTATTCTTCTTCTGCTTCCTCGGGCAACATATGATCAAGTGATCGCTATTTGGTTTTGTATTACTACCTTCAAGTTCCTGGACTGAGATTCCAGACCATTTCGCTGCCTTTGTTGTTGTTGTTGCTGCATCGATCGTGTATTCTGGTTGGGTTTCGAATTTAAACACTGCAAGAAGCCTGGTCTCCTCTTCCCGAGAACCATCATCTCAAGATGTGAAGTGAGAAACCGGTTTAAGCGGAAACTACATAATAACAAACAGAATTTTTTTTTTCCGCCAACATCAGCACAAAAAACAACAACAACAAAAAAAAGACCAAGAAGAAGCACATGGCATAGCTATAGCAAACTAAGGGAAGGGACGGGCCTAGAGCTAACAAGAGGCCCAACTTTACACGATCCCAGAGAGAAGACATACCAAAGAAGAAGATGAACAACAACAACAACACTAAAGATGAAGACGCGAAAAAAAGAAGCAATATTCAACTAGAAAAAAAAAACACATATAGTCACTTGCAGAGAGGAGAGATGATGACGCGATAGCTGGGTTCGCTATGGTGCATTCTTACAAGTGTCTATGGAAGTTTAAGAAACGCGATGATATCGCCGCCCGTCTATGATGTGGGTACATACATATGTGGTGCTCTTCAAGAAGTCCGTTCCATTTTGTTGCTTAGTCTTATTTCTTTTTCGGTACTAGACAGAGAAGATTTGAGATGTGATTAGCCAGAGCTAACATCTTAAGACCCCGGAATAAACGATGGAAGAAGATTCAGCAAACCATGAACAAATAAAACAAAAAGGCAAAGTTCCAAATGAATGTTACGGAAGAGGCTCTCGAAAATATGCGTAGCCTCATTTTTGTTCTGATCAAAATCCACTCGGGATGGAATGTCGCCAGTCAGTTTGATTCATGACTCAATTATATCCGGTTTGGAATTGTTACCATATGACCGGTAAAGATTTAAAAGCATTTGATGTCTTTAGTAGAGATGGGCAAAGCAGTTCCTTTTAGTAAGTGAGTGAACTCCGACTCACTCACTGAAATGAACTAGTTCGAGTTCCTTTCGAAGATCACTTACCCGGCGAAGGAACTAGTTCTTTTCAAGTTCAGAGTGAATGTGAGGACCTAAAACAAAAAGGCCTCATTCACGAAGGAACTATGTAGTTCTTTTCAAGTTCGGATTGAATGCGAGGACCTAAAAAAAACGTGGCGAAACGAACTACAGTTCGCCAAAAGGAGCGAGTTAGTTCACTCAGTCACTTCAATCAACTGCTCTTTTGGAACAGTTCACTCATGAACGATCTTTAGTCTTTAGTGCTGATAGTGATCAGGTCATCTTCCCAAAGAGGAAACTTTTAAAGGCTGTACTATAATCGTTTTTCGAACGTTGACGTGTCTTACCCAAAGTTACAGTGGTTCAAACCTATCGTTCAATCCCAAATAACAATAATATCACTCAAGGATCAGAAAGGTACTTCGGAAGTTCGGTGAACTAGTGACCAGTTGAACAGTCTTGAGCATCAAATATTGTACAGTTATGTAATGGCTATAACTCGTCAACAACATTCAAGGATGAAGGAACTGCATCGGGAGATATTGCAGGTTTATGACGACCATTCGATATATGACGAAAATATCGAGCCGAACATTCTTGAGCATCAAATATTGCAGTTATGTGATGGCATTAAAGCCCCGAACACAATGCTCCCGTTCCGTTCCGATCAGTTGTCAAAAGAGACCATATGGGCTGGCCACAATGGTCAAAACGGAACGAAACGGACGATTTCACCAAAATTCAACCAGACGAGTATTTAAATGTTTTATTCATTAACACCAGGGGACCTGCGGGCACCTACTCTTTTCAGGTGGTTTTCCAAGCGCAAGATGTACACTCTCGTGTCTTATTTCTATCCACTCTTAGCAGATTCTCTGAGTGGTTCAAACCATGAAAGATGATGAGTAAGTGATACCCAAGATTTAGAGGAATGATGTAAAAAGGAGCGGGATAATCTCCTCCTTTCCGAAGTTTTGTACTCTGATCTATGACCTTACAGAGAGAGTTGCATCCACTATTCAAAAATGATCGCTACGGGATCGATAAGTTCCAAAAAAATTTCACAATTTCACTAAAATGTAACATTGGGTCGATAGCGGAATGAAAACCATAAAATATCGGATAGATTGAACTGTGCAAACAATCAAAAGAATTATGTGTCAAGATCATTGCTCCGACTGAAGGTTAGAAAATAACTTAATAAATTAATTTGCAAATTTAGCAATCGTATTTTATTATAGTCGATTCGCGATCGGTGATCTTGATAAAATTCTGAGTGGAAATTTTTTTTTTTTTTCTTAAATATTTCTACGATTAAAGATGCCATTCATTAAAATGTATAACGATCGAGAGCTAATCTACATGATCGTTATATCAAAACCGATCATTAATCTTCTCTGACGTAGTTTGGCGTTTTTTTTTTTTTTATTCCAAAAATAATACAAAAATCGAAACTAATCATCAGCACCATTTCATTAGCATAGCCGTAAAAATCGCATATCTTCGATAAAACATATACGAAACGATCACTGAAAACTTCAAAAATGCATTAAGGAGAATATATTTTAAGATGACTGTGAAGAAGGTACATGGTCTCGAAGTCGTATTTAATGTTCGTTAAAAATTAAGTTGATTGAAAATCGAGGGGAAAAAAACCTGAAAAAGTCAGAATCGTTGTGGCAACAATGGAATCAGATTGGAAATTGAAGAGTTCTACAGGTAATAATTTACCCGGTGGCTGTGATTAAGTGCTGATCCAAAACGCAGCCGAATTAAAAAGCCTTTCTAGAGTTGACAGGGAAGCTTCTGGGCTCCAGATCCATAAAATAAATTACCAACTTTTTAAGAATATTCCAAATTTATTTAAGTGATCTTGCACTGTCAAATCTTGCCCTTAATATGGTCATAAAATTCTTGAAATTATGATTTTTATACCTTATTAAGAAGAGGTATTACACTACGTAATTCTTTATGTTGCATACTGAGTGTGATAACTTGATCCATGGTTTTACACTCATGAGGGTTAGTCTTAATAGGATTACAAGATGGAGTTTGCCCTTTACTTGGCGTAGGGATCAGACCCAGAACTCCTTGTATTCCAGCTTCTCGGATGCCAAAACCATGACGACCTGATTGGGACTTCAACCTCTGGATTTATGTATAGACTAGTGCGTTTATCCAATTGATTGAATTGGTCGAAAACCCACACCAAATCAACAAATTGTCAACCGGATTTAAAGTTCTTGAACGCTAAAAATAATATGATCAGTTTTTTTTTCGAAGCCTTTCTTCTAAGCGCTTAATTTCGACATGGGATCTATAAATTCCATTTAGAACATAAAAAAGAAAAAACTAAATAGCTTACAAGTCGGTAACCTTAGTATCCGGCCGTTCTTCATTATTTCAAATATTATGGCATCTTAAAAAAAATGTCATCGTTCCTCTTTCAACTTTCGGTTCTTATGGCTATTTATTTCGAATTTACTATACGACGATCGCAAAAATATACTAAATACCAGTCAAACCTGAACAACTAATCGCTTTTCGTAACAGAAGAAAAAATCTTTAAAAGTTTTTTTTCCTGTTAAATTGATTAAACGTACAACAACCTTTTCGGAAAAAAGCCTTAAACGACTTACTAAAAAAAATTATCTGAAATATAAATTCGAAAAATTATTAATCTATCGACTATCACGATTTTCGTTATCTTATCTCGAAATAATATTTTACAAAGAAATATATTCGAATGAGATCGTGATAATTTCCTTTGGGCCCCCGTCTCAAGCTACCTTATGAGTAATATAATTATTATGACTATAAAATTAATAATAGACAGATTGCTAAACAATGCTACGGTATATAGACAATGTCATGCAGTAATTATCCACAACTGCCGGACTTTTATTGTTAATAAGTGCGAATATTAATAAACTGTTCGGTAATTTCCGGGTACAATGGGGGTCCAATGACGTCGATTTTAGCTTGTGTTCCCCAGACTAAGGCTTGATCATCTTAAACAGCGCGTAGATGGAGAGAAGAAGAAAAAAAACTATAAGATGTTTTATAATAAGATGCCCGTAGAATTGGACACACCATATTTAATTAAGAGGCAACACACACATCCGTAGCATACATACGAATGATCGCAGAACATCCATACGAACAGTTTTCTTAGTTAGATCTTGGATGATCTTTTGGTCGTTTCCACGTCGTCAGCCTTTAGTCATTAGCTACGGTTACCTTTCAGTTTTTCTTAAGAATTTCCGCATACGCCATCGCTTGAGAATCTTTTAACAGTCTTTACTTCTGGTCTAGTCGTTATCTTTTTTTTTTTTAAATTTTTATTGTTTTTTCTTTTTGTTATTATTTTGTTTGTTTCGCTTTATTGCTTTTCCGCAACTTGTTCTGTCGGTATGGAAGTGGGTGCAAGTAGGTGGACTGGTTCGTGGTATTTCTTTTTACTATTTTAACTAAGAATTTTTGCATGCAACGCGAGAGAAAGAATCTAATGCGGATATCATTGCCTCATTGGTTCTATTGGAGCGAAGCTATTTGAATGTTATTACAATTGGAAGCCCACACTACTGTCCGATGATATGTTCGAAAACATCAAAAGTGATTTAATTTGGCGAACATTTTGTTTGTTTATAAATTTCTTGGTACTTTTCTCCAGGTGTTTTGGGGTCTGTTTACACTCTTTTCTTTTTGGACTATTGTCGCACAATGAAGGTGTGCTTCTTGTGGCAAAGTTTCATCAAACTTGTTCCAGTAAAGGTTCTTATCACTTCCGTTTTTGAGACAATAGAGACTACGTCAAAAAATGCCAAAACAAACAAACAGAATAGGTGTAGCACGGAAATGGGGAGAATAAAAAACATAAAAACAGTGACAAAAATCAAAAAAGACGAGCGAAAGGTTAAAATGGAAGAACAAAAATATAACAAAATTGAAGGAAAAAAGAAACAAACAGAAATATAATAAGGCATAAAAGTTAAAAAAATAAAAAACAAAAAAAGCAAAAAAGAGCAAAAAAGAAAACATATAACTGAAAAAATAAAAGTTATAAAAATAACAAAAAAAGGTAAAAAACGGAAAAAGGAAGAAAACTAAAATAACAATCACTAAAAAAGGGCAAGAAACAAAAAAATGCAACAAAGATAAAAGGTTTAAAATGAAAAAAAAAACAAACAAAAAAAGAGAGTAAAGACTAAAAAATGGCCAAAAACGAGTGTAAAGTGTACAAAATGGTGTCAAAAACAAAAATAGAACAAAATGGAAAAAAAGGAAATAGTGAAAAAAAGAAGAAAGAAAGAAATAACATAAAAGGGGCAAAAATGAAATGAAAATGAAATAGGAACGGTCGCACCAAATGTCGCACCAAATCATAAAAATGATTTAGGGTAAAAAAGAAACAAAAACAAACCCTTGCTCCAAAAAATCAGCGAAATTGAAAACGCAACGAAAAGCAGAAAGAGAGGCAAACAAAAAACAATTTCAAAAAGAGCAAAAAATCAAAAGAAAAAAAAAAGAATATGATAAAATTTAAATCTAGCAAAATAAAAAATTAAAAAATGTAAAAAAGAAAAAAAAAATACCAAAACGTGGGCAAAACAAGAACGATGACAGACAGACAAACAAACAGTAACCAACTGAAATGGTGGAAAAACAAAAAAAGGGCAATCAACAAAAAGGAATTAAAGGGAAGAGCAATTAAACCAAAAAAAGGAGCAACAAACAAAGAGAACAGATAAATAATAAAAAATTTAAAAAACAAGTATAAAATACAAAATGGGTCAAAACCAGAAAGCGAACGAAATGGAAAAAAAAATAAATAGTGAATAAAGAAGAAACAAATAAATAAGAAGAAACATACAAAAACGGAAAAGGAATAAAAACGAAATCGAAGTATCTTACAATTAATTCAGAAAAATTATAAAGAGTAAAATAGAAATAAAAATAAAACTTATTCCAAAAAATTTGCAAAAAATAAAAACAAAGCGAAAAACTGAGAAGGACAAAAAAGAAAAAAAGGCCAAACAATGAAAAAAGGAAAAAATAAAGGGAAAATAAAGATGCGAAAATATAAATCAAGGAAAATGAAAAATGGGAAATAGCGTAAAAAAGGGGGAAGAAAACGTGGGAAAAAAACCAAGAACAGAAAAACAAACAGTGGACGAGGACAGACAAACAAACAGTGTGAAAATTTTGATTGAATTTAGATGGGTTGTCACGAAGAAAGGCGTAGAAAATAATTTGTACAATGAAAATATAATTTTGAATCAGTGATGTGCAATTCATTTACTTACGAATAATTACTTAATACATCGCTATTTACTATTCAATACTTCTTCAAATACTTTACCAATCATGATGTATTCTTTTGACTATATACTCGCAACCATTTGGTTTAGTATTAAATTACTTTTCTATTCGATACTTCTTCAAATACTTTACCCAGCTGAGTAAAATATGTTGTGTTTGATTTAATATGTGCTATTGAGTGGTATTTGAAATGAGACAATATGGAATACTTCTCAAAAGTGGTATTCGATATTAGTAATTGTTTAAAGTATCGAAAACTAAGCAACGAATAATTACACATCTCTATTCTGAATCTCTTTTTTTGTCATAACAATATTCGGAATCTTTTTCATTGAAGCATTTGTAATCGCACTTATCTTGAATGGTACCTACAAAAATTTCAAGACTAAATCGAAAGATACATCGCAACAAAATCTTGTAAAATCAATCTAAAGATCACATTACAAAAATAATAATTTCGAGGACTATTCGCTTTTTCATACCTGAAAACATTTTGTAAGATCAAACGATTGTTCTTAAAAATTTACCGATGTTGAAAAAGAAGAAAAACTTGGAAATAAGTCGAGAGAGAGACTGAGATTCAATCCAGTGTTTAACGTAATAATTTTTTTAGTTTTAATTCAATATCAAAAGACACAAAAATTAACGAATTATCAGGATCACGCCACAAACCTAATTATACAAGATCGTTTCCAAAGTTCCTATCACTAAGACCGACGAAATAAAAAAATGAACCATATTCTGTTCGGAAAAACTTTCACTTCCGGGATCACTCCCACAAAATTCTATCACTACACCGTCGCACACACATATACCAGATAAATATCCCCGGAAAATCATTCAAACACCTTGTGCTCTTTATTTAATAGTCTTTTAAACTCTACTACTTAAAATAAACAACTGACAAGAAATTAATGAATTTGTTATAACAATTCCTTATCATCATATTACTTCAAGATGAATTCAGTCGTGTGCAACGTATCTTTTTTTTTATTTGATTGACGAACCAAAACGAATATTAGCCGAAAAATAAAAATATATTTAGTTGTTAACACGATTGTAAAACTGAAAATTTGTTTAAAAGAAATTTTATATACTTCGCGAAAAAAAATTAATATTATCACATTTACTATGTTTGATCCAAATTGGTTAGATAAGAAAATACAAAAAAATATTTAGGAAGTAAGAAAGTGATCGCGATTAAAAAAATTTTAAGATTAGATTTAAGTTTTGTTGCTCATATGCGGCAGCTGAAGGGGAAAGATATTGGCGTGATTATCAAGTAAAATTTTTGGTTATATAGTTCAGAGCTTGTATTTTGACCAATGCAATTTTAGTCACGTACCAGCTAATTTCACAACTGGCTATTTGGGATAAGAATCGACAAGGACGCACTATTTAAATATCAGAGCTAAAGCCCCTGATAATACTTCAGTAGACGTGGGTCTCGAAGTGACTTGAAAGTTTGTCAAAAGTTATCAAAAGTTTTTGATTTTAGCCAGAATGGATCTTTACAAACTGGAAGAGTATGTCTGAAAGAGCGCCATTTCTTCTGATCGTTATATAGAGGAATTGATAAGAAAAATTAAAAAAAAAGACCAAAATAAAATAAATATTGACAAAAAATAATATAAAAAAGGAAACTCAACAAAAAAATTAAAAGAATATACCAACATTAAAAATAAAGTAAGATTACAAAAGAATTACAGAATCGAAGAAAAATGGAATTAAAAACAATTTTATTGACAAAAACGGATCGAAGACTTCGTTTTTAAGGACTTCGATACAAATATCAAACATCTTGACTGCGAGATCTAGCGATTAAATTCTGAATTATAATTTGTATTTATATGCTCTAATTTATTAAATTAAGAACAACTATCAGCATATTTGTAGAACGGAAAAAAATTATTACGCAAAACATTCGGTTTCTTATTATTTTTTAATAATAAAGTTTGTTTTCTGTGAGGATTTATTGCAGGAAGAGAAAATTAGACAGTTCATTAACACCGTTGGAACCAATACCATCTCCAAAATGAACAAACAATACGGTCGAAAGTTTGACGCAAAAATAAAGGTGTTTTGTAGATAAACCGCGTTTTTCTTAATTTTTTTTTTTTTTTAATTAATATGTTTATATTTTAGCAGAAGACAGCAGCTGTTTTTCACCATATTTGCGCAACTGAAATGTCTCCATTTTGCCGGATTGTTCAAATTAAAGAATTTAAGAACTACGATTTAGAAACTGAAATACAATTAAAGTTTCATTTCGGTATTATTCAAAGATTTCCATATTCTTATGTTGACATTACACGATCTTTTCGCGTTCAAAATCTACAACATATTTACGTTATTAAAAAAAAAAAAATAATAATGCCACTTGAAGGTATCAGAATAAATGTTAGTTGACTGGTTTATCTTAATCGTGAAAAAGCGATGGTGAAGAATTTTTTAAAAATTATACATAGTTGTTATAATTTATCTAAGAATATAAAATGAAAGACGGGAAATGTGAAAGCAAGGTTATCGTGGTCTGCATGAACATTGAACATAATCGGAATAAGAATTTGTGTTTTTAGTATGAATTGGTAACGAAGTAAGAAAATGTGTCTAAGATATTTCACGAAGGTAATAAAATAACGAAAAGAAAATTTATTCTGTATGCTTTCGATTAATTTCCGAAAAAATTTGTTTGCTTTCTTAAAAAAAGCAGGATTTTTTTTATTTTTATTATTTAATTTTCGTTCACACACTATAAACTTCAAATGCTTTAACAATTGTTTATAAAATGTTTGTTGAAGATGTGTTTAAATTATTTATTGAAAATCGATTTCGTATTGGTGTTGAAGTGGGTGTAGAATTATCGATATGAAATTAAAAGGAAAGAGTGGCGCGTTTGGAATTTCTTTTGTGTTTATTTAAATTTGTCTAATTTGTGATAATAGAGTTTATTTTTAGTTTGTAGTTCAGGGAAGAAAGAGTTGGGTACCGTTGTTCACACTATTCATTTCTCATCGAATTTTGAATTTGCAACTTCTACAGCGATGAGCTGTATTGTGAGTCCAAAACGGCGCCCAACCGTAGGGTTATTTGGAAAAAACACATATCGTTTATCCGCGGTGCTGTCGCGGAAAAAAAATTTGTATGAAAATTACGCAAAATGGGGACAAAACTGTGAACCTTGACAAATTACGGGTTACGAGATTTTCTATGTCAGGTTTTTCGCGATCTGATTTCCGTCTCTAATAAAATGCTAGTTCCGCCTTATAATTCCGACACTAGAGGTTGTAGTATCACTCCTGTTGCTAGACACTTTTATACAGCGTCTATCTCGGAACCTCAATGCATTATTCAAGAGTCTGTTGTTCTGACAAAATGACAAATTTTATGAGACGTAAGTTAGCATTTTCTTCTTGCATCTAATAAACCATACGATGAAAGTTAGCGGCTGGAAATTTAATTAGAATAATCCGGTCATGTTTTAAAGATATATTCTGGATTTTAAGGATTTGAAAGAAATGGTTTTAAGAGATGCTCTGCCCTGTAGCGGATGGGATCTAAAACGATTTATATGTCCAGATTTTTAAAAAATTGACGCTGAGTCTAGAATTGACGAAATTTTGGCAGTTCAAATTGAGACTACTGCGTGATTGACCCTGCTCTTTTTTGCACCTTGGTAACCTTAAATTGTGTACCTTGATTTGCTGGATTCGAATTTCTACTAAGCCCATGAAGCCGGGTTCGTTAGTTTGACACTTTTTCAAATATTTAACTATTTTCACTTAAAGGTATTTAAATATTTTAATCATCAAATTTTAGTTTGTCAAATTCGTTTCAGAAAAATTTGACGAAATTTGTTTGTCAAATTTTTGCTGTAAGATATTTGACAGCTCGACATAGTGTATATGATTTTTTTTTGGGAAAATATAAAATAGTTTAAAGAAAAATACGATAAATAACTAGAACAATACTTTTTACAGACAAAATCGTTATTAAGACGATTTACAGACTGAAACAAATGGTACAACCTAGTGGACAGAATAATGCAGTATCTACTGGTTTTTGTTTGTAAATCTCGTTCTTTTGAACGTGACTAATTGGGTTCTGTTCCGTCTGAAGCTAACAATTTGACAGATCAGGTTAGCTTTTTAAAAACTAGTACAACAACAAATAGCAAAGAACTGTTGTTTTGAAGGCTGCGATTCTTGTCTTAGCACAATCTTTAGCAAATCAAAGGAGCATTTTATTTCAGTTTATAGCCATTTCGACTTCCTAGTCTCAAAGCCATTACTTGAATGAAACTTCACACAGCCAATATAACGTTCGCAAATAATCTTAAAAACTAATTGGAGTTCCATCGTTGTAGCTATAGACGCGTCGAAAAACTTGTCCAGCTTAGCACCACCGTCTTAAAATCACACCGCATTTATATGCCATAAAATAGAATAGTCTTTCAGCAAAAGAAACGAGCGTAGGCAAGTACATTTTAATATTGCGGAAGTAAAACCCGACATACTTTTTACAGTACCAGTCATACACCATCCAATAAACCAGACACACTCGTGATTCTCCCCGTCTTTGGTTCTTTTTTTCTTCTTTCAACAATTTTAAGTTCTGACCAATCTAATCAACTGACTTGATTCTTATTCATCTTTCTTTAATATAAACACAACGATAAATCTTTTATCACTTCAACAAAAAAAAGAGCCGTGTGTACATACGTATGTGTATAAATTTTATGGTTTCATATGCACTTGAAGATTGTTAAAAATGTCAGTTGTAATACCCAACCATAATTACAGAGAACCTTTCGAGTACGGAAGTAGACTAGATTCGTAAACGTACATATAAAATTATGCGGTATAATTGAACAACGCCACACAACCAGAACATGTTGACCAAGAGATGTCTTTAAGAAAATTGAATATAGGTGTAAGTAATGTTGTAGCGGTACGCAAGCGCAATTGTTGGTGGTGAAAAATATTCAATAAAGCGATGTGACGTGAGTATGAGACGCACGCGCGCGCAACTTAAATTACTCGTACTCTACGTATATATATAAAGTTGACACAATATACTCGGTATATGTGGGAAAGCGAATAAAATGCCTATTGTTTTGTTTTGTTTTCTAAATATAAATTGATCCGTGTTCCGTACTCGATATATGTATAGATGATAAGACACACATCACATATGCCTCGAAAAACTCCAATAAGTTCCTATCAAAAGTGTGTGCTAGTTCGATCAGTAAATTGCGTGATTTTATTGAACTTATTTCGATTAGATTAGAGTAGAGTTTCTAACGCTTCCGGATTCGGTAGGCAGTAGGAGCGTAATTAAACTTGAATAACATAGTGGGCTTCAATTTAAGAATTGCACTTGTAGAAAATTTCGCAATTTGTCGGAATGTAGTATAACTACCGGAAGCAATTAGCTTAAGGAAATGTGTTTTAATCTAATTTAAATTTAAAAAAAAGAATAAAAGTATAAAAGTCCATTGAACTAATATTTAAACTTACTGACTGACTTTATTCATAGTAGACACGTTTAGTTACCGGCTGCGCCAATTAAATCCGAACTTATTTTGTTTAATCACTACAAACACAACTTATTAATATTTTCATTGCACTTGTGTAAACACGGATCTAGTCTAAGCTACTTCTTAACAATTCTCCAACTAGAAAAAAGTAAAAATAGTGATTAGCTAATAAATAATAAGCTCCTACGTAATAAATACAAAAAAACGTCTCTTAATCAATAATTAATCATAATTTTAATCTATTTCCGGATATTGACATGCAATTCTGAAACTTAAATTTTTACGTGATTTGTGATATTTTTCCTACATTCTTCATATTAAATCAAAATATTTTGGTTGCGATTTTTTTTTTTTTGGATATGATTATGCAATGCGAGTAAAATAAAATACGTGATAAACAATCGTCTCTTGCCATTCGAATTCTTGAATTCTTACGATGATATAAACAGGCAAGTTTTTCTGAGAGTAGACCGCTGGTGTGTTGCAGATATCGCGTTTTATATTTATAGTGGCAACAGGCATTAAAAGCGGAAATAAGTGATTTGCAGTATGACCTCGGATTAAAGTATCGTTTTCTTCATGTTTGCTTAACGTATCAACAAATACATGATAATATAAAGTCGCACGGCGCTCTTCTCCGTCCCATACTAAGCGACGGCGGAGGCTCTAGTACTCTTGTGTCTTATTGTATAATAAAATAAAAATGTAGCAAGCGTTATATAGACTGTCTTCCGCCTTGTTGTCGAATCTATAGTTGTTGTTGCTGTTTCGGTTTTTTTTTTGGCCTTATTTCAAGACGTTTGCCGTACGTAATAATGTGGATAAATCGTACATGTATGAAGAATGTGTGTACACAGACATCATACAATTCACTAGTTTTAAAGTGCTTTATTATTTGTTGCAAGTATTGTAGTGCCTTATGGCGTCGATGATTTTATTTACAAATTTTCTTTTTACTTTACTCGGTCAATTTAAGTAAGTTTATTACAATTAAGAGTGGTGAATGCGGCCTGTTGAACAGCAGTAGCCAAGCAGTAAGAATATGAGCTAATATATGGGGAGCAATTCATACCGCCATAATGTAGTCGCGGTGTTATTGTTTAAATTTTATAATATGAAGATTGGAGTTAATTGAATTATTTGTATAAAGTGTTCCGGTGATATACTTAGTAGCATACTCGAAAAAGATAAAGAAGTGAACTGCAGGTTTGTCTTGGATGTCTCAAATCGCTCTATCCTACCTGTTCGAAGGTTAAATGAAGGGCTTATTGTGGGCAAAATTTTCAAAACTTCTTAATGTAGTTCCTTCATGGTTCGAATTTATCATAATTTTATACACAAGTCCTCAACGTCTTACCGTTGAATCAAGACATCTACGATTCTTTGTCAAAGACCAGCAACAATTTTTGCAACAAATTTCAAAAGCCCCAATTAACCTTTCTTTAGGATATACCAAAGTTTTCAAAAGATTTGATGTCAAAAAATCAGCACGATTTGATGGTATCCCAAGTTTAATCCTTGGGCTAAGCCTCTATAAAAACTTGTTTGATTAATTCTTAATTTAGGCTCTGCTTACTACCTTGAATCTTAGTAATGTCCACTCCGTTGCAAAAAAGAGAGATCAAAGCGATCCGCATAAGTACAGACCTATTGCCATTACGTCTTTATTACCGAAAGTAATGGAAGTTTCAATGAAAAAAAAGTTAGTATCTGTTCTTGATATTTCAAATGTAGCATGGAGCGCTTTTAGCAAACTCTATATACCTATTTGGTTTTTCCGCCTTCATAACGTCTTCAAGTGAGAGCTTTTTTCGCAATAGTCAATTAATGATGTAACTTCCAAACAATTTATAATTTGTTCTGATGTCCCTCAAGGCTGTGTAATCAGCCTGCATTTTTTTCGCACGTTGATAACCTTAATTTGTGTATCTTGGATTTGCTGGATTCGAATTTCTACTAAGATCATAGAACCGGGTGTCCATAGTTTTACACTTTTTCAAATATTTGACTTTTTTCACTTTCAAATGAATTTAGATAGCTTAATCATCAAATTTTGGTTTGTCAAATTATTTTCATAAAAATTTGATGAATTTTTTTTGTCGAATAAACGCTGTAAATATTTGACAGCACAGCTTAGATTATAATTTTTTTTTTTTGTGAGAAAATATTTGATTGTTAAGAGTTTGTTGTTCTTTCCAGTGTCAGTGGAGTGAAGCTCCAATACGAAATCCCCGACTGTTGATTGACCGTAGTACTTGACGAATTTTTGGAAAGAACTTTCACTGGAGAGGCCAGTTTATCATAAGATTTTGTGTTGGACTAGGTCCGAAGGAGCTGTTTCGTCATCGGAATGCAGAAGACTCTTCAGAGGGTGTATTCTAGCCAACTTCCGAAACACCCTGACAGCTGGTGGAATTGCTGAGGCAAATTCTATATAGCCACATCGTAATCCAAGTTCATTTCCACGAATAATGTAATCGGGAACTCGCCGGACATCTACCTTATACTAAAGGCGGGACGTATAGAATTTGCCTCAGCAATTCCACCAGCTGTTAGGGTGTTTCGGAAGTTGGCTAGAATACACCCTCTGAAGAGTCTTCTGCATTCCGATGACGAAACAGCTCCTTCGGACCTAGTCCAACACAAAATCTTATGATAAACTGGCCTCTCCAGTGAAAGTTCTTTCCAAAAATTCGTCAAGTACTACGGTCAATCAACAGTCGGGGATTTCGTATTGGAGCTTCACTCCACTGACACTGGAAAGAACAACAAACTCTTAACATTTAATAGCTTCAATGGTAGCATGACCATGAAAAACTAGTAACATAAAAGTATTGGTAAAAATAAGTTTTGCGTTGGACCCACTGGGCCCCGGACTTAACAACAGATTTTCAAGATTCATAGCCATATGGTTATCCAAGGTTACAACCATCTCATAGCCATATACGTCCCGCCTTTAGTATAAGGTAGATGTCCGGCGAGTTCCCGATTACATTATTCGTGGAAATGAACTTGGATTACGATGTGGCTATATAGAATTTGCCTCAGCAATTCCACCAGCTGTCAGGGTGTTTCGGAAGTTGGCTAGAATACACCCTCTGAAGAGTCTTCTGCATTCCGATGACGAAACAGCTCCTTCGGACCTAGTCCAACACAAAATCTTATGATAAACTGGCCTCTCCAGTGAAAGTTCTTTCCAAAAATTCGTCAAGTACTACGGTCAATCAACAGTCGGGGATTTCGTATTGGAGCTTCACTCCACTGACACTGGAAAGAACAACAAACTCTTAACATTTAATAGCTTCAATGGTAGCATGACCATGAAAAACTAGTAACAAAATATTTGATTGTTTGAAGAACAATACGATAAATAACAAAAATTATATTTTTAATAGAAAAAATCGGTATTAAGGTAATTTTGGCTATAAAATAAAAAACTGAAAAAAGTATACAAGCTTTTAAACAGGATAATGCAGTATCTACTAGTTTTTGTTTGTAAACTTGGTTCTTTTAAACGCAGCAAATTCTGTTCTTTTCGCAAAAAAAAACAAAACGTGTAGTCTAACAAAACTTGAATATCCGGACGGTTCAGAACCATACTATTGCTTATTAAACCAACAAAAAGTTGATAAATATTTTTTTCTTTTAATATAGTTACTAAGTTTCAAATTTAATCGTACTTATAACGATACGGAAACACTCTGTACAGTACCAGTTAAAAACTTAAAAATTCTTTCACGAATCGGACTTATTTTTTTGTTTGACGCGCGCAAACAAGATCATAATTTTTGCTGTTCAACGAAACATGCTTATTTTTATTATTAACAAATTGCTTAAGAATGCGACAAACTGCGGTTTGTCACAATGTGACAACCTTCAATCAAATCAAAAGATTTCGAGCAAAAATATTGATATGCAGGTTAGTGTCCCAATCGATTTGATTATTCTCGTTTTAATAAGAGTTGACAGACTATTCATAAAATATATCTGATAAGGAAATTGCGAATTGTCAATTTAAGATTTGATTGAGATTAAGATACAAATTTCTTTGATATTGACCTTCAGGCTTAGCTTCAGATTTAGGTACCAGCATAATTTTTTCTTTTCAAAATTTAGTTTGGTAGTCAATCAGTGTGCATTGTATGCAGTAACAATAACTTTCAGTTGAAGTTGAAATAAACAATTTAAAATATTTTTAATCAAAATATAAACACCTTTTTTTTTTGCAAGCGATAGACGTACATTACATCTAGTAAAAAAAAATGAAGTATGTTGTTGGTTTAGCTTTAATTGTTATTACAATTTAAATTGTTGTGTTTTTTGTTATTACTATTATTCTTCGAAATGCTTAAGCAGTAATTATTACGTAAAATATATTTTATGCTTAGGTTTTTTTTTATTTTACAGTCCTTGACTATCTAAAGAGTAAGAATTATTAGCAACTATGTATGTTATAGGTAATGTAGAGTGTATAGTAAGTTATACAAAACTTTATATTTTTGGGTGAATTTTATGACTACTTTTTCTGATATGAAGGTTCAATCTTTTTGATGAAATCGATAAAGAACAATTCAAATCAGGGTTTCTATAATTTTGAATTGTACCTTTTGTCGTTCTCGCCGAAATATGGGTTGTAGTATAAGATGGACGGAAAGGAAACTACATCATCACAAAAAGAAGCAACTGAACAAATTTCAGATATAAATAATTATAGAAAAAACACGTTCAAGATACATCTCATTGCGGTGTTCATTAGCAATCTTGAAGTATTTACGAAATAATATTTAACAAACTTTACTTGAGAACCACCCAAATTTCAATTCAATTAATAAAACTTTAGCACATATTTATTGCACACCTCTTTCAATATAAAACATGAAATTACTAACAATTATTTTGATTCTTTCATATGATTTTCGGTTACATCAAAGTTTTTATCGGAACCGAATTATTAGTGTATACCGGTAATAAACATAAATATTATTTCTTTTTTCGGCTTGTATCATTATGATTTACTCTGTTCTGTTAATTGCATTATAGAAGAGGCTTGGCAGGAAAACGACTTACATAATAACTTAAAAAAAAAATTTAATAAAACTAGGTAGGTTAGATATGTAATGATTTTCAGATAACATCTAGAGGGGTAAAAAAATTCAATTTAAAAGCGATAGTGTATGAATCATAACTTTATGATTAATGAATCATTTTCGCAATCGTAATTAATATTAGACGAAATATTGTTCGTACTATGATTCATCGATTAAGAAGCTGTTCGGAACTTGTAGACAGTATGTCATACAGAGGGTTTCATCGCTGACTCAACTTTACGATAACCGATTGGAAATGATATCGGAACTAATGTGGACAAAATTCTAAGAAACTAATGTAAGTATGTTGTGCAGAAGCGTAATAAAATGATTAAGTGCTTCTTAGTTTTGTTGGAATTTTTTACTTGTAATGTGAAGTAGGCTTGTGTAGTTCGCGAACGAATTAATTCAGAAGAGCGTTCCCATAACTGAAGTGAACGAACTAGTTCAAAGTCAGTCCCGCGAACTATGAACTAAAAGAACGAACTAGTTCGCGAGGGATCGAGTATCAGAAATTATCGCTTACTATGGTAAACTAAAATGCGTAAGCCTAGTCTGAAGGCAGTAGTTCTTATTAGGCGAATACCAGTTCCAGTTGAAAAATTCACATTCGTGTAGTGTACGTATGCAGTAGAAGCATGAAGTAGCGATTTTTGCTTTCGATTTAGTCTGTAGCATTGGCAACAATGAAGTATGTAGTATCACAAACCATATTCAGTTCTTTTTACGGGGACTAGAAAACCAAACACAGCCGCATCGCAAACTTCTATGATATTTTCCAAAAAAAAATCCTCTTTCCTTACAAAACATCGGAACATACTTCACTTAATATCAGACAACCTAGAAACATTCCTAAATATTTGCTCGAACTAAATTTCGATATTTAATAAATAATAAAAGATAGGAGTTGTATAAACTGTGTATGAAGACCTGAATAAAGGGTACTTGACTCAAATACCGGCGTAATGTCGCAAATCAGCAAAGTATTAGAATAGTATAGACAAAGGATTTTCAAGATAATAACTAAATATTTCAAGTGCTGTGATTGTTTATTGTCATAATCATTCTAGAAATAATTTTTTTATCCATAGTCCGAACGAAATACACTGAGAGATTTTAGCTTATAAATTGAAAAGCCACACGATTGAAAAGCCACTAGTGCATTGAAACCCAACATTTTCCGTATATAATTTCATCCCAAGTACCCCCTTATCGGAATAGGAAATGAAAATATGGTTTTAAAATTGATGTCATACTTTACTCTCCGATCTACAGTCAAGGGGAACGTGCTAATTTAGTTGTTAAGCTGTGCCTTCTTATCAACGTTGACATCCAAGCGCAGCAGAGAGTTAGCAGCACGTAATCAAAACTAAGGAGTAAACAAAAGCAGGAACATTACGAGCTGCGGCATTATGACTATGCCCTCGGCAATTTATTAAATTAATTTAATTTCTGTTTATTTATTTTTTTTATTATCATTATTATTATTATTATTGTTATAGGAGAGCTAAGAAATGATACGTCTGAAGAGCTCTATCAGTTATTCTGTGTACAGTACTCTGCGGTTGTTCTATGGTGTCAACAAATATTTATACACGTCTCCGCAACACGACGATAAGACGCGTCTTAAGTTAGTTCCTGTCCTGCTTTTATCAGGCGTTTATTTAGTGTCATTCTTGTAGTATATTTTATATACTATTGTGGCGATATGAACTTCTTGGCGCTTGTTGTTTTTCAGTTTTATATGATCTGGTAGAGAGATATTCTTAATCACGTCGGCCGTAAAGTAATCAAACATTTGACGAGCTGTTAAAGACTGCAGCAAATTCAACTAGTCAGATAATTTATGTGACATAAATTGTACCAAATTTAGAAGATGTGTACGTTATTCGGGAAATATTTTTTATGAAATTTAGACCGAATTTCTTTAAATTGAACGATCAAAATTTAATTACAGTAAAAATAACGATTGCTCTTGGATGTACAATTTTTGGCACAATTGAAAATTTGAAAAGGTTTTTTGCAATTTTTCACACAATCATATTCAGACTATAGCACGCCTTTTCCATCATTTGACTTATTAGCACAATTCTTTAAGTTTGACTTCATCCGAAAGTAGGCTGTTCGAACAATAATATTCGTACTCATCATTGCGAGGCATTATACGCTCAAAATTAATAGTATATGTTGGTGTACATAGTTTTACTAGTCTCAAGAGAATATTACACTGTACGCCATGCTATCAAATATTTGACAAACAAAATTTGTCAAAAATTCAGTCAAATTTTTCTGTCAAAATAGAGCAAACAAAAATTTGACGATTACACTATCTGACTTCATTTACCAGCCAGTATAGTCAAATATTTGGCTGTATGCCTTGCGCAATAAAAGCTTTAGTAGCTTGTGCGATACTTTATCAATCCAGGGTATTGGGAATAGTAGGAGTTTGCCGCCAAGAGCTTTGTTACTGCTTCTTAAATAATCCGTAACCCGGGTTGAAAGAAAAGAGCTACCCAACAACTTAATATCCAAGTGAGTAGTTAAGAAAACAAAAACTCGTTTCTTATAAACAAAAAATTCATTCATAAACTAATAACTAAAACATTAGATTACTTAAAACAAACCTCTTTCCTTTAATACTTTTGATAAAATAAAAAGAAATAAATCTAAAGCACAATACCATGTCTGAAATATTTATAGAGAAGAAGATAATTTATCTGAGTTTTATCTTTTTATCATACCGATTTGATTAAAAATGCGATATCTCGTTTAGAGTTCGTTACTCTTCGTATTTTATTTAACGCAGACAAGGTCACATTATAATATTGTCCAAAAAAGAAAAGGTTTTGGAATGAGATGAAATTATGACTACGAGAATGATAAGAAGTGTGAACACTTTTGAAAATCGCCAAACAATACTTTATTGCATATTGTAAAAAAAAATTGTTAACATTGTCAGCACGGATTTCATAGTTTTTGATTTGATGCCAACATATGCCATATAAAGAGAAAATGATAGTGTGCATAAATTTCGAAGTTTTCTGCAACGCCGAAACAACGAAAGAACACACTTGATTACTCGCAGAAATTAAGCCGACTAAATAGTCAAACTGTGCGACGATTGCTTCTGATTAAATAGTTGGCCAACTACCGTGGAACTTCTTTCAGTGCACAGGTCGCGCGAAGCAAGACGAACTTAAAAATCGGTGCCCCGATATTATCGTGTAGACAATCGTTGTGTTGTAAGAGCTTTATGATTTTATTAGTGACACCATGATACCAACATCTGATGTACATTTAGATAGACAAATTTCATAGGAGGCGGAGAGATTCCTAAGAGTACCGCGCTCAGTGGACCTTAGAAATCATTTCTACTGTCAACTTAGAGATTTTCGTCTAACTTTATTTTTCTCAGGGCTCTTTCTAGTTGGTGTAGGTCTGTTTTTTCAATGGTACTAAGTATAGTCAAATAAGTCTTCTCCGGTAATTTAGTCGGCAGACAACCATCTGACTCTTTCAAATGACTGTAACTAGTTTGAATGGTGTGCTCACGGACGCCGACTAAATAGTTTAGTCGGACAACTCGTTCGAAATACGAAATCTACCGACTGAATAGTCTTTAGTCTGCGTCTACCCTTAAAGTTAGCGTCCTATAGCTTCAGCTCTAAAATAAAATTTATTTCTATTTAAAGGAATATGAGTTTGGGTCACCCATGACTTTATTGAATCACGTATCGTTAAAATTTGATCAAAACTCCAATTTTATTCAATAAAACGGTAATTTATGAAGTATTGGCGCTGATTTAATTTAAAAATTGCCCATTAAATATACAAGAAAGACGAACGACTTTTCACCTTATTAAATGCTATTTTAACAAAAGATTAGAATGCTGAGATAAAGTACGAACATAAATTTATTTTCAACTTGTCTAGAATTTTCCATTCATAGGAGTTTCCAGCTTTAATTTCGTTAATTAAAGGGTAATTATTTGTGTAAATCAAGAAATTAATCGTATTTTCTATTTCAATTTAAATAATAAAGAAACAAGTTGAAGAGGGGTTATAAGTCGATTCATGTTCGCGTGATAGTGAAATTTAACATTTGTCATGTAATTTTCTTCCGGTAATTGAAGTAGTGTGAATTTTAGTTGGTGATAACTGCATAATTTTAAAGTTATTTTTTAATTAGTACGTTACCTTAGAGCTTAGATCTTTCTATTTTGCTAAGTTCCAATTAGATAGATATATACCTGAAAAGAAGGAAAAAATGTATTATTAATAAAGCTTTAAATGAAATGAACGTCGAACAAGTCACATGTACTTCGAACCGACTATTAAAACATTTGAACGTCGAACAAGTCACACGTCCTTCGAGCATTTTCTGTATGATATAAACTTGAAACTTACATAATTTGATCGTGGAAAACCGATTAAATCACTAAAAAAAATAACAATTCCAACTAGCAAAAGCAATCAATTATAGATACTATTTCCCAGGTATGTTAATCGCTTAAGACTTTTGTCATAAATCCTAAAATCAAATCTATTCCATCATTTTATCGAATCAATCCAATATCAAACGTATTAAAAGGAATTAACTATCCTAAGAACCGCTCAAACGAACCGAACAGAAAATATCAAATTCAGTGTCCGCTAATCGCCAAAAACACAAATACTTGCAACCAAATGGCAGGCAGGTGAACAAGCTAAAATCGTGTCGATGACGGTAATCTACCTTGTACTTTTTTTCATGTGAAAACGGAAGATAAACTATAGCACTAGACTATATACGGGTCGATCATTTTAGACTTGTGATTTTTTTCCGTTTTTTTCGAAATCGTATCTATCACATGTTAATCAACAACGGAACGTTATCTTCTTCCGATAAAATCGAAACAAAAAACAAGTAGAACAGTAACGATTAGCTACGTAAGGCTCTACATACACGGAAAAGATCTTATGTTGATAAGCTATCATTGCTATAGTCGAGAAGTAGCTATGGTATCGAAGTTTTTCAAAACCATCGCAATATTAGGCTCATCCATATTAGACCGGCTGGAAATTATGGATTTGATTTTGACAACCAACAAATAGATGCCCTCATTAGTTTGACCGCAGAACCGCAAATCAGACCAAACAAAATCAGTTAAAATAAAAAAATTGAAAAAAATTTTGATAATTTTTTCCTTATCTTATAGATTTTTTTTTTTTTTTTTTAATCCAATGAGTTTCAAAAAAGTTTTGATTATTTTTATTGCGCAATATTCAGTTCCTGTTTGGACCCAACTAGGATGTATTGCATAAAAACACAAAAAAATGTTTATAACAATTTTTTTTTTTTTAGAGAAATGCAGAAAATTTTATCGCATTAAAATCGTGTGAAAAAGAAATGTATTTAAAAGTACAGAGTCAAGAGTCATTTCTTTAAGAGTTCCTTACAATTTTTGATTATCCCCCGTATTTTTTTTCTCACACTTTGATCGCTAAAACTGTTTGCCAAAAATTTTGACAATGCTATCTAAAGGGGTCAAAATTTTCGTTGACACTGAAAGTGTTAATATTTTTGATGGGAAATTTTAAATTCCGTTCGGAATATGTGTGTTATCATTGACCTGTTTGAATAAAATTTTGACAGAGTATTGTCTTCAGAGAAAAATTATTTTGGAGGAATGAAACAGACTCAAATTGGAACAGTTGCCATGGCAGTACCAATTAAAGATGAGTCGTTCACGAGTGAACTGTTCCAAAAAAACACTTCCTTAAAGTGAGTGAGTGAAGTAGCTCGCTCCTTTTGGTGAACTGCAGTTCCATTTGACACCAAAAATGTCTGCTCATTTTTTCGCTCATCATCTTCACCCCTCAAGTTAAACTATGAATGAACTAAAAGAACGAAAACGAAGGAACGATAGAACGAAGAGATCCGGAACTACTTCACTGAACTCGTTCTTTTAAGTGAGTGCCTCGAAGTGGAAGGAACTGCGTTGCCCATCTCTAGTACCAAGAGAGCTGCCCAACAAGATGAGTTAGTAAAAAATGAAGGCACTTAAAGCCTCTTTAGTATTTTTGTGCAGATACATAAAAACTATTTAACGATGTTGTCCTGTCATCTTTCACGGAAATGGTTACTAAATATTCTACGTAATTTTGATTCGATGGTAATTTATCACTTCTTTGGAAGACCCTGTGTGGCAACAATATGGTTACTGTCAAGAAAAGATATTTGGTGAAATATAGTCAACCGTTTAAATAAACAACTTGAAAAAATGTCAGGATCGCGCTGGTTTTAACCTCACGATCTTTTGATGATGGAACCAACTGATAGCGCGATTGTTTGTTACATCGCAGGCTTACGTTATGTTCGTAACGACTAACGAGAACACACCTTTTAAGCCAGGTATCGAATTTTTATCTTGAGACAATATTAATCATTTTCTTTTGTAAAGATAAGTTTTAGCACTGAAAAAAAAAAACTATATTATATTTAATGATGAAACTGAGCAATAAATCAGATGCGATTTGGACATGAAACAAAGGTGTGGAACTAAAATACCCGATTAATTTCTAAAATACAATTTCTTATCAAAAATCATACGCTCAATTTGATCCGAGAATTTCAAGATTGAAGATAGTTCTGAGCTCCCTCGAAGCGAAGATTTCAATCAACATCAGCAACAATAAATTCAGAGAAATTGATCGAGCCAAAATAATTATCTGATTAAGAGAATATCATTTATATAGTGCCTAATCAAATTTTGGGGTTTTCCAGTTATGCTTTGTTCGTCGAATTAAAAATATTAGTCCTAATAAAAACAAACACTACTTGAAAACATCATATCAAATATATACAAAAAAAAAGTTTAATAAAAAAAGATATTGGGGTAAATGACGAATGAACTGTTTTTAATTAGATTGCGACCGATATTAGCAATATTCAGCAAAAAAATATTATATCCCATAATCCTCCACAAATCTAATTTTTTTTTTTGAATTTTTTTATTTGAAACAAAGAAATAATCGGCCATGAAGAAATCAGCACTCGATAAGCTTCCGCTGACGATTGTACTAGGAATTGACGAACAAGTGCAAATAATAGGTACAATAAAAAATTATTTATTGGGAAATGGACTAAAATAAAATTGATTTAATCGCAAAATTATTGAAATAATCGCACAAGATAATTTCGATATCATTTTGGTGAGCCATATTCGAGAACATTTATTTTATGGATCATAATTTTAATAAATAAGAACGTCTATCACCTGTGTGTCTACTGTGAGTTTGATACTACTTCCGAGCTAATGCAGCTTCTGAAAGAAAGGACTAATCCCCCTGAGACAGTCTAGTCTACCTTTTACGTTCGTTTTGTTTGGTACCTTACAGCTAACACAAAACTTTGCAAGTGAATCACTAACGATTCGTGTATGTGACACATATGTTCACAAGTCAATTCACTTATTATTAGGTCAATCGCTGAGTCTGATATTATTACAACTCATGGTAAGTGGAAGTATAAAAATATACGATAAGATTTAGATTACCATATTATAAACTTTAAAAGGAAGTCAATGGCGCCAGTTTTCCACGTTTTTGTTAAATTTATCTAAATATTTTCGCACACATTGCTCGAAAATTAGTCACATTAATGATAAGAAACATAATGATCTGCAAATTTGATTAAAACAAATCCGCCAAATGAAATTTTTAAGCATTGCTAGACTTGCGAAAAGCCTTCTTTAGCCTGCATGCATGCTGCGTTAAAAAATATTTAACACAAATAAAATATTTAGATGCTGCACAGGCAAAAGTTTGACAAAATTTTGAAGTAAATTGTCAAAAAACACAATTTGGCAAATACAAATTTGACAATTACACTAATTGAGTGCATTGATTTGAGAAAGGGTCATCAAGAGGTTTTGTTGAATGTTTTCGCTGTATATTTTTAAATTGAAAATATTAGTTTCAAGGTAAAATACTGAGCACTCAGACAATGATTGCCCATTGCACTCGAGCCCCTCAGTTTCTACCGGAACTTTTTCGTCCTTCTTACGAATTTCAAGATCAAAGATAGCGAGCGGGAACGGAGTACTTTCATCCTCATAACATCGACGCCGTATACGTACACTCAATTAAGAGCATATTAAAATTTATTGATATAATCGCCCTGAGTCACGCGTATAATCGGTCCTCCCCGATTCAGAATAGGACCACTGAGGCAGCAGTGAATCGGGATTTTAAGACCGTCCTCTACCAATTATAATCTAACGTAAACTCTCGCAAAGGAGTAAGTATGACACATAACATTCAACAAAACGTATTCCTAAAACAACATACACAACGATTCTGTCGTATTAATTTCCTCCTCTGAATTCTAAAAATCAAAGAGTATTTACAAGATATAAGAACAGGGCGGAATAGCAGCACGGAAAGGAGTAACATATGCCCCTTGATCATCAATTGTAGTTATTGTTCAAAACACTTAATCCAAGGTTATTTGACGACGTTCTGAAGCTATGAAAAGACAGAACAGTTCCCTACGCCATCTACAGGAGAGAAAAAGCTAAAATTTTGAATGAAAAAATACAAGTCTTGTGCGACATTTCGTTTCAAGACAGAATAATATTAATCATAGCAAAAAAGAAAAAGAAGATAATTTGAAGCTATTTAAGACGAGTCTTAACTCTTTATCGGCAATACAAATAAACTTCTACTGCACGTAGATACCTAAAAAATCTTATTAAATTACAGCTCCTGCATAACAAGCCGCCGCGTATAAACGCTAAGAATAAACAAATATCCGATTGGACTTAACATTATTTTTATCACCACTGCAATAACATTAAGTGGGCCTGTAAATTTCATTATAAATTCTTTCTTTTCTTAAAGCTTACTGATATTATATATACGTTTATGTCAAATAATACCGTCTGGGTTTAACCCAATATTTTGTCAAAAATACAACAAAAAAAATACTTTAAACTCTTTGACATTGAATTATTATACACAAAGTAATGACGCAAAGAAATATCCAAAATGGGAAATGAGTTGTAGATATTTTGGCAAACAATACTGAAAATTATATTTTTTTTTGATAACTAAGACCAGGTCTTTATTATTATTTTTTTTGTGCTTTATCTCTATAAAACAATCACCTGGTAGCATAGAGAATTACTTCTTTTCTTTAAATTAAAGTCAAAAAAAAAAATATCTTGCAGGAAGATAATATTTGAATTTTAAAGAATATACGAATTGAGAAATAAAGCAAATTTCGTTGTTGTTAATCAAATAATTGGATCTTATTTGTGTTTGAGATTGGGCTTCCAGAAATGTTTTTAATCTTGGGTGACAAATGAACTAAAGATAATTTTTTTTTTTCGAAATTATTTGAATAGCAGGTATGACATGTATTACAAATCAATTGATTAAATTTTTGAAGATTTAAATTTAGTTTGTACCGCAAAATTTTGATAAACTTGATAAGAAGATTATGCCGTTAATTAAAAGAAGAAGTCTAAAATTCCTTACGACAAATAAAACTTGAATCAGGGCAGCGTCTTTTTCACCTTTGGCTTACTCTTTTTTCGTGGAGAAACTGAATGGAACTTTGTTCCCCCAATTGTAATCTGAATATCAAACTAGATGAAACATAATCAATGATTTATCTAAGGCGCAAACAAAACCTGAGCATGGTAATAATAAAGGTAACCCACACATACCGGCAGTAAATTCTATATTAATACGAGAGTAAGATTCGACCTCTCGGTCTATGGATTGAGACGACTCGTGCCACTAGGCCCGGTCGGATCAAATCATTACTTCTGTAAAACATCTGTGTAAAAAGTGTTATAAGCAAATCTTTGTTCACATAAAATTTCACTAACTAGATGTCAAAATCACACGTCAAAACGGCCTGGGCGCTCCCTACGAAAAATCTACTTAATGCTATTTTAACAAATAGCCCTAAATGACTTACATGTGTTAAGTTGCAAGTTAAAAATGTTCACCTAACATCCTTAACATTGCACCCAATTGGGCCCAATAAATTTTCTTTATTCTCAATTGATGTTGACAACAGGTTTTTATATCTTTCTTAATTTTTCCTTTAAAGTTTTTATATGATCTTGTATATGTGTTTTTTTTCTTCATCGTTTCCTTTCAAATAGGTTAAAATTTCTTTTTTCATCGTCAATAAGCTAAAAGATACAAACTCCATGAAAATTCGTTTTCTTTATCTAAAGAGGAAACCTTTCTCTCGGCAAGACACACGTACAATTTGCTGTCTCTTTAGAATAGAAAAAACCCAATTTTTTTTACGATCGTTTAATGTCCTTCCGCGGTAGCTTCATAAATCTTAAAGTTAGCCACGAATCTTTATTTATACGAAGAAAAAAAAAACATACAGTGCATAGAGCATCCATCTTATCGTCTCGTGACTTTTTCGGGTTTAGGAAGTGGGATATTTTGGGGCAACAACAAAAAAAAAACCGAAAGAAAGCCTCTAAAAATCCATAAAAATAAGAATAACGATGATAATAAAAAGTCGAAACAAGATGAGGATTGAAATAAAGAAATCTATTCATTTCGAATTCCAAGGAAATGTATTCTAAAAGGAATAGAGCACATCGCGTAGAAGAGCATCTTGAGATTCGAAAAGATATGGTTGCGCCACCTAGTAGTTGGTAAGGTAATGGGTAAGATACCTAGATAGGTACCTAGGTAGACAAGTGTCTACCTTTTATTATTCTTAGGATTTTTTTTCTTCTACCGCAAACGAGTTAAGTTGGCTGCATTACACAGTCGAGAAGAGGTACTCTCGGTACTAAGATAGCGACAGTTTATCTATTTAGAGTGAATACTCATAATGTTAGATACACAATAATGTAGAAGTTAAAGCTCAAGAGGATAACAACTTGGAGGTGTGTGGTTTTTTCTTTTTCTGTTTTTTTTTTTTTTTTTTGTAGTGACACTTGATGTATGAAACGTGATAATGATGATATGTCCGTGTCAATTGTTTGCTTTCGTGCCTTCTTAGTTTTCCTATGATTTCATTTCTGGTCTAGTATCATCACAATTATTATTATACAACAGAAATATGATGAAATGATGCAGGTTTTTTTTTTTTTCATCAGGTACATCTAATGAGAGCGAAAAAACACACTCAAGAAACAATTGGACAAGTGTAAGAGACGGTTATGTTATTATTATTAGTATTGTTGTTATTATAGTGGAATAGCGCAGCATTGTTTCCTTTTGATAATAATAATGAGGATGATGCAGATTCTCAGCGATCTCGACAATCTCATTAGGTATAAGATTTAATTATTGTTGGAATATGTAGTGTAGGACTACTGCAACCAACCTGTGATCTCTTCCTTTATTCTAATTGCAAAAATAAGAAGCCCATCTAACTTTTCTTTTCTTCTCGCTAATTTGGGCAGGTTGGTTGACTGTTTTAAGCACGTTCTGTAACCCAGCTTCCGGGTAAATATACAAATGACTCTTAATTTCATTGGTGCACAATTCTTTCATATTTGGAGCTTATATGTATATTTGTTTAATGTTTTTGTAGCGAACTGAATCGTACTACAATGTCAGTTCAAGGAAGTACGCAACGCCACAATAACTGATCACGTTTCCAACCGTTTTAAAAAAAAGAGTCAATATAGTAGGCCCTTAGTAGGCCTGTGTAGTTCGCGAACCAACTATTTCAGAAGAGCGTACCCGGAACTTAAATGAACGAACTAGTTCGCAGTCAGTCCCACTCCTAGTTCATTTCTATTCATTCCTTGCCGTTTGGATCGTTTGGTCGCGAACTAGTTAAAAAAACACTTCATTGAAGTGAGTGAAGTAACTCACTCCTTTTGGATTGCCACTCCATTGGACACGTGAAAAAAAAAACTTTGTCGACCTTTTTGTTTTCATCATCTTTTAGATGTATACTGACCTTTTTTTTGTCGTTATCTTGTAGATTTTACTGATGAAACGATGAAACGAAGAGTTACGAACTACTTTACTGAACTGTACTGACCTTTTTTTTTGGTCCTCATGTTCTACATCTACTGCCGAAAGAAAGGAACGATGAAAAAAAGTTCCAGAACTACTTCACTGAACTAGTTCCTTAAAGTGAGTGACTCAGAGCTAAGTACTTTACAGCAAGGAACTGCTTTGCCCATCTCTACTTCAAACTACGACTACTCATCACTGAATTCCCCTAAAGTAAAGAACTAGGAACTAAAAGAACGAACTAGTTCGCAAGCGATCGGGAATCGGAAATGATTGCTCACTATGGTAAACTGAAATACTCAAGCATAATAGGAATATGAGTTTAAGATCAAGAACTCGACCGTGCAATACCGATACCAAGGCTCTTGCAGTATCAAAACTAAGACCAAAGGACCGGGGATACTTACTTCCTAGAATATTTTTTAGAAACCTATCTTTTTCCTTAAATTTAGTTCCTTCCCTTAAAACTTACCGCTCCAGATCAGTCCAAAAAATATCTGAACCATTTAATTTCATTTACAACCTTTTCGTAAAAGACATCAAGTGACAACGCAGAAAATTAAATCTTTCTTCTCCTTAAAATCAAGATAATCGACACGCTCATTTCCTGTAGGAGTTTAAGTCCTGGATTTTTTTTGGGATAAATCTTGATAAGGAGCCAGAAGTGTCCACTCCACTTTTAACTGGAAAACATATTGAGCCTTTTATACCTGTACCTTATAAATCTTCCCGTTTTGATTATCGTTCGGATTTCTTTTCAAATAGCAATTAGTTTTATCCGCGCCGAAAAAGGATACAGGATAGCCATGACACTTTTTGGGTATTACCTACCACGAATCGAAGATAAAAATCTTTTCATAATTTTTGTTATAAGGTTTTTGTATGGCTTGGATTAGTTTTCTCCAGAACATTGTTCGGGGTTAAGGAGCCGATATCACAAGACCTCCATCTTTCTAAATTTTATATATAAATTTTTTTTTTTGGAAATCAGACAGATGTCTTACGTATGGGAGAAAGATTTCGTCTGTTCCGAAATTTGACTCTTCTTCAACACTTTGATTGTGTTGTGTCTGTAAAATGATGGCCTTAAAGAAAATCAACGAAAATATTTTCTTGACATATTAAATTTCCAAAAATAAAGAACTGAACGCAATGGAAACAGGAACAAAAAAATTAGTTAAAGTCGGCTTGAATCTCAGCATGGGAACTTATCGACTTTGGGTCGAAGAAGCGTTTGGCCCTTAGAAAAAAAACACAGAATTCCTTCACGCATTATCTGGTAAATGGTCGGACGGTTCGACGGTGAGGTCGAGATTCGTTTTTTGCTTCTTCGGTTGAAAGAAAATTAAATGTAGTCATGCAACCCTCTTTAGAGCATCGGAGAAAAGAATCAAATCAACCATACAGAAAACTATCCCCTAAAGGGACCTGGACAAAGAAAAAAGAACCCTGGCCATTGTGTACACACGGCTAAGGAATTATAAGGACTGCAAAGGAAGATGGTCAAGGGCAGTTTCGGATAAATACACACTTCACGAGATTCTTCCTGGAAATGTTGAAGGATTTCATGGTTTTTTTTAAGTAGGTACCTAGATTACACCATTGTGAAGTGTACCACTGGGACCTGTATGTCTTCCATCAATTGAATTCAAATTTTCGCCTGACCACCGATTGCAGATAATCGCAGTGTTTCACCTTTGATTTGAACTCGATTGTAATTAACACCTTCGACTAGACATTCGAAATACCAGCAAGAAACGAAAACACCAACCTAAGCGCAAAGCCTTCTCTTTTGTGGCCTCTAAGGAGGTCAATAAATCGAAAAATTTAGTCTTAAAGAATTTCTTTTGTACGGCCATTGCTTAAAAAAGTTTTGATTGGTAATTTCAGCTGTCAGCAGAATATTCCAACCAGCTTTTAGTTAGTTCAGGCGCAATGAACTGTTGGTAACCTGCTCTGGCGAAAATATTGATGATTCGGCCGGACAGTCCGTTTTAGTGAAGACGCTTAACGCTTTTATTTGTGGACTTTAGAGTTTGCGGTTTCATTTTATAGCCATTTCGATACGACAGGTTTTCGGCCTTAGTGAAAAGTGATAAATAGTGGATCATGGTGGCATCAGCCGAAACATCACAATGCTCTTAGATTTTTTTTTGTTCCAAAATTTGAATTCTTTTGGAGATTATGTAATTTGATCTTTTTATTGAGGCACAAGATTGTGTTAAAATACCAGTTTAAGCGCAAGCAATCCCAAATTACAGTTCAAACAAATTTGATTCCTTTAATCTTTAGGTACAACACAACTTACCAAGCTGAACAGTTGAACTACATCCAGTGAAAACCTTAAGTCAGTAAGGCAATTCTTAAGTAAAAATTGGAAGCAGTGTGCAAAACGAGTTAAAGTTTCGTTCCTTGTCTTACGAAAATTTAAACAAGACTTGAACTCTGTATGCAACGCTGTCAAATATTTGACAATTTTCCGAAGCAAATGCTTTTCGTCAAATTTGTTTGGTCAAATATTTGACAGCATGGCACACGGTGTAATACTAGCTTAAGCCTGGAAGGCAATAGAGGAAGTGTGCTAGACTTATGTCCGAATTTTTCAAACTAGTTGAAATGTGGTTATACTTATTTTGTTATACTTATACAGTATGTGTACCAAACTACATAACCGGCTGGAGAAGTGTGATTTCACCGCCATTTGAAGAATTGAATGTTATTGCCATTTTTGAAAGAGTCAACCAAATTTTGACAAATTTTATCCAAAAATAGTTAGTTCGAGGGTGACTAGGTATAATGAGTTTTTATTAGGCTCGCATTTGATTGATCTTCGATCGAAGGTAATTATGCCTAGTTCACTCGTTTATGGGATGAAGTTAATAATATGCAACAAAACGGAAAAAATACGAATAAAAAGAATAAAGAAAATAACAAGGAAAACAATAAAATAAATAAACATTACAAAAAAAAAAATATAAATAATAACAAAGTATTATAAAAAAAATAATAAACAAAATAATAAAATATATAAAAACTAATAACAAAACAAAAGGAAGAAAAAAAAGAAAAATATGAAGAAAAATTGGAAAATATGAAGAATATAAGAAAGAAAAATTAGGAAGAAAAAAAAATAAGAAGAAAAAAAAAATAGGAAGAAGAAAAAAAAAACCCAAAAAATAATAAGGTTGCGCCAAGACTATTGGCTGATTTTTTTCGACTCAAACTACACTAGAGGGTAGAAAAAGCGAGCAAAATTTATACAGTGGATCTAAATGGAAAGGGTGGGCAATTACATTTCTTACTTATAACAAACATGTTCAGATTGGTGGAGATTAAAAATGCCACTCTTAGCCTCCTATATAGGCGCCCGTGATGTTGAATGCAAAATGAATTTGTATATCATTTCACTTTTTTGATCGTCTTCTGCAAGTAATCTAAAGTGAATTTCTGTGTGTGTTATTTTGCACGTACTGAACCCACAGTGAACATCTCTGCTTCATTTTTTCATCATCACGCGAGAACATAATGGGGACAACCTAGAAGTAAAGTTGATTTTCGATCACCTACTGAATGACTTTACATTTTAATCACATCACGAAGAAATTGTGTATACTATCAGTACATGAGCATTTGGTGAAGACAATGTGAATCAAAATCCATTCACTTGGTGAAAGCGAAGTGAATGGAAATCAATTCACTTGGTGAACATTCACCAAATAATTGGTTGCAGCGTTAGATTTTAAACATTGCACACATATCAACGTGAAATTTTTAAAGCCCACTTGCATTACCAACCAACGTCTTATAAAATTAACTTTTCCGTAATCTAGTCGATAAAATGATTGCAGCACAATACACAACATAGCGCCAGCACCCAAAAAATTTCGAAATATCCAACATTTAATTTATAATCGAAAGTGAACAAAGCAAGTAAAATGTCACAACACATTATTACTATTTACGCGGAAAAGTACCAACAAATCGTTGTAAACAATGCTCCTCCTTTTATTTGATTTTTTTTTTTTGCTTCATTTTATGTGAAACATTGGCAAATTGACAATCTTGAAGTCTTGGACAAATGGAGACGAGGGGTTTATAGACATTGCAATAAATTATATTAATAAATAACAACAACAAAGCAATGTCCAAACAAAGAATATTGTCGTCTTGGGACGAGGGCAAAATGGGCGATTACAGATAGCGTGAACTGTGTAATGTATGTGTACAAGAACCCCTCGACTTGGGTACAAACGAGTGAGTCAAAAAAAAGAAGAAAAAGAAAACAAGGGCTCATTCTCCTCGTATGCACACATCAGACTTAAACCACTTGTAATCTTGAGATACGGTTTGCGGAAGTGAACGAATCCACTTGACAAGACGAAGATGCTTGCATATAACAGCCAAAGTCTTCAAATAAAATTAAAAAAAAAAAAAAAAAAAAAATACTCAAGCATTTCAACAGAACAAAAGAATTTTTACTGTAAACTTTGAATCGTCTTCTCTAGCTCTTTGCCATTTTTTTTAAAAAAAACATTTTTTTATTTGTGAAGACGAAGTGCTAAGAGCTTGACTACCAGCTGAGAAAATTAAAGATACATTAAAGCATTAAAAGTAAATTAAAATGGAAAAAGATGCTGCCCGTAGAGGAAAAATCTCCCAAGAATTCAATCTTGACCCCATCTCCATCAAAGTCGAAGCACTTCTTCTCGTCATCTTTCTTAGTGTGTTAACTAACTTTTTTTTTAGCTTCTTTGTGCACGGATTGCTTTATGCCCTATAGCCAATTGTTGGAATCAATTTTCACTTTAACGTCCGACGATTATTAAACAATAAAATACAACAACTACCCAGTTTTTTTTTTTATTTCTATTTTCCATTTTTATTAACAAAATAATTGGATATTAATCGGTTTTTTTTTCGGAAGATGTAGCAAAAATTTTATTAATGTTATGTGGGGTATGTGGTGCGTTGCTAACATTTTTGATGACATAAATGGCCCAATTCGAAAAAGTTCAAAAGAAAATTCCAAAAAAAAACGGACAAAAAGATACAAAACTTACTCGACAAGAGTGTCGAGAGTCCGTTACGAAACAATGTTGCATGTGTAAAGAGGTTGTTGGAGAGAAGTAGGTTTTTTTTTGTCCATCTTTTATTAAGTGGTGGATACCTACTTTTCTCAATCTTATGTAACCTTTTATTATTGCATTTCATTGCAAAGATTGTAGAGGTTTTGTTGTTGTTCGATTTTCTTGCGAATACAATTCCCTTCACACATCTCAAGAATTCGAAAGACAGATAATTTTCGGAAACTTTACGTACTCGAAAATGAAATGCGAAAAAAAAATGGCAAGTTGAGAATGTTGGCAACAATAACTTCAAATCGTGTTTATAATTGAAATTTTGACCAAAAGTTTATAATTTTTTTTGATTTTGTGTATTAGGTAATAATCGCAGGTATAATACGAAACATGCGAGACGAAAAACGTTGACATTTACGGCATTATGTTTAAATAATTTGACATTTTACATTTATTAATAAATGGGACACGGTATTTTTTAATCGATTGATTTCCGCGTTTTGTAATGCAAAATTAAATATGTTGCTAATTTCTTGTTTAAGGTGTTTTCTTTTTGTATACTAGTTAAGTTAAGTTAAATGTTCATTTCACGTGAGAGAAGCTGAGAGTTTTACTCTCGAGAGTTAGACTTATTCGTTTTTAGTTCAACAGGACTGCCGGCTGTTTATTAGGTCGAAACAAGGAAAATAAAGAAAAAATTGAAAGAACATAAAGATACTACAGAACACGTCTCACTTGTCTCATAACCAGACCAAAAATAAGTACTGTTCCTCTTTTGATTAAAATCTTTCTCATAAAATAGGTCGAATTTGGAACCTTTCAAACGGTCATCATTATTAAAATGTCAGTAGATACTTAAAATTTGTTGGTATTGAAAGAGACTACAGTTCCGATCGAATAATGGAGTATCGACATTCGATGTTAAATCACTGATAACTGAATTCAGTCAGTAGTCAAAATGTTTCACTTCAGTTCTGCATGTTTCGGTATTGGAAGGGAAAACAGTTCAGATCGAATTCCGTCGGAGATCCCTCGAACAGGTAGAGTAGTCACCGATTGAAGTTAAAACGCAAATTTTCCAAGAAATCAAGGTATTCACATTAACACTAGCCATCGCTATCTTTCTTCCCAGAATTGCGTACTCTTAACATCCATTAAAAATTGTTGCAAAACCTGAATATCTATCAAAATTTCATCAGAAAACTTACCGAATTTTCGATTAGCGCTAAATTCTTTATCACATTATTTTCCATATCATTTAAAAAGTTGGTTTTACCTAGAAAATAAAAAAAGCGAATGTAAGGTTTGGCACGTAAAAATTTTTATAAAGAAATTATAAGAAAATTACGACATTTTTTCAACTTGATCACATCATTATTTTTAAATTTGAAATCTTTGTGATAAGTCCATTATTAATCATTAATTTCGTGTTATCATATCATTCCGATTAACACAAAAATTTCGTCATAGGAAAACAATAATTTATTATAAGTTGGAAAAAAGTTGTGAACATTATAAAGAGTTTGATGAATTTATAGGTGATTTGTTTTTCATGCAAATTAAAGACTAACAATGAATAAAAGTTTAACTGTAATATCTGTTGAAACTACGGTATAAAATTTGAATAAAATCCATTTTTTAAAAATAGATTAATCAGATTGAAAATTTATAAAGTTCCTAGAATGTTGAACATATCTCAAATTACTTTCGATAAAACATTATAGAAATTTTGAGGGAAGATTAATGAATTGGATTTAAATTCGAAGAAAAGCGATAATCGTGTCTCTTTCTTGTCAATTGAATCGGGAAAGTGTTTAAATAAATAAGATGATTGTATTCTATACACTTCAAATGCAATTTATAGACTAAAAAAGCTTTTGATAGAATATGCTGCGCAAATTTCATGATACCTTAGTTAACTTTCGCGAGTTTTAGCTAATTCAGATAAGGAAATAAACGGATACCAGTCTAATAAAGCCAAAGGGCGTTTTTGGATCATTCAAGGACTGCAAGTGTAGCACTTAGTGTACTTATTTTACCTTGCGTCTAAGCTGGCAATTTATCTGGCAATGGGATTGGAAATATTTCCATGGCGTTATATGTCAAATCATTTTGAGTGGGCAATTTTCATTTGACCGAGTGAATGCCAAAAGTCAAGTTCTGAAGCAAAGCATTTAATCGGACATTGCATCAAAAAAAAAAAAATTTTGATAACTTCAATACTTTTCTCCTTTGTCAACTTACTTTCAGCCATTTCGCGATAAAAACTAAAAAAACGTGTTCCCATCTGTTAGCAAGAGACGCTAACTTATGTCAAACGATGGGTTTTCTGGAAATATTGCTATCAAAATTGATATGGCAATGATTGACTTGGCAATGTTTAGAGCAATATTGCCATACGCGTCTACACTGTCAATTTGTGTATGGCAATATTGCCGTTGTAGTTTATATTGCCAGTACAGACGACGGATTACAAAACTCAGACTCAGGAAGTCGAAAATTGCCAGAGGGGTGGACTGGAGACACTCAGAAACCAATGGATGGATATGGAAAAAGGATATGGTAATAAGAACTAGAGCTGCTTCTCATTCGCTGGATCCTAGGAGCCATCTTCATTAGGAAGATAAACCTGGAAGAAAGATTTCTTCTATGTTAGAAGTATATAAATTGACGAGGAACAGTGTTCGCAAACGAGATTTTGCTTCTATAGGGTAAAGAAATGGCTTACCGTCGAGTAAGAGAAGAAAAATTGATGCCCTGTTTGCTATCTTGCATGCACTAATTTCCAGGATACTGGATTAAAAATTCTCAACTGATCAGATGAGAGAAGAAAAGCCCAAACGGCGAATCACCTTTCTGAATATTTCCTCGGATACCAAACACCTACTCAAATAATTTCACAAATGTGATGTATGTAAAAATTTCATCGTTCAACGAGTACTTCCCTCTGGTTTTGGCATTTAAAGAATTTGCCAAGTAAATAAACAACTCGATATCGAAAGCGATATTTTCGTAGATACACAAATGGTCTATTTTCTGCACTATAAAATTATTCGGTCTTTCGAAAGATTTTAATAGTTTCGTATATTTGAGTCTCGAATAAGTTCCAGATTCGCTGGTGTGTTGTTTGATGGAAGTTTCTGCCACAAGATCGCTTCATCTGGTCTTAATTGGATGTGTGTAGAGTTTATAAATAACATACTATTTTTTTTTTTTTTTTTTTTTGAGTCATCAGAATTATGTCCTGCGGGGGATGTAAGTGGATATTGACAGAATGGGCAGAAATTTGTCTTAAAGCTTTAGATTCTTAAAAAGCTAAGAGATAACTGCCTATAACATGAGTTATATTCAGCGAATGAGCGACAAAGGGAACAATATGTCGCATTCTTGCCTCATTCTTGCCGTAAATCCGTTAGAAAGCAATATGTATCAGTGAATGTCCTCCAATGATTGTTTCATTCTTGCCGGTCTTAATCACTTTCATACTGAGATAGGCACTTTCTTGTATCATTCTTGCAAATTTATCAGTTCGAAAACCTTTAGAAATCATATCGATAGTCATACACTACAAATTTCTTGACGTTTTCTTACCCTCTGGAAGGTAATCTGATATTAACGTCATTTTGTCGACCAATCAGCAACATAGCCTCGTTTATGACGTTGTAGAACAGAGAATAGAACAGGAATAGGTATTCATAAAACATTGCCCACAAAGGACATTAAGAACAAATCGGACATCAATCACTTCAATGAGCATAAACCCACCGTTGATCCAGTCGAAATCCAGATTAGATTGCCGTTTTCTTGTCGCATTCTGGACGTTAACTTATCGATTTCCTGCCGTTCTCTTACCAGTCGAACTTTTGGGGTACAAACTATCGAAAAATTAACCAAAAAAACATATCTTCGATCGTAAAACATGAAAACACCTTGATGTTTTTCTGCGAAAAACGCTCGTTTACAATGGAAATTTTCAACGATAGCAACACATGATATGCCTATATTTCTCAACCACATGCAAATCAAACATTTCAAAAGCCAAAACACATCTTAGGATAATGTTTATTTTGTCCAAAATACAAGCAATTGGTGCGGCTCAAACTCGCACATTATCAAAATTGTTTTGTTAACAAAAGGCAAGTGTTTATTTTGTTTTTCTTCTTAAAAACTCTTAACACCATCCGACCATCTTGCATTCTTGTCATGACATCAACGAGTTCAAATAAATACCCCAAAAAAAACTGCCCAAAGTGAGAGGGGATTTGGATAGAAAACAAAGTATAAAGTGCCCGGTCAAGCCATAAGAAGACGTTTAAAAAAAAACGCTTGTAAGAACTCTGGTCAAGACGCTCTTGAAATTTTTATTCTTCGCGTACACGAAAATAAGAAGTTCGAAAAGAAAGAAAGAAAGAAAAATCACGCAAATCACATTCGATGTGGATTCGGCAGTTGTAAGTCCGAAAAGTGATCCAGCCTTGAAATGTCAGTAACCTTTTCTCAAGCCGAGTTTTTTTTCCCCCCCCGTCTTAAGCTTACTAAGTCTTCGTTTTTTTCTTCAACTGGGATTTCTTACATCTTAGCCATTCGATCAATTTAATTTTATACTTGTAGGTCGTTGAAGATACGTTTTATATCACCCCAGAGACGGAATTCAATTGTCTCTAATTCCTCTTCCTCGATTGTCTCGATTCTTTCCGGATTTCAGTGAATTTCGATTGTCGATTTTATCGATTTAACCGCATATACGATTCGCGCGTAATTATTTATTATTCGAAGAAGAATAATTTGTTTGTTGTAAACACACAACATGAAGTCTTATTATCGTATTTTCTTTTTTATATTTTTCTTAAGACATTTTTCGGGATGTTTATAAATAGTAAACTTTATTACCCTAGCTTGCCGGGTTTTTGTATCGTTTGAGTAAACAGAACTAAGCGTGCACCAGTAAATTCTTGGTGTTGTACCGAAAAAAAGCGATAGTGTATAAGAAAATAAAATAGAGAAGACATAACATAAAAAAAAATAATAGGAAAATATGCTCAAATACTACTTATATATCTTTTTCTTTTAGCAAATGATAATAATTTTTTTTCTGTTAGCCTAAGCCAACTTACGTCAGAACTAACTAAACACGGAGCATCTTACTGAGTCATGCGGTTTTTTAGGTGGATGTAATTTAAAAAAAAAAATGATTACAGCACATATGCTGATACGAACATATATGGCCTTGCATGTCGCAATGACCAGGCTTCCCCTTCGGTGGGTTGGTTGGTTCACCTGGTGTGGCCCATCAGTCAAACAGGGTCCAATTAGCGCAGAAAGAGCTGTTTTGTGGCCACAACGCTTTTACTGGTTGTTGAGTGCTGAGGAAGTGAATACGGAGTTCAACAGAAAGTTAATCAGTTCTCCAATCTTATTTTTTGAGATCTCATCAAGTTTATCAAAGAAAAGTTTGCCTAAAAGGGCACCATAGACTGGCATGCACGTTTTGGCTTCGCCCAATCACAATTTTTTGATTTCTATTATGCCGTATGATGGCAGACCCACACATTCAAGTTTCAAACCCCTACATTCATGCAAAAATGACATGCATGCATGCCCGTCTGTGGTCCCCTTAATCCACGAAGTTTGGATCTTCCTGGAACGTACAGCTATGAAACGTAAATCTTAAACCCTCGTATTTAGAAGTTCAAGAAAGTGGAAGTCATGTGGAAAGTGGAAGTCATGGTCCGAATCAAGAAGGAAGACCTTCTTCACTAGATTTAAAAAGGAGTTCGGAATGCCATCAATTATAGCTTCAAAAGGATGAGAGTCAAACAGTTTATAAATACAAAGCCCACATTCCACATAAAATCATTTAAAATGCATAAAACAATCGAACAACTCAATTAAGAGCACTTTATAACCACTTTTAATCCTAAGATCTTGCAAGCATTTATAGCTCTAATCAACAGCTTATAAAGCTGCCACCGTCTAGGTCATCTGCTAAATATCATCCGGGCGAAATATTTGCGTTCGGAAATATGCAGCTACCGGATTTAGAGAAGGAAAAAAAAACACTTGTCTAAATTCGAACAGGAAGAGTCGAAAGAAGCGTAAAATTTGGCACTTGAGAAAAGGTAATAACAAGGACATTTTTATGTTTTTATGGAAGAGTCAAGTGGCGCAGGTAAACGCCTCGAGACCGTTTAATTTCTAAACCGTGTAATAAACAACCCCTGAATGGTTTGAATTCGAAACAAAACAAAGTTTTTTCTGACTAAAATTACGTGCAGGTATTTTACCTGTAAAATTCTAATTCTATAGGTGGAATTAACGGAAGAATATATTAAAATATAAACGCCTGGTTTCGGGTTTTACGACTCCTTTGAAAAGGAAGTTGTTAAGCCATTTTCGAACAGGTCCAGGTTGAAGTGGGGATTTTTAATTGCACGGCGTTTGAAGAAGTTACCTGTTTGGTTAACCCATTCATTTTTTTTTCCAACGAGCTAAGAAGGGCAGGGACTGAAGAAAAGCCATAAGCAAACTGGCAACATTGCGTTCCTGTTTTTAAAGTGTCCGGGGACCGTGTCATCCATCTTTGCCAGGATTAATCCCTTCTTTATATCAGATAGGCTCCTGACCCTTCCAATTTAAATGTCGGGTGCAACCTTGCAACCCTCCCGGGATCGCAGTTGAATTTGATGCAGAAAATATAAGAGAGCAACACCAGGATGCAAGCAATTGAATACAAAACAAGGAACCTGTCTCCCCACGGATTCTTGTCGTAAGAACCAATGAATCCGTGCGTTCTAAACACTTGGTTACAGAAAAAAACGATGTTAGGGAAAGTTGAGTTTTCTGTAGAAAATGCGGGAAACGTATTTAGAATGGACCCAGAAACAGGACAGGTTTATTTTCAAGTTTTTTGTTCGAATGAAGGACTATAATTTGAGAGGGGTGCTTCGTAATGAATGAGATTTTTTTTTAGTCTGAGTTTGAGTCCTAATTTTGAAAAGAAGTACATTATTGTGAATTTGTTGTTCGGCAAACAGGTTACAGTTTTATCCTATGTACTCAGAAGAGTTTCAAATTGACCCTGTTTCGGAAGAAATTCCTTTTTTTTAAAGGAGTGTGAAGGTTTCAGGGAGGACAATTTACCTGTTTGGTTTACATTCAACCTACCGTGGTTGTAACTTTTGTCAAAAGAGTGTAATATTTTATAAAGGGATAACAAACAGAATCAAATACCTTCAGATTGGGTTTAGAGGTTATGTAATGGATACTCCATTTTGGGAAGGGGTTGAAGTTCTTTGTATTTTAAATACCCACCCAAATTAAGTGATGTGTGATTTATTCAGGGTGACGGAGAATTTCAACTTGGAAAGTTGTCTGCAAAGAAGCTGCGAAATTTCTTGACAGGAACCTCTATAGCGAAGAAGATTCCTTCAGGCTCAAGGAGTCGATATGCAGGGTTAAATATGGACCAAAACCAATCCTACGCGAATTCTGCTCTGTTGTTTGGGAATGGACGTCCGAGTGAGCTTATTACTCCTGAACGGACGAGTGGAACTGTCATTTGAGTGAATCTTAATAGCTTTATTATAATTTTTGATGAATGTTTTCACAGTACATTTTGAATTGAAAATACAAGGTTTTCCGGTAAATACTGTTAAATTTATTATGTGTGACGTTTCGGACTCGACTGAGTCCTTTATCAAACTGCCAGTTTGCCCAGTTTGATAAAGGACTCAGTCGAGTCCGAAACGTCACACATAATAAATTTAACAGTATTTACCGGAAAACCTTGTATTTTCAGCTTTATTATAGTTTGAGAAGCACTAGCGGTCTATCCCAGTTGAGAATTACGAGTGATTGTCTTCACAGACACTTTTGACCACTATGTATCCACGAATTCATGTCTTACTCGACGGCATTTACGGAGTTGTGTAAACAAATTAAACCAATAGAAAATCAGGGGATTTCGTAAACATTCAAGCAACCAAATTTTTGCAACGCTCTGCAATTTGGTGGAACAAATATATACAAGGTCAGACGTAAGATTGGCGCAACAAAACTCCGCCAATCTTAAAAATTTCGCAGTAACTTAACCCTAACGATTAATTTGATTAGCCCAATTCGCAATTTTCCACCCAAAAAAAAAAACTTGATTTCAATCAGTGCTTCTACAACGGTTCCGGTACCAAAAATTTTGAGTCATTTTTTTACACTCTCCGCACTATCAGAAGTAAACGAAATTAAGACGAAAAAAAAGTAGGAAAAATTCGCAACAATTTATCAACTTCCCAGACCATAATCTGACCAATTATTCATTCGAGCCAATTATTAACTTGCCACTTTAACTTCCACATCGCTTGGCATTCTCTTCCAATTCCATAAACCTTTCATGCATTTGTGGCTCTGCACTACAAAACTACTACCAGCTCCCGGGGTCCGGATATATCAACATATTTCTTGTTTAGTTCCATTTTATGCAACTTTGAAATGCACTTGCACTACTTATACTGTCGGTTATAATCTTGAGACGTTTTCATACAGACGCCATAGTGAGTCGGTTCCCATCCCAGCGGGAAATGCAAGACTAGAACAATTAGTGATTGCGACAAGATTTAATGAAAGGCGTGCAAGCATTACCTTACCATTTGCAATTCATGTATTGTTTTGTTTCATTGTTATAGGACGGTATAACAACGCTCTCAGTGGAATTAGTAGTAATTACTCTAAGGTTTAAAACGGAAGAACATGGAGTTGTTTTTACAATTGAAAACATTTTTGCTATTATTGCTTACTCCAGCATTACCTGTAAGGCATACGGTCGCATTACTCCATAAGCATTACCTTGACTCATGACTGATTCTTTACACCTTTCCGGAATTTGTTTGTTTTTCTAAACGGTTCTCTTTTTAGACTTCGACTATCAATTCCCCTTAACCTTACTCAATTTATTATGGGGGAGGTGTACCTACTTTCAAATATATAACCAATATTTTTCTTGCAGAATTTCGTCCGAGGTGTACCTTCAAATATTTTATCAATTTTGACCTGGGAGTGGTTTTTGACAAAATAAATAATAGAATCAAACATATGACATATATATATATATGACAAATGACCGGTAAAAGACAAGAATGCTTACGACATTGCACTCAATTTAAAAAAAAGGTATAGAGCTTACTTTTAAAACGTAGTATGCCCTTCATAAGGAACTCCCAGGAATTAAAAAAGTAATAAATTTCAGAAGGAAAGAAATTTCAAAAATTAAAAATTCTAGTAATTTCTTTTGAAAGGTCGAATGCCAGCGTTCAGTTTCTTAAGAAACTTTGCATGGTAGTTGTTTGATGCAGTACACTTTGATTTTCTACTCTTTAGAGAAGTTCCACCCATTAAACCCCCACCCCGTCTTTGTGCCAGTGGACCAACATATTAATATTTAGGTTTCTATCTCAGGGACCGTTTATGCTAGAAAGTTGAAAGTTGCAACTTCAAATATATATATAAAGCTATGACAGCGGAGCCATTTTCAAATGGTTGACTTGGTACGAGGAGTACGGAAGTGGAGGGCACAGGCAATGGCCCTGTAGAGTTGAAAAGGTTCCCTCTGAGAGTCGTCAATGACATATTCTCCGGGTTAAGTCTCATTACTTGTATTCCTGCTGGGATACGTAATATACCTAACGAGTGTGGGATGGTTACCTCTATAAATATGTTTATAGTGTGCATACGGTATAGAATTGCACCGCAAAACTGTGTTGTTATTTTTTTATGATTTTTTTTTTGCGTTTTCTTACAAAGCAAACGCGCGGCGACAACTAGCCCCAACTATAGGTACACTGAATAAGAAGTATGTTTGTACGTTTGTGTGTTTCTAGAGCAATGCGGAAGTAAAGTACGACTGGTAGTTAGAGTTGGAAGCAGAAAAAAATAAAATACTAGAAGAATTTTCACGTTTGCATAGTTCTTGGTTTTCTGTATTGTTTTATTTTTTTACCTTTGCGCAAGAAACCAGGAAAAGAGCAGCAAAAATTCCACCACCTCAATCAACTATTCTCGGTACAAGTAAAGTTACGTCTTAGAGGTACACTACAGAAAAATTGTGTAAGAGCTTCTTTGAGCATACAGAAAAAATGATAGAGTGATGGAGTTAGTTGTGTGGGGGAGGGAGTTGGGGCGGTTGTGGGGCTGCATTTAGCAAAATAGACTGGAAAATGTTGTAAGCAAGAGTGAGCGTTCTCGAGCATTTAATTAACTGCCTGGGCTCTCCATAGTCGAGTGGGTTGTGTGTCAGGTAAATCAACTTGTTGCTACTTCGGCAAGGTAAGAGATCAGTAACGCAATTACGAATAATAGAATTAATTTATTAAGATTGTGCCGGGAAAGAGAGGGTCGCGCGGAACTGATCACATTATCATACGAGCATGTTCCTCATTTTATCGAGACTGCGTATAAGTGTAAAAACTTACGAAAAAGAATCTTGGTACTGTATGGAAAATTCGACTCGGCTCTCCACGAGCGAACGTAATGGATTCAAGGCAGTACACGCGGAACCATTAGCGCCTTTAAGATTTCTGTCTCGCGAAATCTTACTATATGCAAATCGTCTCGGCACTTTTGTCATGTACCTAAACACGGTACATGCAAATCAATTGGCATCTCATGCGGACAAAACACAGTCCGTTCCAGCCTCGTGGATTCTACGTTTGTTTTAAAAACACGCTAATTCGTTGAAGAGTGTGAGCGAAACAGATTACTATTTAAAACATATCCATCGCCACCACCCCCTTCACCCACTAAAAAAAAGAGGAGCCTTTGGGGGCAATTTGGCAGCGCTTTACGTCTTACGCCGCACTCGGCTCTCTTCTGCTTCGTGTGGTCGTCAAAATTCACGTAAGTTCCGCATTTTGGCAAGGTGGGTTCGGACTCTTGCTATGTGTCTGTACTCTGTAATTGACAAGGCAAGGTCAAATTTTGCGGAAGGAGAAATTAGATTTTTCGCGCGCAACTACTTTTGAAAATAGGAAAATATAACAATAAATCATCGAAAAAAAAACCCGAAGAGAAGTGAACAATTTTCCTATTTTAAACATTTTTAGTCACGCTGAGTCAGCTTCGTGTCGGAATAGTGGAGCACAGGTTAACAAGCGCACCCAAAGTTAAGATGAGTTCGCTGGGGAAATATGGACGGGACTAACATATGAAAGAAATTAAAAAGTTGCCGCAATTATTACCCAATTTTCTTCTCATCGACCTCCTATTTAACACATTTGATACGTTTTTTTTTCTCTTAATTTTTTTTTATTAAATTGCATACCAAATGAAGTAGATGAGCTCCACATTTTCGATTTCTCAAAACGTTTCGTTTTGTGCTTCTTTCGATATATTACGATTGTGGCAACTATTGCATAATATCGATGATAAGCGTGAATTGAATATTGGAATCGATTGTGGAATAATAAAATGTGGGAAAAAAACACGAACAGCTTCTGATTGGATTTGGACACGACTTCCGTATATTTAAATCGTGTGTGAAGCTTATCGCGGACGCTAACACCCGCGCCCAACAAACGTTTCAAGTGGTTGCCACATGCAATCGAAACGCGACTGATTGATTGGGCTATTTTTTTTTTCGATCGAAAGTCAACGAGGTGTAAGAGGGGAAATAATTGAAATTATATATCGGTTTTGGTTGCGTCCTTGGAAGTAGTTGCCACTTGCCAGCTTAGTTGCTCTGATATGATCGTGTTTTTCTTATTGTTATTAATCTTATTATGTGCTAATTAGCGACTTAGGAGACATTTTACGTGTAATATTTAGCGATCTTGCACCTTGACGGAAATCAGATTGACTCTAAATGTAGACAATGGATGTGACATTAAGCTTTTTAGTGCTTTAAGCTGAGTCATGTCAGGTGAATGCGGTGTCTAAGTGACTACAACCTGCAGGACATTAAACGTAATTTTAACCGAATTTTTATACTCTAGATGTAATCTGTAGTTTATAACGCATAGAACGAAACCTTGAATGAAATAAAGTTTTACATCAGTTTTTAGCTACTGATGGCTAAGAGTTGCAAATCATCTGAAGTGTCCCCCACTTCAAACATCGAACAACAAGATACGCCACAAGGCAGCGCATCTTAAGCACCCAGACAATGATTGCCCATTGTACTCGACTAACAAGTCTCTACCTGAACTTTTTCTTCCTCCCCGCGAATTTCAAGAGCTCAGGAAGGAACGAGAACGGAGTTCTTCCATTCTCATAACATCGACGCCGTATACATACATTCTCGCAAAAGAGTAAGCTTTTTTAGGTCATCACATTCAATGCGAGCACTTCGCGAACTAGTTCGTTCTTCTTGTAGTTCGCAGTTCGCTAGAAAGAATTTGGAAATGGTGTAAGGAAATGTGATGACCTAAAAAAAACTTTCGTCGCGAACGAACTAGTTCCTTTTTTTATGTTCACAAGCGGCCTGACTGTCTCTGCAAATGCAGATCTTCCTGCCTCTCTATCTTCCCTTTAAAATCTATTCTACTGCCTTAAGGGTCGCATATACTTGAAATGCCGAAAGAGTACCTAAGATTTTCAGTCTGCCCGAACGTACTACACCTGAAGGAAAAGTCGACCCAATTAGGACTACAAAGGCGTCAAATTAAATTTGGTAGTCTAAAGCTGGTATTAGACTGTATGCCACATTGTCAAATATTTGACACAGTTTGCTAAATTTTTTTTTTCTTCCTCCCGTATTTTTTTGTAAAAAAAAGGATTTAAAAAAAGGATTAAATTTTTTTTTTAAGAAATTTTGACAAACATTTTAAACTTGCTCCAAATTGTCCTACCCATGCAAAAGACCTTAAAACACGTGTTCACACGAACATTTACCATTTTAATTTGGCATAAGTACGTTACTTTTCTGATAGTCGCGATAAGAAGAGTGAAAGTGAAGCAAGTCGACAGTCTTCACGAAGAGATACATGCATACAAAACTTTTAAAAAAAAAATTTGAAACTTTTTGGAAAAAATTTTGAAACTTTTTAAAATATTTTGAAACTTTTTGACAAAAAATTTTGCTCTATCATGCAGTACTTCCCATAACTCAAAAAATTGTATGGACAGAAAGACGAAATTTTACAACAAATATTAGTAAAGTGTTACTTATTGTTGTTTGTTATTTGGTTTGCAGGAAAACACACAGTAAATTTAGTACGGTATCGAGCAAAATCAGCCACCTCTTCCGGGTCACTCCCATACAAAAGTCATTCTGTGCAAAAACTTCAGAACGCTACAAGCCAAACATTCCAAAACTTAATTACGTTAATTTTACGGGATTTTTGAATCCAAAATTTTTGAACACATGATTTTGGTGTAGGTGATTTTGGAACAAATAATTTTGAAATTCAGGATGTTGTACCCAAATCGAGTGAAGCCAAAATTACTAACGTAGACGCTTCTTCTTCGGTTCAGATGAAATTTTAGGACAATACTAATGGCTTGTTCCGTCCGTAGGTGCTAAGAAAGGCGAAATTGTAGCCAACAACCTGTTGATTGGTTGCCCCCAAAACATTCAACCAAACATCCTTAACTTTCTTTAAAAAAAAATCCGAATGATTGACAACTATTTTGCCTATCAGACAACAAACATGACAAATATAATGCGTTCTGATAAATACCTGACACTCTTTCGTCCATGTTTCAATCGTAAGTATCTTAAAACAACTTTATACTAATCTCTCCCCCACCCTCTCCATCATAAAAAAAACACATTGTATTATTTCTTAATTAAATTTAATCAATGTCACCTTCACGTCCAATTCCAAAAGCTGTTAAATTCTGAAGTCATCAATCGAAATAAAAATTTCTTTATTATAACTCCATAATACAACAGCACAACCTACCCACATACCACCTTCTAATCTTTATAACACCTGCCTTCGCGCACGGTATTTATGATTTAGAATTAATATTTTATATTATTATTTTGTTCAAAGACAATAATTTCAAACGCCATAAAAAAAAATTGTTCACACGTCAAAGGAAACGAATTAAAAATACGTCTTAATGATTTTTCGAAAATTTTAAAATTCTTATCGCGTCTTGAAATTCGGACGTTATCTTCCGGCATTTGATAAAAATACAAAAGGTTCAAAAATCATTTAATTATGATTAAGAACCGGTGGTAGGTACACAGATATGGTGTCTAACTACAAAAATTATTATCATCTATCATTAATTATAATCTTAGCTCATTAAGATTAAGGCAGGTATTTCTTTTTCCTTTTTTTTTTTGTCGTAGGTGTATTTTTCTTTTTTTTTATTAATTTTTATGAGTAGTAGCTACCATGCATCATCATCATAATCAAAAGTGTGTGGCGTGGCGTTCTTTTTTAGCCTTTTTGACACGAACAAGCTGCGTGACTATAACATTGCAATCTAACTCTTTGTTTTGTCTACTGATAACATAGAAAACAACATGTTAGTTATATTCAGCTGCTGTATTTATGCATAGTCGTAGAGCTTAATCAGCATATTAACTCTTATAAATTGTTGTAATATCTTGAGGAGCTTGAAGATTAGCCAGGAAGTATCGGATTTCCTCAGTTGCAACATGAAACGCAATACATGGTCGCGGTGACCAGTATTTAATCATGTTGAAAACTACGGGCCTTTTTTTCCTATCACTGGAAGCGTTGAGTTCGCTATCGCGAATAATTCAACCGCAAGATCCAAGATATACTACTGTATCGAAAAAAAAAATACGGAAAGCTGTCCTTCCCCTGTTTCAACTTCCTATGACTAGATCTACTTAATCACTCCCGAAAATTCAGTATTGTCATCGTGCTTGGGAATTACTTTCAGCGACGTTGAGATTCACAGGGGATTCCGGTAATCAAGCGCCAAGCACCAGTCCAAAGGCCATGAGTTTAAATCCCACCATGGCTTATCAGTTGTAGTCTATAAAAAAATTAACAAAAAAAAAATAATAACATCTCGATAGCAATGCTCTCGAATACTGAAGCGATTGGAAATCGAGAAAGTCATTCTAAGCGCCTGTCAGGACATAACCTTGTTACAGACCCACCTGTTAATAAAGGAATCTCTTCGGTGTTCCACATGCATAGATGACACTGATTTATCATCAAGCTAGCCAAGAAAATGATTCACATGATTGAAATAGCTCGATTCCTGCATCATCAAAAGGAGCGGGATATATGGAACACTAAGCCCTATTGAACTACTCTATTAAAATTCCATTCAGTATCAATTGATAGCAATGATGAATTCATCTTAAAATAATATGCACTGTATCAATACAGGTTTACCAGACAATAGCCATCACAGCGCTATTACCAAAGTAGACGCCATTTAAATACAAATACATTAAGACGTTGATCATTGGAGCAGTTGGAGTAATACTCCATCCTTCAGTGATTTACAGGACCAATCGATTGATTTTACCAAATGCACAAGTACCTTTAGTTTGAAGTACTTATTTGGTCAAACCATGGGTTTGTGTAAAACGAGCGTACGATGAATGGTAATCCAACCTGTTGGAGTAGCGTACGATGAACGGTAATCCAACCTGTTGGAGTTCTGAAGGACTCTGAATACATAAGGATTTTATTTCAGGAAGTGAATTCTGGAAGATCTAAAACACTGGCACCCAGGAAGATACCTTCAGACTCTCGGATGGGAAGGACGTTCATATAAAAGTTTCTATCTATAGAAGCCCTTTTCAGTCGACTAGTGTACTGCGACTGAAGGAAGAGCATAATCGACTATGCCAAAGCGATTCTACGCCTTGAAGTATAACAAAGTGAAAAACATTCACAGGATAAGATTGTGTTGGGACTTCAACACAGATTGATTGAGGACGCTATCTCACAAGATAGACGATTCATCATCACCAATCGCGCGACAGCCCAAAATGGGCCAGGACCTGTAGGAAAGGTAGACGATTGCAGTAAGGTTTTTCAAAAATCCAACGCTTCGCTAAATTACAGCTCCACATAGCCACCAAAAGAGTATCTATAGCGATCCCTTAAAGATCGCTTTAGGATCTGTAATTTTCTGACCGAGAAAGTAAAAAAAATCTTATCAGAAGGACTCCTTGATCATAAGTAATCAAGCGTAACTAACAGTCTGTATCTGGAAGGCACTAATAGCTGTGTTTTTTCAACTGGAACAGATTAAAATTGAAAAAAAAAACGATGTGGATCAACCTAAAAAATAGTTTAGCAAGGTTAACAATCCTGTTGGTAAATGCCTTGGATAAACTGTACGGGCAGGGCTACGTGTAGTTTTTCTTTATTGCATGTAGCGATGAAATTCAGTTAAAAATGCACAGAAATACATAGGCCTTTTCAATAATTTTGAACATGCCGTCTGTATATTACACATAGACTTAAATTTCCGTACAAAATGTATTGATTTCCCACGACTATTCTAGACTTTGGGGTGCAAATACATACCTGATTTCCCAAACGATCGATCGCAGGAGACGTACTTGCAATGCCATCTATTGTTGACTAGTTGCAGCGTGTATCACTGATTTAAAGAATTTATCATTATCAGTAACTTATCACTGCTTCACAAGTATAAGCCAAATCTAGAGCGACAGCAACTCTTTTAACGATTAGAGAGCGATTGGAAGAAAGGAGTCGATTAGTAAGCAATCGATTGATCAAACATGATTTAGGGGTATTAATTAAGCACATGACCTGAATGGAATTTGATCCCTAAAGCCTAGATTGGTGAAGATAACTACAAGGCCTCAACTAACCCCACTTTTTCGCCTACAACAACTTTCTTTACATTGGCGAATTCTATTAAGTCGTGACCCTCAGAGGTCTGGTGGAAGCTGCTACAAGAACAACAAAATCGATCAAATTTCAGCTTTTCTACCATCTGATATTAACCTATCCGATTCCGCAACATAATAACCTTCAAATCCGCTTCGCTTTTCTCTCGTACACCGCACAATCCACTTCCACATACCATAAACGATCCGTAGCTGCAGTGATATTATTTTACCGTGCGATTAAATCAATTTACAGGTGTTCGGGTCTTGTATTGCACTATCTTGCTAAAAGCCTTAAACCGTTTCCTCTCTGATTTCGTATGATATTTATGTTGGTTTTTTTTTTTTATATTTTATGTCGCTTTATATCTATCTACAACACCACTGGAGAAAAAAAAACAGTGTTGTTACTTTGTTGTTTCCTTGTATTTTTACCTTAACAATTAACACTTATTACTCGTGTCCAATTGACGTCATCGGTCATCATATTTTCAACAGGCTGGATAGATAAGATAAAGCAAAGCGAGCTATAAAAAAACATTACTTCAGGTATACGCAGTTTTTTTTACAGGTAACAAGAAAAAAACGCAAGATAGGGGCTGCGTGCGCGGATTACTTGATACCATTCTAAAAAAAAAAAAATTGTTCTCGGAATGGACTTCATCAGTTCGTAGTTGTGTGCCATTAGAACGTAATCTGATTGATTTTTATTCGATAAAATTTTTATCAAAAAATAAAAAACAAAATTAACGACGATAACAAGTTTTTTTTTTGTTTTGTTTGCACATAAAATTTTATATCTTGAGTAAATATCGCCGTTTATTTGCTTCCCGGAAGTCCGTGTTAAAACATTCATTGTTGAAGTTTTTACCGGTAAGGGTGAAGGGGTAAGGAAGAGGTGGAACAAGATCTTTGGTGGTTAATTTACGTATTAATCAATCACCGGAGATGGTTTTTTAGTTTCTTTACGATAAAGGTGGGGGTTTTTGATGAAAATATGGTAATTAAAGTACGTCCATATTTGTCAGCTGATTATTCCATAAAATATAGAACAAAAACCTTTCATGGGTTTGGAGAACTCACTTGAATATTATGTTTTTTATTTTAAAAAAATTTAAAGGTTTAGGTTTGAGAAGGGGCGCAGTGCTGGAACCACTGAGCTCAATAGGCGCCGAACGGTCCCATTGCGAATAAAATGTTTAAAAAAATTAAAGATTACAATCTAAAGAAATAGAAATAGCAATAAAAATATAAAAAATTATGTAAAAGGAAATTAAAAAAAAACAGTAAAAAATATAACAAAAAGGAAAAAAGTATAAAAAATAAAAAAAAAAAATTAAAAATGAATAGAAATAAATAAAAAAAATATTAATTTTAAAAGTAAAAGAGAGAAATATTTTAAAACAAATTTATAATAAATTCAATAAAATCAAATAAAAATGTATAAAATAATAAAAATTTTCAATGCTCATGTTTCAATTCACACTTATTCTATTTAATACTTATTCTATTTATTATAAATCGCACTTATCCAAAAGCCGAACAAATAATTTCGGATTTATGGCATGAAAAAGTAGTTTCAAGGTGTGAAAAAGAATTAAAATTTGCTTTTGGAATACTTAAAACCGTTTAAGACTACTAAAATGGTTTTCCCTTCTACAGCTTGCTGAATGCCTAAGAAGTAGTTTCGGGATTTCCGATCACCAATGGAGTCACAGGAATTTCTAAATATATCTTAGGTTCGTTGAGATATCGAATGGGATTTCCAAATCTGGTTGCTGTCCGTCCGTCCGAACGCATCTAAGAGGTTGGTATTTAGTACGAATTAACAAGTTAAATAGAATCTATAAAATCGAACTCGGCGTAATCGTGAAAAAAAAAACCTAAAAATAATTGTCTAAAAAAATTGGTCATACAACGTACAGAAAATCTCCTGTAGCTTCCATACAAAAGTCCTTGAAAAATTCGTGCTTTCTTTATATGAAATTTCATAGCTCAAGAAGTTGTTCACCCAGGCAATTAAAATTTTATACGTATTACTTTTGAGTAAAAAAATAATGTTAATATTTTTAGTAAGATAAATCCTTCAATCCTTCCAGGTAGTTTCTCTACAAAATTAGAGTTCTGTTTTTTGCAGTGACACCATTTCAAAGTAGCTGGAATTTCGATACGTCATTCGATTTGTCGAGTAGGCTATCTAATCATCACAATAAACTTATATTTAATTAATCGTAATAGGCACAAGCCAAGTAGTTTATCTTATCCGCTATTTACTCTTATTTTAACCGTACAATCTTGACTTTAGTTAGCCGACCATTGTAAAATCATCTGATTAAAGTTAAATTGACGATAAAATCAGAATCTTACAAGTATAGACTTTGTTCGAAACGAATTAAAGAGATTGTTAACTTCAAAACTAACTAGCAATAACTTTTCGAAATATCTCTACTATCGCTCAGAGTACAATCTTAACTTTGTTCTTTTTTTCATTATCGCATTTAGCGAACATCCTAAATTACAGGCAGGTATGTGTTTGGAAAACGATAAGAGTTAATCCGCAAGGTAGCTAGGCTATATAGTTGATAGCGATTATCTAGACTTAGTTCAAATTAAAAACATGCAGATGTTTTTAATTTAAGAATTTCCACCTAATAGCTACAGGGCTACTTAAGTAAAGTGCATACAAATCTTCTTGAAAAGTTGTTTGTATGCGCGCTGTCCTAAAAAGATAATTCGAAGAGCAGAAAAAGAAGACGAAATGGTGGGCGGTAAATTCAACAGCAATAAATCCCGACAAAATGCAATTCAAACAGGTGAACGTTGTTAATTGGTTCGACAAATAAAGTCAACTTCTTAAGATGCAGAAAAGAATCATAGCGACGTTCTAGACCGTTGCGGAAGATCGTAGCTTCGTTTGAAGAGATTTGATGTCAAAATCCGGTATTCAGGCCGACGCGTAGTAAAGTTTTGTGTTATTACGTCGTGTTATGACGCCACACACTATCTTGTGATGTCTAGAAAATCTTTTCTGGTTGGTCCAGATTAGGAATTTAGATCTACTTTGTGTCTCAGTTCCTGTGCGATCTGTAATAAGATCAACCTTGCCACCATGACCTGGGTGAAATTTCAATCAACATCGTCTGGTTGAGTAGACCAGCACAGCCTTGTTGTAGCGAGGAGTTCACAGAGGGCTTGTCCAACAAGCCAAAGAGTTTTCCGATTTCTTTCTTTCGAACTCTCAATCAGGACTGAGTGGATTCAATGCCTCAAAAACACAGAAATGTCAATGTCATCAGTTCTGATGGCTGAAGAATTCTACGTTGAGCTTCATATTACATTTATGAAGTACTAGAACCAAGTTTCTAAGCTGTTTGTTGTGTGAAGAAGGCTGTCGTTTTTATATTCAAACATTTTTGTTGATTTTTTGCCTTTATCAAGGTGGATGACAGTGAGTCAGTGATAACAAAAATTTATAATTCAAATAATTTCTTTTTTCAGCATGAACTAGACAGCTGCACTCCTACTTAACGTGATTGATAAGACTCACATATCAGTTTGATACTTTTTGTGCATTTCATCAAAGCTAGAGAGGATAAGAGTTCGTGATAGCAAATCAACTCGCCTCAGTAAAACCAGACACGGAAGATCCAAGACAAAACCAAACTGGGTTCTTTATTAAAACATGGCCTTCACTACATAAAAAGTTTGTTTTTTTGTCTTCTGGGAATGTAGAACCATCAATTGGTCTTCATTTTATTTCGGAGTGAGATTTTACAGAAACAAATATCATAGCCGTCGGCGCATGTCCTTCAGGTTTCCGCCTTGAGTTCCATGTTTTGTTTGAAGTCTTGAAAATTTAGCTTTTTCTAGTACCAGTTTTTCTTTCTTAGACCCCCAGATAATAAACTTAAGTGTGGTATTCGGTGAAAGGACTTATACCAAGATAAGCAAGACTGTGTTTTCCTCATGGATGATCAATAAACTATTATATCGATTTAATAATGAAAAACAATCTTTTCCTTTCGCAGTCAGCGTACAATTGTTTTATTGAAGTTCAATTTCGCTTACTTTATTTTACTACATTACATAACAAAACCTCTAAATGTTCTTTCAAAACCTTACAAATCTTACAAAAATCAAAAAATAGGACCCAAACTAGTGCCTTGTGGAACGCTACAAATAAACGAATAAGGGACCTACTGCTAGCTGTGATGGAAAAGCCTCAACTTTGCGATAATTTTAAACTAAGAATAGTTAAAAATAAAGAAGAGTGTAAAAAACAGTTTGTAATTATGTATCTTGAAAACTTATGCTCATTTGTTTCTTGTTTTCTAGAAACACACTTTCGCATTCCCAACTATCCGGACCACTTAAGGAGATCATACCACATTGCATCACAGTTATGGGAGAGTACTTCTTCCTGAGGACATCCTTTCACAGCTCGTACAGTCAGACCTGAGACCTTTACCCTGATCTGAGATTCTGCAAGACTCAAGCCACTATCCATGGCGTTACTCTTGCTTCCACTTCTATTTTACGAGTAAGCAATTCAATGGATTTGTAGGAGGTGTAACGTACCGTTCATCACTAGCAGGTGTTTAGACTAATAATAAATGAGTTAGGATTTAAGGTAGTCTCGATAGCTTAGTGAGAGCCACAAGTAGTCTATCACCTCAGAGGCTGTGGAATAGAATCCAATTCCCCGAATTTCAGGAGTATCCGTTCCAAAAAATCTGGGATCGGATGAAACGGCGCCGATAGGCGTAAAAGGACTCAAATCCAGTAAACCTATCGGTGAGAATCAGACCTGCTAGGGTCGTACGAAGAAGAATAGGTGGAAGGCCTTTGAGTAGAAGGCTTTTGAGCGATTATATGGAGGTTTCTTCATTGGACCGATTGGAAGCAGTTCTGCGCTTCTTTGGTACAAAAGAGCAAATGATCCTTTCCACCTGTAGGGTTCCACTTGCCAGCAAAGTGGTAACTCTACAGAAAACGTTGGGAACCACAGTTTAGCTAGTATTACACTGTATGGCAGTGTAAATATTTGACATAAATGTTTGTCTTAAATAATTTGACGGAAAATTCAGTCAAAAAAGAAAAACCTTTGTACTATCACGCTATCTGACAGCATTTGCCAGAAAGATAAATAGATAGATTTATTTAAATTCAATACGGCTCGTTCCCACGATCGTCAGTTACGTTTTAAATCGAATTTTAACTGACATATTTTCATACAAAACTTGCAGTTAAAATTCCGCTTAGAATTTATCTGACGATCGTAGGAACGGGCCTAAGTTGTACAGTAACAATTAAAAATAGTTCAGTGATTAGATCTTAATCTTTACAGCTGCAATTGATAAATTTGCATTCTATTTGCAAAAACTTATGTTAATCTGACACAGTAAAATGTTAAAGGAAAAAAACCTTGCTTGGAAGTATGTACCTTAATGACTAGCTTAAACACTACTTAAACCTAAAAATAGATTATTATAATAAGGTAAACTCTAGTTGTAGGAGTAATAAGCCAAGGAAGAGACTAGAGGATTGTCTATCGTTTGGGACATCGTTAGAAGTCTTGTGAACCTGGTTACAGAAAGTTCCTGAATGTTGAGCACTCCACTGTCGCGGTGTAGCCTTCATTGAATAATAGAATGGTTTGAAATGATCTTTAGCGACTTATTTAGAGAGACTTGCAGTTTCTTTTTGTGGGACAGAGCAGTGCTCTAGCACGGGACAGGAGCACCATGCGTCAAAGTGGGATCCATGATTGAAATTGAGTATTTTGTTTGCTATTGATAGAGATGATTTCCTACACATGATTTCCTAAATACACTTGGAAATTCTCCAAGTGATTGGCAAATGTAATTTTTCTGTCTAGCGTAAAACCGAAGCAGATTAAAGTGTCGGACCAAGGAACAGTTTGTCCAGCAAAGTTGATTTCCCGATTCGGAAGGCAAGCGCGCTTTTTTTACTACTGAAAGATACCTATATGTAGTTTTAGTTTTTGTGGGATGGATTTTTTTTCCCATCTGTAGTAGAACTGATAGAGACGGTCTAGGAATGTTTCCAAACATCCAATGATTTCATCGGCATCATCTCCGTAAGTATAGAGGCAAGTGTCGTCCGCCAATTCACAATTCGGGTAGGTAGGAACGTCTGCAGTAAAAATACTGTACAGTGTCAAGACCCTTGAGGAACACCCACCAGAGATAAATAGTCAAATATTTGACAGCGTGGCATAGAGTGTACTAGCTTCATACCTTGGACAGGAAGACGATTGGATACGTCTGAAATAGCTTTGGAGCCTTAGTGCCCCTGAGGTTAGATTTGGAACAGTAACAGTATCGCACTGTCATATATGCCCCGAAGAGGTCTTATGTGGGAACTGAAGAAAAAATCTAGGTAATTCCTTGACTTCTAGGAACCGTAGAAGAACCTGAACTAGGATTCGACTGTGTCCGAGCGGAAGAACACGAAACTGACATTCAAACTCGCGACTAGAAAGTAGTAATCGCACTAACAACAACCGAGTAGTCACTTTGTGACAATTTTTTTCTCCCCAATGCGCGAAAAGAAGTTCACAAAGTTCTGGCCAACACCGGCCCCAAGGTGATTCCGGCAAGACGTTTGATTTCCTACTCTCGTTCGGATCCACACAGACAGCGCACCGGCCGTGTTTGTCCCATTTTGGCGTTTCGTCTGAACCGAGAAAACCACTTCCGCCTTTCAAGGAAATGTAAACGATCCGAATGACCGCGACAGAAATATTTCGACTCCAACGAAATTATAAAGAAAAATGTCGTTCTGTTTTCTTGTTTTGCTTTTTTTTTGTGTAGTTTTTGCTAATTACCTTGTTGAAATTCTCGACTTGTCGGCGGCTTCCTGCTGGCTTTTCCACGCTCCACCAGAGAATCGGCGCAACAAAAGTTTCTTTTGCAAAGTAATCCACGTGTGATTTTGTAGTTTGTTTGGTTTTTGTGTTTTTTTTTATATGCGGTGGAATGGGGGAGGTAAACACGTCAATAATCCAACGGGGTGCGACAATTGTGTAAACGGAAAATAATAAACAAATAAAAAGGCGGTAAACAAAACGATGTCACTTGTTCATGTCGATGGGGGCGAGCCTTTTCTAAACCGGAACGAGACTTTCCTCGCGACTGGAAGCCTTCAAGATTATCCTCATTGCTCGCGCGTACACAGTTCACCCACGCACAGGTTTCGGGTTTATAAATAAATGCAAACTTTTTCTTCTTCTCGTAGCCGGGTAAATGGCAAACTGCGCTCACTGCACTTCGATGGGAGTTTGAGGGAAGACCGTGTCAACAATTGGTTGGAAAAACTCGCGCGCTTTTGCAACTTAGTGCAGTTTTAGTCGCGTGCACTTTTTTCACTTTGACGTGTGTTTTCACAGATTTTCCCGTTTTTATTTTACGTAAGATTTTCCCGATTTGGAGCTTCTTTTCTTCGTACACTTTTCCGGGCACATAGGAAACACTCTCGAACCGAAATAAGCACTTGGAAGGACTCGGACGCGTTACCAGAAGTTCTCGGCGAATTAATTGACAATTGAAACGGGATAGAAATTCGATGAAGTTCTTGTTTGTTTTTTTGTGTGTAGGTTTGGCTGCCCTCTTAAGATTCAAAACGACTTTAGCGCTGCACAAGCCAATCACACCGACGTAACTCAACGACGGACCATCGACTACTGCGAGCAGCAACGGCAACAGAGCAAAGCAGCGCCGTCACGGCGGAACGGCGAAGAAGACGACAAAAGGAAACGACGACGTAAACAGAAGATCGAAAGACGGAACGGCGTGTGCGGCGGAGAATGTGCGACAAGTGGAAGGTGGAAGTGTGCGTGTGGTGCTATCCGGGTACTTCGGTTTGGGGTGGTGCGAGTGGGATGGCATGCGGCAAACTGTCATGTCCGCTTCGATTCTTTTCTTTCCTTCCTTGTCGTCCGCTTGACGGTGCTTCGGAGCTGGGCCGTTTCCTCCTTTTCTTGGCAGCTCACACACCGCACTCCACACACACGTTCTTAGCGGCGTCGTAAATTTTTTTTGAACTTTTTGATTCGTGTTAGTTGAACTTTACGGAGGGGTGTGTGCAGTGTGACGACGCGTTTTTCTTTCGTTCGCTTTGGCTGCCTGTTCCGCTGTTTGCAGCGAAGATGGACAGCGAGTGGCCGACAGTCGGGCTGGTGCAGCGGCGAATCGCGCGATTTTAAGAGCGAAGAAAACGAATGAGGCAATGGCGAAAAGAATTTTTTGTGATTTTTAATTGATAGGCCGAGATGCAGTGCGGGTGGTGTGAGTGTGGGTATTTTGAAATCGTACAGTGTCGTATGAAATTCTATGGATTAAATGATAAATTTTGAAATTTAAATAAATCTGCACAGAACGGGGACTCGGACGAAAATTTCGTTAACGTCCTACTCCTGTTGTAAAATAACGAACACAGCCTTCGACATGCACTAAACGCGAAAGGTTGAAGAGGAAGAGTTTTTTCGGTCAAGAGAGTATGTAGGTATGTACCCGTGGTTTTGTAGCGTACCCAAGTTCATTTCCAATTAGAACCAAAAATAATTAGACTGGACCGATATTTTGAATCGGTAAATCGAAAAAAATGTAAAATTTAAAATTAAAATGAGTACGCCCAAAATGTTACGAACAAAGTATAATCGACTTTAAAATTGTTCGCCTATTGTTCAAAATAGGATTTAAAAATGTTCGCCTATTGCTTAACTTAATAATTAACTATCCCAGTTCTACCCGAAATCCTACAGTTTCACCTAGCTGGTCTTGAATTATATTCTTTTTATAAAATCTAAATTAAATAAATAATATTCCGAAAATAGTGAGTTGTTTAAAACATTCTAACATTTCTTCGAGAAGCTGCCATACAAAAAGTTCTTAAAACACGTGTTCAAGAAGATTGGCCAGCAACTTCGGAACGCGTAAAGCTACGACTTTGTAATTTTGTAATTTTGTATTTTGTCTTTAAAGTAGCTGTCATACAAAAAATCCCATAAACACGCGTTCAACAATATTTTCCGATAGCTTTTGAACGCTTGAAGCTAGAAATTTGAAATTTTGTACACATTAATTTTTAACTTGTTCCATGTTAAAGGATAAATATGCTGGAAATCGAGTGAGTCCTTCCTGCAGCTCTCATATTTTTTAGAAATGCCGAACTGGACTTAAGAGGTTAACTTTTAGTATACTGTATTCTACAGTCCGGTCAGCTCAGGGATGGGAGGTTAGAATTCAGGACGGATATGGCATTGTACTAGTAGGTGTAGTTCTGATTGGCTATGATGTGATTTACCAGAAAATAGTTGTTGTCCACAACAAATCAATTACTGTCTGGTAATCCTTACGCGAAACATGTATACCCTCGAGTTAAAATCATTTGCTACCAAGCATTGGTGAGACTTATCCTATTCTAACTTATGGCTACTCCATCTGGTTTAATATTAGTCCATCTTATATTGAAAAATTCAGACTATTTGAAAGAAAATGCTTATGCGCCAGTACTGGCTTTTATAGAAAGGTAGAGACAGATTTTCTTCATTATATCGAACGAAGAAATATATAATATCGCAGAAATCTTTCTGGTTAATACGATAATCATTAGATTAATTAGAGCACATAAAAATAAGGTATTTTCCGTCCCTTTTCTTATTGCATGAAGGATACAGACAGACAGGGCTCAAAACTTTTGAGCTGATAATGGTCTTTTCCGTCCTTTAGATGGACAAAGCGCTCAGGAATTTTTCTGATATTAGAAGAGAAAGTTTCACGAAGTGATAAAGCTACGGAATTGCTAATAACCTGACGGTAACAAGTGTCTTCTTAAAGTCCTTGCAAGGTGATTTGTGGACTTATCCCAACCACCTGGCACCTGCCCTGAAATGGATATCCCGGTAATGTTAGCCCTAATCTGGCTGTGGTAAGTTGTTAGATCTTTTCGCACGGTGCTAGTTTCTACTCCCGCGTTTTTATTTTCTTACATAAAAACAGCTAAGTCTAACGAAAATAACTCATTTAACTCACGAGATCTGCAATAAAAGATTTTCTTCTCAACATATATATGTTATGGCTGCCTTAGAGCTTCTGAAGTGGTTTCCATTTTAGGTGGCTTATTTTATTTAAATACTTTTATTAGGCCTGCAGTGTCGGCTCAAATTGTTGTTGAAACGTACTTTCGTTTTGATAGAGGAACAATTGAAATTTATTCGCGAAAAAAAATATATTACCTAAGGAATTTCACTACGGTGACGATAGCGTTTGCGTCATATCAAGGTATTAAAATGTTTTCTTTACCAGTTCGGAACATATTTATACTCTAGATTACTTCTGTAGAGTATGTCATAAATCAAATTGAAATTTTTTACAACCAAAGTTGGGCGTAGGCACAAAAACTTGAGTAAAGTAGTGCCCTACAAACGGCGACTTAAGAATGAATTGAGTTAGTGTGGCTAGTGCCACTTGTGAGTGAAATAGATCAAAGACGCTTGTCTTGTTGAGTGGATTAGGCAAGATCGAGCCTTATACCACGTTTCCACTACACCTTAATCTCGCGATTAAGAGAACTAGATTAAGCACGCAGAGACGTTATTTGTGTGGGGCATTTGCCACATTTGTTATATATAATATATGAAAATACCAAATTTCCCCCTCCCCCTGTTCTCTTAATCGCGAGATTACGAGGCAGTTGAAACATGGCATAACTGATGTTGGCAATTAATCTGGTCCTGATTACCCAATTTAACTACTCGTACCTAAGTTAGCACCTATCTGTTGATTGTGCTGTAGGTGTCTCTAGGCTAAGGAAAGATTAGAACAACCAGGTTGCTATTTGGGACGTTATTTTTATGGTTCTGAGTCGCATAGTAACCAACACCGCCTCTCAGCATTAAACGCGTTTCGGACTTCTACCCAAAAAATAATAAAGTTACGCCAACAGTCTATGTTTTTTCTGGTTGCTTTTCGGTGTCGTTAAACAATATATATACTCGGTTATTCATTTATACCCCCTTTTCGAGGGTTGGACAATAGAGTTAGTTACAACCTATCTTGGAAGGAAGACTCAGATCAGTCGAAGGGATGTCTCAAATTCGATCGGAGAAATCATCCAAGCCTACGTTTGCTGTATAAGTTATATATTTAATTATATTTTATACAGCATCTACAGTTCTTACACTTCGTTTACGAGGTGTGAAACTATCTCGAGTGGTTCTACTATAATTATTACGAAACTAATAGCTTGCGAATCTTTCTTCACTTTGTGCCTTTCCCCAGTAGCGACAATTAATTCTCATGGCCTTCTCGCCAAGTATATTACCAATAATTCAATTCCACCCACTGTTGCACATTGTGTCTGTGCACCACCTTCAGTTTGCGGAAATGCTTTTGAAAATTACGTTTTCACTTCGTACTACTTGCTCTGATGCGAGTGCGATCCGTGACCGATCAACGCAGTTTCTCGTAGTTGCAAAACGAGGAAATGATCCCTTCCATTCTGAGAACGTGATTATACCCCGGCGATGACATTTCTTCGGTCAAAAGGGGGAAGTGGACCGGTCAGACCTCACCTCACCTCACCTTAAGCAACCGATCTTCAACAATATCCAACGATTCTTCAACAAGCTTCACAACTTCCAAGATCTTAGGATTGTGGTGGACCCTTCTCCTTGGACTCTTTTTCCAAGTATTTAAAGATCGGTTCTCCGAACATACCATAGCGGCGTCTAGATGGTTTCCACCGTACCGGATCGCAAAGCGTTAGACTGCGATAAGAGACGCGGAAGCTGTAGTATGTAGAAGGGAAAAAAATCGCTTGTACTCCCCGAGCTACGATCTGTAAAATATAAACAAAGTCTTATGGGAGCGATCAGTGATCTGTTGCAAAAGAATTTTAAATACCGCGCGATCAGCCCGCTACAACCTATCGACGAGACTACGAGACATTATGGAAAAAGATAAACATGAAATGGAAAATTAATGGCTACGACAGCGTCTTGTCGAATAAACTTAATCGAATTTATTTCCGGAAATTACGTCATAATGAAAAAGTCGTTTTTGTTGAGCTTAAGAAGAAGAGTGTCTATTCGAGCTGCAATAAATTACTGTGTAAGATTAACTTAGGAGGCAGTGTGACCCAGATATCAAACAGGTTAGACGCTAACGTTGTACATTTTATGGGTATCGAACCGATTGTATCGATATCGGTTTGGTAATATAGTATTAGCCAGGTTCCCAGCTACCTGGTTTGTTACTTACGCGCACTATTGAACTCATTCGGAACGCGATTGATCTGACGGAAATCGGGCCTACAACTCTCTGGAGACGAAGTTCTTGATTCAAAAGTATCAGAAAAATGGATGAAATCCTTTCCAGAGTTAAAATTCAGTTACTAGTGCAACACTCACATTCGTTACTAACAATCTTGTCAGTCATCTGCAAAACGAGAGAATTAGTGAGATCAGGTGACAGGTATCAAGATCCAGTGATAAAAATCAGAAAGAGAGTATTGAAGATTGCACAGCCTTGCGGGACACCACCATTTTTTAAAACCCAACAGACCAGTAGCACCTATGCTATGTTTGAGAAGCTCACAATTGATGCAAGTAAAGGTGCGGGTTAAGATAAGTCTCAGACCATTGAAGTTTCGGTGAAAGTACAACATACTTTATCTAAAGCCTTAGAAAGAGTCGCGTGGTCAGGACGGTTGGCTTGACTTTGGTTAGTTGCAACTATGTTCAGTGGCACAGCAAGGAAGGGTTTTGATAGATTCAATGAATAAGAAACTGTATGGAAGCGATCGAAAGTGCTATACCTATATTCTCTTATATCACGACAAAAAATTTAAAAGATAATCATAAGAGAACAGTCCCTCTCCAAGGATCGTACTCTGAGAGCAGTAAGACCACTATTGTCAAATTTCTTTACGTACTCTTGTGATTTTTGCTATTAATGCGGAAATTTACACGTGAGGATTTAAATCGATCGCTTAAAAATGTGTAAATTTACTGCTGGCGTGTAAAAGCAAAATTTCACAATGCGTAAAGTGCAAAAACTACTACTAAAGTAGGTTCTACTACAAAAATGTGACATATGTTTATGTTTTCTTATTATTATTAATAATATATGTAAATGAATAAGCTTCATGCGAATGATCAGCAGATGAAGTCCCAGACGTATTTTGAAGGGCAAAGGACACAGCAATCGACAAGCTAAAAAAAATCAATCGGATCACCAGACATTTGAGAAAAGAAGCCAGGACAAATGTCAAAAAGGGTAGAAACTATAAAACACAAAAATATACATACATGTTTATTAATACATATTTAATTTATTTATTTTAAAGCCACCAAGATCAAACACTATAAACTTTATTTGCTTTTTAAATTTTCAATCTTTTTAAATTTTAAATCACGTCTTACCACGAAACAAGTGAATTAAACAACGAAAAAACAAATTACTACGCATGAAGTATCAAAATTACATGCGAAATACGTAATTTTATACACAATGACAAATTACTAGATACTCTTAAAGATTCATCATTACATACAAAATGTGTAATTTTACACATTAAATTCGTAAATTTACGACATCAATGCGGAATATTTAACTGCTTTAAGGACTGTAATTTTCACAAAATTTTTTACTGTGTAGGATGTTGAACTTTATAAGGCTAATTTAATTTACAAATATTTTCATTTTAATTTTCATCATTGAACACAAACAATTAAAACCAAAGTACTCCTTCAAGAAACACTTAAAAGAATTAAGCTGCTCAACTAGCAAACAAATTTGGGATTTTGATTTTCCGAAGACTATAACTTTGGTAAGACTTCGGTAAGACAGTCAGGAACTTTTAACTTTGATGACGATAAGGTTTCCGTAAAACTTGCGAGCGGAGCTTGAACTTTCAGAAGCAATAGCTTCGGTAATAACCTCTATAAGGTCAAAAGTCTTATGGAGGTTTGTGGACTTTTGTTATTTGGTACATATTAAAATAAATTGAGAGTGATCATTTAATGTAAAAAAATATATAACAATAGTTTTCTCCCGTTTTTCTTGTGTTGTCAACATATCGAAAACCATACCCATCCCCTCCCCACAGATCAAAGTAAGAGGCATGCCACTGACATGGTTCTAATGTATCAATACCCTTGTATCGTGTATCTTGTATCTCGTATTTTATATCTTGTATCTTGTATCTTATATCTTGTATCCTGTATCTTGCATCTTGTATCTGTCTCTTGTAGTTTGTATCATAGCTGTGTGTACGTACGTTACAACATCAACAATCGATCCTAACTCAATTTTCAGGTTTTATTCATCAGAGAAGCAGCTCCCCACCGAAGATGAAGTCAAAATATTGGATGGGAAATTTGTGGTTCTCAGGCTGATAACTACTGATCATATTTTTGCGATTAAAAGGAATCAATTTCTCAGTTATCGCCAAATAAGCAAAACATTTTTGCCAGCCACTTATGACTTGAATCAGAGCCAGTAAACACTCCAAGCTGATCGATCGCATAATGCAATTGGAAGTCGTACCTTTTTGCCATTCGACTGTAAAGGTGGGTGCTGTTTTTAGGTGTAAACCTATCGGCTAATATTTCTTGTTTCGTATCGAGTTGCTCACAATCGTTACGGGGCAGCTCGATTACGTTACGATAGTTTAACGATGGGTAAGCGTTAACGTTGGTGTGAGGCTTGCTGCAAAACTTTGTTGGATCGCGATCGCTCTTCCAATGCGTCCAATTTGCACTATTTCCTATTCGCGTACGTTACGAATTACGGATAATGCTAGAGGCTCTCTTACGTCTTATGCATTGGAACCTGTCCGCTAGCTGTACAGCCTGGTTACTACAAACTTGCTTGATTCGCCCGTACACTGTGCCGACACTGAAAACTTGAAGAGTTTCAGTTACGCAATCGGATCCGTCGGTTGTTCGGTTACTAAAGCCAAAAATCCAGAAGACGACGAAGACGTCGTTACGTAATGATCGCTAATTGACTTGCAGAGCACAGGTAATGGCCAGGTATGATGTGACGTGAATGTTTCATGCGATCCGAAGTCTATGATGGCTAGTTATAGATGGATGGAGGCATCACTGAAGTGCATGGTAATACGCAAACTATTAGATGTCGATATCGAGAAGCACCTAGGAAAATTGCCGTTTTTATTTTTTCGTGCTTAATTTGTACCTACAAAATTAACCTATAAAATGGTGAAAGAGTAAAGGTAAGTTCGTCTGACGAAATATTTCTGTGCGAAAGATGTTACACTTGTTGTTTGCGCGATGAGATGAGCGGTTTGTTTGCGGGTAATTAAGGCTCTTAGCGTTTATGGTTTGTTTTTAAAATAGGTACATACCAACGGTGTTTGGTCATAGTTAATACGGAAAGCTATTTTTTTTTAATTGCTTTTGCTTGAAAGAAAGAAGATTTAACCAATATGATGTATCTGCAAAAATCGATATGATCGATTTCAGTTTTGACGCGAAGAAAATTGCAATTACGTGGATTACAAAACGAAAGTGATAGGTATTTCTGTCGGATTGTTATTTAAGTGTTATGAAATTTAGAAGGCTCGAAAAATCAATCCTTTACATTTGATAAATTTTTCTTTCACAAATTTTGTATATACTTTTACTAGTAGTTAAAAGTACCTCAGCAAAGGGTTCCTATTCGCAACACATACCAGTGCTCTTTTACCAATTATAAAGATCGATCCTCTAAAGGTTCTCTTACAAGCTTTCTTCTTTTTTTAAGAAAGAAAGAAAAGAATTGAACCTTTCACCCAATGAGCTGAATCACTACAGGTTACACTATTTTCTTCAACGTAAACTACAAAAGTCTTCTATGTAAACAAGTCGCATGAACTATTGAAAGTACGTGCGACTTGTTCAGGTATCTAAGCTCTTTTAACTATGTACGTGCAACATGTTCAACGTAAAATATTCCGACAATTTCTATAGATTGCATTATTTTGATATTGCCATAGTTGAAAAATCGATGTACCCATAGTTAGACTGAAAACGATTTTCTAATTTGATTGAGAGAGAGAGAGAGAGAGAGAGAGAGAGAGAAGTAGTCGAAGAAGCAGGCATCGCTAACCTTATAGAAATACAATACACCTTGAGTATGATTATGACTGCCTCTTCTGCAAAGGGTGTATGAGAAGAATTTCAGATATATCAAGAAGGAACGATCAACTCCAATTACTTCCAAAGATTGTATCAGCGTTCAGTGATTCCATTCTCCAAGAAAACTTCAAAGATCTAAGACAGAATGAATTTCTTGCAACGAACCAATCCACTAAGTAAGGTGAACCACACAAATCCCTTGAGGTCGACTTACTTCCGGTCACCAGCATAACACATATTCGAAGAATTTACGATCAAAAGACTCGATCATGCCGAAGCATAGATCGTATTTTCTTGAGACCGCAAGAGATGCATCCATCTGTATCTTTTTTTTTTTTTTTTTTTTAAGGATACTGATCTGGACTTAGGTGGTTAGCCTTTAATACACTGTAGTGTACAATCCAGTCAGCTTAGGGATGGGAGGTCAGAAATTGGGCCGGGTATGGCAGTGTACTAGTTGGTGTTAATAATTTTTTTTGAATGCTGTTTGGTTTTGAGATGTGATCTACCAGAACAGCAATGTTGCCTATAACAAATCAACTACTGTCTGGTATCTCTGATGGTGTTAGTGAACCTGATAAGAATGTGAACAGAAGTCATCTGCTCAGTGTTAAATCCTTTAGTAGTGATCCTATTAAACATTCCGCACTGTTCACTATTTATATTAATAATTTCAAAGCCAATAGCAACTGAAAAAATTCTTATAAATAATTTATGCATAGAGTGGGAATTGAACCCACGACATCGCGTTTACAAGCCTAGTACGCTACCACTGGACTACACCCGAGACTCAATCGAACGGACATATCAGGTGTAACCGCAAAGTCCTAATCAAAGTCCAAAGACAAAGAGCAAAGAAGCGGTAATAGCAGATAAGCATCAAAGGAACATGCAAGACGAGAACCCAATACGGGTCCTTCCACATTCAGTTCCACTCTACCCGCCCCCAACCTCTCCATACTTTGCCCGATGGTGAGCTGTTGTCACACTTTACACATGATCCATAGAATGCTTCTTCCGCTGAAAGAACCTGGCCCGGCCCCGGCCATCTATTGCCGGCAGTAGTATATAGCAGTTTAGCTACCTTTTATTATTCTTCTCTTGTTCAGAACGATCTTCAGGTGATGCTCCCCAGCAACCTACAGCGCGATCCCTCACGGCTCCTCATCATCAAACAACCAGAAAAAAAGAAGACAATTTTTTTGTGCGCAGCAGCTTAAGTTGAAATACATGTGCGCAGAAGATGATCGTGGTAACGTGGACAAAAAAAAAACAATGATCCCCGCAAGGTGATACAAAGGGAGCTCGGGACGTTGATTGAAAATTGAAATGAACTACGCGAACTGTATAAGAGGTAAACCGGTTCCACCTTGATGATGATGATGGCTACCTCCGTGACCATCCTATTCCCGCAACATGTTTTTTTTTTCTTATAGCGAACGCTTGATCTTCTTTATGCTGGCCATTTCTTAGGAAGTGATCGTCAAACAAATGGTAGAGATTACCGCCCCGCGGTGCACCATGAAAACTCCAAGACCATAGACCAAAGACCCATACACCATACAAGTCTTATGTAGATTTCAAATCTTGTGAACATATGCGATCTTTTTGTTTGCCACTCCATTACCGAAGTTCTGTCACGCATCGTATGCAGACGTTTTGCAAGATCGAAATAATTCCGAGATTACCGGAAAGAGGGAATTATTCTGCGGGTCACCTTGCTTTGCATTCAATTGTATTCGTAAAAGGCCAACTTAATCTTGGTCTTATCAGTTTTAGTTTGCATTTCTGAGGCTATATGGAAAATTACTTAAAGGATAAGAATAAGAGATTTGTTGTTTCTCACAACAACAGTGATCAAATCTGTTTTGAACGTAAATAAGCTGTAATTAATTAAAGCCATACTGTGGACAACAAACCCCCCGGAGTCGACCTTAAAAAATCTACGTTTCTTTTATATCACCAACCATAACTTCATCAGAAGACACGAAACATTACAAAACTTACAAGACATGAACCCCAGACATAAAGTAGTAAATCCCAGCGAATATTCAACCAATCCATTGCACTCTTACCAGGAAGTTTTCAGATTTAGAAGGGATTACTACAAGCCGCGTATGTAACAAAATGGAAGAGTTACGGTGACAGACGACGGTATAAACGGTCCGTTTTCTACAACTCATAGATATAAAGTATTGGAGTCATGCAAACAATTGTAGCGCAGGAGGAAACCATGTCCAAAGAACTCATACACAATCTGATGTATGTTTTGTACACCTTCGATGTGAACAGGTAAACTGTATACGGACCTATAGTTGAGGTCAAACGTGTTCTACTCGTATAAATTGATTGCGGAAGTGAGCAGGCCGAATCGCTAAAAGCCAGTAGGCAAGTGGTGTTAAATTGCAGTTCAGTCGGTGTATGGACGAACATACTAGTAGTTATACCTCATAAATCTGCAGTTTATCTTTTTTGCCCTAGCTGACCCTCGCAGTATTCTCGGTTCAGGCTAGTTTCTTTTTAAAGAATATTATCTCAGTAGTAATTGCGTCTTGATTAGTTATAAAGCGGTTCTACGAAAGTTGGAGCGATTAAAATATCTGACCAACTAATCAGTACTTGCACTCGCGGTCATTTTAACTGCTAAAAAATCATCAAATAGCCGATAACCGAATCCAACAAGTGATACGTCCCTTCCTTAGGCACTAATGTCTCATTTTGAATGACATTCAATTCATTTCAAAAGCTTTATGTCCCTGCTGGATGTAATGTAATACCATGGATACACAGCGAGTATGTATACAATTCATATGGTTTTGAAATCATAGTATTGAAACTAGCTGCACATGATAAACTGCACATATGATATGATTTGACAGTATCTGGTATAACCTTGACATTTAGTTGCGATACTCGCCACATAATTTAGGGAATGACACTACTAGCAGTAAAATGCTTAGTATACTAGGTTAAATTATCGAATTTGTATACCATGAAACAGGTTCAATACTAGATATACGGCTTATATGTCGATTTTGAAAGTGGAATAATAAGTCACTTTTTTCAAAAAATCAAAATTAAATTAAATGAATATTTTAGAAGACCTAAGAGATATGACAAAATTTGTAAAAATATACATATGTATGTATGCACCCGGCATAATGATTTTTTGATCAAATTTATATTGTGCACTTTGCTTGGCTTATACCATGGATACACTGCTGGTATTGATATAATAATATCGTTAATACCAGTAGTGTATCACCCAATACTAAACATTTCAATTTCAAAATCATTGGCTCATATATGTATACCAGTTCGTTTATCCCGTATATGCTTAGTATTGGGTGATACACTGCTGGTATTAACGATATTATGATATCAATACCAGCAGTGTATCTATGGTATTACCTACATATGTTGAAGTTAATACGAGAATCGAGTTAGATTCCAGTTCAATAGTTGAAATCATTTTGTTTAGTAGTTAACTACTCAATTTAATTCTAAAGATTGAAATATTAAAATTCTGGTGATTATATTACGAATATAGTCATTTCAGAATTGGATGACTTTATGCTAGTGACAACTTCCAATTTTATCAGTACTGATTCCATGAGCTCATAGCACTTTTATTTTAACGAATCTTACGTTAATATTTAAAAACTTTGACTGGCGCGTGCTACAAGATATGAAGAAGTGAAGCTGTTGGGTCTGAATCCAAAAGATTGTTCTTACGAGTATATCTTTCTTTTGCATTCTGGTCACCATATCGATTTCTGTAAAATTCAGCCTCGGTTCCATTACATCACTTCTTCTTTATGGCTATGACCAGCAACTTCGTAGTTTGGATGGAGAGTGTAATGAGATCAGATCTTCTTTGAAAAAACTATAAAGATTCCAACCATTCGAAGTGAACAGCTGACAATGACTAACCGGACGTGAAGAAAGTTACCAAGAATTACAAATCCCAAAGGAATATTCCTAATAATGGTTTTGCGGTTTTAATTCCATTATTTTACTAATGTCGTTTTCTTAGCCGGTATTTTCTAGTCAATTGCAGTGAGTCATTGTGCTGCCACTTGTCCACTCATCAACAGATTCCCTTCTTAATTGTTTATTTAGGTAAATCCAAAGCGCGTTGTACGTTTTCTGTACTATGGCCAATATGCCTCAATGACTCTTCATCCAGAGCTTCTATTAGTCAGAGTCAGAGGATTTAATGCTTCATCACAATCATCACATACGATAGTCATATGAGTATTATAGAGGAGTTGGGAATACATTCGAGAATGTGCACGTTATAGAAGACAATTTTGCAATGATTCACCTGGGGCTGCAGGTTGAAGCCATAAATCAGTAGTAGCCCTGAACTTTTCTTTTCAATTGGAAATAGTTCGCATATAATAATATCTAGCATTCTGATGAATTGAAATGTTGTTATTATTATAAGAATGATATTGTACAAACACAATATATTACGACCAATGGGATTCACAATGTTTATTAATCACGCCTTTCACCACGTTTAGTTCGTGACAATCTAAGTGTCGTTCGATTCAAGTACTTTTTTTGATTTTAGCTGGTCGAATCATCAGTTCAACAATATTTACTTCAATGGTCAATAAGTCTGGGGACCAGTGTGCGAAAAACGGAGCTGACTTAAAATTTCCAGAACAAGAGCCTCCCTGTAGAATGCAAAAAGCTGCGGTAAAAGAAAGATTATTTGATTGGATTAATACCGGAGCTAACCTCTACAGGACAAGGACGGTGTAGTGCAGAAAGTTCAAACTGTTCTGGGAAGGTAGCTCTAAAAAAGGATCCTTGGATTTGCTTAAATAATCAGGAATCAGGTTCGACGATAGATCGCGTTAATAATAGGACACTCTAAGCTTAAGAAGCATCTGCATACGATTGGTCTGGTTTCAGAAGACGATATTTGCAGATAGAGTGAAGAAAATAAGGAAACTGTAGGGTACGTTCTATGCCATTGCAAAGAACTCGCATGCAGATGACATAGACTTCTCGGACATAACTTCCTAACAACATGGGAACTCATGTCTAACTCACTCAAAAGGTATAGGTATATGAGAACTTATTGATACAATCGTCCTGAGTAAGGTTCAATAAGGGAGGATCAAAATTTCTCGGAAACGGAAAACCCGATCAGTCTCAAATTTTTACACAAGCTTTATAAATATATTTTTTAGTGATTAATCGAAGGTTTTTTCTCGCCGATAAATATTTTCCAATTTATAAAAAATTTAAGGCCGAAATTTTTATCGAAAATCAATTTTTTTTTTTGATAAGTAATTTGTTAAAAATCAATGGCCGCTATTCACAGTCGTCATAAAGTTGGCTGCTGTCTTTAGTGTCGTATTAATAATACAAACTAAAGTCAGCTTTAACTTAAAGCCAACTTTATGACGACTGTGAATAGCGGCCAATATTTTTACGTATTCCTTCGATTAAGAATTATGTAATATGGTACATTATACTTTCGAAATCTTTTTTGTTTTTTACTTTATTATTTTAATAACTAAGTATTGTCATCGATTTTTTTAAAAAAAAATTTGCTACTCTGAAAATTTTTATTTTCACGTTTCATAACTAGAAGACACGAAAAAAGCAATAAAATTTTCAGTCCGTCTGTCCGCCGTACGCAAAAACATTTGGAGGTTCGTAGTTACCAAACGCTTTGAGATATTAAATTAAAATAGACGGGTAGGCTCCTTGAAGTGACCAAATTTTTAGGGGTGGGGTGCGAGGGGGAAGCATTTTAGATGGAAAATTTTGGTTTCTAGATCTCAGTAACCGCTACGTATTCTTCGTATGAATACCTAGAACTTGTGCCGGAAAAATAATAAAGTTACGCCCAGATTGTTAGCAGATTTTTTTTTATATAAATGATTCAGATATATCGTGGTCAATGCAAAACGCGTTTCCGGCAATCGGCTATAGCAGTTTATACGATTTGTTTGGAACGTCAAACTTTAAACACGTTTTTCTCGAAACCACTTTTTGCGGAGTGCGGTACGTTATACAGCTTTAACGAATAAGCTGATTTTAATTAATAAAAGCCTAAAACTAAAACTAAATTTGGGGAGCACCAACGTCGAGTTTTTTTTATTCCACCTTTTTTTCATTTGATCGATTGATTGAAAATCGGAAAGCGATGGGGCCCCACAAATTTGATCTAGTTTTATAAAAATTTTGGATTTTTGGTTTCAGATCACTTGGAAAGGCTGTAAAAGGTACCGCATGCATCAACTCACGGCGATCGCGCCCTTAGCTGCCGCCGCCATTTTGCAATAGTTTTTTTAATGAAAAAATCACATTTATTCTTCACTTGTATCTCTATACAACCTGCTAATAGTTTTTTCAAGTTTTTTCAATATATGAGCCGTTGATTTTAAAAGTGGAATAAGTCCATTCCGTTTTTAAATCGACATGCTTAACGGTTTACGTTTTAACATGTTTAAAAATATTTATGCCATCTTTCAAAAAAATTTACTGGTATTTGTTAAAAGTGTGATGAAACAATTGCATCAACAGATTCTCAGAAAGTTGCTTCGTGTCGTATAGAATAATGTTACAATATCACAAAAAATATTTTTTTCAAAATGGACTTATTCCACTTTCAAATACAACGGCTCATATATATGCATATGTATATATTTATTTTATATCACAAAAAATTGTGGCATTTTTCGGGCCTTTTAACTGATACCTGCCTGACCTTAAACAGGCAGCATATGAACCTGGGCTTTAAAAAAAAAATCCTGCTTCTGTAGCTACTTTCTGCTTTTATTATTTCACGGCCCTTAGTCTCCGTTTGGCGTTGATTTTTCACGACAAACTTTATTCATGAAGTTCCTGGAACTGATTTAAAACCCGAAATTTCAGATCCAAATTGCCACAATCGGGAAACAGCATATTTGTCTGTAATTAACAATCCAAAGCTAATCGAACGACCAACTTTATACTGAGCTATAAAAGGCGAACCTGCCTTCTCTTCAGTGCCACAACATGACAATTAACTGGAAATTTATGACAGCGGATGACGCTATATAGTTTTGCCGCTTCACCAACATATCGCTCACTTTCATCCGTCCTTCGTCCAGCTTTCAGCCCTTCTGAAACGGATTTGTAAACATTTCGAAGATTTCTTGAAACAACCGCCAAGCAGGCCATTAACGACTGCCGGTACATCCGATTTCGGGCCGAATCGGGGAACCGGTGACTGCGGTAGACCTCATCGAAATGCCACCCCTTCCACTCCGCCCCCACAATATTTGAAGATCAAATCGAAAAAATCAAATCCAAAATCCGTTTGCCACATATCCGCTCGCCACGACCACGAGAAGCACCAGCTTATACGGCCGCACACCAGGTCCCAATTTCCCGATTCGGTTCGACCATAAAATACATTGAGGATGTATTTTCGTGAAAATTTATTTTCTTTATTCCCACTATGTGGCTATTTTTAATTTTTACAGGTGCCCGAAAATTAAAATCATCACCGCGCATCGCGAGCCCGTTTTCACTCCTTCCTCTTCCGAAACCCTGCAATCGTCCATAATCTCGAGAATGTCTGATTCGGAGTGTATACGCATTTTTCTTCTATTTTTGAAAATTTTGAACGCGTCCCAGTCGGAGCTTCTAGTGTTTCTTTATCTCTACAGTATTTTTCACGTCTTTCATTTTTCTTGTTTTTCTTTCAGATTTGGTGAGGAAAAATCACACCATGAGGCACAATTCAGTTCGGGAAGTCGAAATCTAAATCTGCATTGCATCGCCTGGAGATTATGATAAGTTGGGAATACTCGTATGTGTAAACAGGAAGCTATAGAGATCGCGCTGCTGGAAGCCGTGGAGGCCAGGCCACTGAAAGCTTTAGGATTCTTTAAAAAGTCATTTAAACGTCATAGCAGACTCATCGGTATCCTATCTACAGGTAGACGCTAAATAAATCGATAAGAAGAGTCATTTATCAGACAGCCAATGATTCGAGACTGATCCACGTCCGAAGATTTACTAGGAACGTTTTTGGAATTAAACATGAACGGAGCTCGTAATTACAGGCCGATCGGAATTTAAACCGATTTCGAAGCGAACCATGGAGTTCCGGGCCAACAGCTTGGATTCGGAGCAATCAACAAGTCGGTACCAATTAAAAGTAATTATTTCAATAAATCCTCTAATAGGAGTTCCAGCAGATTTGATCACTCTGTAGATCAAAAGGAATGGCAATTCTTTTTGAATCTTTGGTTTTCGCAGAAACAATAAACTTTTCATTGCCAAGATGTCTGAGAAGAAATCAAATCTACCATTGATCACTGCGTCATCACCTCAACCAGGTATTTCAGGAAGCGGATCCCAGATATTGAAATTGGAAGTCTTAGTTCAGAAAAATATTTCGCTTACAATTTATTAAATATTTTGGTTTTGTTCGGCTATTAAGAATTTTGAAGTCAGTAGCAGTCTATACGTAAAAGCATTTTATCTTAAAACACCTTTCAGGATTTTCGGATATTCAACCCACAAGTGTTGCAAACGTTTTCAGAATTTTTGCCATATCTCTTAGGTTTGATAAAATATCAAACTGGTGTTACTTTAATCATATATTGTACGGGGTTTTCTTGTTTTTAGAACAGCTTATGCTAGAAAGTTGAAATTCGGTATGTATGTATATGTATCAACTAGAAAAGTAATTTGGATGAAGTTGTTTTGAAGGAGAGAGGAAAAATTATCATTGAAATTGGGATGCATATATTTTCACGAATTCTGTCATATTTCTTAGGTCTTCTGAAATATTTAATTAATTTTTCATTCTGCGAACCCTTTACATAATTGCTTACAAAGAATTTTCAAGATTTTTTGAAATTTGAACCCTACGATGGTGTCAAAGGATTGTATACTTTTTCACGAATTCCGCCATATCTATTGGGTCTGATTAGATATCGAACAAGCTTCCACTTCCACGCGGTTGTTTCATAATCGTCGTTTTCAATAGTTTTCCCTATTCAAACCATAAGAGGTTATGAAAGGGTTAAACAGCTACAATATCGATGTGCCCAGAAACTTAGAAACCCATACCGGTTTAACTGTGTTTGAGTTCGATAGCTTTAGTTGAGGTCTTTTAAGCAATCTGAAGCTAAATACGATCTAAAGAAAAATGCAAGTAGTGCTGCTCAGCCGTCCGAAAAAATTTAGATCTTGTTACTCTTGTAACTAGTCTTGCGCATTCTAGTTCACCTTCGCGAGAAAGAAATAATAGATGGTGTAGAGAAATCTGATTACCTAAAAATGTTCAAAGTCGCAAATCGTGAGACTGAATGTATTGACCTAAAAAAAAAAAAGATCCTCACTTCCCTCGCGAACTGAAGTAGTTTCTTCTTTTAGTTCCCACTTCGCGAGACTTGAATGACACATGGTGTACGCAAATGGGATGACGAACTACTTCCTACAAACGAACTAGAACCGGAATTCACTGCGAACTAGTTCGTTCATTTCACTTATGGGAACGCTCTTCCGAACTGGTTCGTTCACGAACTAGTTCGTTCACGAACTACAAATGCCTACGTGTAACCTCTTCTAAAGTTTTCATTGATACATATGTAGTTCAATTGCGTGAGTTTCTGCTTAGAAGATTGGCATATATGGCATATATGCATATATGTCGGCCCTTGGTGCCTTGGTCCTTCTCCAGTTCCCCCATTTGTATTTTCTCCGGTTCTTGATTTTCGCAAGGACAGTCGCCTTCTTAGGGTTGGCGTTAATTCACTTTCTGTGCACCAGAGTGCTGCCGAGTATAGTCCTTTTTGCAGTATGTTTGAGATAGTGTCTTCAAACTTGCCTCATACTGGGCTGGTTATGTCGTCGGCGTATCCTAGTTTTAGTTTAGTATGATAGCTTCCAAAGACTGAAATAATGATCCTGTCCGCTGCAGTAGCCACCTCGGAAACCACCAAGTGCGTCGCTCTAGTTCACAATTTAACCAGTAGTAAGTTTTGTTTTTGTCAAACCATTCTTCGGACTTTTTTGAAGTCAAAAACAATATCACCGTCAGCCACGTGGTTATTTCAAATAATCTGATCGAATAAATGAAATAGAAAATTATTTTTAACCGTCGAATAAAAATTGGAATCTTAATTGCCAAACTAAATAAAATCGCATTATCTCCTCGTTAAGATCCTGTCAGCTAATAGTATAAAATCCAATTAATTGCAGTATAACACTAGCGACATGACAGCTAGTTGCGTGTTCCTTAAGGGCTACAACTCTGTTCAGTTTGCGTCGTTAAACCGAAATATCTTCATCACAGAGCCGTTAAACGCCTATCAGCCATTTATGAAATTTTTTAAAAAAAAACACATTAAACTAATTTTAAAAAAATCTTAAACAAGACAACAAGATTGTCCCGACTGGGAGGCACGTCTTCCGATAAAAGTAGCGCTTCCACATTGTTAGCTTGTCAGCGTCTCCATTAGCATCAGCGGTATCCCAATCAGACGTTGTTGCTCCCGTATCAGAAAATCGCGTCATTCGATGTAGTATCGAGCGACGGTGGGATACCCAGCGTCAATGTCATCCGAATGATTTAATGTCTTTGTAACGATGTTATGATCATTTACGGTGCCGCTACATAAAACATCCGTCACGAAACGGATTTAAATCCGAAAATTACCGACAATGTTCTTAAGGAGTTGAACCAGCAGAAGATCTCGTTTGGAAACCACCCGAAATTTAAGTACGCAATTACACAGGTGGTAACAAGTTTTAGGACAAAAACATCTCTTTCATTTCACGTATTATGAATAATAATAAAATAGAGAAGTTCGGCCAGCGAAAAACCGGTAAATTTGAAAAAATAAAACGCCGACCATCAGGACCCAATATGGTGCGACGTAGTGAAACTTCTGGGGAAATGTCTTGCGGCCTAAGGACTCAAGACGAAAACATGCCCCACAAATTGATTTCCAATCGAAGGGATCTGGTTGTCACTTCGAAGTTCGATTCCTATATAAAGACGAGAAAATAAAGTTTTGGCTCTACCCACAAAAATCAAAATAAATACAAAATAATAATAAACCCTCAAACTTAAGATTCAAACTTAAATACTTGTGGTAGAATTTTTCAAGGGTTTTTGTATGGCAACTACCCGAAGGATTTTCCATTGCGGAGCTTATAGACAAGCCTTCATATTCGTAACAACTTGTCCTGTTTCCATTCAGTTTGTGGAGGATTTTGGGCAAGAATCATGGTTTACGCGCTTTCAAGATTCAATTGGTGCAAGAATTGAAGCCGAATGATCATCGCTTGCGCCTTGCATCGTGAGTTCTCCGTTGGAAGTAGATCCATACTTTTTACCGTAACTGTTTACTGTCTCAGAAGCAGGAGCTTATATTGCTTAAAGGTTAATCCTGAGCTTACAAAGTCACTCTATCTCTCTATTGTCTAAATCTTATCTAGAATTCGTCCCTAGATTCCGTGACTAAATTATTGTTCAAAAACTTCTTGTTGGCAGTGTGTATAATACAAGTTTACTTCTTATGGATATTGATGTACTTCTTTAGATTTGTATTGCATGAAGTCACCCATGTGGAGCAGATGAAACATTAAAAGATACCCCGCACTGCGTACTGGCCATGCTGGATGCATATGTTGCAATAAGAGCATATTTGACGCGAACTAAACGCGATCGCAGAAAATTACATACTAGAGCTAATGACCTTAGGCAGGATGATGTATAAACATCAAACATAGTACATGATGACATCGTTCATTTTGCTATTGATGTAAGAAATCCAAAATGATGTAGGTATTAGGTATACAGAGATATGATATTCCTACTTAGCTGACAGATTCTTGGAATTAATCTGATAAAATGATGAGAAAGATATGTGCGCACTGTTAAGTCCAACTTTATTATGTGTCACTCAAAAATTTCCCCGCTATCTTCTGAACTTAACGCATTTTCAAGTTACCGTGCGCTTGATAGATCGAAAGATTTCAGGATTTTAGTCAGTAGAACTAAGAACAACTTGAATATCTAATCGAGCACAAGAAATATGGCGAATTTCATTGAAACATAATAAACTCATTTTCACCTACTTTGGGGTTGCATCCTGAAAAATTACTCAAACGGTTTTTATTCGTTTGTATAAAGAGTCAGTAGAAGTAAGAAATCTTCACATATCCACCTTCCAGACAACTTATCATCGTCTTGCTTTCACAGTAGAAAAACTGACCTCGTCTGCAAACCCTGTATTTTAATTCACTATAGTGACCGATCATTTGCAGTTCGTAATCCGTCGCGAACTAGTTCGTTGCTTTAGTTCACTAGGTCGCGAGAGTTCAGTGTAAGATGGTGTAGGCAAATGTAATGACCTAAAAAAGGTCCCAAATTTGCAAGTATACGGCAATGCATTTGCGAACTAGTTCGTTCGTAAACTACATAAGCCTAACGTTGACTCAACAGTTTTCAGCATATTCGGTTGAGTGTGTGCGAGAAGTGTGGAGAGCTTCATACGCTATTGTAGTTATCTTTGGAGACTTCGACATCATTGATTTAGGCTTGGACTGCCAGGGAATGAGGATTTTGATTTTAAATTAGATTCTTTAGAGAAGTTAATTATACTCTAGATGAACATATAGAGTATTATAAGTTTAATCCAGCCCGAAAAGTTTGTAACGCATAGAACCGAGCCTCGGACGAAAAAAAAGTTATATATTATTTTGTGTTTATTTTTGGCCAAAACCCCCAAATCCGTTTGCTGTCCGTCCGTCCGTCCGTCCGTCCGTCCGTCCGTCCGTCCGTCCGTCCGTCCGTCCGTCCGTCCGTCCGTCCGTCCGTCCGTCCGTCCGTCCGTCCGTTAGCACGATAACTCAAGAACGCGTTGACCTAGGAAGTTGAAATTTTGTCACAACTTGTAAAATGGAAAAAGTAAGGCTAAGTTCGTTAATGGGCGATATCCTTTCACTCCTTCGGGTACCTCCCATACAAGAGTCCTTGAAACACGTTTTCCCAGTTATTGCTCGAATGCTTCAAGTTAGGAGCTTGAAATTTTGCATACGGATGGTTTAAAATGTTTGAATTGAATGTTCCGAATATGATGCAAATGGAATGAGTCCTTCGTGAAGCAGCCTAGAAAAGTCCTTCAAAAACGTATGCTTTTTACTGAATTCACTATAACTCCAGAACGAGTTAGAGCAGGAATTTAAAATTTTACAGGAATTAGTTTTATACCAAAACCAAGACGGAGTTTAATTATTAGCGCCATCGGTTGACTCCTTCGGGTAGCTGTCATACAAAAGTCCTTAATAAACATATTCACCAATATTGCACGATAAGTTTAGAAAGCTTTCATTTACGACTTTGAAATTTTACAAACATTAATTTTATAATAGTCGCAGCTGAAACTATTAATATGAAAAATATCCCATAAGTCCTTCATGTAGTTGCCATACAAAAATTCTGTAAAATGTCCTAACTTACTTTATGGAACTCACTATAAATCAAAAAATCGACCACTACACAAAAGTTACTACCTGTAAGTAAAAGGTCATGTAATAATTGCTTGTGCACTCCTCATTCTTTTGATATATTTCCAACTAAAATATAAATCGGAGTTCAGTATTTCATCTAGAGTATCATACGATTGGCTTGCAGCCGATCGTGACTGCGTTATGTTTTTTAAGCCATTTCGCAGATATTTCGAATCCTTGACCCCATTTTGGGAAATAGGGCAGAAGTAACTCCAGAGATACTAGCGCTATGGTTCCACAAAGTTTTAGTGACCGATAATTTAAATGTTGATACAGAAAACGAATATCAACACAAATTTACTAATCGCGTAACCTTTAGATGTAATTTAAATCATCGCGTACGCACATCACTAATTGAGAATGTGCGGGCAATTACTCGTATGTAACGCTGTCCCCATTTGAAATTTGTCCACGGATTTGTTTAACCCGCTACCGATGGGAAGCTATTACCAATTCATTGCAGCCATTTAGCACTAATCAAATCCTTGATTGTTCCAATTGATCCAGATGTTGGTGCCAATTGCTTGATTGCTCCCTAAATTGACGGACGTTATTCTCCATCAGGGTTCTGATTTCATCGAATTAAAATGATCGCTTCCGAACTCTTTGGAATCAGACAGGCTTTGGATTTGTATGCGGCTGTGGGTCACGCGTTTATTCATCCCTGCCGTTCGATTTGATTTTTTTTTTTTTTTAAATCAATTGATTTATTGATTCTGGTCGGAGTGTTTTGAGTGGTGGATTATGCGCGAACGAGGGACCCTTTTATCCGGAAATTTTAAGATCTAAATGATGGCACTATTAGTCGAAATCATATTTACAGTTCGGGCTAAGTTACCCTACGTTTTTTGGGAATGGAATTAAATAGGAAACCTCCAGCTACGCTTCGAAGACGTATGAAAAGACGACAGCTCACATGTGTGCACTTCTTAATACTTTTGACTCTTTGGAAATTTATGTGCGGCAAGGTTGAAAATGAAAACTGTTTGTCTTTTCCGAGGTGGCGTTCTGTGTCGTACTAGTGGTATCCGTCGTATCCGTCGTGACTATTATAGACGCATGAACGTCTCAAAGTCGACTTTAGCGATACTGTAAGACCAACGCTAGGATACCACTCGAGATCCAGACGATACGCTCGCTTTACCACTTAATAAAAGGTCACCGCATTTTCTTTGCCTAGTAAACTGCACTCGGTGTTTTCCTCGAGATTTTGTTTGGACTCATAAAGTGTGACTCGGGATTACAGAGAATTTATTGCCAGTGTAGTGCCTAATTTCGTAAACAGTCAGGAACTTCTTGTTTTCCGGGATATTATGCTATTTCTTAATTACCTTTAATTCTGTAAAGGAATTCCCTAATTAGTGCTAACATGACCTAATTTTAGATTGCGACTTTTAAGATAATTACCTCTAAGTTGTTTATTGCTGAACACATTTCGTTATGTAAATATAATGCAGTGGCGGTAATCCCAGAGCAGAAATTAAAACTTCTTGGTGAATCTACGCTTAAGCTAGTATTACACTGTATGACCACGCTTAAAGTTCAGTATAATCAATACGAAATAGTAAATTCGAATTACAGTATCCGCTCGGTCAAATTCGCTCTTTTTGATCGGAAATTCTAACTTAAAAGTTAGCACGACGTCGTTACGACGTTACAGACAGAAAGTCGTAGATACATAATTAAGATATATTATAAAGGAATCTTACCTTTTTGGTCGTTGATAAAATCTCTAGCCAACCAAAACAACTATTGGTCATTTCAAGTCTAGATAATAACTTTTTAGTTATGACAACAACGACGTGCTGATTTACGTTACGTATCGTCAACATTTACATTTACTTAAAAAAGCACTTTATAATATATTAATAAAGTATTTATTTATAATACGCAAGTTTCTGTTGGCTATAAGATTGCGCGAGACACTATCAAAAAGTAATGACAAAAAATTACAAAATCGTATTGATTGTAAACCGATTGATTGATATTAAACAAGTTACTTTGGCGACATCCTGGTTAGAAACATAGCCAGGTAGTTATATTATTTATTTGAAAATATGACAAAAAAGCTATTTAAATTACTCAAAATTTATTTCAGTTTATTTTTGGTAATAGTTTTTTAGTTATAAGTTATTTGTGCGTCGGTTCGGTTAGTTTTATTTTCAAATTGTGAAAATGCAATACAATATTTGAGAGTAAAAAAAAAACGTTTTTACTTATCAGTTCTATTAAAATTATGTACATATATGAATAAGTGTTTTAGGGCCAATTCATTTAAATAAACAAATTATAAACAAAAACTCAGAAAAACTTGAAGAATACATTTTTATTTCAGAGAGATATAAAACAACATTTCTGAGAAATAATCAAAAAATTTGTTAAAAATAATCAGGCATGAAATTTTTAACATAATTCTTAAAACTTGTATATTCACCCATTCGCAACCAACTTTTGTAAAGGAAAGTTAAATGAATAACAAACTGGTTGCAAGACAACTTTAAGGTTACAGCAACCAGGAAAACCCATTTACGGTTTATAAATAAAATTTTGATCGGTGAATTCCATGAAGCAATCAAATAATTCCGTGGAATTCGGTAATAGTATTATACTGGAACTAGGGTATATCGTAATACCAATTTAAATTGTCACCTTTAGCAATTCAAGGGATCTGAATTTGGTACAGCAATACCATCAACTAAACGAAGAAGACGACGAAATACTGAACTTCTACTTAGAATGAGGATAATGGCTAAGCTAAGTGAGCACTTCTTTTTATAAGACCGAAGATGGCTTAAGCATATGGTAGACTGTACAACATAAAATAGTTATAATATGAGTCCGTAGATCTATACCTACTAATTTTAAATCTCGAATTAGAGCGAGTTTGGCCTTATTAAATCAACTTTTATTTAACGACATTTGAATGGGAGCTTCGTTATTAGCCGAGTCTTGCGGCATTCCGTTTCACTACCTTCGAAAAAGAAAAGTGTTCGTCCCACTCAACAACGCGTTGGCGTTCCCGCTAATTTCCGCCAGTTAGTTATTGTTCAAATCCTGAAATCATGTTTTAGATGAAAACATATTCGTTACGCATCGGACCTAAGAGATATCAAGGAATTCGTGAAACTATACTGGTTCGATATCGAAAAATACTGAGAGTAATTTTTAGGTCTTTATACAAATAGCACGCAGAAAAGCAAATTAATTTCGGTTTGATCCAGATTTTGAGAAAAATGTTTTTACTCCCATACAGAGTTAACGAGAATCTCGAAATCATTATATAATATTTTAATATTTAGAAGATATTTGTATAACTAGCATGTAGAAGCGGTAACCAATTCGACATTTCAATGGGTTTAAGAAATATTGAGCATATTTTTTCACTCCTCCGTGGGTCGATTATCAAAAAATCACGAAATTAATTTTTAGGCGTTTGAATAAGTAGCTTGTTAAAGGTAAAACCAATTTGATGCCTTATCGGGTTGAGATGATATTAAGTAATTCGTGAAAACAGCGCTTTCTTGCTCGAATATTCAAAAATGCCTAAATTATTTTTTAGTGTCTTGAATATGGGAATACTAATTTCAAATCTTCGAACTGAGAGTTTTTGAAAAATACTCAACCGATTTTCACCCATTTGGGTGTTTAATTTCAAAAAATCCCAAAATTGTTTGTTAGGCGTTTATAAGTAGCTTGTAGAAGATCAAATAAAAATGATCTTACCGGGTCGAAGATAAGTTGAGAATTTCATGAAAATAAACATAAAGCCTCTTCACCCATCTTTGCCGAAATTTAAAAATGGAGAAATAATTTTTTTGGCGTTTATAAAAGGCTCCCGTAGAAAAAAGAAGAATATTTGATAGCTCATTCGGCCTAATCGATTTTAAGAAATTTGTTTCTGTTAGGCTTGTGTAGTTTGCGAACGAACTAGTTCGGAAGACCGTTCACCTAAGTGAAATGAGCGTATAGTTCCGTAGTTCCAGGTGAAATGCTGGAAGGAGTGTGCCGATCCTTCATGCATTGAGTGCCGATCCTTCATGCATTGAGTGCCGATCCTTCATGCATTGCCGAGGACTTTCTTTAGGTCATTGGATTGTACACAACATAAAGCTTTTACACAGAGGATTTATTTTTTTTTAGGTCATCACATCAACAACTTTGTCAAAGGTATCCAACAATTATGAAACTTTTTTCATTACATAATTTAAACTGCGAATTTATCGTTACTTTGGACTAAATCTTTGACAATGAGGAAATTCTTAGGCTTTTATCCTAAAGCATTAATCGTCTTCAGACCTTATCGAAACAAAGTAACGAAAAGCATAAATGTCTGACAACAATCACGTTCCCAAGGGGTACAAATGGCGAGCGATTTGTTCTGTAACAGTCACAAGGACAGTTTTATAAAATTTCTATTTCGCTTGAGCTATTAATTACTTTTGGCATTTACGCATAAAACGCCTATAAATTTTCCACTCTTTCGTAAAAAAGAGTGTTAATGCTACGATAAATCAAACGTGTACAATCGCATTTAAAACGCCACCCCAAGGAATGTCCGTTCCGAAGACTTTACTACAGTATACCTGCTGCATACTGATTCCAATAGACAGCTAAGACGTCTAAGATCCAGCTAAGACAGACCTTGATGGTTCTATTTTCGTTAAATTTTATTTATTTTTTTTATATTCATTTGATGCGTTTTTTTTTCGTAAAATTTATGTTATGCGATTCTGTCAAATGCCATGTCACAATTTGTTGAGAACGGCTAGAATCTCCGGAACAAACTAGCAAATGTTGTACACTTGGACGATGTTGGCGAATTCCAGATTGAACAAAGCCTGCCTGGCGAAAAAGCGGCAGTAGCCAATATTAGCTCATCTTTTTGGCATACGGACAAGAATGGGCTTGTGGAGCCAATTAATTGATGCCATCAGCGTTTTGCTACTGGGAAGATGGGTTCGGCCAAAGGTACGACATTGTCCACCAAGTAGGAAGACGATGATTCTTTGGATTCTCTTGATGGTCGCTGGTGTTCTTGGGATTTTAATTAATTTCGCGAGTGTTTCTTCGGTCGCGGAATTCGCGTTATGTTCGAATGGACGCAAGCGGGAGCCGAGCACGCAGTAGAATTGTCAAGCGGAAGAAACACAGCCTCTTTCAAGCGCAATGTACTGTCGTGTAATTACCGCCAATTCAGTGATGGAGGACAACAAGCAAGCAAAGTACCTCGTAACTTGAGACAAGATCCGAGATAGGCATTTTACGGCCTGGCGTTCTTGGATCTTGGCTAGAACAACGGCGGTATGGAGGCTTCAGAACGTGGCAGCAGTATGGATACGAGGAGTTCCTTCTAATTGTCTAATTCAAATCGATTGAACTTGGACCCCTTGCCAAGTGAGTTCAGTAGCCTCCTGGCAAGGGTTCGGCCTGTTTATGTTCGTTCAGCTATTTGAAGAATTCTTGAAATGATCGTTTTCGGCTCTTTGTTGTTGGCCGAGAAGGCGGTAATGATGGGCAGCTGTTTGTACAGAGCTCGTCTGTTGCAATGGAGTACGAAAATCTATGAATGATGTTGTGTTGATAGAGCAAATACCAATTGTACTCAATAAAGTCACTTTTGATCGATGGGAAGATTGATCTCTTCGACGCCATGTGTTATAACATACTACCTGCCTTCATTTATAATTAATTTTTTTTTTTTCTTGGTAAATGAACCGATGAAGTTACTTGGGATTATGTGAAGTTTATATTCAACTGGTCAGGTCTGTCTAGTATGATTACGTCTGTTCCACTGTATGCAGTATCGGACTAGCCTTGCTCATTTTAGTTCACCATAGTGAGCGATCATATTCGATTCCCGATCCCTCGCGAATTATTATAGTTCGTTCAATTAAAAATACAAGGTTTTCCGGTAAATACTGTTAAATTTATTTTGTGTGACGTTTCGGACTCGACTGAGTCCTTTATCAAACTCGTTCAATTAGTTCATAGTTCACTACTTCAGGGGAGTTCAGTGATGAGTAGTCGTAGTTCGAAGGTAGTTCTAGTAGGATGATGACCAAAAAATGGATCAGTAGATCTAGTAGAACATGATGAGCAAAAAAAAAGGCACTAGTTCCGTATGGCAACAAAAACGCTCTCATTATTTTAGCAATAGAAGTTTTAAGCCCATAAGAAGTCTTACCACCCTACTAACAAACTACCTTCCATAAGGCCTTACCGAGGCTACGCGAAATAGTTTCGATAAGGCCTTATGGAAGGAAGTTTGCTAGTAGGGCAGTTCTAATCAATATCATACACGTCAGTTGATCTTGATGAGCGGATTGATCCGATCCAATTGGAACTCGAAAGTCGTATGATTGTAGAACTTTCAAACAATCCAAAACATTGTGCATTGAACGAAATATACTTTAGAGCTTAGATTCTACCCGTCTTATGGATTGACTATAGTCAGTGGATCGCCGATTCAATATATATTGTAATATAAAGTGGTTCACCATCACATTCACTCTCGCTCAAACCATCTTATTTTTGATATGCTCGCCTTTCATTCCCAAAAGGAATTGTTCTTCCTAGATATTGCTTATCCCCAACTTCTACCCATGTTAACAATCCTTTTTTTCAATTGGTTCCTGAGACCAATAAACCAAAATTTTTCGCTTAAAACGCTTCTCACCTTTCTCAACATGTCCCTTCTTTAGATCGCCATCCCCAAAAAACTTAAGAAAAATACCCATGCATTTGAAAAAAATTGCCCTATTTTTCAAAATCCTCATAGAATATTTTGACAAGCGAACAAGCGATTTAAAAAAAAATTCAATTTGCGGCGAGGAGAGGCAACATTCAAATTCGAATTTTTTGTTCAACGTTTTTGGCCACCTTTTGGCCACCCATTTTTGATCCCATTTTAATTTTGTTTGGATTTCTGAGAATCTGTGTAGCTCCCGTTTCGTTTGCGGTGAATAAATCGAAAATCGAAAAAATTAACTTAAAAAAAAAAAAGCCATGGTATCCCTTGCCAAATTTAAGGGCAATTTTTCAAAACTCTCTCAGAATATTTCGATTTTGACAAGTGACCCTTAAGTTGAAGGTGCTGGCGCCTCCTTTTCCAATCCGCAAACAGATTTAAGAACATTTAAAATTTGCGGCCAAAAGAGGGAAAATCGTCGCAAATTTTAAATTTCTTTTTCCATGTTTTTGGCCATCATTCAATTTGATCCGATTTTAGTTTTAATTGGATTTTTGAGCATCCGCCTCTCTTCTTTCTATCTTATTTCGTTTCGTTTACTTTTCAAAAAAATGTCAAATTTTAAGGCATAGTGTGAGATGGGAGGACTTTGAGGGCACTAGCACTCTGGCCAAGGTTGGACAGACGGAAGACTAGGGCCATATTGACATGAAAAAGTCTGCGGCTACTCTTCGGAATACTGACTAACACGGCACTACTTGCTAGGGAAGCATGCTATGGGTATGGGGATCGCTGACGCTGACGTGTGTAGGTTGCGTTAACCTATATGCCGAGGAGGACTTCATCCAAACTTTCTTGAGGTTGCAAGAAGGCGCAGTCTTTTCTTTGACAATTTGGAGAACCTAAGGTCGATAGGGCATGATAGGCTAGTATGCAGTAGTAGGGATCTTGTCCTATTTGTTGTCCTACGAGGCTCTCAATTGATCGCTATGCTTTTGGTGCCTAGTGTGCTCAGCGCTTCGCCCCTTCTTAACACTAAAACTAAAAACTAAGACATGATGTAACTACCCGAAACTTCTCTGGGCCATTTGATCGCATTCATCCAACTTCCGGAGCCCACTACAAATCAAGAAATCATTGAGGAGTTAGTTTTTAATCAAAATTAAGTTCTAGATTGTATTTGTACAATTGTGCTTAGTCTGTCGGGTAGCTCCTTAGAGTATAAGGTAGCTCTCATACAAAAAACTCCTCTGGAATTTTAGTTTCCGAGATTTTATGATCCTTATTTCTCAATTTTGAATTGCAGGTATTTTGTATTTAGTGATTTCCAATTCCAGGATTGTGTATTCCAAACTTTTGTACTCTAAATCTGTATTTCAAGATTGCGGACCAAACACGTGAACTTGTTTACCGATTTGTTAGTTTTTAATATGACGAAATGATGTCAAATTGGGTCACATGCTCATATCATATATGGAATTAGGTATGTTAGGAATGATGATACTCTTTTGCAAATTTTCAGATTAATAAAATTGTTTCCTTTGTTCGTAGTCTCGACGTACAATGGAACTAGCAGCATTCTATCGAAATCAGGTCAGCCTGAACTACAATCATTTAATCTTAGCTCACGTGGCATCGCATCCCAGAAAATCGGTCACTTCTTCCCTAATCTGGTATCTTATTCCCAGGGAATTACCTCAATTCGTCTCAAGTTTCCACAATACCTATAAGACGTTCCGTCTTCGAGCGAAGGTAAAGACTTTGTTTCCGTCTTCTGGGCCCATGATTGCTTCAGATTGTGGACGAACTTGTATTTTCACGATGTAGAGCTCTTGACCAAGTGTATCATCGTCAGAAATTCTTTTTTTCTTATATAAAAAGTCGATTTGTCTCTTGCATCTTGACTGGTCGGTACTTTAAAAATCACCGATGAAATGGGAAAATTATGACGGTAAAAAGAAAATTATATGGTTGGTGATGCAGATGATTTTCATCTTTTTCAGATGATTTTCATCTTTTCTTCGATGAAGAGAGAACGTGGATAAGATATAGAGTCGAAGACGCTGGGTATCTTTTGGTTGCTTGAATTTTCCCGTAGAGGTTGCTTGATATTTCTTCGATCAAGTTATGTTCACGCAATGCCCTTCAGCTGTGCCTGGACACCAATAAATTTCGTATAACGATGCATTTGGTATAGTAAACGGGCTGCTAAATGGACCCGACTAACTTGTCTTACCTGAGCGTGTCCGCTAAATATATTCTTGAATTTATTCTCATAGCAAGCCACCAACACTACGCCTAGATGGAATCGGCAATGATTACATCTTGCAGGGATTTCAATTAACTTTGGCAACTACCAAGTGGGCTGGCAGGTAATTGTCGGGTGTTTAAGGATATTTAAGCGTTCAATTGGTTCGGTAATTGCGTTCGATATCGATTTATCGTTTTTGTAACGGCAATTGTCTTAGAACATGCATCGGGAGTGGCTGGTAGCTCAATGGATGATTTAAAGATCTTCATCTCGGGCGCAATGATTCAAAAGATCGATTATTTTGTTAAGGAGTTGAGAAGCAATTTGGAACGGTAGTCTATGGAATTATTTAGAATTTTGATAGTTAAGACCTTTGAAGGCTATCACGATAGAGTGCCGGAAGAAAGTCAGTAAGGACTTGATAACATGATGCGAAATTCCATGAAAGTGCTAGATGTGGGGTTTGGGGGTGCCTATAAATTGGAATGACTGTAAAATTAAGTTGTTTTTAAAGATCTCTTGGAGATAAACTGGAAAGATCAGTTTTAGTAGGCGATAATTTTGATTTGATTACACCATGTACTGTTTATGCTTGTAAGTTGAAACTTGTTAGAAATAATGAACAGTGACATGAGTGCGCCCAATGTGGGGCAGGACCAAGATATATCGAATCAACCAAGTCACATAAAATAGTCTGGGTGGCTTAGAGGCTATAGAGCACTTGCCTTCGGTGCAAATGGTTCGAATCTGCTTCGCGACAAGAAATTTTCGAGAATGGGATTGGATGCCGCCGGACTACCAGTTCACTCAGCTGTAAATGAGTTAAAATCGGGGTAATGATCACGGATGAGAGTGTGGCTGACTACACCTCCTAGTGCTCCGTTGGTCTCGTAATGAAGAACCTCTAGCATTACTTCAAGCCAATAGAACTAAGCCACAATTTGAAGTTCCGAAAGCCCAGAATAGAGTCCAGAAAATCGGTACTGGCAATAAGAATTTAAAGGAAATTTGAACAGCTTTTGGTAGTTATCATATCTCGAAACCGGGAAGAAAATGGGTATATGTTTGAATGATACTCATACCCAGTTTGATTCTAACTTATTATAAAAACTCACACTGTATTTACGTTTTTAGGTAAATACTTTCAGATGTCCTGAGGATTGTACAAAAAAAATGTATCCGAAATTTAATTAATAAATTAAGCAAGCTAATTGTATGTAATTTAAATTTTTGTGTTTTCTTAAAAGAAATCATTTCGAATAAATCAACGTAACCAAGTCTGAGTTTTCCCCCAAATCGAATTATGTGGGCGTGATTTTCTCATAAATAGACTTTAGCTGATTGCAAGATTCAAAATTATAATCGATACAGCGAAACAAAATCGCTGCATAATAACTCATGCAGTCCGGAACAAATAAATTTAATCTATTTCAGCCCTTAGTTTAATTTTCCGAGCACACAACATGTTTGTTGGCATAAACTCAACAATCACTTAAATTCTGGACTGTCTTCCGCGTTGAATATGATTTATAATAGCGTAGCGATCGTCTTCGAGACAAACTAACGACAGAAATGTTCGACAAACCTTTCGCTACGAAAATAGAAAATCTTTTACAAAGCTGCTACGGCAGAGAAGAAGACTATCGTCATTTTGCATAAGCGAACTCGCCAAGCCAACTATAATATGACGGGATAGTGTTCTATACACTTGTAGACAACATATCCTAATTCTTAATTCTCTGATTGCTTTATTAAATCCAATTATTCACGGATAATCGTCAATAGACTCCGCCAGCTGGCACCGACATCTCCCATACGAGGGACAGGACAAACAAGTCTATTTATTGCATCGCCCGTCCGAATTCGGATGAGTATCCACCATAGTGTCTGTCTAGTATACTTTCCACTATATGGTCCCTTCCCTATGCTAGAGTCATCCGTATAGTCACCGAAACAAGTCACAGTCACAGTTTCGCCTCGCTAGAAATCCACCGGAGATCATTTACGAAACGTCTCAAATATTCATCCGTGTACCTTTAACAGACAGACCAAACATTTGTACACTGTTTGATTCGAATTATTCCAAAAAGCACTGAAACATGCCAAACTATTTGCACGCTAGTTCTCGCGAATTTTTACAGACAAACTGTTTTCACCTCCTCCTGTGCGAAATCCATTTCGATATGGTTGTGACCGCTCAGCATATGATCCAACTGGAAATATCTTTGAGGAAATCTAATTCGGTCTCGAAGAAAGCTAATTTAATCGAAGGATTCGAATGGATACCGCGAAATTCCAAAACAAATTTAGCTAATTGCGAAACGGGGGAGTACAGAAATAGGAAATATGTTCGGCATTAATTTCGAGAATTTTTAAAATTTTTGATCAAAAGATGCTTACTAATGCGCTTCAAGTTCAGTTGCTGGCCATATATTTGTCCGAACACATCATATGCAGGCAACTATGCCCATCAAACAATTTGAAGCAGATGTACCGCGGAAAAAATTCTTATGTTCGCGGTAAGTGAAGAAAAATTGCATTTTAGATCGAATTTGTCTAACGCGAATTTTACATAGGTGCCCCACATACGATACACCTAAATGATTTACTTATGGTCCACAAACATGATTCGAGAAACAAAATAAAACGCAATTATTTTCAAATGATTGTAAGTGAATTCCCATGAACTTCACTTTCAGTACTGAATCGGAGTACCTGTTTATGTTGCACGGGCAAGACTGTAGAAAATTATAGCTAGAGATGATGTGATAAATAATTTTATTCATATTAAAGTATATAATTAAAATATAGCATAAAAAACAAGTTTTCTTTAATTTAATTAAAAATTAATTTTAAATAAATTCAGAAACGCAAGTACAATGGTTAATTTCGTTAAATTGTCTATCGAACTATATAACTCAAACCAATCAAATTTGAACTTACACCGTGTTGTATCTTAAGGGAGGATATTCAAAGCCTTTATACCAACACCCAACTGAAATAAGGCTATATTGAGAATAACGGCCAATTAATTCATATAAATTTGACCTACTTGGTGAAAACTCCTGCTATAAATGTAAAGGTTAGTCCCTTGGGTAATGCTGCAATAATTAAAAGGAAATTTAGTTTTTCTAACGAACGCGTTGAAGCTGCAAGTACAGGGTGGAACAAAAGAAACGAAGGGGTTTGAATGGTCTACAACTTCATTATTTTAATATAGTTTTCTTTTATTTTTCAGATGCTTGAAAACAAGATTTGTGAAAATTAAAATTGAAAGTTACACTAATGAACAACGAACGAAAATAATTGAATTTATTAAAAAATAATAAAGTAATTGATTTTGGAATAATAAACTTTATCAAAATGTGTTGAATGCCACTAAAAGTAATTATACAGTTTATCGCACTTTTACCATAAGTCACACTTTCAAGAAATTGAAATCAGTTTTTTTTTATCTGCATATACCTAAGTACATATTTACAAATAAGAAACTTGTTTTATTATTCTTATTATGAAAATAAATATGTTGTAGTTATCATCTTAATTTTATTTTATTATTTAGATCATAAAGTATTGTGATCGACCTGAAATTTAAAAAAAAATTTGCTATCCTGAAATTTTGTAGTTCCATGTTTTGGGACTAATAAAACCCCAAATAAGCAAAAAAAATGTCCGTCTGTACGCCGTCCGCCGTCCGCCGCACGCAAAGTCGTTTGAAGGCCCCAAAACCCGTTGAGATACTAATATTAAACTTTAATGGTGGGTAGATTGGGTGAACCCCTACGACTGGTATCTTTTCGCGGGGTAGGGTATGAGGGGGGAGGAGACGGCAGCGTTTTAATAGAAAAATTTTGGTTTCTAGATTTTAAGAGCCACTTATGCTACGAGGCTGAAACTTGGAACTTATGTACTTATGTGGACTCATTTGCAAAACAATGGTTGATAGGGGTTGAGTGGTGTGGAAGAACTTTTAAGAGGGGTTGGTGGAGTGTGAGGATAGGGGTGAAAAACTTTGGATTACTTCCAAACCAATTACACCAGGAAGATAAAATTTAATTTTTGTATATGGGATTACAAAATTTTTTAGTTTTCTAGCAATTCCGTATTTTGTAATATATACGGTACTGTTGCAGTACTCGAACCTCAAAATCAACACTCGAAATACTAATTTGTTTCAGAATTTAGTATAAGTTTCGAAATTGAATTTTATATAGCCTTCTTCCAAATTATGCCAAAGCGATTCGAGATGGATTGTATCAACATTTTGACTTAATTAAGTCCATATTTAATTCAGATTTACCGATTTGGTAATTAGACACCAATGTGTAGGTATAACATTGAAAATCAATGTTTTTGTATCCGTAATATCTTCAAAGAAAACAGTATATAAAACAAACATGTAGCAAACTTGTAGCTTGAATTTTTGTCATTTTAGGACACGTGCCCTACATATTTCTTGAGAGCTTCATTTTGTTGCTGAATTTTCAATCAAGCACAGTATTTTGTATGTGTTATTTCAAACATGAATAAAGTAAACTTGGAAGTAACATTACCTCTTGTCTTTTAATACTAAGACCTAATTAAGAACATCATCATCATCGTGTGTCGTGGCACTGTACTGCAACGGGACTTATTAAATTTGGAAAATCGTGACTCTTTCGAATTCATTAAAATTTTATGCTACACATAGTAGGTATTCAATAGAAACAAAAAAAGGTACGAACACTTTTTGATATTTTTCAATTTTAAAATTAGTTCTGTATAAGTACTGTCTCAATATTGCAGATAAGAATCTCATATGTACCGCGCTGAAAAGCCTCGGTGGTGAAGTATTAGAATATCCGCGGTTCAAATGCTGGTAGGTTTGCTTAACTTATTTATTCATGTCTTTTTTAGTCTTAATTGTTGTAATATATTTTGCGAAAATTCAATAAATAGAAGAGAGAAGAAATCCAATATAGAAAAATGCTAAAATAATAAAACTTTACAATTAATGCAGTAGCATGCCGTTATATAGGTATCTCTATGCATACAGTACTGAATCATTTAGGTTTAGCTGAATTTAGCCGGTACTGGAAACGTTCCGTTGAAGATCTGCATGGCTTAGTCCTTGAATTGCCAATGCGCTGTACAGGTTCGGTTTAGACAGACGGCAACTATCAGATTTTCTGTTTTTGGCCATCATTAACAAAACATTTACTTTATTCATAATAAGGTTTACCCAAAATGTAATTATGATAAAGCATTGTCGACTGACTCTGTTCAGTTAAACAAGGTGCACATTTACTCATTAAGTATTTCAGCTGAAGTTCTTTACGCTTCATTTAGCTAATTAAATGCAAGAAAAATGTTTAAAGTTCGTTAACTGGTGCCCAAGAAGCAGAAGAATGCAAATCATTTACCGAAGAATGTTGTGGCTTCGGGAGCACTGTATGCTCGCTGTCTTATTAACCATTCGGAGATGCAGGAATATGTGCAATCCTCCAAATGACATTCTCAACCGTGGAAATCTGTAAGTAATCCAAAGTCTTAACCCCAGCTAAGATCTGGGTCTTGCACATTTCAACAGGAGTAGGTATATGAGAAATGTTCTCCGTACGACACGGGTTAAAACGTACATTGTGTAATTGATTTTCATCGGCATTCACCGACACTCTCCTGAAGACGCTATAAATCTGTCAAATGAACCGAAAGTGAGCCTTCAAGCTAGAAATCCATCATCCAAGAATTAAACGTTCCGTGGCATAGCTAACTGCTAGTTCCACAATCTTAACACATAAGCGAACTGTAATCGCCGAAATAGACTGGATACAGTGGATTTTGATAGGGGAAAGATACTTTCTCCGCAAGCCATAAATCGTACACCTCAAATTAACAAATAGACGCATATTTTCCCCGAGCAACCGAAACGACCAAGACATTCTTTTTTCTGTTCTGCCTCGGATGATAGATGTCCTAATTTCCAAAAATACTTTGTCTTAAAAGACATGAGGCCGTCTTCGACAAGAAGGAAGAGAACACCTCCTCCATGTCCGGGGACCGTGTTAAGAGAACGGATTTTTTTTTTTGTGTTCGATTTTTTTTCGCCTAGAAGTTCCTGCCCGCGTGGAATTCCGAAACCGCTTGACGCCCCTATTCGTTTGCGCGTACTGAGTGAATGACAGATCGTGACATGATCTGCTAAATAAAAGCCCAGACAATAGTTCAGCACGCTCGGCTGACATACGCTGATTTTGAGGAAAAACATCCGAAACGAAAATAATGACGATGAAAAGAAAAACTTACGAAAAATAATCAGCGTGGAAGCACAATTTTTTGACGTGTTTTCTAAATTTACATAAGCATGTGGAACATTTCTTCAGGTGACACATTTGAAGTGGGCCTAGCAAGTGTTGGGTCGATATGATGGACATCAAAGTAGGAACGTGTTTTGTGTGATTCTCCTGTTAAACATTATTTTTATTGTTTTCGTAAATAATTCAAATAAGATCGACGTCAATAGTACAAATTAGGCGGACATATTACGGTTCTGGTTAGTCACTTCTTTGTTTTGGCATCTTACACAGATTTAAAAAAACGTCTGAAGAGTGCCCTGATGGACAAATAACGTCGGACGAAACTTCAAGATTGTGCCAAAGCTGACAGAGTGTTAACCTTTATTGCCAAATACAACAAGGTTCTTAAGAATGCTAGGTTCTTGGAAGAAAACAAAATATACACTGGAATACTCTCCAAGAAACATATCAATAAAATTGGGTTGCAATAGAAAGGACTGATTCCGCGGCCATTTATGTGTAAAAGGAACAGAGGAGCTACTAGTGGAAGAGTAAACCACCTTACAGCTCTGACTCTCTCTTACCTGATATCTTAATAGTTACGGAGTAATGGCAGAGACGCGGAGAGAGCGCGACTAATGGGAGATAAACCGCGTCGTGAAGCTTTCGTAAGAACTGAAAAACCTATGCTATGCAGACAGGCTTGCACGCTTACGACTTCCAACTTTGGAGCAACGACGAGTGAGAGGTGACCTTATAGAGACCTTCAACATTTTAAACGGTCATTTCAACTGCTCAGAACTACAGAATCTATTCAAGAAACAAGAATCCTCAACTTAGAGGGCTTGTCGATAAACTAAGCAAACGTATAGTGAGCACGAGCACGAATCCTTTTCGGAACTTTCTATATCGAACAGAGTAGTTGATGGCTGGAAGTATCTTCCCGTGGACGTTATTGGGCCACTTTTGTATTGGATTTTAAAATCAAAGTGGATAGACATTTCAATTTTGGCTGAATTAAGAATTAACTTATATTTTGTACTCCTAGCTTCATCAATGGCGCGACAGCCCAAATCGGGCCAGGGCCTGCAGGATACATTGTCTGATTTCCGAGGCTGTAGTCCTGTTTTTGGAACAATAGGTTTTTTCCTAGGGATAGGTTGTTAACCCATCGCCCAACCCCCAACCTGGAGGACTAGGTCTAACTTAATTTCTCTAATTTATTCAATTTAAATTTCATTTTTACTTTAAACTTCTTACATTGTCTTAAATTTAAACTATTTTTTCCTTTAATATTAATTTCGATACTTCTACTCTTGCACTAACTTTAGTTATATACATTCTACTTTGCTTATTAAATTTTATTTTGTTTTGTTTTGGATAACACAACATTTGTAATAATATTGTACTTTCTGATATCAGTAGTGGGATTTTGTACAAGGCGAGTCGCCCAAAATATCGTCCAAAAACCGAAATTGACAACTTTGGGATTTTGAGCACCTTAATAGATTGAGATTGATGACGCCAAGCATATCTCATTTTACTGTCGCGCTTCGATATCGATCGAGGTGAAGTTGCAGAGTCCTTCGGAAAAAATTTCAGCCTTGATTTTTCAACATTTTCAATTATTTCAGAAGTGTTAGATATGAATCTTTTAAGAGATTCACGAATTCTGTCATATCTCTTAGGTGCGAAGAAAAATTGACCTCGTAAGAAAACCAACTTCAGTATTTTCTAGAGTTTAACCCCTTCTATTTCCATGGGCTTACTATATCATCGCCTAAAATTTTTAATATTCAAACTATAAGGCTGGATAGAGTTATTTATATATACATTTCACGAATTCTGCCATATATCCAAGGCCCAATGAAGTATGGAATTGGTTTTTACTTCCACGGACGTCTAATACCATTGCCTCAAAACATGTTATAGAATTTTTGAAAATCACCTGTGTAGAGTCAAAGTATTACACTTACGAATTCGGCAATATATCTTAGGTTATATTAGTCAAAGTGTGTTTAATGATTTTATGAATTTCGTAATATCTCTTAGGTTTGATGATTATTTTCTCGGAGGGTTGCATACGTTTTCATAAATCCTGCAATATATTTTAAGTCTGATCAAATATCCAATTGGTTTGCGCTGTCCAACTTTAACCCTTTTTATTAGAATTTAAAAAAAAAAATTGTAATTGACGTTTTATGTTCCTCCGTTATACCTCGACCTTAACAAATATTAAGACTTTTAGGTAGTACAATTTGAAAGTAGTTTTATCCGATTTGGTATCGTCATTTTGAAGACACAGTCAAGAACTGAATAGACAACTCAAAATTGGTTTTTTTTTTGACTTACCAAACTATAGAATAGAGCCGATTGGATGCTGTGATAATTGTTCAAAAATTAACGAAACAACCGATTTAGTGATTATTTTGAAAGACCCTTCCTATGATGGTTGAAAAATAAGAAGTATAGTTTTTACAATTGAAGACGAATGATGTGCACATGATTTTACGTAGGCATCGAAAAACTTAAGACAGAGCTGAAACGTCGACATCAATTTGTATGCATTTCAGGCAGAGAAGTGATCGGAGATCACGAAAAAGCCATCAACACGCAACTTATCGCTTAATTTTTGGAACAGAGCTCGGTTTGTTGGCTATTCGAAGTAATAAAAAAAAACTTAATTTTACTATCGTATTTCGTCTAGTACAATTCAGAAATCGTGACCCCATTACCACACATCGTCAAATTAACTAAGAAAAAAATTTCATACGAAATGGAATCTTTGACCAGAAGAAACACATCAACCCGGGACCGTACGTCTGTTTGTCTCTCCGTCCATCCAACATCCATCCAATTTCGGATCCGCCATGGAACGTCGAGTCGAGGCTCATTTATTCCGCGGTTGATTGGCTCAATTGACGGTATTTGAACTCTGACCACTGTCTTCGTTAATCTAGATGATGTCTTTCGAGACACATCACAATGGCAAACGGACAATACACCATTGAAACGAAGAAGCATTGGGATTGGGATGAAATGCTTGCTCCCGGGCATCGCTGACTCTTCTCATACATGAACACATACGAGCTATCAAGTACCGACTATCTACAAGTACTCCATGTCCAAACAATAAAGTTACTTCGGTTGTAAAGATAGTCGCGATCGCGATGCAAAGTGGAAGTAAGAAACGCAAAACCGTGCTGGTTCAATTCCGTTAATTTAGCACCAGAAGAAGGGAATTGAGGCTTCACATACGCGAGCTACGTGTTCGACCACATATAATATAGCTAGCTGGGTCGACCTTTGCGCTGTATATGGTTCGGACTCTATTGGGGCTTTCGGTCTCAAGATGCGGCCAAGAAGCAGCGAACCAGCTTTACGGACTTGTCTCTCTCGAGGAAGTTGAAAGTAATGAAATCGAATATCGGCCGATGACGTTCACGGCTGAAGTCAATTGAATGGCCAACTGATTGCATTGATTGCTATGAGAATTGGAAATCGGAATGAATTATTGGTAGTCGGAGTCGAGATGGTTTCAGTGTTTTCCTATATTTGATCTTGTGTATACAGTAAGAGGGCAAGACTTCGATAGCGAGGAGTATTGAACCCAAGGAATCGCAGGGCTTATACTTGCGGGCACCTATCGCTGGGAATCACCAATAACTTATGATGTCTACTGCTGAAATATATCCACTAGCATATTTTGATTTCACCTTTAAACTGAAACGTCTTCGTATTGAAATATTTGATTTATGTTAGAAAGTCGATCTGTGTTTATCGAAACTGTGCCGCACTGTTCGTCCTTCATATAAATGGATAAAATTTAGAACGAACGTTTGACTTCAACCACAAAGAGAAGTTGATGTGAAAAAATTCCTAATTTTGTATAAGAGCACTTATTCAAAATTTTAAAATTTTTGACAATTTGGTCAATTCCATTAATTTCACAGTGGTGCAGGCCATCCATGTACTCGCTTCCAAACTTTCCTCCTAGTTTTCGACTGTACTAATTTCACCATAATGGATTACGCGTTCGAAGAACCCTAGGGACTTGCTTTGAATTATATTAAAACTGAGACAGCTCTGGTGCTATCAGAAGGGGACCGAGATTTTATAAGACGAAAGGTAGTGTACTAGTTGGTGTTAATAATTTTTTTGATTGTTGTTTTGGCTATGATGTGATCTACCAGAACAGCAATGTTGCCAATAACAAATCAACTACTGTCTGGTATCTCTGGTGGTGCTAGTGACTCTGATAAGAATGTAAACAGAACTCATCTGCTCAGTGTTAAATCCTTTAGTAGTGGATCCTATTAAACATTCTGCACTGTTCACTATTTATAATAATAATTTCAAGGCCAATAGAAACTGAAAAATTCTTGTAAATTAAAATTGAACCCACGACATCATGATTACAAGTCTAGTACGCTACCACTGGACTACACCCGGCCTTGAGTATCTTCAATACGTAGGCTAGGTATCTAGGATGACTACGGCAGGCTGAATACGTACGATGGGTATATTGGGCAGAAATGTACCATACCGTAGTTAGGAAGATAGGGTGGAAGCGGATGATTGGTACATAGCGCAAGAACGGTAGGCTAGGTATGTCTAGAGTGTATCAATGTAGTTCTGGATTGGTGACAAATAAGTACCATGCAAACATACTCCACTTACGGATGCTAATTACGTAACTCAGTGGTGCGACCTCTTGGTGTCAAGTTCATTGGAGAGATCAGCATATGACGGGACCTGCAGCGTTAAACCCCTTATCCAGATTCAGTAGACACAGATTCGTACTCACGACCTCTGAATCAATAAACAAACATACCTACCCAATCATACAAACAAATCATAAATAGCGTTGCGGTCATGAACCTTTTTGTCCTTATTTACAAATTATTAGCCGTACTAAACCGAAACAGAATTCCAGCCAACGTGTCACTGTAGGACAATGCACTCACTGTCTATTCTAGGCCTCATTGCAGCGCTCGTCGTCTTCTCGATCGCGATTAGACAAATCTGTCATATTTTTAGAATTCTCCTAAAGATCAGCCCAACCGTACAGCATCACTAAGACTGCGTTCACGCCATAAAGTCATTTTAATGAGACACCATAGTTTATTTGTTGCTGGGCGATTGCATTGAACAGCAATTAAATTTGTTAGAAACAAAAACCTTTTAAAGAAATTACGAAAAGTGGCTGAAGAGTGTCTCTACCTTTCAAGGAAAAAAATAGAAGAACGTTAGTTGCGGTAAGAAATTAACGTATAGTTACAAATTACGCTAACCTAAATACTTAGCTAATTTTCCGATAATTGAATTTTCCGTAGTATCTGCAGGTTTCTTGGCACCTTCGACGTCAAAAAAAAGGGCTGTGTCATAAGTTTACTTATCGGTAGGGTCTATTCCGAAGTCTTCCATTAAATAACGACCTCTTCAGTATAAAATACACAATCCAACGAACTTCTTTTGTATCGTCCGTTTTTATTATGTTTGTGCTCCAACGTTTTAATTTTCCTAATGTTCTTTGCATATTGAGCATGAAATTCACGCCCTTTGATGGTTCTGTTTGTTTTATTTATTTGAATGCACGTAGCAAACAAATACAAAACATGTCATAAAATTTGAAAAGAACATTTCCAATTCTGTACGTACGTATAGCCGGGACGAAGTATACAACACAAAAGAACACGTAAGTCAAACACGCCCGAGTTGAAAGAAACTAAACAATACTTCGAAGGTGGTGAGTACGAATTTAAGATGTTGTACAAATTATACGGGATATTGTTTTTTTTTTTTAATAAAAATTTTAAAATAAAAAAGTATTCCTCTTCAACAACCAAAGATTTGGTGAATTTTTCACTCCAATATCCAAAAAGATTTACGGAAAGAAGCGTTAATATCATTATATGATGCCATACTCGTATATTTGACTAAAACAATTTGACGAAAAGTTCAGTCAAATTATTTCTGTTAAAGATTTTGTGTGGGAAATAACGTAGTAAACAGACATTTGACGATTATAACTGACTGTATTTGCCAGCAGGTATGGTCAAATATTGGACATAGTGGCGCACTGTCAAATTTTATTTATCGTTTTAGAGAACCTAGTTCATCGATTTGTGTAGGTTATTTTTGTAAGGTTTCTGGCATGTTCATTAAGATCGTATTTCATATCGTATAATGGCTGTATGTCAAATATTTGACTGAACAAATTTTACGAATAATTCAGTCAAATTGTTTCATAGTAACAAAAACGTTATACAGAAAAAAAAAATAGTAATAAAGTTGCAAATTTTGCGATTTCCGTCAGTATTTCTCTGGGAAAATAATCAAATATTGTATTTGACTTGGTCACAACCTGAAGTCGTCATAACTGAACGTTGTCACAACTAATTTTTAGTTGCGGCTCGGTGTGTGATTCTGTTGGCACTTTGCACTTCCAACCATTTTTACAACTTCTTATCAGTACTACATAACTATATAGTCGTACGGACCTTTAGCTAGTTTAAGTAGTCTTGCAATGGTTTTGCGAACTAATGCATACAGCCATTAAGCCGGATACATACTTCTCCTGCTTTTCTTGTTTTTCGCATTTCGTGAGTTTCTCATCTTATTTAAAAAAAAACACATGAACCTTGCGAGAACACGAAAAAGAATTGTACACACAATTCGCAAGTTTCGCGTTTTCGTGGTTTCTGTACATTTCGTGAAGTTCACTTATTTTCAATTTCTGAACTCATGCAAGTAAAAACTTTTGACATTATCCACGAAAAACCAAAAACTCACGAAAAAGTCATGAAAAATCGTTTCGCGTACTTTACGTTACTTTCTCGTCAAGCAAAACCCTTTGATGTTGCGAAAAAACTGCCTCCAGCAGAGAAAACGCACGAATCGCGAACAACGCAACGCGAGAAACTCACGAGAAACCTCTACACTATTCTCGAGAAAGATGCGAATTACGCGAAATAGGCGAAACTCGATAAGTCTGACACCGCTTAAGAATTTTCCTCACTTCTTAGTCCGTGTGTCGCACAACCACTTGTCAACAATAGTGGTCTATTACTATCTACTTAATAGCAGTGTATTTCAACTAAACATAACTCCATATTTTATAGATGTGACATGGCTTCCAATATAACTGAAATATTTTGATCAAAACTTGATACAAAAGATACACATGTTTTGAATCAAAATTTGAATATTCCTTCTTTAAAATATTGGTTTGAATATTTTTTATTCTTTTCTAGTAAAAAAGTACTTCCACTTAAAAAATTAATATTACTTAAAAATTTATAAAATACTACAATAATTATTTCTAGATTTAATGTTTTAATTGAAAAATACTCATATTTCAATTATTGAAGTTCACACCTTATTTGTGTATCCTTATTTGTTTGTAATAAGCTATAACAAAACAAAAATTCTCACATTCTCTGCGCAGTCTCGACTAGTATGTGTGTCATTTATCACTACTACTCTATTTTTCTATAAAGTTCGCAGATAGTTCGCAGATTGTCCGTAAACAGTTCGTAGAACCTTATATACTCCACTCACAACCAAATGGTCATTCCGCTTGGTCATAGCCCACAACTACTAGTAACGCTACAGGTAATGAGGTGTTATGTATTATTAAGTTCGAACTGGCAAATTGGCTGTGACACCTATCATATCACCGTTCGCATTAGTATTCGCGAAAGTAAGCATTTCTATATATTCATATGATATAATTTGCAGAACGATCGTACAAATCCTAAACGACTATTGGTGCTACTTGGGAGTGGCATACAGTGTAATACTAGCTTCATTCACTCTTGTCAAAAAAGAGTTAGAAAATGTGAAAAAACCTATCAGTCCGTCCGTATTTCCGTCTTTCCATCTGTCAGTCTGTTCATCTGTCTGTCTGTCTGTCTGTCTGTCTGTCTGTCCATCTGTTCGACTGTCCGACTGTCTTTTCGTTCATCTGTCCGTTTGTTCGGTTGTCTGTCTGTTAGCCTGTCGGTCTGTACGTCTGCACGTCTGTATGTAGGTCTGTCCGTCTTTCTGTGTGTCCGTCTATTTGTTTACTCTTCTATCCTTCTTGATTATTGTAGATGTGTCTTTTGCGGTAAACTCAAATTACTGTCTTCTTCCTGTTTGCAGGTGGTACAACAGTCGCTTCCAAAGTTTATTTCGATTTCCGCCAGGATCGCAGTTTATGTTTTGTCTTAAACCGCGTTGTAGCAACGCGTTTAACTCAATTTAAAGTATTAATCACAGAGTCTTAACATTGTATAAGACTATGAAGTCAAAAAAATTCCTTAATTGGGCTGAGTTCCCCCCTATCCTAATTGCCGACATAAGACTTAACGCTGTTACACGTAAAAATGAGCACATGTGATCACGAATGTTGTAATAATTTCGAGTTGTTTTCAACATCAGATAGGTAAATCATTTGCTCTATAGGTTTATACCCCTTTGAAGTTGTTGAGTGGCGAAAGAAAGAAGGAACAACTAAGGTGTTTACACCTATTTATCATGCCCACATGCGAGTGTTCTGTTGACATGATAGCGTGAAATGAATTTACTTATCGTCAACCTCAACAATGTTATTAGTGTTTTTAACACTATTCGCTCATTTTATATGCAACAGTCGACCTGAAAAAGGCCTTTCCAATCGAATCGAACTAACAGCAAAGAACAGACCAAGAGGCACGTATCAAGCGAAATTGTCCAGAGTTGAACTTCTTAAAGGAACTAAAAATGGTCAATATGTGAACGGATCACGGATAAGTCAATAACTCCCATGAGAATCTTGGACATCCTGTTCGTTAGAGTGACTCACGAACCCGACCAGCTACACGCATATGAACAACGTGTGAGCAGTTCGAGTTTCAGGTGACTTATGGGCCTATTTATGTTATGTGATTTTCGTGATTTGAGTATGTTATCCGCATCGTCACCGACATAAGGTAATCAAGTTCCGTGGGAAATGCACTGGACACGGCGAATTAAAGATCCATTGTTTCACCTTACAAATCTTCGTTGAGAAACGATTTTCGTTAACACTTTACAGAGAACTTCTTTCGAATAATAAGATTTCGATTAAGAATTGATTTTAATTCGGTTCTATTGTTCGCAATTTGCATGGATTCGATTGTGGTGTTTATTTGTGTATTGTTCATGCGACATGTGCATTTATCGATTTATTTCAAAAAATTAAGTGGCACCCTGTTAACTCAGTTTCCTTAAACGAAATTTGCGGTTATGACTATAAACGCTATAACCCTCAAAACGCACCCCTTACAAAATTCAGCCATTACACAATAAAACTACAAGGGGACGCAATTTCGGAAGTGCATGGCTGTAATGGGTGTAAATCCCGCTAAGGACGAACAAGTGTTCCCTCTATCCAACTCGAAGGTTGTGCGAAAATTCGCGACATATGGGTTGAAAGTTGTGGGTCCCATCCCATAGCCGTTGATCCATAGTGCAATTTGTCATTTGACTTGAGTCCTCTCTTTTTTCGCTCCGAAATTGTACACCCGAAACGGGCGGATAAGTGCACCCTAACTGATAGTGTTTGTGAAATAATTTTTCACATCCCGGAACTGGGGAGGGCGCAAATACTGCCATAATTCTGCAGTTGTTACGCACTATAGCGGTATACCCTATTCGATAAATGACAGTGTAATAAATTGCTGTTCCCAGCGTCTTCGCAGCTATCCCGAGCCTGGGTAATCAATCTCGTTGTCTTTGGCATCCTTTGTAATTATTTCAATGCTTTTGATAAAAGTCGACAGCACACGGCAGTAACTTTAAAGCGAACCGAGCCTATAGTAATTCCGTAATTTGATTCAATTACAAGTACTCGAGGGTGTAAATAGATTTTAATTGTCCATGTTAAAGGTCGATACTGTTTTCCGGTCGCATGCTGTCGCAGTTGTGAATCGGAATTTTAAGTTACGTATTTATTAAGAAAACGAGAAATGGTCGTCATACGGGTTGAAATAAGTCAAATGGCATTCCTTTGATCATTGGACTATTCTGATGCTAATCAAAATGTTGAAAGAACGTAGAAATGAAACGGGTCACATTCCGATCTGCGCTATTCAAGTAATCAGTCAGATCTTTTGAAAACTTGGAGCGGTACTATAGTGACTTATATAGAAAGAAACTTGCCACTCTATAGGACTGTTGCGTCAGATAGTGCCATTGGTGCGTAGTTTACAACGTAACGTATCCAGGTGGATATATTCTTTTCCTTTTTTATCATGCGACAATCCGGAAGTATCATGTGTATTTGCTAGCTATCGTACAATCGTCCTTCTCTTGACATGTAACCGAGCCCAAATTATGTAATATTTAAAATGTCTGTCTGTCTGTCCGTCTGTCCGTCTGTCTGTCTGACCATTCGTACATCTGTCTAACTGTCCATCTATCTGTCCTTTTACCTGTCCGTACGTCTGTCAATCTGTCCGTCTGTCTATCTTTCTCTCCGTCTGTTCGTCTATCCGTCTGTTCGTCTATCCGTCTGTTCGTCTATCCGTCTGTTCGTCTATCCGTCTGTTCGTCTATCCGTCTGTTCGTCTATCCGTCTGTCCGCCGGCCAGTCTGTCAGTCAGTCCGTCTGTCCGTCTATCTGTCTGTCCAGCTGTGTGTCCGCAAGCACGATACCAAATGTAAACCTTGACCTAAAATGATGAAATGTTTAATCTGGATATAGTCGAATTTGTAAGACTATGTATTCCTTAATAGGTAAAATCATTTCCTTCAGGTAGCTGCCAAGAAAAAAATCCTTAAGACACGTGTTGAAGATTGGTCAACTTTTTATAAACGACTTTGAAATTTTGTATTCGTTGGCTTCCCAAAAGTTTGCAGATAAAGAAAGTTAAGAATATGAAAAATATTCCATGAATTCTTCAAATAGCTGCTCCTCAAAAATGTCCTCTCACTATAACTCATCAAGTTGTTGAGCCACAAATTTGAAATTTTGTACAAATTAGTTTCAAGTGAAAATTATATTCGAGTGTTCATGTGAGTGAAGTCCTTCTACTCTTTTAGGTAGCTCTGATACAAACAGTCCTTAAGAAAAGTATTCGAAAATATTTTATGATTACTTTTGAAGGCTTCAGGCTAAGAAATTGAAATTTCGTACATAGACATATTATTATAATATTTGAATCATTCCAGATTAAGGGATAAATTCCTTTCAGAGCCTCCAATTTGCAAGTTCTTGAAAGAGGAACCTTTTACTTGCGTTGATTTACCTTGTCACAGATATGAAATCGAACAGTATTTTCTTTTACTTTTGAGTACTCTTTCAAATGATAGTCCTTAGTATGGGACAAACTAAATGCGTTCTTTTTATTCTACTTCATCGCCAACTAGAACATAAATCGGAGTTCAGTATTTCATTTACAGTATCATGGCCGATCGTTTATTGTTATTATTATTTTAAAGTAATAAGACTACATTCTACAGCTAATCTAACATCTAGATGGAATTTTAATGATTTTTTTAATTTAATTGAAATTTAGTTTTTAATCTATAGCTGATGGTCTCTGTGAATAATACTGTAAAATAACTATGTGTATTTATATACTTTTTATTAATAAATAAAAGTAATCATTTTTAATCTAGCTCCTGAATGGAGTTCAAATATTTTTTTAAGTAGGTAGTATGTATAGTAATCAGTAATCGGTAATCAGTAATCAAAAACTTTATTAAACTATTTATACCCCTGTGTTTCTTACGACTTCTAAACTACCCTACCTACTATTCTCTCATGAATCTTACGTCATTTTGTATAAAGTAGTCATTATCAAAAAGAACTCATTCTTGAAATTGTAATCAATTAATTTATAACACAAGATCAGCTTTACGAATATTTAAATTTATGCACACGTTGCAACTTTTGTTCGTCAATAAAATTTTGATTCGATGTTTACTATTCATCGAAATGATTAAATTGTGTTTTATTCTTAGGAATGGAATGAACTCACGCATTTATTATTTTATTCGTTGGAAGTTTTATTGTACGATCTGCAATAAAGGCGGAATGTCGCAGTGTTTGTCAGCCAAAAATAATTATCGTCTATTAACACGGCACATTTGCTCGACTGCGTATTATTTTGATATCTCGCCAAATTGTAATTATATTTTGAAATATTTGCGGATATTGTAGTTGTCAATAAGGAACATGAAAAAAATTCAATAATTATGTTTATTCAAATATCTAGGTACTTACATTATTTTGAAAATTTCATTCATTATGTAAAATTATTTCGGTGAAATTGTAGCTTAGTTGTTTGTTATTTTATTGGAAATTAGGAGCAGCATACCGAGGTGGATGCTGGCATGACAAGGTATACTAATAAATAATAAAGTAAATTAGGTAGCTGATTTTCCAGTGAATGGCGCTATGAAACGGAAGGGGATGAAAACTTCTGGGTTTTACCATGATGAGAATTCATAACTTAATAAGGTGTGAGAAGCAAGTATAGGGAGAGTTTTAGACAGAAAATGTTCCTTTTTTCACAATTTCAGGCATCGGTTACGCTAGGAAGTTGAAACTTGGAAAAATGTTTTCGATTGGCAGCCACATATCAGACGGAACCTCATCTTGATTTTCATAGGTTCTAAAAAATATGAAGTTACTTCCAGACAGTTTTTTGAGTTTTGCACGACCAAAAGCGTTTTCCGAAATCAGCACATATTAATCCGTTTTGAAATGGGACTATTTTACACAAGCATTTCCGGAAATGTATTTTGGTTATGAAATTCTGCGAACGAAGTTTAATCCGTTCTACTTAATCAGTTATATATAAATTTGAAGCTTCAAATTTCTAGGACTATCGAGAATCGAGAACGCTATAGAATCGGTTTGCTATCACTCTGTGATAGTCTGCACTATAAAGAAGACTATGTTGAGAAATAAGGATTATTTTTCTTAAACTTTTCGAGTCTTCTTGGTTAGGTCGGGTACTTATGGGACTACCCTATTTAGTGATTTCCACTGCATTTTTCATTCATTCCTCACAGCAATTTGACAGTTTCATGAGTTTAGATTGAAGTGTTTTGGATTGATTTTTAACGATTTTCCAACGTGGATACATCAAATTTACACTCAAAGCTTTTGTCACATTGTACAAAATGTAAAACAGCAAAATTTTCGAATTTCGGAGCCTCAGTGGGTTCTTGATTCTATATTTTGCATCTATGATACTAGATAGTTTTATAGCTCTAAAGTTGAAAATATCGGATTTATCATACAATGTAGGGATTGATGTTAAAATGACAGAAATTGAATAGAAAAAAATTTTAATTTTATGCCTTTGGGATGTTAATACATAGTTTATTATTTTTTGGGTAGAAGTCCGAAACGTTTTTAATGCTGAGTTGCGGTGTAGGTTACTATGCAACTAAAGAATAACCAGGAGGCTATTGAAATGGTATTGTTTAGATTGTCAGTTGGATAGTATCCTACATCACTTCTCAGCATTAAATTTGTTCCGGACTTCTACCCAAAAAATAATAAAGTTGCGCCCGGCTGATATGTTTTTGCTTTGATTGCTCCAGTAGCGCATCTACAGAAATGTTCTAAGTTTCAACTTTCTAGCATAAGCCGTTTCTGAGAAAAAAAAAACATCTCTCACCCCTGTACCTATTGCTACAACTATTAAATATTTCATTTTTCTAGGATGCATCTATAGTGTTTCTGTATAGTCGTAAATTTTAAGCTTCCTATTCATTACGGTTTTCGAAAAACAAAAATCGAAATGTTGGCCTTTCTACCTTCCTTCACCATCACCCTCAGCACCTACACCACCTAATTTTTTTTCCACTACTAGAAGTCTATTTACTCCAACTCCTATAACATTTTCAAAATCATATCTGGTAAATTCTGGTTAAATTTTTTGAAAAATCGCTTTATTAATTAAAAAAAATAAAGTAAAAAATTATTATTTTGAAATAGTCGGAAGGTTATTTGGGCCGTTCTTTCGTTAGATTGTCATCCGCATTGTAACCTTTTTAATCTTCCATTTCTGATAGAAAAATAGTAAATGGGAAGAATCCGTCTACTTCGATCGAAGACATTGTCCAATCGTTTTATTACTAATGCCTTGTCCCATATTCCACACATGAACAATGTACGCGGACATCATCTAATTATTTGCAGAATTATCTAGCGATCGGTCATATACGTCTACATACCGTAGATGATCATGTTAGCACAGTTTTCATATCATTTCCTATACCTTCCCGTGACTTAGATATCAGCGCGTTGCAATTGAGGCAAAACGGAAAAAATGCTCTCGATCTGCTTTTCTCGTTTTTCCAACGATTTTCCCATGATGATCAAACAAAAACTGCTCAGTTACTGTTGTATTACGGGAAAGCTGCATCATATTCGGTAAAGTACTCGTACTCGACCGTTGTACCTGTACCTGAACCTACTGTACTAGTAACGACTCGATACGATACCTGGCCAGAGTTGGCTTGGCCAGACGATCATAGGCCCGTTGCATTGCACCCGGATAGGATCGAATTGAAGCCGCGCGGCTCGACTGCAGCATGCTGCACAACCGAGTTATGCAACGGCTCGATCTTATGCAGTTCGAATTGCATACGTAACGTAAAAACGCATTAAATGCAATTGCGTTCACGTAAACTTCGGTCAGACACAAAACAGACAAAACGCACTCCAGGCCAGGCCAGGCTAGTCAGCTAGCCCCGCTAGCTGCGATCGGAGCGGCACTCAAGAAACGCCTCAAGTATGCGGTATTCATGGCGACAGATCGAGTCTTATGTTACGTGTGAGTTACCGGTCGCGCAGAGTTTTTTTTTTCCTATATTATTAGTTGCAGCCAGGTAACGTAACAGGTGATCTAGCATCCAGACTGCAACGATCTTAGCGCTAGCGATCTTCTAATCTAATGCGAACGGGTAGGTTATGTCGCGCGCGCTTCTACACCATCTCGTCGGTTTGGTCTGATCCTATGATCGCATTGGCGTAATAAAAATAGCGATGCTGCGGTCGGTACGGAGTCCGGAAAAGTCACATCTCGGATGTCTTTCACAAATACCTTGGACAAATTGATAGGCCGACAAGTGATCGAGATGGTGCTGAAGAGGATCGTTAGGCTGACAGTTATGTGTACCTATGTCTTAGGCTTGCGATATTATGGAGCTTGGTCGATATGCAGACGAAAAGACGAGAATTCTTGCGCGATCAACGTCTCAACGTGATCTCCTCCTCAAGTTTAGTTGTAAAGTGGGTCAGTGCGGTACTTTGCTGTGACTTATTTCCTTTTAATTGCTTCGCAGCGCTCTAATGAGACTTTATAGGTAATTTTTCTTATGACTAGCGGTTTTGACGTATGACACACGTCTTTAAATATATATTACACATACCTATGCTTTTTTTTTACAATTGTGACAGCAATTACTTATGTGCCCACTAAATGACAACAAACGAAATAATAATGGCCTTTAACAGCAATTTGGAATTTTTCCTGACTGCTTTTAGCAATTCCGTAAGATATTTATTGCTATCAGAAATTTTATTAGTTTAATAATAGCGGAAGTGGTGGTGATTGGTTGGTTTAGTTGACGAGCTCGAATTACCTCATAACTCGGCTCTTGTAGGGTCCTCGTGGAACTTTAACAGGTAATTCAAAATTATTAATAACGTGTGTACGAGTAATTAGCCTAATTGAAGTCATCATAGATGTAGATCTTCGTTATTAGTTTCTTGCTCTGAATCCACTTTCGATCACAGATTCTTTTCAATTACACTTCAATTTACTTTATTACTTTAATATTAATTACATTGAACAAAAAATCCTTAATTTTACTCGAAATGGTATTTTGAATGTGCCCAAATTTTCCAGACCCAAAAAAATTATTTGAAAAAGGCTAAATTCGTTAAAACTCTTTATGGGTTGAATGCAAAAAAAAACCTAAGAGATATGACGAAATTCATGAATATATATACATCCCTCTTTCACTAACTGCTTTTTTGACCCAATTACGACTTTGGGTAAAAGTCCAGCGCTAGGTAAAATTGAAATAACTATAGTTGCACCGAAGAAAGGCGGTGGTTGGTTATTGAAACTTTATTTTGCAAGTAGAATAAATTATTTTGAGATACATCTTTCAACATATATCAGCGGCTCTTCATAAGTACTTATATAAAAAAGACCATGTAAGTAAGAGCCAGTTCGATATTTCATCAGACCAAAGACATTTAGCGGAATTCGTGAAAACCTGTACAGCCCGCATAGACTACGTATCTATAACAAAACCATCATAAAATAATATCTGTTAAGTTATGTTTATTAGTCTTACAACAATCAGAGTGTAAGTGGTAAAATTATACACGCTGTAAGACCGCTGTAGAAAATAGATCTATAATATTATCTAAATGATTTACTATAATACTTAAGTGTAAGTATGTGAGCAAGTGAGAAGTGTAAAATTACAAGTAAAAAAATAAAGAAATACATATTTATCGACAATTTACACACTAGTGTGTAGTGTACACAATGCAGTGTAATTTGACAGTATGCATTTTTTATGTCAAGTGTAGAATTATGGAAAGCAATTAATCACTATACATCTTTATCTGTAACGTTTTACACACTATTGTGTAGCATACACAATGCAGTGTACTTTTACTAAAATTTAAGTTGGTATCCGATTGCCTACTTTTAAGGTAGTAAAAATTTAATGCAGTGTATATTCCAGCCTATTCTTTTATATGGAGCTGCACACTGTATTACATTTTTACTACTTTAAAAGTAGGCAATGGGATGCCAACTTTAATTATAGTAAAATTACACTGCATTGTGTACTCTACACAATAGTGTGTAAATCGTTACAGAAAAATATGTACTGTGATTACATGCTTTTCCGTAAAAAATTACATTGGATTCTGTATACTTTACACACTAGTGTTTAAAAAAAAATATAAAATTTGGTTTTTTTGTTTTTCCATGTTAAACCATGAACCCGTCGCACATAAGTCCGATACGCTACCACACGGCCACCTGAACATTTTTGTAACATGCTTATTTCATCAAGGATAGCCAAGAATGACGTAAATTAACCCTACAGTAAAAATTACTATACAAAAATAGTACTTTTACATAAATTGTTTACTGTGTACACAACTCCAATGAATTTTGCATAACTTCATTTAAAATTACATATTTTTAGGTAATTTTTACAAAAATTACAAAATTTACACATTAAATAGTAAATAAGCACAATACTTTCTAAAATTTACGTTCCAAGTTTAAAATTATATTAACCCTACAGTAAAAATTACTATAAAAAAATATTACTTTTATATAAATTGTTTACTGTGCAGCTTGAAGTAATTGTGCTTCTTCTTACATTAAGTCTTTACAGATCTATGAAAATAAAATTCTTATGATGATGGTTAATTTTCCATTTTACTTCTCCAAATCTGAGCTTCACGAAATTTACAATATACCTTAAATTCAGACTGAAGTTCATAAAATTTACTATATCTTGTAAACTTCCTGAAAACCATGTTACTTAATAATCTATCTCTGTAATAATTACGATATTTTTGCGACAGTATCGTTCTCTTTGCGTTTGTTAAGCTAGCCTAAGATAGACATTTAAGTTAGTTCTTAAGTTCCCGTAGATTTAAGTAATTTTAATTCAAACGAGGTTTTGGTCCCCTTTTCCCACGAGTTATGTAGTTTATTTAAAAATGTTCTTATTACATTCTTAAAAATTAATCTTAGATTCACGAGCCAATGCTTGATAATTTAAAAAGAAAATTTTGTCGATTTGATATGTCATTTGTTTTGGGTTTAATAAAGAATTAAATTTGAATTAAATTTGAATTGAATAAAAATAATACAATAGATATTTCTTTTACAATTTCTAAATAGCCAAAATATTAAGCTCAATTTATAAGTGTATTTTATTTCTTTTGAAATTATGAAATATTTTCAAAATAGGCTAATAAATCAAGATATCTTTATACACATTTTTCCTCTCGTCCATTGTAATAGATAAACTTTTGAGCTCTAAGATATTCCACATTTATATTCCTTGGATATGATGAAAGGAATCCACTGATTTTCCCGAAAACGATTAATTATATCTTTTCCTTTCATTAACTTCAGTTCCGAAATTAAATCAATCTGATCCTCCTACGTCATTCCTAAGTAATTGATAAACTCTTCATGCGTGTCACAGTTAATCTCTTACTGCGTCCGACGATAACCTGCATAAGTTGGCTCATCGCATTCTCATATCTTGGCCATCATTTAAAAAGTATTAAAAGTCCATTAGACATGTAGGTTCTACCTCAATAGTCTAAAAAGCACTTTACGAGCCCTTAATTGAGGTTAACTTCGAAGATAATTGCCGGTTCGGTGGATACGTAAAAATGCATAAAACCTTTTTGAAAATAAAAAAAACCAAAAGTAAGAAAATAAAAAAAAAATTAAGAAAATTATCCGTAAAATTTTTTCAAAGCACATATCAGATTTCAACATAACGATAACGGACCGACGATATAGGGATGAGATGTTTGTGATGTTGTTCGTCATTAAGATATTCATAGTTTGGAAGACAGATTTAAAAAGGATCATTGGTTTTGTTTGGCCCGCCCGCAATAACATGTGTTTCACGATTGCCTCTTTTGCGGATAGAAAGGCCTCAATCATCTCAAGTTGTACGGTGTGTGTTTTGAAGCACCTAAAAGTATGCGGGTACGACTCAAGTGGTCACAATAGGGACCACATTTGCATACATGAGACCAAAATGGATTTTTCCGATTTTTTGTTGTCAGGACATTCGGGAATGGAAGTTCTTGTCGAACACCTGCTAGACGGATCGGTTAAATGGGCCCAAATCCGATTATTGCAATTGGATTTAGTTAAAAAGGGAAATAATTGAAGAAACTTGCCACTGCCGGTTCTTAAAACATAATTCTTCTTCTTTCTTTTTAACTATGAGTATGCTCCATACAATAAGAATGACAAAAAAAAGTAATAAATGACATACTAGAAATAATAATAAAAATAAATGACATACTAGAAACTTCTTTTCGAAAATATGATGGCAAACATTTGCCAGCCAGCGAGTCTTGAATAGGCAATGGTTTGAAACTACAATAAAGCCGTCATGCTTTCAATGATAATTTGGTTTAAAATTTAAAAAAAAAACTAAATTTAGAGATAGTTTTTATTGTGCCCTGTTATTTTGTTTTTAGTAAATCCTTACTTCATCGAGCTCAGTGTAGAGAAATTAAGTTGTGAAGTGGCCCACTTCACTTTTCCTATGAATATTACATTGTCTGAAGTCAGGATTTTCACAGAATTTGTTTTTACGCAAAATAGAACACATATTAATTTTGAATAAAAAAGTTTTACCGATTTTGTCATTATTTGAATCAAAAAAGGCAAAATCCTCCTTTCATCCAATTGTAGGTTGAATCAGATATGCAACCTCCTTATACCGATTTGGCGATTAAAAATTCAAAAATACTGGAAGAAGTTAATAGATAAATACGAAGACAAGACGAGAATGTAAAAACCAATTTAATTTCTAATCATTTCTAAAAGATATGACACGATTCGTGAAAACGTGTTCAACCCTTTTATATCCTCTTAGGGGCTGTAAAAGGGAAAACCTTAAAAACAAGTCTTAGGCGATTATTACACAAGTCCGTGAAAGTGAAAAGCTATTCAATATCTGATCAGACCTGGAGATACGGCAGAATTCGTGAAAAATTATACATCCCCCTTCGACATTCTTGGGCGTAAAATTTCAAAGAATCCTGAAAATACTTTCTATACATATTTTTAAACGAAGAAGACGTGAAATAAAAATGAATTCGATACTTGGGATGACCTAATAGATATGATCATTTGTTTCAGTCCCCTTCTGAAAGCTAACCTTGAAAATGTTGTTTATCTAAGCTTTTTTTTCCAGTTATTTTACATATTTGTTTTGCTCTCTCCCCCACCCTCACCATGTACACTCTCACGCCCAATTTTTCTGCAAGAGTGCTACTTACTTCTAGTAAAAATTTAAGCATCTATCTTACACTGTTCTTGAGATATGAGACATTATTTTTTTAAAAATTCTTATAACCTCCATTTTCATACTCCACTGCCCCTTAAAAAATTTTCTTTTCGGAGGTTAATGAATTGCATTTTTAGTAAAATTTGATTAGCCAAAAACAAACCATATACACGATCCCAACTTCATTTATTTATTATTGTTTCCCTCCTTTCCATGCTATGCAAGGTAGGCAATTGCTGCTCTAACCCAAAAGTTTTTTTCAAATACATCTTTCACCCCATAGTCCTCTACCCCAACTGTTTTTTTTTTACAAATGGATCTTATCTTTAGATAACTTCTATAATATATTACAAGTTTCAACTTTCTAGCACACACGGTTCCTGAAATATAGAATCCAAAATTTTCCATATATATAAAACGTTCCCCCACATCCCTTCTTACCTCCTCCAACCCAAAAAGTTACTATTGTACATTAGGCGTTCTACCCAATCAACTCAAAAGCTCTGCAAGCTATGAGTCTTCAAACGAGTTTCCGTACGGTGGATGGCGTACAGAATACGCCGAAGAGAGGGACTGAAATTTATTTTCAGTACAAAATATAATGGTATTTAATAAATTCGTAATAAACAAATTAGACGAACTTTTTTTTTTAATTCAATTAAACAGTTTTGATATAATAAATATAATACTAAAACACAATAAAAAATATCTAAAAAATGATCTCCCTTTTTTCTTTATCATTTTAATACCTATGTACACATAATAAATTATTGTGATAGATTTAAATGGTGAAAAAAATCCAATCCATCCACCTTACTTGATTATATTAAAAGTAAAACATGTGAAATGTATTAACAAAGAATTTGTTAATACAAATTATAAAGTAAAAGTATCAAATGTTAAATGTTAAGTTCTGATAAATAAAAATTCTATTTCGTTGAATAAAACCATTTCCTTGTAATGGATAACCTGTTTATCGTATTTATTTATATTAGGTAATAAAATTATGCATTCCATTCACATAATTCAAAAGTTGTTTACAACTGCAAAATTACTGCGTAATTTTATTTGAATTATAAAAATAACCCATTCGAAATTTTTCCACCTTTTATGCATAAGAAATTCCCCGGGGGCGACCGACCAGCCAGAAAAAACCAAACGTCTGGATAAATTTAATCAAAAAGTTGGTGTGGATTTCCGAATGACATCAAAATTACGAATCTATTCGCAGAGAATTTCCGATATTTTATTATCGATCGTCACTACTAAAAACCACTACAAAATAAGATCAGTCGGTTTTCTTGGAATAAGTTCGCTGCTGAATAATAAGAAGCACCTTTAGCGTAATTTCTCGCATAAAAAAAAAGCTCAAGAAAATTCATGAGAACTTAATTTACCTGCGGAGGGTGGCGGCGGGCAGGTTGGATTCTTAGCACGTTCATTTCTTATGATCGCAACGCAGCGGCTTTCAGCAAGTGATCGGGTGGGCTCTTAGGTACAATCGTTCAACCTACCCACCGGTCTGCACGGACAGGTACGACAGCGGTGCAGCTTAAATCAACTGGATTCGATGACCGAACAGTTTTCTTATCTAATCGATTGATGTGTCGTTACTCGTTAATTGAAAGGCACCTTCTTCTAGACTAGCCGGCGCGACGATCTCCGCAATCCACGCCTTGTTCGAACACTAACCGATTTTGGTGCGGCAAAGGAGTTCCGATGTAATGAAAATTTTATAATCGTGTACCTACATAAGACTCTTACCTTCCTTATTAGTCTTATCAGGTGTTACACAATTTTTGAACCGATCGTTTTGAATAAATAATTTTATTTTTAATATGCATTAATGCAGAGAATATGTCAGGTTTATACCTACAGGTGTTTTATGATGAGGTCGTTAACATTATTAACATATTGCTGTATATCAGATTGCTTAATTTGTAATCAATGCAGGATCAGAAGTTAGGGTTAGAATTTTTTTATTGTAATGTCCGTCGTCTTTTAATGGTAATGGCGATAATGAGGGAGAATCACTACCTACCTATTGTCACAATCAAAAATCTGAGCTCGAATCGAAAAATGAAATTACGTTTGTATGAGAATGAGAAGCAGAAGTTACATTTACAAAAAAAATACGTGCACGCTACCTGCACCCCCAAAAAAATGATTTTTTTAAAACAAATTCATTGTTAAATCTGGAAAATAAAGAAACGGTATTCACTGGGAAAGTACTTACAAATTACATAAAAACTTAAAATAATCTTCTTTTCTTGATAATAAGATATAAAATAATTTTTTACACTAATCAATAGAGCACGTTTTTGTACTCTAGATGAAATCTGAGAAAAAAAAACTCAAATTCGGCCCTAAAGTTTATATAACGTATAGAAACTAGCCTCGGACGAAAAGATATATAACGCCATATTTTATAGATGTATCATGGCTTTCAACATAAATGAAATATTTTTATTTTTTTAAGGATACTGAACTGAACTTAGGTGGTTAGCCTTTAGGTCGTTTCCCAATACCTTGCTTAGTCTACGTCTACATCTACGTCTATTTTGAGCATAGTATTGCCATTATAACAGTTTAAAAAAAACATGGCTAAACTGTCAAAATTGATCAGCTGATGCTTATTTTACACTTCAAAAATCAAAAATTAAATTAAATTCTATAGAAAAATTTGATTTTTTTTACGTTTGTTTAGATTGACTGATAGGTCAGCTGTCGTAAAAATAGTCAAGACACGAACAAAAAAGGAATTTAGACACAGCTTTGCTACGTCTGACGTCATTAACTATTATAACTAGACGTATTGGGAAACGACCTTAATAGTAGGTTTTTTTCCGGAATCTGGAGCGCGTTTAATGCTGAGATGCGGTGAAAGTTATTATGTGACAAACAACCTTAACTAGTAGGCTATTCGGAACGTATACATTCAACCCCAAGGTTTCACAATTCTCCCCAATTTATTTTATGTGAAATTGGTTTTAACCTTTAACGAGATTTTCTGATGATATTTAACCCTTAAGAGGGTGCAAAAGAGAGGCATAATTTTCACGAATTTCATCATATCTCTTAGGTCAAATAACTGTTTTTTAGGGTTTCAGTGTAATCGCCTAAAAACTATTAATTTCAGAGTTTTTTCGGTATTCAACCAAATGAAAAGATACTACATACGTTTTACGCTACCAGGAAAATTCGACATAAAATCGACATTTTTAATATTTTTACTTCTATTTTAGTGACATAATTTATCAAAAAACAAATTGTTACGTATTACATGAGCTACGTAATACATGTGATAAATGTGGCAGTCGCGTATATATTCTATCGCACCCTCGCTTTAACTGCTTCTTATCATTTTTTCTAAAGGTTTATCAAAGCGAACGTTTCTATCGCTTCAAGGATTAAATCCAGAACATTATAATCCACAATTAACTACAAAATCTACTTACCAAAAACTCCCCATAAAATGATGCATATGTTACACAATCAACTACAACTTCTTGGTTCTTGAAACCTTTACACCTGATCGGATATTTTCTCACGGAAACAGCCAACATTACGATGTGACCTCTTACATCCTTTCTGCTTAATGCGCAATAATATATCAAAACGTATGCCTTCACGTACACGACGCAACGTATTGAAAACATTGAAGAAAATTCCGTACGGCAAGTACCGATTTCTTTCAACTCCTACAATGGGATCAGAGAAAAAGGATTTTCGGGACGGGACAACTATAAAAACTCTCCAGAAAGAAATCACCTAAATGCATTTCAGAAAATTCCAAAATTTTTTGCTCCTTTTCAATGGGAGACACTTTCAGTTTTCTTACCTTTACTGCGCTACGTGTGCACGGTATTCGTAGCTCTTCCTGAAGCGGCTAGATACAAAAAAAAACAGGGCCTTTGGCGCGTTAACAATCCGGGGCATATGTTTCCCGGGATAATATTTGAAACTTCATACAAGGAACCGATTTTTGATCATACGGCTATTATCGAAAATCAGGACACTGGGATTTTTTCTTGTTGGTGTTGGGTATTCGGTGCAGCCTGGTGATCCTTACTTTGATAGTATGCGGAAAAGTGGTGCACGGTTGGTTCTGTCATAGGCACCAAAGGAGCGTGGGAACGAAAATTTTAATCTCCTACTCGAGATGAGTGCATTTCTCTGGTTCTTGTTCCTGTTTTTTGCTTCTTAGCCGAAATTGACGAGGATAATGGCTTTAGGACCAGACTTCTTGGATGATTTCCTCCTCTGCAACGACTATAGTATCGATGCACGTGTATTTCGAACCGGTTTCGAATTTCAATTTGACCGTTACGTTTTGGTATTTCGGTGTTTTTTTTTTACTAGGAACGCAACAAGAATTTGTTATGCACGTTAAAGTAATTGGAATGGAAATTAGGAAATTGATCCACTTAGAAAAAAATGGAGAGCAGTAGTAGTATAGTGAGGTGCACCTCTGTTATTACTTAACAACTTATAAGATTCTGCAGGGATCGTAACAAATTGCGATGTTTCTAAGAAATAGCGAACTGTGAAATTGCAACTGCTATTATAGTTCAATAACTTAAAAAATTCGGAAAACATAAATGAGTTTGATTTGAATAAAATAGGAAGTAGTATTGGCTATTATTATGGAGTGATGTGCAATCGGGGTCACCATATTTAGGGAAATTAAAGTCAATAACCGTCGGTAAAGGAAACTTACTAGTACTTGAATTGAGTAATGTTTAGTTTAAGAGTTGTTCCATCAAGGATCGACTACAGGTTTGACCTTACCATTGCCGATTCTTTTGATAGCCATCTGAATTTAAAAAAATTATTCTAACTTGTTGTATCTACACTATTCCATACTAATGAACTGATGAATAGTGAAGCACATAGAGCTAGTGGAGATGACTAGCCACCGGTTTTGAATAAAGCGCTTTGAAGCCAAAAACACGGTGAAAAGTGAGACAAAACAGGTTATATCAAATTGTTGTTATTTTAGCGTGTGAGTGAGTGAGACAAAAAAGGAGCGTTATGTGAATGTGTTGTTGTTTTGCGTGCAAGTGAATGCAACGACCGTCCGCCTTCAACTCAATCTTGTCTTGTATGCTTGTCATCTCCAGTATATGTATACAGTGCAACCCGCTTATAAAGTGCACTTTTAGAACGTACTTTCGGTTATAACAAACCCTTTTCCAATCCCCATTCACAAATGTGAAAGGTTCTTGTGTTGTTAATAACGTACTATCGGTTATAACGTTCTTATTTTGTGGTCCCCTCAAGGTACGTTATAACCGGGTTGCACTCTATATGTTAATCTCTATGGTGAAGCAGAATTAGTTAATTATTTATATTAAAAAACAAAAAAAAAATGAATGAAGAAAATTGGATCAAGTTCAAGAGGTGCTTCAAATACGTGTATATCGCCGTTGTTCCGCAGAACTCCAGCATTCCGCAGTACTTCAGTATTCCGACAAATAAAATCTACGAAGACCTTATGTACGACGGTGTTTAATTTCCTCATTTAAGCTCATGGAGCCATCATATCAGAGATGATCTAACCGGTTATTTAATTTTTGTCGATATGTACGTGTGTCGTGCTGCTGCTTTTTATAGAACTTAAATTGAAGGGACTTCTGCAATAACAGGCTAAATGTCAATATGAACGAAATTAAGTTATACATGTTATGATATGTGAAAAACATACCGCAGTCACAGTAGTCAATCGTATAATACTCTAGATGAAATACTGAACTTCGACCTATAGTGAAGTTGGTTTTGAGATTAAGGAAACCCAACCTTCGTCATACGTTGTAGACCTAACCTACTATCACCTTTGATTGCACTATCTGCTGTTCACCCATAGAAAACACTAACAATCATTTGGATAGTTCGAGGAGGGATCATTCGGTGTCCAGCAGCTGGAACTACAAAGTAACGTGAATCCGAACAGCCAACCAACAAAAACTGTCATCCATCAAGTTTATTGGGTAATCGACACGGATTTATCTAATCAACTCGCGGTTTAGGTGGCAACTACAGACCGGTTCGCATTACGTCTTCAGAGTTGTATGAAATATTGACCAAAAAAAAAATACCATCTAACTCTATCTTAGCTTCATCTTTGCCGGCGAAAAAGATCGCGAATTAGATCTTATTGCCGAGTTCCTTGCGTTTGCATACGCGTACACCTTCTAGCCCGAAGCGCACTAGGCAAGCGCCCAGGTAAGCACCCAGGTAAGCACCCCCCAAGTAAGCGCTATTATGGCGTACAATTCGCAATCGCAAGTATAGAATACGATAAACTGGCGCACGGTTCGTCGAAGAGCTCGACGATCTTAGACAAACGCCCATGCGTCGATTATTGCCGTAATATACGGAAAGATTACGTGAACGGTGAAAGTTATTCGGTGAATGAAGGTACCTCCACGGAATACCACGCTGAGAGGGTGTACGAGGCTCTTCAAGAGGTGCCTCTTCGCCTTCATTGGCGAATTTACTGCTGATGGCACATCGTGACCCGCAGATGTGTCTAATGCGATTTTAAATGTGCTTTTTTTTTCTTTCTTAACTTACGTACAAATTTCTTGCGTGTTGAGTTTTTTACGAAGAAGAAATTAACGTATAACCGACGGGGGCTGTGGAATTGGCTAAGTAAATACAAGTTCATAATAGTGCAAAAGTTGCAGAATGTTACAAAATTGATAGGGCAGAATAATGCGAGATGCTTCGGGCGCCTTTCGAGTGCCTCGCTACTATGAAGGAACGAAGAAATCATTCACAGCGTTATTAATTATTAGCATTAAGTTTTTATAACCTTACGCAATCAAATGCTGTTTTTAATTAAGTCAAACGCACTATGCGTAGGTAGGAAACGTGTAAATGTGGCTTGCTCCTTTTGTTAATCGTTAATCGGAGGTCCAGATTGGCCGTCTGTAATTTCGCTTGCATAGTGTGAGCGTGCTATTCTAATTAATTTTTAAGGCTGTGGGCTAAAATCGTATGGGCAAAATATTCCAGCTATTTTCTTTACATTCAGTTATCCACCTTTCTTCGACCCTCATCATCCGAAAGGAATCTGAAAGGCACCCGAAAAACACCCGACAGGCACCCGAAAGGCTCCCGACAGGAATCCGAAAGACACCCGAAAAACACTCGACATAAACCCAAAAGGCGCCCGAAAGGCAGCCGAAGGGAGCCCGAAAGGCAGTCGAAGGGAGCCCGAAAGGCAGCCGAAGGGAGCCCGAAAGGCACCCGCAAGACACTCGAAAGACACCCCGAATAACAGTCGGAACCTACACGAAAGACACCCAAAAGTCACCCGAAAAATACCCGAGAGGCAACCGAAACAGCTCCCAAGATTCACTCGAAAGCACCCGAAAAACACTCGACAGGCACCCGTAAGGCTCCCTCCCGAAAGGCACTCGAAAAGTACCCGAAAGTTACCCGAAAGACACCCGCAAGACACTCGAAAGGCACCCGAAAGGCACTCAAAAGACACCCGAACCGCAACTCTGGAAGGGATTCACACCCTGATAAAAAGAATTGTCTTTCTCTATCGAAACATCCGATGTTACATTCAGGTTCCGGAGTATGACCCAACAACGCAATTTAATACTAGGAGCGTAAGCAATTCTGCTGAAACACCAATTTGACTGTTTCTTGGTTTTTGACCTGAAAAATAATAAAGTATCGCCCAGACTGATGCCGCATTTGTTTAGGTGAAGCCAAAACGAAGACGCGAGTGCCAAGATCTCCGTTGACATTTTTCTCATCGAATTTTGGATATTGCGGTCGTCCGGTCCAATTTTGAATTATATAGTTTCCATGGCTACTGATATTGTGCAAGCTATCGTTGATAAACTTTCACTGGATAGGGAAGTTTGGAAATTTTTGGACTAGGGCCGGATTTATTGCTTGATGGTCTGCCCTCAGTGGCAGCACCCAAGGGAGGGAGTCTCCTCTGACGCCGAGAACCAACTCAAAATTTCTTAACATGAAGTGCTGAGATTGCCACCTAACGATAAAAGAATAGTATACAAAATAGCTAGGCAATAATATATAAATGATACGATATGATTTTCATATAACTGTGTTTTGGTACTTCCTAGTTTTTGATTCTATTCTGTAACACAAAAAATAAATTATTAATCAGGGCTGCTAGCTTCTAGTGCTACATTCTTCTTACGTTCTGATAAGACTTTCTTACGTAAAATCTAAAATTTTAACCATATACCTACATAGTAATAAGGTGATTAAGTTTTGTCCCCCACAGTCTTATTGTGTTCCTTATTTGGCCATGGTACATCGAAATAGCCGGAAGCAAAGGTTAGCCAAGCGTTAATTGACCGATTCTTTTCTTACCGGCATTTCTTTCCGTATTGCCCTATATACAGAAATTTAATTAATTATGGAGGAAGTGATAAATATTATTCTGCTCCGATAACGAAGTTACATAAAGTGCATGTTCGCCGCACTGAATCGGTCCGTCTTACATCGTTCGCAAGATAAGGCGTAAGGCGATCGTTCTGCTAGGGAATATCTGCTTGCATTCGTAAGTTATGTATTATGCACACTGTATGTTATGCTAAGCTATGCTGCGGCTACGTACGAATATCTTTGGATTACGGTAAGAAAATAATGCACACACGATTGAGGTAGGCACCTCGCGTTAGCAAAAGTCTTTGAAGTTTTCTTATGGATATGACAATCTGATCCCATTAGCCCGTAATTCAACGTCAAAACGGAACTACTTGACAATGGCTTCTCTAGTTACGCAATAATTAAATAACTGAGTCTATGGCGTAATGGGGTTAACTTTGAAGAAGTATAGTAGTAGTAGTCGTCGTTGTCGGCTACGTCGTCTTTATTAAAGTTAACGAGAGCATTGCGCGTCCAAGGAGGTCCCGTAGTGCAAACAATAAGATTTTTTCTGTAGGTGACTTCGTATAGTCGTCTCTAAGTGACTATAATAGTGGAACCACTATTTCTTCGTGGTCTTCTTATGGTTTTTTGGTCGTTTGTTTGTTGGTAGGTAGTTTGGGTCGTGATCGTTCACTGCGAAGAGAATTGAATTGTCTTCAATTGAACGAGTCGCGACTTTTATACGGAGTACATCATTCAACTTATCTGAGGTTTCCGTCTGACGATCAGAACTTCCGGTAAAGAAAATCAACGTTGCGTATCTTCTTTTCGTCGGGAAGATCTCATGATTCGAAAAATACAAACTGGCAATTTACTTTTGGTGTTTTGGATATGTGTGATGATTTTTGATTTAAATCGGATCTGAGGTCAGATGTCCGTAAAATTTAAAAATTTGGAAGAAAGCGGGCAAAAATACTGAAGAAGAGACAAGAATAAATATCTGTTCTGGTGCAACTAACCGACGTGGATCAGTACCGTCCTATGAAGGAGCGTTGTCACTTTATCTATAGCCCAGTAGAGGTCATATCGAGACCGATGACGGATGAACTACTCTACTCTACTCTACCCTACTGTACTCTACTCTACTCTACTCTACTCTACTCTACTCTACTCTAATCTACTCTACTCTACTCTACTCTACTCTACTCTTCTCTACTCTACTCTACTCTACTCTCTACTCTCTGCTCTCTACTCTCTACTCACTACTCTCTACTCTCTACTCTCTACTCTTTACTCTCTACTCTCTACTCTCTACCCTCTGCTCTACTCTCTACTCTACACTTTACTCTAGACTCTACTCTTTACTCTACTCTCATCATTGGTGTGCTAACGGGCCACTGCCTGATCGGCCGTTATGACAGAACACTGGGTGTGGCGAACGTCGCAGATCTGTGCTGCAGCTGTGGTTACCCCGTCCGCTAGATACGTCCTTTGTGATGGACTTTGGGGACTTCAAAAATATGAAGCTAGACCAGTGGCTACAGTTTGTCAGGCTGGGATGGATCACACGAGTTTTTTTTTCACCATTTAGGGTCTATGCATTTGGTTGCTTCAACGGTCGCCCACCTGACCAAACTAACATAAGGTAAATCGCGGAACTGGTGTTAATAAATTCTGAAAATACTTTATAGCCAATTTTCTGAAAAATTAGTACAAACAAAATTAATTGAGTATTTCAGAAAACCTGAGAGATATGATGAAAGTCGTTAAAATATGTGCTCCCTATTTACACTTACAACCCACCAAGTTTCAAGATTCTAGCAAAAGCTGTCTCACCCGTTCGTACTACTACCGCTACTAAATATTTTTTAACAGTCTGGGCTCAATTTAATTATTTATTGGGTAGGTATAGTGTCTTATGTGATGACGCCATCTAGTCCATATTAGCGCAGATTCATCCTTTTTGGTACCACGACTCGTTTGGCACAACAAATCGTAAGGTAGCTTAACTTACCCTACGTTCCAATAAAATCTTCGACATCAAATTATGAATTGTAACTTCGATATGACGCCTTGTATTGTTAGACAAAAAGAGCCCTTTTTATTTGAACAGCTAACAATTAACATACCCTCTGATTACTGAATCTCCTTAGTAGAAATGTTCCAGGATACCTACAACAGTCGCTGCAGGATCAGGAACAGCACACAGAGTCGAAATCATAGGGGAGAGTTGCGATACGTACGCCATAATGAGACAAATCCCAATATTAAGGGGGTGATATACGGAAATAACGAGGGGTCTTACAGGGGTCGCTAGTTTTAATTTATTGGAATACGAGTTTGATGTGCGGAAGGAAGGATAAGGGTGGAACAAGTGTGCTGTATTAGCTGGGTGGAAGGATGGAATATTGATTAATGGTAATTTATAGTAAAGGGTTTCAATTCACACCGAATAAGTATAAATTTGTGCAAAATTTAAAATTTAATAATATTAGTGAATCCTCACAATCAAATAAATAATTTGAGCTTGAACATGTTCAACTATCGCAATTAGCGATATTGTTGATATTTTTCTGAAATTTCCTGTGTTCAAATATAAGTTAAACTTGATTTTGAGATTTGAGGGACTGATCAATCTTCTTCCTGAAATTCTTCGATTCTTTATTCAATGAGATTAGTTGAGCCTACGCTGAAATGAGTGAGAAATATGTAAGTAAATTGGGAATAAAGAATCCCGGTTAACTATTTGATGAATCCGTTTTCATTGCACTAATATTCACTTCGCCTTCACCAAGTGGTTGTATACTGATTTCTTCACTATGTGGTTAAATACATGCCCTAGGAGGTGTATGAAATTCATTTTCAATTCTGAATCTGCTTTTCACTTCCACGGGCTTGTTTTTTAATCACCTAAATCAGTTTTTCCATTTTCTACCCGTAAGAGAGTAGAAAAGGATTGATGACGTTTTCACGAATTTTGTCATATCTCTTAGGAGTGATTATATGTAGATCGAATTAGTTTTTTCTTCTTCGAGGTTTCTTTATGTTGATCAAAAAACCTCTTCAGGATTTTTGGATATTCTACCTCCATGGGCAGAAATTGACTTTAAATTTTGCAGAGTACAAACGATTATTTGAGTTTTTATACATTTTTACGAATTTCTACATATTCTTGGATCTGATGAGAAATAGTATGTACGAGTAATTGATTTTTACTTCTATTTTCTTCTTGACTTTTACTGTCTATATGACCAACAAAAAGATAATTTCAGGATTTGTAGATATTCAACCCTAGCGGGTGTAAGAGCTTGTCTACTCTTTACAGTTTTCAAACATTTTGGAATTGGTTATCACTTCTACAGGCATTTCATGTAATGACCTAAAAACCGGGGGTTTGTATTTTCACAATTCGATGATGTAGCAAATTGGTTCTTACTTCCAGAGAAGAAGTGTCTGAAGTAAAGATGGGCAAAGTAGTTCCTTTCAATCAAGTACTTCACTCCGACTCCCTCACTTTAAGGAACGAGTTCAGTGAAGTAGTTCCGGAACTCTTCGATTCATCATTCCTTTCTTTCGTTAGTAGATACAGAAGATGAGGACAAAAATCCCAAAAGGTCAAAAAGGTCAGTATAGTTCTCATTCCTGAACCACCCATCTCTAGCTTGAAATGAATGAACTGATTCCGTATGTCTAACTCGCAATCACTTGGTGAATCATTTCAGAATAACCTACGCTAAGCTTCCACGTGGTTCTTGGGGTTGCAATCTTTCTTCCTTGTTATCGACGTTACCCAAAGTTCCTCAGGAGTACGAGTATTTCACAATAGTCTTCAGTCCTATGTTGGTCCATGATTTTATAAGAGATCGCATTATACTTGCACACGATTTCAGTTCCGCTCCTATTACGCTATTTCGGCGTGATGCAACCTACAATTTGAGCTCAGTCTTAAGACTCGATTACATCCAGCGGCGTATCGCGAACCAGTGCAAGAACTACTGTACGCAATTTCACGTAACTTTGCGCGTAGCAAGTTTTTTCCGGCTACGTAAAATTTTATTGATGACCAATATTCGAAGCTCCCACTACACTCGAGCGTGTGTGAAAATTTCCGAATAGCGTTGGCAATTTCTTCGGATTTTCCACTTACGTCGTCGCGGAATTTAGTTCACTTCTTGGTCTTGGCTCTGTGCAGAATCTGTCATAGGGAACCTTTCGGTGGTAGGGTATCTTCACAGCATTTCCTTTCGCACCATCTCGCTTTCACGTGTAAGTCTTGCGATGTGGTTATACCTTCACTTTAGCCGTAGCCAGGTGAATTAGCATTTTCGCGTTTTCAGCGATTTACACCGCGATAATTTGTTGCTGTAACATCTTATGATGTAATGAAGACTCTTACCGGGTGGGAATTCAGGTGAGGAAGACATTGGAAGCTGATTGTCGGTTGTTGGTGTTGTTTCTTCGACTTCGATCGATTGTGCATTTCTTCTTTTCGATAGTTTGGTTTTTTTTTATAACTGGTCGGTAGGTGAAGTTAATTAATTGTATAAGAAGCTTTTGATTAGATTCGTGTCTTAAGGTTTTTTTTTGCATTTTCGTTGTAGGCTTTTTTTTCCCCGGTGTCATCTTCATCGCGAGTAGTTACTTAACTTGTTATTCGATATGAATAGGTAGGTATATCGTATGTGGGTTCAAGTTTGCTAGGAAGTAATTTGGAGAGTGCATTCGCTTAGTTTTGGAAGCTGTTACTAGTAACTTGTAACTCTTGTAACCTACATAAGTAGCAGGTTTCGCACGTTGTGGATTATGAGGGCCGATATGTTGTAAACATTATTTTTCTTTTGCGTAAGAACCGATACCTACTTTAAGTAGGTACATCGTTCATATTGTATAAGACTAGAACTTTTCTTTTTATAGATGAAACTGAAATTAAAACAACACCAAAAGTCTCCGAATTTATCAAATGTATTCTACCCCTTTACACCACCTTGAGGGTTGGATATCTGACCTCAAACCTATTTGTAGACTATTATTCAAAAACTCTGCAGAAGTTAAAACCAATTTGATATCACCTCTCGAGATACGGAGAAAATTGTGAAAATGTATTCAACCCACTTACACCCACTCACTTAGTGGTTAGCTAACCCTAAAAGAAGTTTTTAGATAAATTTAAAGAAAGACTGGGGAAGTAAAAAATAATTCGATGTCATATCACTCCTAAGAGATATGACGGAGTTCGTAAAAAGTGTGTTCAACCCATTATATTCTCGTATGTGCTGTGAAAGGGAAAAACTTGAAAACATTGAAAAGGTATGCACAGCAGAAAAGTTATTCGATGTCTATTCAGACCTGAGAGATATGGCAGAATTCGTGAAAGGGTAGACATACTCTTTTCACTTTCTTATGGGTAAAATTTAAAAAAATCCTGGAAACTCTTTTTGGACTTTTGGACAAACCTATAATAGGTATATGACGTAAATAGCGAAAATATATGTATTCAATTACCACTCATAATTTTATTTGTCCACTTCCGAACGCTGCATACTCAAAAAAAAAATTTCTGATTTTCTTTCTTAGTAGATCTACATATACTCACAAAGTTTCAATTTTATGGGATAAACCGTTCTATAGATAGAAAAAATACTATTTAAAATTTATTTTTTTCCCATGCTATACTATAGCTCTACATAAATTACAAGTTCCAGCTATCCAACATTATGGATTCTTGAGATGTAAATACAAATCGAAATCGTTTCTTTTTGATTAAAATCTGTTTATTTGCCTTCAAATTCTGCTAAAGCATAACACATCCTCCGCAGGCTTCCTTAAACCCGACGTCGTCATGCAGCTTTAATCAACGTATACGAAAATACAAATCAAATTAACAAGCATTTTGCACACAATCCCTTTACAACAGAAATGTCCGCACCGTAAAGCTTCCGCTCAACTGCACAACCCCATAGAGTCCTGTTCATATTTATATACTTGGTATAGAGGAACTGTGACTTCCTTTTTAGTTCGCGCCAGAAAAAGAAACCCAACTCCTCAGTCTACAAATCATTACAAAAAGCTTTAGAAAGTTGTTCCTTGAAAATGTTCCATCTTCCTGCTTCCGGGATATAATGCTCATGTTCGAAGACATTTCCCGGAAATAAAATACGAAGCCTTTCCAGCTTCCTGTCTGTGGCGCTCATAATATCGTTCGTCCTTAATGGAAATGTGAAGGTCCCCCGATATGCGGTTGTGGCTGTACTGAAGCAGTACTGAAGCGATGATAGCAGACACGATTATAATAGCGGAGACTGGAGAAGGAAACTTCCGTATGCCACATCGTCATCCTGAAGGAAAGTGGATGAACGGAAACGGGCGCCCAACTTGTGGGGTAGTATCCTTGCGAGAAGGCCGCGTGCGATTGAATATAACCTTGGTGGGATGGGGGAATTGACTTTTCCAAATAGGAAATTGTGAAGCGACTTATAAATACATTTACATGTACCTTGGCGTATATTTTGATTTTACAGCGATAGCTAGCATGTTGTTGTTGTATGGATCCTAGAATTGATATATCTCCATTGTAGTCAAGCTTAGGTCCGCTTCAGGCACCACGCTCTTCTCTATCCGGAATGCAAATTATAATTATTACAATTGTGACCAACTTCTAAGGGATCAGAGCTGTATTGGGATTCTCTGGTGTATTGGTGTTGTACACCCACTTATAAGGACATGACGAACTTGTACCCTATTTCAATTTGACGCAACATCTGGTGTATTGAATTTGCGAAGAGATCCCTCGGGAGGGTCGTCCTCAGAATTTATTGCTTGCATCGCATTGTCAACTTCTCGGGCTTAACTATAGGATAATCAGCGGTTTTTTAGGGGATATCCCAGAAAAGCAGGAAGAATTTTTCTAGTGGTACTTTCGATTAAGTTTTTTTTTATGGCATTTGCACAATGCGTTGTTTTATTCTGTTTCGGAGGGGTTAGTGGCACAATCGTAATGTGATGATCCACATAAAGACTATGCAAATAGTGGAACAGGGTGTAAAGGAAATATCTTGAGTTTGGGGCTGTTATTAGGGAAATGATGGAATTAGTTTAAATTTGTAACATGAGGAAATACATATGTAAGTGAAACATCGTTAAGAACTTATTTTTTGGATTCAAGAGAAATTTTTTGATTTTATTATTTTTGAATAGTCAATCTGAAGTTTAAAAAAAAAAAAATTCTGAAATTTTGTATTTACAGGTTTTTGTACTAGAAATACGCAAAACAATGGTCCGTCTGATCGCCGTCCACAATACGCCGTCTAGCACTTTAGCACTTACTCTAGCGTCAGCACTCACTCTAGCGTCACTGGCAGATCGGCAACCACTCGGCCAGACTGGGTATTTCCTTTAACGAAAACTGCCGCAGTTGTGGGGTTGCAAATTAGAGGGAAACTGTTATCCACCTTCTTTGCGAGTGTCCAGCCGTAGCTAGAGCCAGAACCAACCAACCAACACCGTCCGCCGTGTGCTGCTCAAAAAACCATTTGAAGATGCTTAGCTAACAAGCCCGTTGAGATATTAAGTTGTAATTTTGTGGGTTGGTAGACTGAACGAACTACTTCGAGTGCTATCTTTTACTGAGGTGAGGGTATGAGGGAGTAAGTGGGGAGAGCGTTTTAGACGAACAATTATGAATTATAAATCTCAGACCTGCTCACGCTACATGGCTGAAATTAGAAGTTGAGGGGTGTGTGAGTGTGGTGAAAACAATGGGAGGGGTGGAAAGGAAAATTCGAACTAGAAAAGGATAGAAAAGTAAGAATTAACGACTAGAGACGCTGTAAAAGCATCCTAAAAAATTTCTATACAGGGGTAGTAAGGCACGGTGTGGAAGGTAATTTCTCGTATCTCAGAAACGACTAATGCTAGAAAGTTGAAACTTAGTTTGTACATATATATAAATGAACAACAAGAGCAATTACAGCAGATTCAGATTTTCAATGGTGTTACAAAAATGGAAAAAACTTTCCCACATTTTTACGAGTTATCAAATTAATTTTATTTTTGCGATTTTTTTATATGAGCACCAAGACTAATTTTGACAATTTTTTCGATATCGATCCTCCAAGCGGGTGTAAAGTGGTTGCGTTCATTTTCACGAATTCCGAAATATTTCTTAGGTGGAATAAGGTATCGAATTCGCTTTTACTTCTAAAGGCTTTAAAAATAATAAGGAAAACCTGTACTAAAGCATTTCTTGATTTTCAAACCCCTAGGTGCTGTAAAGCATTGTTTAAGTCTTACCGAATTCTGAGAAATCTTTTTGGTTTAATGAGAACGAATTTTAGCAGACACGTTGTTATCTTATTCCGCTTAAATTTTTTACATTTTTGAGTACTGATCATACAGTACTGAATATTTTAATTGCACATGAATTAAGTTATGCCAGAAGAAATACGTCCAAACTCAATTTCAAGCTACTTGCAACCTTTGCACAATTCTTTCAATCATCTTTCTGTGACAGAAATTTGTCACGACAATAATGTGTCACACTTTCAGTCTGGAGTTTATATTTGTAACATTACTTGTGTCACACCTTTGCGTAAATTGGTTATATATTTTATTTGGATTGAATTATGGTTATCTTATAAAAATTGGCAGTTTGCTAAAATGGTAGATATCCCCATCTTAGCACACGAAATGAACTCAAATTTTTGAGAAACCTTCGAATTAAAATTGTTGTCACACATGAAAAGTCAGAGAATCTCCTACTAGCGACATGCGACAAAATTTGTCAGAGATTTGTAATCTGATTGGATAACTGATCTGTCCCACATAATGTCACAGAAAATTGTCGAATATGGAAACCCAGCTTCAACAAGATCTACAAGAAAGTTTTCCGGTGGATATACTCTCACCTATGAGGACTTGTCGAAGATTCCCGTGAGTAAAATCATTTCCGTCCGTAGACCCATCATATTAAATCAAAACGATTCGTCAAAAATTCCATAAAAGTCTGTGAATCAAAAAGTCCATAGCGTAAATCTTACCCAGACCACCCCAACTGTTATAAATAAATTTTATCTAAAAATTTTTCACATGCCGAAAGGTGATCACCACGGGAGCTAATGCGACTAATCAAGTGCATCGGAGAATCCTTCCAAAGCACGTATTTCAGGGTATTCCGATTACTTCTTTATACCCACGAAATATCGACAAGGGCCAGTGACCATAGGCAATAAAAATTACCCCATAAGACAAAGGGCGGGCTAAGGTGTTCGTTCCAGTTTAGTGTTAAATTGAAACCTGTTTGTATCGAGCGCATGCAATAGACCCCTGCGACAAGACTTCTTGATTACAGTTTTGGTTTTTGGCAAAAGGAAGTGAAACGATTCCCAAAAAGGACAATGTAAGTTATCGCTTGCAATCTGTTGCCGCATCAGTCGTTCCCTAGACATATCGAATTCTTGGGTGAAATTGATCGTTCGCAATTGACTCGTTCAAAACTCGGTAAGTAAAAACTGACCAAAGGTGCACATTTTTGCCCTTTTCCAAAAATATCAGTTACAATTCATTACACACTTGTTTGGTCTTGGGGTTTTTGAGGTTTCGAAGAGAAATTCCGAGATGAAATTGTCGATTGCAGCTTTAAAATGAATCGAAACATCTTCCCAATATGAGGCAGTTTAGATACTCGTGCGCTTTAGCAAAATATACACTGTGACCAAAGGAACATGATTATTTTGCAAAGTATTTAAACAACCCTTCAATCGAAAGAATCACCATACAAAAGTTACTGTTTAATGACGATATATTTATGGTACTAAATATACAAAATGGAGAAAACAGAAAATATAGAATACAAAATATGAAATTATCTAATATATAAAAATAAAAGCATTCAATGTTTGATGCGAATGGAAATCTACACCTGTGAACCGTTCTCTCCCAGATTTTGCATGTACATTCTCGAGTCTACCGGACAGGTCAAGAACACAATTATATTCCCGAAACTTGGTTCGTATATTTGATATAAACAGTTTAATTTTTCATAAGATTAGCATTATCGTGAGTAGCGCCTCCGCTCAAGAGTAACAGGGGCGATGGCAAACTCCGGGATGCGTTTGAAGAATGACCAAAGTTTCGACGTAATTGACACCCTTAAAGGACTAATTAAAATGTTGGGTTATAGTTCTGCACCTAATATGGCACTGGTTGATTCAACACCAGGAGATTTTGGAAAATTTAAGCTCCAGCACAGAATTTAAGGTTAAGTATGACAAATCTTGGACTGATTTAAACATTATGAAAGAGTCTTAAGTGTAATTAATATCTGATGAAACTTAATCTCTCAAAGCTTAAACCTCATTCCATAACTTCAAATCACTAATTTAGATCATTAAGTGTAGGCATGATGTCCACTTATTCTTAAACTCAAAAACAAAAATATGTGAAGGAATCATAAGGAGCTTCGTAAAGAACAATTTTTCATAAGATCACAGCGTTAGCGACAACCGCAGGAAATCGATGCAGACAGAGATTTTCAGAATCCTAACAGATGTGTCAAGTGGACCTTAACATCAACTTCAAAGGCTTGAAAAATTTAAAGATTATAGCGCATAAGCAAAAGATTTAAAGATATCATAAGCATAGAAAGATCACGAGTCGTAAGATCTCGGATCACCCTTGAATGCATTCCGATGAAGGAACGTGCAGACCACAAGCTAAAGATTAGTTCAGTTCCTGGATCGAATGGGTCGGATATCATGATCTTTGCTACTCAGCATCTCAAGAAGGTTAAGAAAAGATGTTTCGACTTTGACGGAATGCAGACAGCGTATAAGTGAAAAAGGACTTTTAGTGGTCGGATATAAGTGTAAATTAAGAAAAAAAAATACCGCCACCATCAATGGTAATTCGATCTAATAACCGAATGGCCAAGCAACTCTGACTCGTTGCGGTACGATCGGCTAGCATTCAACGATCTTCAAGAGCTTTGTAGGATTCTTTTGCGTGCATTTGTTCGATCGACTTTGTGGTCACGGACCATCGAACGTAAGTAGTTATGATGTTCTTCAGCCTATCACGAAACCTTGTATGGATTCAAAAAAAAGTATTTTAATTTTGGAGCCATCCCAACTGGGGGAAGAAGAGCTACATTGAAATGAACCGCACAACTGTTTCCATATGTGTGTTTTTTTTATCTTTTAGTGTTTTTAATTAATTACCTTAGGTTGACAAAACAAATTGAGATAATATCCGAATATTGTTAACAGTACAATTGATACACCTGCGTCTTAGCAGGCTTTTTCCCGAGGGAATGGATGGTTACGTCAACGCGTAGACTACAACCTTGATGTTGATCAAAGAAAGGGCCTGTACAATTTCGTCAACCACTATAACCTATAGCAGTGGAGATAAAGCCCCAGTCTGGGGGGTTCCTCAGGATTCTTTCATTCTACTATGTACATCCAACCCACTATGAGGAGTTGATAAGTCTTTGCTTTAGATCCAAGACGATCCAGCACGTAATGAATGAGTCGACACCCGTTCTTTTCAATCGATCAGATTCACCTCTATACAGGCCCGTGCGCACGGGGGGTTTTGGGGGTTCACACCCCCCCCCCCCCCATTGGCCTATTTTCATAGGGAAGTGAGGACCTTTTTTTTTTTATTAGGTCATCACATTTAGTATGGGGGAACTTGATAAAACCCCCCCCCCCAGAATGTAGGGTTTGTAAGGTTGAATGTAAGGTTTTTCTACCGTGGAGACGACTTCATGTCAGGCTGCTTCAATAGATTCCCCTTCACATAGGCATGCTCAGAAGCTGAGAAGATTTCTATGTCCCCAAAGCATCAGAGATTGTAGTCCAGCAGTCTCTTAATTTCAGCAAAAACCATGAGAGACTGATGGCTCTGAATCGCACTGACCTGACGACACATCGTCGAGACGTACACGAGAGTCAGACAACTTCTAAAGATTCTCACCAAGGAAGGACCAATAAGGGGCATAGTCTTCTGCAGTATAATGGACACTAGACCGTCCAAGCCCAGAGACTTAAAGGGGGACAAGGACATAATCGCACACCTTATCCTTTCAAGAGTGACTGCCCAGTTTACATTGGTTGTACACACCACAGGAAGATCTACAACCTGAGAAATGGTGTTAGTTCCGAGTTGCACCCCGGGAAGGGTGACTCCATCAGCAGATACCGACTTCATCACTAGATTTCATCCAGTTTCTATCAATCCTCCTCAAGTACCTAGGTACACTAGCGAAACTCTTATCGAGCTTCTGTTTCCTAGCATAGTTTCCTCTATGAACTACCCTTTGAGAAGTTCAGCAACGATTTGATTTCATTTTGGCGTAGTCTGTCTGTATTCATTCCTGTCTAAATTACTCTGTTTTTTTTTTAGCTTTTTTAAAAAGCTTCCTCGCAATTCTTCTCGGAGTTTCATGGTGCGCTTACACTCATCCTTGATGGTGCATTTACACTCAACGTTTGCGACGAGTCTCTATCCCCACCAAAAAATCAATCAATGAAATAGCTCGTGCAGTCGAAAGAGTCTTACATTCAGAACCGGTTTGCAATGGCCTGATGGGGGTAGGTTCTCGCCTCGAGGTGAGCCTCATGGGTGAGTGTAAGCGCACCATGAAGGTTCTTAGACCACCACTTATGGCAACCATTAAAATTTCTCAAATCATTTTTACCTCACTGTCCGTATCCGTATATCCGCTTAAGCTGCTGGTTACCTGCCTAAGGTTGGTACAGTTTATCCTTACATAATTTCCTCAGTTAGTTCTTTTGGTTTATCTGAAAAAGTTACTCCGCACAGCATCACAAGATACTGTAAACATAATTAACCTTTGATCAGAGAAGATTTCCTTTCGTGAAACTCATGATGAGCTTTTTTTATCCGTGAACTTTAAAAATTGAAACGAGTTTCTTTCATTGTACGCTTTCCTGTTTTTTCAGCTAAGGATCAAAACAGTCAAAAATTCGTATGTGATAATCGTACAGTTACACATATTGCATGCATGTACCAACTTATTGCAATTCGATCAAACGTAAAGCGGGTTGAAAAATATAGTAAATAGGTGAAATACTAATATAGACAGTTAATTAGCTTTTCTATATTTTGTTATATTTTTTTTACGATCTTATAGCGATATACCTAGGTGTAGGTGTAGTAGTTGGAACAATACTGAAAACTAGTAATCTGTGTTCTAGAGCATAGAAATCGACTTACCTAATTAAGACCTCAACAAATTGATTATTTTCTCCAAAACGTCGCTGGTACGTACGAGCACTCGAGCGATGTAACTAAATGAAAATTGTTTATAAAAAGCATTCCATTTCCAGACCCCGACTTTGGTTTTTTCTTTGTTGACACTATGCAAACCTTTTAAAGCACATCTTAAGCCTTTTATGTGTACAATTATGTAGATATACCGGGCCCAGAGTAATGCTATATTACGAGACTATAATTTTGACCATGTTTACTTGCTATCGAAAGTTTCTGTTTATGAAAAACATCATCCCAAAAAGCAAACATTATTACCGCGAGATTAGTCGGATTAACACATGAAAATGTGTTTCCTCCGGAAATTAAGTAGCAGCACGATATGTGGAGAAATTGGACGGCAACAGCTGGATGATAGCCACCATGCTTCAACACATGACGATCAAATAAAATACAAAATCCCGGATAACTTATCAAACTTTTAATGTGATATGTTTCCTTTTCTTTAAAAAAAAGTTTTTTTTTTTTCTATTTTGGGAAATATTTTTTGACCGGATTATGGTATCAATTTGATCTGCGGAAACTTTAATGTTTACTTGGGTAAAATTGAAAGAAAATTGAATTCGTAATCTGGTAATTTGGCAATATTCAGAACTGGACGAAAGCCCAAAATGCGACTTTAGGACTCTAGGATACACAACACAGTCTATTTTGATTGAGCAACCGCGTTCTTTAGTAAGCACCGAGTCCATTTGAATTTTTTCGGAATTGGAACTTTGGCAAGTCGATATAAATTTGCAGTACTGATTGAAATCTGAAAGAAATCTGAATATCCGAATTAATTTTATTGAATTTTTTTATGGATTTGTTTTATTTCAGCATGGACATAATTATATTAACATTTAATAACTGGTTCTGAACAATTTCTGTTTTTCAGTACCGAAGCAGAAGATGTTTAGCGACCGACTGGGCAGTATTTTCTTTGACAATTTGGGGGGGGGGGAGTGTATAGGGATGAAGGTAGGTAGGTAGGTACGCGTGGCTGTCCGTGAGAACACGGACACACTTAGACCTAAACGGTCAGTTGTGATACCACAGGATCATCGAATCCGGTCGTAGGAATGAATAAGCTAGTCAAGTTTTGTAGGGATCTGGGCTGTTTAGGGGTTGTTTTGTGATCAACAAGGCTCTAAAGGGATCGCTATGGTCTCTTTTGACGCGTAGTGTGTGTGGTGGCTCAGTACTACACACCTTCCTAAAACTAAAACTATCGGAAGTATTAGATCTTATTATTAGTTCGATAAAAGTCGTGTTTTAGTTTTACTGTTCGACATTTATTTAACCATGACCCGATGCCGATGGCCAATATGCCTTAATTCCTTCGTAACTCGTCGTTGTGGGTGACGGGCATCATAAAATTCACACGTAAATCCATTCCTCCATTGATCGATCAGCGGTATACAAGAATTCACGTGTAAATCCATTACACAAGTCCGCGACGATTACGACGAACTTCATATGTATCTTAGACCTACAACTCCAACTCACTTCATAAATACTCTCACTGAAGTGAATCTATTGATCATTTTCTATTTCATTGCCGTTTCATCGCCAATTCACCAGTGTTGCTATACAGAGTTGTATAACTCCACATACAAGTTCTAACTCTGTGTAAAAAGACGTTGAAGTATAACCAATTATGGGTATATCCTGGCAAAAACTCGCTGGAAGTTGACTCTGCTTTTTCCTGCATACTCCCTTCTCTCCTCATGTTTGAATCAGTAGATTTATCTATAGAAAATAGTATCTTAGCTGTGAATTTTAGAAGGCTTATTCATAAAGCAAGTAACGTCGGTTTATAGAAAATGCAGCCCTACATTGGGCGCCATTTTTGCACATTTATTGCATTACCGCATACATACATGCATACGATCATAATCGAAAGGTTTGCAATGAATTTCAGCATGAAGACTTTTATAGCATTATCAATTCTTTACTATTAGAGGAGTATCCGAAGTTGCATACATTTTCGATACGGATTTTAAAAATAAATCCGGAAACGATGTGGGCAAGCGAGCACCATATGCTTGTTTTATATAAAACAAATAAGAAGTGATAAATTACCAAATTACCTTACATTTGGCATAAGTCCAAATTGGTACCGGCAAGAATCTTATACGTTTTGTCAATTGCAGCTCTTCCTGTTTAATGACAAACACTAATTGCATTTGCGAACAGACAATACTCGGAAATTGTAAGAACTTCTCATTACCGCACGACGGGCCGGCAAGAAGCGAAACGAGTGTTTGGTCTCGTCTGGCCACCGCTACTCGTACCTGAGTTAAATTAGATGCGGAATTAAAACGTAGAAAAGTGCAACTAGCGAAACAACAAATCAGTGCCACGGTTCAGTAAATGCTCACATCGCGAAGATCTTATGCCCTCACGGAAGTCTCCTCGCGTGGTATTTCTTGAAAAAAAGAAAAGAAAAAAGAAATGAATAAGAAACGACAGGGCATCTTGAGGCGAATGTCAACACTAGGCACCAGCCCAGCCACGGAACGAACGGGTTTAAAGACCCAAGATCCGCTATGATCTTAAGAATGGCTAGCGGAGTAGTTCGCAAGAGACAGACCTCAATACACCCCATCATTGACTCGTTTTCCACTCCGCATACCTTGCACGTCTTCGTCGTATTTCTTTCCACGGCACTGACCAGAAAAAGGAAGTTCAGGTAACAGAGCGTGATCATTTCCTCTTCGGATGGCCTAAGAAATTATCGAAGAAGTTTAGAACGAGTCGTCGAAGTCGTCGTCGTCTGCCGTCCGCATCCATCCAATTGAATTAAAAAAAAAACGAAATAACAAGAAAAATGCCATGATACTCACATGTCAAAAATTGACGTCACGCTAAACTGATTCGAAAAATCACCAAAGTGGATCATGAGCCTCGGTTCGGTTTGGAGGCGGAGGCGTCTCGTTCCTTCGAAAAGAACTACTACGGTCTTAGAAGCAGTGTTCAGCGGCCGTATGCGTACAATAAACACTTAATTGCCGATGGATCTCAGCCTATGGATGATGGCTTTTAAGGTGCGCTAAGGTATGAACTTTGATTTGAACCGGGTCCGGAGAGAAATTAACAGAAAGAATTTTCCCATGGAAAAATTACGATGTTCCGCGGTAAGTTTCTGTCATGGGACAACGGATTTCGATTCGATTCAGGAAGATGGTCTCTCTTGGACTTTACATGGGGCTCATTAAAAGTGATTTGTTTCCGTACATTGAGTACACCACTGAATAGGAGGACGACTCCATCACTTAATTTGTGTAATAGCTGGAAAATGTAGTCGGAAGTGCAAGGGTGGACAATCGATTCGAGGGAAAACTTGTCCCTTGAGAACTTTCAGTTATCAATAAGAACCAAGAGGAAAAGCAAGTGTTCCCAGGAAACGCCCACAAATTAATTAAGACCTAAAAGCATTACGCTCACCGAAGTTTTAGGTGATCACAAGGTCGGATCGTGAGTGGATTTGAAATCCGTAATGGGAGACCAGGGTCCGAAGTAGCGGTGTACGTTATCTTCAAACTGTTGTACGTTATTCTCCCGGAGGAACAATATTTTCAACTTCTTGATCCAGGATTTTGGATATGGGTCAAATGGATTCGTTATAGGATCTATTGCACTCAGACTAAAGGAACTGTAACCTCTATGGGCCTTTCGTGAACTCTCTATATATAACGTCATCCAAACGCGATTATCTCGAAACATACTTTTCAAACATTGTTCCCACAATCTTCTGAAAACGGCTGAACTGATTGCTTCCAAAATTTTATACATTTTTTTTGGATAGGTTTTCTCCTTCGCTACGTAGGATTTTTTTTTACTTTTTTTTATCAATTTAGAATGGTCGATAATTGAGGTTAAAAAATGAAAATAAAGTTCAATCGGCCTCCATTTCATGAAGAATTTTTTTTTCAAAAAATCCTACGTAGCGAAGGACATCATACTTTACATTTTCAGAATCTTTTCGAAATTTTCAGCGATTCCCATAGCATAGCATAGCATGCTTCTCTAGCAAACAGTGCCCTGTCAGTATTCCGACGAGTAGCCGCAGACTTCACCTCTCCATGGCAAAATCTCCCTAGTCTTCCATCTGTCCAACATTGGCCAGAGTGTCCTAGAAGTCCTACAGCTTGTTAGTTCCTCCCATTGAGAGTTCGCTGCGTCACAGAATCTCAGAATTGAACGCGTTTTGAACTTCTACCGAAAAAATAATAAAATTGCGCCCAGACTGTTAGTAGATTTTTTCATCGTTTAACTCTTTAATATCGCGTCCTATCGGAGTTGGTATCAAAAAATAGATGTGTGGCGTTGAGCACTCTTTTTGAAAAATTTAAAAAAAATTGGGGAGTTCATTTTGTCACAATCATAGCTCAATACATATGTAGTTCAAAATCAATTTTGGAAATTTTTCAATTCATTAAAGCAGTAAAACAACACACGACAGTTTGGAAGCTAACTTCTTGACTTTAACAATTTAAATCGTCTCAAAATCTAATGTGGGGCAAACAGAGTTCAGACCAAATTTTTGAACTATGTGGGGGACAAACAGAACTCCCACAATTTTTGAATTATATGAAACACAAAAAAAAGTCGCATAATTTTTGAAAATTTTTGAAAATGATCGTGTGAAAGGTAAACATAAAATTCAAACCAAATTCTCAGACGTCAAAAAAGAGCTTATGTTCTTTTGAAAATATTTTCTCTGTTCCTTCTGGCCGAATTTGAAGAAAGACGAAATTCTATGTCTCCTTAGCAAGAATATTCCACGTACCTATTCTTCTATAGTTTTAACATAACTTTAGTATTTAGTATAATCTTCTGGTTACCACTAATACTGATATTGTGCTATCTTAAAGCCAGAGTCACGTAATTTTTCTTATTCATCTGGCGCCTTTGTACCCCATATGCCCCCTAAGTCAACGACCTGTTCTGATTATTGGCTAAGAAATTAAATTTATTCACTTCGACTCGAAAGGCCTAAAAAAAAAAATTTTTTTTTTAAAAGAACAAAAACGAACGTATGGAAAACAGTAACGACGATGATGGTGATGCGTCTTGAAGAATATTTCTGAGAAGTTTTCCTTTTGGTCGCCGCCCCAACTAAACGCCGATAAATCACGCAACGGCCTTTGCTAAGGCTGTACAAGTGACTGACGAGAAATACACATAATCCGTCCACACGGGGCATTTCAGGTGATTGCTATTCAAGGTACGATCTAGCGATCGCATTCCTAAGAAAGTCATTACGGCAATTCTACGTTCTCTTCACATCCGGAAACGTCTTCGAAATTTTATTGAACCCTTGAGGCCTATGCCTTCTATTCACCACGATACGAACGGCATAAACGGCGTGCAGAGTACACAACAACGTAACGTTGAATGACCGTCAAGTACCTACTCGTACTCGTACTCGTATCCTATCTCGAACTTAACAACCATATGTGAATAACGCTCAAGCGCTGAAGAACTGAACTGAACTGAACTGAAGAAGTGAAGACGCGACCTCCGAAATAGAGAACACCTCTCACGTAACAGAGTTCTAAGTAAATCCTGCATTCTTATATCGCGCTGGACTTCTTGGTCATTGTCTTGAAGATTCACGAGTGGTTCTTCTTGTGCGGATCGTGCGACGTCGGATCGTTTACGTGAAATAAAAAGACGCGAGTGCTATGCATATGCACGGGTGCAAGTCGCTTACGTGAAGGCACGTTAAATGGTTGGAATAGGTAGGTACGATGAGACGAGTATGTGTCATTGTACCTGGCCGTACCTTTGATATTAGGCCTTTGTTTACCTTCAAGCAAATCAAATGACTCAATCGAGTAGAGGGAAAATGGGTGGAACAGCAACAAACCCGGATCCAAACTCTGTTCCCTGATGTGAACTGCACTTTTAATTAAGCAAACGTTTTCTGTAGACAAGGACGTGCGCCATAATCGCGAAGAGAGGTAAGCGCCTGATCGTCGATTATTCTTATTATTGTTTATTCGATATTTGTTTAGAATTATTAATTTTAATATTGCACAAGAACAAGTGAACACGTGACAGCAGTCAGATTTAAATTCTGACCATAAAACTGCTCAACATCAAAACAATGAAAACCTGCGTCTCAGTTTTTTCCGTCTACGTCCTCTAATGGCGCTATAAGACGATGTCTTGGTTACGCTTGAACCTTTATGTTGCTTACAATTCTCCTGCTCAACGATGGTTAAGGAATTGTTAATCATCACCCAAACATCATACTAAGGTACATTCCAACAGCTTGGAACCATGCAAACATCATTCTACTTGTTCCCAACCTGTTAAGGAGCCAAGTTGTCATAAAAACTAATAGCCTAATGGTTATTCTCTAGGCTTCAGTCCCATATAGTAACCCTAAACTCATTTCAGCACTAAACGCGTACAGGTCGAATTTTTATTAATTTATTTATGTTTCTTTTAAATCAATATAAATTTCTTAGAAGTATAAACGAATTATATTTAAAGCTTTTAGAAGTTGAAGCAAATTCTATATCTCATTAGACCCAGAAATGTTTCGGAATTCGTGAAAATGTAAACACCCACTTTTCAAACTCCCTTAGAGGTTGGATATCGCAAGAAGTTTCTAGGTGCTTATATTCGTATAAAGAGCCTCCAGAAGTAAAATTAATTTGATGACGCGACATGCTTATAAGATATTACAAAATTCGTAAAAATGTGGAAATTCCCTTTTTCACAGAAATTTTTTTTTATTCCGCCCTGCACGTCAATGATGAAATTTCTGATTGTACTTAAACACTTTATTTCTCCCCTATTTCTTTTTTAAATTATTGAATAAATAAAAGTTTAATTTAATGAGTTTCCAAGTTATTGTTACATTTACGTGGATGTGGCAGGAAAAACACTTTACTTTACTTTTAATTTTTTATCAGGATCCTAAAAAATTAACTAATCACACCTTAAATATTTGCCAATCTTCGGACACTCTATATTATCTTTTAATTTATTATGGTCTGCTTAAAATAGATTTAATCCGGAAGGAGTTTGGATATAGTTTGGACATGGTGTATCCCAAATATTATAAAAGGGTCATTCCATCAAGAATCGCCAATGTTGTAACCTTAAACAAAACATACCAAAAAGTTAAGTTAGTACCTCAAGTCGATTGATGTCAAGAAAATCTAGTTAAATTATTAGAGAACTAAACTAGCCTTAAAGAACCACTGATATTCTTCGATTTTTTTGACCGCGAACCGCTTGAGATCCCTATCTTTAAATAAGTCCTACTTTATTATTCTAGGATAAAAATATGAGAGATATAAACTTTCAAAGAGGACTCGGGCACCATTTTTGCGAAATCTTTAACATACTATCATTAACAAAAAAAATGCGATAGAAACAAAAAATTTAAACTATATTTTATTTTAAATTCTTCGAGTACACAGATTTTCAAAAGAACCGGAGATGGTAAGATCACAAATTTTGGCGATTCTTGATAGAATGACCCACTTAGGGGTAGAGATATAAGGATGGTGGTTGTTCGATGGTTTTAAGTAGAGTTTGATATACCTACATAAGCTTAAATCGTCGGTTAATAAGCAGTCCCAGATTGCATCAAAATGGATTAAATCAAAAAATAAACCTTGAATGCAGCCATAAAAATGCAATTGGTCAACGTATGAAAAAATGTCACACTTTTATTACAAGAAAAGCCATCCAAGTAACTTCTTCAAAAAAAAAAAAAAATCTTCAAAAGACTATGCAGTAAAGAAAAATGCGCAAAAGGATTTACGGTCCAAAGACTTCCACTAAAGAAATCTGTCACAAAAGGCAACGGCGTTATTCACATAATAAGCAATAGTGGACATATACGAGAGCCTTGAGGGAGCCCGGGTGAAAGATAACCAAACATGCGACCTGAACAAGGCCGTCATTCAATATCCCAGCGCCGTGCGTAGTGGTCTCAGGTAGGCCAATTGACCAGAACAAAAATACGATTAGATCGGTCGAGTCTTTTTTCTTCGTCGCTCTTCTGATTTTACGCCCGAAACCAATCGATAAATTGGTGATTCTGAAGAGGCCGACAAGAGCGTCGTAAAGGGACACAATAAATCCATAAACTTCTGGAACAACGACTTGAAGTGTCGAGGAACTGAAGGTGCAAAATGACTGATAGACAGGATATGAATAGGTCGGACGGGGAAAAAAAACGAAGAAAAGGTAAATAACTTGGTCCGGTTTAGACCCTCGCTCTGTGGTTTCTTCGATTACGAAGAACGCCATTGTCCTAATAAGAAGTAGGTAAGATGCAACAAAAGGATTTTTTTCTTTCATACGGGCATAGCCCTAACTGTATTCATGTTTGATCCCACTCGAAGTCATGCTGGCCCATTGTCTGTTGAAGATTTACATATGATTCAGCCATTTGTTGAAGAATGGAGAAGATGTTGACGAAAACTACTCGCACAAGGGGCACTCTTCAACTTCAATGGAATTCTCTCTCGCATTGGCATTTATCCTTCCTTTCGCTACCTGTTGCGAATATTTGCCATTTCCTGTTTTTAATGATCTCGTTAATTGTGATAATGGATAGCTACATAAATACAATTTCTGGGTTTGTGAAGAGTGAACGTATTCAATTTCTATGAAACAGCTTCAAAAATATTTCAATTTGGCATTTAATATTATAAATAAACACACAGATTGTCCAATTTTACATTTCAGGTCTCTCATCGTCGCGAGTAAATTGTTTTGATAGCCCTGTGAGCATGTCCATTTGACTATTGGTGTTACTCCGTGCTGCTGTTCCACTCCTGGTGTTTCTTATCACTCATTACAATTTGATTTAGGCGAAGTGGATTTTAGAAACAAAAATAAATACGCAAATTATTTTGATACAAACAAGCAATCGCCAAATTACGAAATATTAGAAGTGAACCTTTTAGCGAAGAGGGTATTAGAGTGGAAAGTGAAAACTTAAGAGATTTGTAATTTATGAACGAAAGTAATTACTGGAAAAGATCCGAAATTGGAATTTTTTACTATTTTTGCGGAACTCGTTCAGTTAAGTGGACCCAGGGATAGCGCGAAAGGGTTTTAGACACCAATAGTTAAGGGAGGCCCTTTACATGGTGGAGATGTTTTTTTTATCACTGAGACGGCTTATGTTAGAAAGTGGATACTTGGTCCGTAATTAATTTCAGATATGAGTCGGCGTACGAAGCTGGTGAAAAATGTCGGTGCTTATTTTTTTACGTATTTTGTCATATCTCTAGCAACTACGCCCTACCCTCTACCTCCATATCAAATTAGTTTTACTTCAACAAACTGTTTAGTATATGAATGCCAAGAACCATATTTCGAAGCATTCTCAATAATCCGTCCCGAAGAAGAAGCAAGAGGGTTGTCGGGGTATATCTTGTCACGAATTCCGTAAAATCTGTTGAATCGTATGAGATACCTATATAGGTATATACATAATTGTTTTTACTTCTCCAGACTTTAAACTGTTTTTAGGTTTACTAGTCATGGAACTTGAATAAACAAAATTGCATGGTATGTACAGGTTTTTTTTAAAGTCGATGAAAAATTTTGTTTAAATAAAACATTTAAAAAATCCAATACTCAACTTTGTTCTTTTTTAGTAAAAGTCCGGGACGTTTAAAAAGGTGTTCTAATTTTTAGAAAGCCAAATTTCTTTTAAACGTATACCAGAATTCTACTTAGAAAGTGCCTCCCAATCTTTTGAGTGATTTTTTTTTTAATTTTTTTCACTATTTGTAAATTCAAATATATAACATTTGCGCATTTGGATTAAACTAAAAAACAAATTCAGTACTTCATCCGACATTCATAATAAACTCATCTTTAAGGAATTTATTACAAAGCTATCTTATCCATGCATGACTTAAACTGAAAATTCTTAATCACTAACAAAAACCGCATTTTATCAGGTATGTAATTATTTAAAATAAGTGACTTACAAATAATTCGGTATGACTTATTACAAACGTTACGCATTATAAAAATTTATTTTTTAGAACTCTGCGGTTCATTTTAACTCTTATCGTAAGTAAAGTATCAACATTTCTCATATCTTGTATTGTTCTTTCCTTCGCAATTAATACTGTTACAGTGGGAACAAGAAAATCCTATTTGTAAAATATAATAATAAGTAAAATATTAAAAAAATATATATATAGTTTTTCGCAGTAAAAATCAAGTTAGCAGCCAGGGGTCATATACAGCAGCGGTCTCATTTGAGAGAATATAGAACCCAGATGATTAGTTCCATACTAGAAAATGTATCAATTTTTGAAAATTACCTGGCAAACGTTTGCCAGCTATTGAGTCTTAAATAAACGATGATTTGAAACTACAATAAGCTTTCACGCATTCAATCGAAATTGAAAAACAGAAACTACCAATCACATTAAGGCCGGTATCCATTTGTTGCATTTTTGGGTATCGTATTCTCGTGGCGTATCAGTGAACGCGACAAACGGATCTTTGTTTTGTATCAAAATATGATACAAAGAAGCTTGTATACGCATGTCATGAATTTTGGAATGCAGCGCCCGCTTGATACAAGATAAATCGTGTAGTATGTTCGGTGAACGATACGCAATTGTGATACGATACCCAGAAATGCAACAAAAGGATACCGGCCTTTAGAGTTTGTAGGTATAATGATATTTTGTATTGAGCAAAAATGATCAAGACTGTGCGTAAATTGGATTTTTTCGTAAATTCTTACCATCAATTTGAATATTGAGGGATAGTGCTTTCTCGCTCCTATATTTACCCTTGGCCATTCGTCAGTCGAGTAGTATTTTGTTTGTGATACACATTTAGAGGTTATCATGCACTTCCGCAAGCCAAGTCGATCTCCCTTCATCATCACTGCTGGTATTGATATCATAATATCGTTAATACCAGTAGTGTATCACCCAATACTAAGCATATACGAGATAAACGAACTGGTATATATCTATGTAGTATTGAACCTGTTTCATGGCATACAAATTCGATAATGTTACCTAGTATACTATGCATTTTACTGCTAGTTGTGCCATTCCACAATTGTGTGGCGAGTATCGCAACTATATGTCTTTGTATGCTTATACCAGATACTGTCAAATCATACCATCTGTGCAGGTGGTTTCAATACCATGATTTCAATAACAAGGTTTATATACTAGCTGTGTATCCATGGTATTAGCGAAGGACTTGGCCATTTATCTTAGAACAGTATCGTTGAGTGATCTAATCAGCATCACAAGAAGGATATTGGTAAAATAGGTATGGAACGTTTTGACGGTCTTGCACTTCCGATTAGCACAATAATAAAAAAAAAGAATTGCTCAATTATGAAAATCGCTTCGATTAAAGGTGAATAACTTTGAAAGTTTTTGAGGTAGAGTAAAAAATTGTCTCTCCTATGAAAGGTGACTAAATAGACTGTAATAATTTTGGTGGAAAATATTAGGTCAGGACATTCTGTATATGAAGCAGAAGAAACTTGTAGTGATGTAATTTGCGTCCTTCGCATTTAGTAGTTTACAATGGTTTTCAATAGTCAAATATAGGTATTGTCCGGTTGGTAGTTTGTCTTTGTCTGCAGAACCCTGTGCTCTGGAATGATAAAATTGGAACAAGTTTTTATCAAGTTTGCCATCCTGTAACTCTCTTAAAAGCTCTAAGGGTACATAAAAACTATAGTATAAATACTTACAGTAGCCAAACTCCGCTCGAATTCTCGATGTAAACACACTAATATGCGTACAATCTACACGTATTCAGAAGCTGCTTCTCTTTCAGTCATGGGCGATTACTCTGAAACACATTTTTGTTTCTTTTGCACAATTTGGTATGTATGGAATAGTAATTAGGGAAAATGACGTGAGGGTGAGGGATATGGCAATACACGAAATAAGCATAAGAACAACCAAAACAGAAAAAAAGCGGTAAAGCTACATTGCACGTACGTAATTAAAAGAGACGAAAGATTTGTCTCAGTCATCAGCTGTTTGAAATTTTGAGAGGTACAACCAATCAAAATCGTCCATTTGAGAGGTACAATTTTTCTATGCGAAAAATTTTGTGGACTATGGTGAACATAGGGAGTTTGCCTACTATGTAAGTATTTATACGATGATAGAAACGAATACTTCAATTTGTTCTTCACATTGAGAGTTGAACCGTTTGCCATGTTGTCCAATTTGACCATAAGTTAAGTCAAATTTGTTTCAGGAAAAAGAAACCTAAAATAAATAATGCGGCATATAAAAATTTGACGATTAAATTTGCTCGGGAGTATAGTCAAATATTTGGCATAGTGGCATATAGTGTAATACAGGCTTAATTCACAGTGCCCGGATTTGTTTGTTTTTTAATTTAATTTATAGAGTACGGAATACGAAAATTGTAGTGTAGAGGGTGTTTCGGATGAAGTATTGTAGGGAAGCTGGTTTTCTTCAAAGACTATTGTCCTCAAGTGAAGCATTTAGAAATAGACCAAAGGGATGGCCAGGAACTAACTTGGCTCATAGTCGACGATTGATTTCTAATATGTTTGTCCAACTTTTGTATAAATGGTGTAAAATAGGTCGCTTGGTTGTTTACATCTATTTTCACTGATCGCTCTACACCGATGACACGGGCTGACGTTAAGGTCTGATGTTCGCCAAGACTTGACAAATATTTACCCAACTACGGCACTCATAAACAAATTAAAGTCACGACAGAGAGCAAAAACCCGGATGACTCGGTGCATTAGCAGGACATGAAAATTGAAAAGTCTAAGAAAAAAGTCACCAAGACGAAGCAAAACTACTATTAGTCGTATGCAAAGGCGGTCCCATGCAGCGATCGCATCATAAAACACATCTGGAATCGTTTAGGCCGCGCGGCTCGAATTGGAGCTGCAAGTGCAGCAGAAAAAACGAAACGCCAAGATAGTGTACGTCGTCGTCGTCTGGCTGGCCATAGTCCCGATTTTTCCGATGTGGCGACAAAAAGAAAAACCGACCTCGTTGAAAATGATATAAAAGGCGCTGTAAATGGACTGGGGTTAAGGGAAATTGTTTCTAAATTAGTCGCTGTCGTAGGAGACCAACAGGTTGATTTTTTTTACCAAGCGTCGTCGTACGGACGTTTTGGTCTATTTCGGTTTTAGTAGGATGAATGCGGGGGACATCGGAAGAAGAAAACCAGAAGGAAAACAACAAGCCATCCAATAAGATTTCTAAATTTTTTGTCCGTGGAAAAAAAGTATGTGGCCAGGACTGGTCATGAGTTCACTACTTGTAAACTAGAAATTTGGCATACCCCAATTTCCTCATAGGTTCAAGATAGAAAATTAGTTTGAAGAATATCGGGCCAGTCCTTGGTGCAGTCTCCGCACCAAAAGGCATCGAGAGGATGGCATTCTAGTGGAGCCCCTTTGTGGATAGAACATTCACGTAGGTGATTGATTAGTGAACCACTAAAGATATTTTAGGTTTGCTGCGAACTAGGCAATCCCAGAGGGAATAGTTTTGGTGGAAAATGGTGGTATCTTGAATAATAATATTCAATGGCGCAACAGCCCAAATCGTGCCTAGGCCTTCAAGTAATGCTAGACTTCAATACGAGACCAACGGAACACTAGGAGGTGAAGTGGTCAGCTACACACTCGTCCGTGATTATTACCCCGATTTTAACTCAGGTACTCATTCATAGCTGAGTGAACTGGTAGTCCGGCACCCAATCCCATTCTCGAAAATTACTTGTCGCCAAGCAGATTCGAACCTGGTACCAGATGCACCGAAGGCTAGTGCTCTAGCCACTAAGCCACCCAGCCTACTATCATGCATACTAGGTTTGATTTTTGTCAAGGAAGTCGATTGTTGCTCTATGTCGCAAACCATCGAGGGTCACCTCGAAGCAGGAACTGATGAAGGAGGATTTAACACGGATAAACCATTTCAAATGTATATAAAGTTTTTGATTTTAATAATAAAAGATTTGTGTAGGTATTTGGAAAAATAAAAAACTTGTGATGTCAACCAAATTTTGATTACGGACATTTTATTTTGCGAAGATGCATGTCTGACTACACGGGTTTTCCCACCGGAATACATGCTACTTAAAAGTCCGTTCAATCGTCACTTTATTTAAATTTTTTCGCTACATGTAAAAATATAAATTGCCAAAACACCTCAATACAAATGCTTTTTCTAAGAATCAAATTATTGGCAAGTATCGCGATCAGTACGCACTTACCACCGCGTTTAGTATTCGAAGTGCATTTATTTGGCTTTTATCGTGGTACGTGATTCGCGATCCTATTCCGCGAAAGAACAGCCGTTTATGTCACCTGTAGAATATTATTTTAGCACAATGTCCATTTAACGGGTAGCTAGCTAACAGCTCAGAGGAAAGACGATTAGGTATAAATATTCACTGAAGGCCATTGTTTGGCCTTACCTGGAAATCGGAGAAATAGGTAGGTACATCCCTTAGAAAACTGACAATTTATGGCACTCATCCAAGTTTTGGGATCTATGAGCTAGAAAGAGACAAGCTTTAAAATGTTGTCTACAATTTATTATTTTATAAAAATATAGGCCGCTATTCACAGTTGTCATAAAGTTGGCCTTATTAATAATACGACACTAAAGTCAGCTTTAACTTAAAGCCAACTTTATGACGACTGTGCATAGCGGCCATAGTATTTAAAAGAATCTGTTTGGATCTGGGTGTGATTTTAATATTTTTGAGATGTGGTTTGATTGAGTTAAAGTACTAAAGAACTCACCCATATCGAAATTTGTTTATGCTGTTCCACTTTATAATTTTTTAAATAATAAGGTATTGTAATCGACCTGAAGTTTTAAATAATTTATATCTTTAAGGCTACAGAGTATTTTTACATTCTGTTCTTAGAGTGTAGATATTGTCCTAATTTTTTTTATTCAAAAGTTAGACCTAATAGACTTCTAGTGGTGAAAACAATTTTAGAAGTGATGAGATAAGCGGTGAGGGAAGGAGTGGGTGAAAATCTCATTTGTTTCTTAATAACCATTAATTGTAGAAAGCTAAGAGTTGATGTCTATACAAAATGTGCAAAAATAATAACTTTTTTTTTTAATTTTTCCGACTTTGCTGCAATTGTGATGACAGATAAAAATAATTCTTTTGCTACTTTATTGCGAAACGATGTTAAGGCCCCATGAGTCCAGTGCGACAATTTTGTATCCCATTTTGATTTTTCTTTCTTGAGAGGGGAAAAGTCAATTTTCGTTCGTGTAATTTGGTGTGGACAATAAGTCTGCATCGTTTGTTGTTTATCAGCGTTCTAATTTTGAATTTACAGAATAAATAGTGTAACAGGTTTCAAATTATTTGAAACGCATAACTATTAAAAATCAATAATTTTTTCATTGATTTATCTTCTCGATATAACAATTAATTATATTATCTATGATAGATTTCAATGAAATGCGGTTTTCTTGTGTAATTTCTCCCATGAAAATCGTGAAAAATTACTTCAGTTTGACTTCATAAATTATTAACAAAAATGAAAATTTTTTTAATTTCCTTATTGGAAAATATTCTTTACGATTTTTTCTACCATTATATTAATGAAAATGACAAGTTAACCATTAAGAATTAGGTAATAAATGAACACAAACAAATCAGATTTACACATTTTAAAAAATATTTAAGGGTTGTTCCTCTAATAGCTATTTCTTCAAATACAATTTTGAGTTTTTTCTTAATGGGCGACTTAGTTTACATACCAGCTAATAAAGTAATGTTATTTTGTTTAGTTTTTTATTGCTATTAACGTGGAAAATTCACATGGAAACAGCCAGAAATCAACAAAATCGCATTTAACGTGCACATGGGGCCTTAAGAATTTATTTATCTCGACATTTTTTTGCTATTCGCACCATTTGTGTTCTTCATATACATGTGAGAAATTTCTTCAAATTTGTTGAAAATTTAGTCAAGAATGTTTACAATTATTTGAAGAGTTCTAACCGTCTTCATGACTTTTTTCGTTCGCTACAAACGGCTTTGAAATATAACCCTTCAAAATACACCGTTCTTGTCAGACTCGTTGGTTATCTTTCTGCAGTTTGATATTTTAAAGGCATTTTTTTCTATTGTTACTATCTATTGTTGTTAAAGAAGATAAGATTGCATCAGCGCGAAATTTTTATTTTTGTAATTCAGGTTACCACTTTTTACTAACTTTTTTAATCAGAAAACTCAAAGCTGTACGTAGTCTATGCTTCAACAACTGTTCAACTGTTTCAATAAAAAGAATATTTAAAATCAAAAAAAAAATTAAAGACTATTTTAAAAAAATTTGTTTGAATACCAGTTGCATTATATGAAGACAGAAGACATATGTATATGGTGCAAAAGCTGCTTTAATAATTGTAAAGAAAACTATAGGTAGGTATGTTACTTAAACTAGAAGTACTAGAAAATAATGAAACTAAATTACTTTAACAAAGCAATTCATTGCTATATGAATATATACATGTACTGAGTTTCAACTTTTTCTAATACGCCGTTCCTCAAGTAGAAAAACCCCTTCTATCTCATATCCCGCTATTTTCTTAAAAAAAATTCTTTCATCAGCGGATCTCTTCTCATAAAAGTCGGAAAGTTTTCCTTTCCGATTTTTCCCAACAACGCAGATCGTCTACACAATAATGACTAAGTTGGCAGAAAAGAATTTTCAAGACCTAATTAGCGACAATCTGCTGCGTTTCCCACAAAGTCAATTCGGCAGTCGTAAATCTTTCAAATTCTATCACCCACAAGTATTAAAGTGCCTGTAACCTGTCGCGCTGAGATGACTTTCTTTATGAAAACGTAAAGTAGCTAGTAATCGGCCGGACTGAAAAGATTTTTATACGCATTTCCGCAAATAAAATTTCATTTGTAGAACACGTCTCAACGTTGAAATTTTTATTTATTTTCGGATTTTCGAAGACAATAAGCCGGAAGAATACCGCATAAGTTTCGATTAAATTATTGTTTTATTTATTTTCTATAAATGACTTGATTTATGATTTTTAAAAGTTTTATTTTGACAATAAGTGACTAGTTTGTTGGTTCATAGCCCGGGGTATCTTAATTCAAGAATTGTTCGAGAAGCGACCCCAACTCGTTGATGTACTGTAACGCCTTTTGTAGTGTTTTTAGTTTGGATACTCGTTTGCTACGATTAGCGATGTATGGAACCGCTTGTCGTAGTCGGAGAAAAGCTTCATTCACGGCTCGAACCCGATTCCGTTCCCGGGCGTTTCGGATTTTGATGGAGAAACTGTGCTCGTTCCGTTCGAATCGGAGTGAGTTTTTCTGGTAGTAATCTTCGCTGGAGAGTGATAGTTCCTCAGACGAGCACCAATCTGTGAAATGAAAAAATGTAGTGGTGGAGATATTATTGTGTTATTCCTAAAAATATTTTTTTTACAAAATAAAAAAAGAAATTGTCTTAAAAAAAAAAAATTAAAAATTAAGGTAAGGAGGTAAGGAGGTAAAAATTTATATTCAGATAATGAAGGAAATATTGAGGAGATAAGAGTTAATTATTTTTAGGCAGACCCAGTATACCATAAATGAATTCACAATACAAGATTTTTCCAGTCAGTCGGTTAGTAGGGGCTTAGGGTGCCGTTTCCTCCTAGGCCACCGTGAATAATTGCTAAAAAATGCTAAATCCTGCAGAGATCCATAGAAGGACGTGTTGGGTCGTCGGTGTGCAGCTCCAATTGAACTAAACCTAATTCATACTAAAAATGCCCTTAAATAGAAATTACAAATAATCTCTGATACATAGAAAAAGTAATAATTGCACCATTATTCATATCTGTACGTAAGCATACCGTGTTTTTAAGTATACCTACACATAATTCAATTTATACCTTGTCCACACAAAATACTTCGGATGCTGTTTGATGTTGTTTTTGTTTCCCAAGTTTCATCATATTCATCATAAAATTTTGGGTTTAGACCCTAACGGGATGCGCTTTTGCATTGTATCATCTAGCAATGCAATTGTTGGTAATTGCAAGTACTAGTACATGACGGTGTTACAGGGTCATTCTTTTTCTTATGAAAGTTTTGCGCGATTTAATATTTGATCGCTTCAGACGATCTGGGGAGTGGAAGACTATTTGAAATTAATCCGCCAGAAAGCTGGTGCTGAATAATAGTCGTCTAATGTAACAAGAAAAAACAAATAAAATTATTTTTTAGCCATGACAAAAGTGAGCGCAATATTAACCGAAACCTTGCAGTAGGCTTGCGCATTCCAGTTCACCTTAGTGATCGCGAACGAACTATTTAGTTCCCGAGCCCTCACGAACTAGTTTGTTCTTGTAGTTTGCAGTTCGCAAGAAAGAATTGATAAATGGTGTAGAGAAATGTGGTGTCCTAAAAAAGAGGTGTTCACTCCCGTCGAGAACGAACTAGTAGAATTTTTTTAAGATCCCAGTTCGCGAGATTGATTGTGATGACCGAAAAAAAAGTCCTTGCGAAGTAGTTCCTTATCACTAATTGAAAACTTAACGAAAGGAACTATGTAGTTCGTTTGCGACGCAAGTGAGGACCTTTTCATTTTTTTTTTTGGTAGGTCATCAGATGTCAGTTTTGCGAGTTACAAACTTAAAAAATTAACTAGTTCGTTTGCGACGGAAGTGAGGACTTTTTTTTAGGTCATCACATGCCTCTACCACCATTTAATTAATTAATTAATTTAATTCTTTCGCGCGAACTGTGAATTACAACAACGAACTAGTTCGCGAGGGCTCGAACTGAATGTGATGACCGAAATAAAAAGTTCTCACTTTCCTCGCGTACTAAACTAGTTCCTTATTTTAGTTCCCAGGATGATACATGGTACACGCAAATGTGATAACGAACTAGGACCGGAATTCACTGCGAACTAGTTCGTTTTTTTTCAGTTATGGGAACTGTCTTCTGAACTAGTTCGTTCACGAACTACACAACCCTACCTTGCAGGAATTCAAAAAAATTTTCAGAGAGCTCTGTGCGAACGTGGATTTCAGGTGACCATCCATCCACTTTTCAGGTCATCTGGGTTTACTTTTATTTATTTTGTTCATTATCAACGTGAGTTCGGTTCTTCCCACCCTAAGATTTTAATGTTTGCTACCGATACCAAGATTTTTTTGATATGTGACTAACGCGGATCCTCTTGTCCTTCCCCTTAAGACCTATAGAAACGTTTTTCGAAATTTTTCGATATCCAACCCCTAAGTAGGTCTATAGCGGCATTTTCACAAACTTCGATATATTTCTTAGGTCTAATAAGGTATCGAATCCATTTTCACTTTCAAAGGCTTCGAATGTAACCGGAGAAAATCCCGATTTAAACATTTTTCGATATTCAAACGTCTAGGGGTGTAAAGTATTACTAAAGTTTTTCACGAATTCCGACAAATTTTATACGTAGGTATAATGAGATCGAATTCACTTTTAATTCTATAGAATATAATGATCTAAAAATAATTTTCGGCATTTTGTGATATTCCTAAGAAGATCTAGAATGGCCGTGTATGTTTTTACGAATTCCGACATATCGCTTAGGTCTGATGATATATCGAAACCTTTTTTATTTTAACGGGTTTTCATTATAATCGCTTAATAATCAAATTTTTTTGTAGTCCAGAGAAAGTTTTACATGTTCTGCATTTATTCTTGGTTTTTCTTGATGCATGCTAGACGATCAGAAAATTTAAATATTTCTTTGGGATCTTATTTGAGTATGTCCCAGAAGGCAGGGCTAATTTTTCCTGAACTTGAAAAAGAGCCGTACTGTCCGAGTTTTGAATTGAACGATTTCTGCATTAGTTTTTGCGGAGATTCACGTATCATCCTGTATTTGAACTACACTTTCAGACATAAAGGAAATCATTTTGTATACTCCGTTGTACCCGAAATTATTTATAATTAAATTACACAAAACATATTAACTATCACACAAAAAACACAACAAATACCTTTACTTTCGTTCTTTTTCCGCCAAACTTCTGATTTTTTAAATAGTTTTCCATTCGATCCGATTTTTTCACCCGTTTCACCCGAACAAATATTGCACTTTGTCGTTACTTTCCTAGCGTTTCCCTTGAAACTCGATTCCATAACTACGAATATTACCAAAGGATCACTCGACTCTAACAAGGATCCCGGATCAACTAGAAGCTGATCGATACTGACCACTTTTCAAAAGGCACGTGCCACTAAAGACCGGCTTCAATTGAATAGAAACACCTTTCGCCTTTGATTAAAGAGTGCGCATAAAAAAAAAATTTCCGTTTTAATCGAGACATTGAGGATGTAAAATGCGGGTGGCTGAATGGCTTGCATAATACGAACGATATGAGGAAAATTTGAAAATAGTTTAATCGACGACGTGGTCTTATCGAAAATACCCGCCGTATTCTTCAGGTGACCCGCTGAAGTACAAAAAAAGAACTACGCTACAGTGAGTAATAGTTAACAGTCGTTGACTTGTCTACGATACCCTTGGCACTGGAATAGTAAGTTGATAATTAAAAACATATACTTTTATTTCAGACAAGTTTTTTTGTCCAGAATTTCTTATCAAAAAGGCAGTAAAAAATTTCTCAGACTGCATGGCTTTGTGGAATAAATAGGATAATTAAATAAATAAGTCGTTGGCATTAGTATGAACTTGCAAATATTTATTGCGCTATGATTTGATCAGTCGGCATACGAAAACAAATATTTGATTTTGATAAGTACTTAGTAATGGGAAAATCCGTTCTTTATTGATTTACTGATGCTTTGGGTATCATAAATTAACTAAGGTTTTATAGCGTAACATACTGATTATTCACTAGTTCACTACTTGATTTAAATACACAAACCGAATTGAAAAGAGTACTTCTATGCTCTTTGCGAAAGATAGGTGCAATGTTAAATACAACTGGAGGACGGACGTTATACGGCTGGCATTAAGGCCCCATGAGTCCGACACGACAATTTTTTATCCCTGTTTGATTTTTCATTCTTGAGAGGATGTTAATCGATTGAAATCGTTTTTCGTTCGTGTAATTTGGCGTGGACAATACGTCTGCAACGTTCGCTGTCTATCAGCGAACTAATTTTGATTTTACAGAAAAAAATAGTGTCATAGGTTTTCAAATTATTTGAAACGCATAACTATTAAAAGTCAATAATTTTTTCATTGATTCATCTTCTAGAAATACCAATTAATACCATCTATGATACTTTTCAATGAAATGCGGTCTTCTTATGTAATTCTTGCCATGAAAATTGTGAAAAATTGCTTCAGTTTGACTTCATACATTATTAACAAAAATGAAATTTTTTTTTTAAATTGATCTATGGAGGATCTTCTTTAAGATTTTTTCTAGCATTATAATGTTGAAAATGACTTGTTAATAATTCAAGAAGTAGGTAATATGCGTTTAAAAAACTCGAATTTACGCATTTTAAGAAATGTTCAAGGGTTTTTGTTTTAATAACTTTTTTTCCAAATGCAGTTTTGAGTTTTTTCTCTATGGACGACCTAGTTTACATACCAGCTAATAAAGTAGTGTAATTTAATTTTGTTTTTTTGTTGCCATTAACGTGAAATATTGGTAAGAAGACAGTCATAAATCATCAAAATTGCATTTAACGTGCACATGGAGCTTTAAGGTGATTGAAAGCTTTTGAGTGTAATTAAAGTGAAAAACTATCTGTAGAAACGCAGGTTGAAAATTGGGCACAGAAAAATACAACTATAAATAGTGTAATTAATTTTAAATAATAGAAGAAAATTTATGAAACGCTATACTAAACATACTGCGGCTACGGTAGAGCTATACTACTAGAGCTATACTACTATACTTATACTAAATTTAAATTTAAGTTAGAGGTAATCAAAAATCGGCCTACAGTCTGGGCGCAACCTTATTATTTTATGGGTTGCAGCAGTCCGAAACGAATTTAATGTTGAGATGCGGTGCGGATGACTATGGAACTGTCAACGTAAGGAATAATCGGAGGGCTATTTGAAACATATCTTTTTTTAAGTTCTCTTCATTCCTCCGCTGAAGGTCTATCGGTCATAACTCTTGTAAAAATTTCATTATCATATCTGATACGGTTCATAATTATCTAAGTTCCAATTTTCAGCCTTCTAGCAAAAGCTGTTCCTGAAATCTAGAAACGAAAATTGTTGATCTAAAACGCTTTTCCCTCCTCCCCCATACACCCCCACTCCCATAAAAGTTACCACTCGTAGGGGTTAACCCATTCTATCTATCATAAAAATTTCAACGTAATATCTCTATAGGAGTTTGTGAGCTACGCACCTATTAACGGGGTTTCATACGTCGTTTACGGCGAACAAACGGACATTTTATTTTTATTTTTTTGGGGTCTACTAGTCCTAAGAAAATAAAATAAAATAAAATTTTAGGTCGATAACAATACTTTATTATTAATAATAATAATATAAAAATAAGGAGTACCAATTTTGAGTCTTTTTTCCTCGACCTAAAGAATAAAAGATTTCAATTATATAAAATGGAGTTTGAATTACTTAGCCCATTTTTTTTAGAACATTTGTAGGCAACCTGCTTGAATGAGTATAAAAGTTGAGGAAACATATTCTTGACTTCAACTTTTTCTCAAATTATCGCGCAACCAACAAACTACAGGATTGACGGGCTTAATCTCAAACAACAGCTCCATGCGTTCGTACCAAGAAAACTCACATTATACGATGTCTGATATATCGGTACTTCAGCTGAATCGGAGCGGAATTCATGTCCCCTTCGAGTGCAAACTCAGGCTGTAAGCCAATATTTTTAGCACTGCTTGTGTGCTATGGATAATTTTTCTAACGATTGAATGTCGAGAGTGTTTTACCTGTACTGAAAAAAGTATGTGTTACCTATCCAGTACTGATACTCTTTTCCCAATTTTTATTCTTGTCATATGAGTCCTTTTTGTAACTATAGCCTAATTTTAAGCTTTTCCTGAGATTAGAACTAGTCAAGTGGTAAAGTCCTTCCAACCCACTTAAAAAAAAATTAATCTACTAGCTCAAAGGGTTTGTGAGATACAATCCTTCAAAGTAGTACCCACACGGTGGTTAGACAGGCAATTTATTTATTTTTTGCCTTTTGCAGTAACAATTCCTTTTTCTTAAACCGTTCCAATGGTTTTTCATTAAACTAATACGGTAACAATGAATTCAGAAATTCGGTTTTAATTTCCGACCATATTCAGTACTGAAAATAGATATCTATTCAAAATCCAAAATATGCAACTAGAATTTCACAGTGCTGTAAGACGAGTTCTAATCCTGAAAGTTGATGTAAATAGTTCCCAAAAAATTTCAAATTTCTTAACTGGTCGTCGTCGCGGCTTGGTGATATTTTCACGAGTCGATATTTCAGTCGAGAATTTTTAACGAAGGCTTGAGAGTCCTAGATTGGGATTGAGGCTTAGAGAAAAAAATAACAATGAAGCAGAACAAACTAAATCCAAATCTATCATTTATTTTTGAAATAATCGAAACACTTGGAACCAAACAGTCGGGAAGAGAATTGAAAGTGCCAAAAAATACTGACCACATCAGGGAGCACACAAGAACCAAAAAAATCATAAAATATGTTGATGTTCATTCATTTAGAATTTCTAGAATTACTCTTAACATAGAAAAAATAGAATCAAGCAATCTAATTTCAAAATTATCTTTATTAAAATTAAATTTTGGTAAGCGAAGTTCGATTTACGTAAAACCCGTTTCGAATAGATTTTCCATTACCACATTTCTCTACAAAGTCCCGATTTATCTCCACGAAAGCCTTCAGGACATTTTCCTTCTGAGTCCCGATTGGGATATATTTGACGATATTGCCGGACATAGTGTGGCTGGAATTTGGGATGCCCCCGAGCCCGTTGGATAGAGTTACGGAGCGATGATCTTTTGGATGTATCTCCCATCAAACCATAATCCCTCATGTAGTTGTCGTAATCCTGCAATCGTTAAGATTAGTTACTTATGGATTAAAAACTAATAAATGCTTTCACTGACCGACTCATCTTCAAGAGTACCTAAGTACTTCCAAAAATTACGCTCTTCGGAGTCATCGGCTGTAACCAAAAGTACAACACTACACAAGAACAGAAGACCCACGAAAATTAGTTTCGAATTCATTTTCACAAAAATTTCACTGCACTTTTCACGTTGCGATTTAATTTTTAACTGATGGCGTTCTGGATTAGAACCGGAATATTTATACTTGTAGTTGCCTTGCTTTTATAAGAGGAAACTTGTTGTACCGCACTAACCACAGTCTCATAATAAATTTCGAGCTGATTAAATATTACATCCGAAAAAAAATGTTACTACGGAACTATGAGCATAACAAAGGAGTGAGTACCTTACCGACCTACGTCATAGGTGTACTGACGATGCTCTGGATAACATCGAAATTTCCACGATTTCGTCATTACTCACCCAGTCCCCACAAACTAATTTCTTTAAAAACGAATATTCCCCCGTACATTAAACACGTTACCTGATGTCGATTATCATAATATTGACTTAGTTAATCATGTGTACCTATGTATATTTGCAATAAGAACGATATTCGCATGGCTCTTCATATGAGCGATTAATTGAATGAAGCGTAAAGATTTGCATTTCTGTGTAAACGCTTATCTACATTTTAAATATCGAATGCATTTATCAAACTGGTTTATGAACTAAGAAAAAAATCAAAGAAAATTCCTAATTAATTAATGCCAATCAATTTTTTCAATATCGCAAAACACTAACCACAGAATGCGATAATTAAGTTCAAATCCGATCGAAAGGCCAATACTATGGTCCAACAAATGCTGCGGTACCTGATGACATGAAAAACTTATTACCCTTAATGGACTGATTGAAGGACCTCCCTTAATCTTTCACCGAAAGAGTATGTAAGTTATCCAGGTAAATCAAAAATGTTCGTCCTTATCTACGCTCTTACTATACCTGCAAACAATCGCAGCTACGACATGAACCGCTCAGGAAATATGAATTATGGAGTGCCTTGATCCCAGCTTTCGTGCATTTCGGACGCATTGTTTTTCCTCCTACACCCGTTCACACATATCGGCCAAATGGGTCCACACATGTCTCTATATAAATTCCAAGTTTTAGCCTCCTAGCATACGCGATTCATGAGATCTAAAAATCAAAATTTTTCGTCTAAAACGATCCTTTTGTCTCCCCAATTACCTCAACCCCACAAAAAATTATTACTTAAACGAGTTTACTCAAACTACCCACCAAAAAAAAATTGAAATATGTTAGCACGTTTTTTAGCTACTACAAAACGCGGCGGACTGTGTCTAATGCGGACATCTTTTTTTGTTTGCACTGGTGGGTCTACTAGTCCTAAAACGGGAACTAAGGGAGGGAGGGGATTGTTTACCCTATCGCACGGTTGATGTCAGAGAAGTAGGTACGTGTGTTAGAATAGTAGTTCAATTGTAAAAATTACATTGATGTGGTCAGAAAAAATGAGGTACAATTATTTTCACGAATTTTGTCATATCTCTTAGATCTTCTGAGATATTGAATTCATGTTACTTCTACGGTCTCTTGAAATAAACACCTAAGAGATGCTTTCCGAATTGTGTAGTATTCCACCGCTGAGAAGTGTACAGGGGTTGTATACAATTTCACGAATTCCACCATATCTTTGGTATAACTAGATAAAACAAAAATTTCGTCAATACTTCCATTGTTTGGGAAGCTCTGTTGCACCTCGAATTCGATCAGTTTTTGTAGCGAAAAATAATAAAGATGCTCCCAGACTACTAGCAGATTTTCATTTTAATTTCAGTTTTTTCTGTCTCATTGTAGGAAATTGACAAAAAATACTTTTATTATATATAAGCCATGGAATGACACACAACTTCTTTTGTCATAGTAGTTTGTAAGTACGTTTCGCTTAGTTTAAAAAAGATATTTCTTATAAAAAATATTTTTAATAAATGCTGGTTTTGTTTTCATCTTCTTGGTGCCGACGAACTAATGCTTATACTCGTTTGTACAATGTTACGAATTCGGCGACAAATTGAAATTGGCGGAGAGCGTAGTAAAATTGAAATTAATTATTAAACAATATTTTCATAAAATTATATATTAAAAGGTATAAATATAATAACTAGATAAACACACTCAATTTTATAGAGTTGAAATTCTTCATGTTAAACCTAATCCGATTAACCGTTTTTTTTCTTAGTGCTAAACTTAACAACAATATTTGTCGTTGGAATATTTAAGTAATTCGAGAATTTTATCACACAAAAAGCCATCCAGCTTTTCAGTATTATTTCAGCTCCTTTGTATACCCGTAGCTGTTGGCCACTGCAAATAATTTTTATTTAATTAGCAATTCATCTAAGAAAAATTCAAATAAAATTACTTTCAAAATCTTTTTTATAGGCATCAAATAAATCAGCAACTAGATATCCGGGAGGCATTTCACAATCTAAGGTTCCATTGTATTTGGGTGGCAGACAACTTTTATCAATATGCTTATGTAGGGAATCCATGTTCTTTCCGTGGAAGAATATCTATAAAAAATGTGCAATCTGTTAAGTAAGTATTCCAGATTTTTTTTTCTTTAAAGCCTATAGTACTAACTAAAAGTGAAACGAAATTCACCATACAAATTTTTCGTTCGAGCGAAAATTGTTAGTAGATTTTGTATGTGATCTGACAGAAAATGCCGTTTTTGCTTCAAGTTAGTAATAGACTTAAGTACGTACTCTCTTTCGCAGCTTGTCCTTAATGAAAGGCTTAAAAATGGCAAACAACATATTGAAAATGTACGAATTGAAAACGATGTGAACAGCTTTCAGGCGAATACAAAGGCAATCCTGAACATAATCGAGTAACATATTGGCAAAAGACGGCGTAAATTGTATGACATTGTTCAGCGGCAAGTCCTCCATATCGAAAATAACAATGCTACCATTAATTTGCGATAAGGGTTCGGCCATTGAGGATAGCACTGCTAATTGTACAACGCGGAACGTGTCGTTTACAGGACATTTGGAAGGCTTCCATTTTTCTATAAAAAATATGTGATATATTTTATGTCAATCAACTCTATACTAATCATACTTCCAATTTCCAGGACAAGCAATCGACGTCCGTGCTGATCACGAACTGGTAAGAGTTGAAAAATTTCTTGTTCGAAAACATGACGAACAGTTGAAGGGACTACATTTTCACAAACTGGTCCGTATTTAACACTCAAATTGTAAAAGCTTTTTATCTAAAATGTAAAAATTCATTAAGCAAAGTTAAGATATTCTTTAGTATTTCTTACCCGTTTCATTGCACTTTCTGGATAATACTTGCAAGGTCTAAGGAACATTCGCATGTATTCATCTTCGGTCGGTAAGTGGAGATGTTTCTCTTCTGTAAAGTATAAATAGTAGTTGGATTTTAGCAATTGATTTTAGGTTATGAGATACAAAATGTTAGAAGACAAAGACTTTGAGGAACTTGAAAAATAGAGATCCATATTCCGACCATGACATAGTCCTACGCTTTCTACTATACTAAGTTTTTCTCTGTTTTCAATACTACCAATTTTTGTCCAAAATCAGTTATTAACCAGAAATTGAGTGGCTAGACTAACAACCTGTCCCCTAAAAAAACTATGATGAGGAGGCTCAAAAAACATCTTCAATATAACTTTAATAGTAATTACACAGACAATATATGTAGACGAATCCCATACGAGAAATAAATACCTACCCATTTTTCAAAATTTTCTAACAAATATTGGCCAACCAGCCAGCGAAATAACCCCCTAGTTTTGTATTTTAACGTTTCAGAGCTAGTAAAAATTAATTTCTGGAAATCCTAACAAGATGTAAACAGATTGTATATGTGTTTCACGAATTCTGACATATATCTTAGCTGTGAATTGTTTTTCACTTATACGGGCTTTTTATATAATTATAGTCACCTAAAAGAATTTTGTTTATATTCAACCCCTACGAAGATAAAAGAGTTGTTTATGATTTCACAAATTCAGCAACAATTCATATAATTTAATAAATAATTTAAAAATTTATTGATATTCAAATCCTAAGGAATTACATTCAATTTCACGAACTTCGACGTATCTCTTAGATTTGATTAGATGTCGAATTAATTTTTACTTGGAGTATTCTTGGACCTTAAGGGGTCTCCAAACATATCTCTGAAATCTTATGAGATATCGAACTGATTTCTTCTTACACTTAAAAATCAATTTTCTGACATTTAATCCTGAAGGTTTGTTTAAGTTATCACGAATTTCGTCATATGTTTTCGGTCTAATTATTGAAAAGGATTTTACTTTTCCATGGTTTTTTATGTATGATGAACCAACCAACCATATATATAGTGACATCATTAAATCATTGGACTATGACCTTAAAGTGAAATTATTAGTGTTCTAAGGGTGTTAGAAGCACTGGCTCTGTTACACCTCAACTTAAATCTCTTCTCAAAAAATAATAAAGTCACACCTAGACTGTTGGCAAGTTTTTCTGTGTTTTATGTTGTGTAAGATCTTTAAATTAAAATGTTTACTGAACTTCTGCGAAAACTTATGTGAAAAAGTATCGTACTTTAAGAAATTTTTAATTTTTAATTTTACAACTCGTAGGAATGGAGCGAATTTAATTTAAAGTTCCGACTTCATAACTACAACCTATACATGATTTGGCTATTATATTCAATCAGACGTCAGCAATAAAATATGTATATCTATTTTAAAGTATAGAGACGACTGAATTTGTACGTTTTAGTCTGGAGATGGCGTGCAGCGACTGTTTTGAAGCCGCACGATTTCTCGCAAAGGACCGGCGATATTCACTATTCTACTATCAGTATCTTACTCACATGTATGTTATACTCCGGTACTGAAAAGGAAAAAAGCCCAACCTTTAAATACTACGCTACTATTTGCACTATGCACTATGCCACCGGTCATGAAACGCTCCATACAAAAATGTTCAATTTTGCATCAAAATGCTTCAAAGTGCTTTATACAGAAACGGCGTCTTGCCATCTCCATTAGTTATGTATTCTCTATGGTTTTAGTAGACAATCCCCACTTTTTTCAACAATTTCACCTAATTAATTTTGAATACCAAGCTGTTTTGGTTCTGAGATTTTCCAAAAGAATTGCTACATTAAAACTTTGATTTTTCACTTTGACAGTACAGGGAATAGGGATGCTAAACAAATATTTTTTTTAACACTAGCTTTGATTTAAGATCCTTTTTCAAAATTATATATTTTGAAGCTATGGGGTAGTGTTTATTCGATTGTTGATTTTGAGAAAAATGGTATTGGTACAATTCTGGTTATATTCCAAATTCAATTGATAAAAATAAAAAAAAATTTGAGTAAATTGAAACTTACTATTAATAAGCTCGCGTAGCTCATTAAAGGCCTTCTCGGTAACTTCCGGAGTTTCTCTTAACTCCACCCGGGCCTTTTCCAACGCTTCGTTGGTGGGCTCATCTCGCTCTAGTCTCATCGAATACTCTCCCAATTCGATATATGGTAAATTATTTTCGTCATATTTCAATGACTTCTTGACGCTACCCTCAGCACTCATTGTTGAAAATTTTATTTCTTATTTACTGAAAAATAAAAAAATAAAAAATATTGTTAATAAATTAGTACTATTGAAATAATTTTGAAAAACTTGTTCTGCATTTCGTCAAAGCTTTGAAATTATATAAACAAGTTTTTTTTTCTCTTAAATTTAAACAGGTAGAAATCTAGTGCAGTAAATGCAACCGGTATACTTTATTAACTGTACGGGTTCAAGGCCAAGACAGATATTTAGCAAAACATCGATAGCAATAAAGAGAAATAAACAAATAACAAGATACGTATTTTGGAATTTGTAGTGGTGTAAAATGAAAAGTAAATAATATCTAAGTGAATAATCTTTTCAAAATATATGAACAAGAACATACAAACTTTTATTTAATTAATAAAAGTGGTTAACAGCAAGCAAATATTGATGTGAAAGACTAGATATTCATGAAACTTGTCCATAGAAATTAAAGCAAACACGTTCCTTTTTTTATATTCCAATTTCGTTTCTGGTTTGATATGTTTGTTTTAAAAATATAATGTAATATTTTGAGATAAATTGAAATAGAAAAAATTGATTTTTTTTGCAATGTGTACACATTAAAAGTAGGTAGGTTACTATTCGACTGACAACCTAAAGAATAACCAGGAGGCGAATCAGGAGGCGAACCAGGAGGCAAACGTACCAAATACGTTATTTTTTAGATTGTCTTTCGCATAGTAAGCTACACCGCATTTCAGCATTAAGCGCGTTTCGAACTTCTACCAATAAAATCATAAAGCGGCACCCAGACTGTTTGCAGCTTTGTATACCTTAGAAGAATATAAAATTACTTTCCAAATAACCCCCATGTCCCGAAACAAACAGTGTTTCCTTTCGACTTTGACCGCGTCTTGGACTAGGACCCAAAATTTAAATTAGTATTTTAATGGTGTCAGTAGCATAGGCACTTCTGAATAATTTCGATTTTAACCGCTTCCCGGACTTTGAAATAAACATAATATGCCTCCAATATGTTTTTTCACAAAAACGTCACGGTGAGACTTTGCGGTCGCAGTCGAGGTCGGTGTTTTGTTTCGGATGTTGAAAAAATAATTATTTTAGCTAAAATGCAGTAATCGATAACTTTACTCTTAAAGCATTCAGAATATGAGACTTAAAATTGTGAGCCCCGCTATTTTTTTTTTTCTAGGTGTATCTTAGATACAGAATAGAGCTTCTACATACACTTTCCTTGTTCTTTCTCACAATTTAAAACACCTACTTAATTGCAACAATAGAACTAAAATTTGGATAAATGAGAAAGAGTAGCTCCTGGGGCAAAGAGTAACTCTGCCAATTGAAATCCTATAAACATTCGTCATTATTTATCTTCAACTGAACAAGAAAAAAAAACGTTGAAATGTTAATAACTTAGAAAAGTACATGCATTCCGTATTTTTTCAACGAAACTAATAGTCATATAAAATAAATATCAAGGTTAAATTCGTAAATATCGTGTTTATATTTATTATGTAACTTAGTCAAGTTCACTATAACTTAGAGCAAAACATGAACAAAGCTTCATTTTATTTTTAGAGGTTTATTTGCAAATTATATTCGTTCCACTAAGTTGTAATGTGATTCGGATGGTGTATTTATTACAATGAATTTGAAAGAAAGAAATTTCCTTGAATAACAATTCATTTAAAAGAAACAGAATGAATTAATAAATTAATCACATGCAGATGAATTTAATTATAGAAGGGAGTAATTTATTCCGATACTTTACAAGAGAAGTAAAAAAATTGGTTTGAAAGAAAAGAGCCTAATTCAACACACATTTATGTTAAACAATTGTTGTTCCTATTCTAATTATAAAAATGCTTATTTTTGATTATAAAAAATCATTTTCTGGACTTTTCAATATTCAACGCCTAAATGGTGTAAGGTTATTGTGTTCATTTTACGAATTCCGACATATCCATTAGGTCTGATGAGATATCGAATTGTTTTTTAATTTAATTTTAAGTTATATCGCCTGAAAATTAGTCTTACAATTTTTCTTATATTTATCTCTAAAGGATTCATGTTCAATTTGATCCCATTATCATTGAAATTGAAAGACAATTACCAACAAACTTTATTATTTTTTGAGTAGAAGTCAAATTTAATGCAGAGATGTGAACAAGTTACTAAGCAACATAAAGAATCACAAAAAGGCTATTTGAAACGTTATTTTCTTCCTTTTAGAATCAGTAGTATATATTAAAGTTTAACTAGTAAAAACAGATTTCCCTGCGCAAAACTTCTAAGCTTTGCCCTTTCCGATTCTTATTTTTACTCAGAATTCAAAATTTCGTGGTGCAACTTTTACAGAATTTTGAAATCCGAAACGGTTATGCCTAAGCTAACTACGTACTATTGCTCTAATACACCCAATCTCACAATAGACCCACAGTGAAGCGGGATTTTTAAGACTGTCCTCCACCATCTACACTCAACCTCTCTTTTGCCACAATCTAAATCATATAAATTTTGAACAACTTATTTTCAAAGGACCTTTGTGTGGTACGTACACACACAGGTATGCCTTGATTTTATCCGTCCTTATTACTGTAATTGCAAAGGGTGTTTGTTGTAGGTTGTAATATTAAAATAAATTAAATTTCTAGCTTTAGGTACGGGTCCTTTCTTATTCGTTTATTGAGTGATTGAGTTTCGCATGGAAATTATCAAAATGAGTGGAAGTATTTAACTTACTAACGTACTTCACCTTACTTTCAGCTTTAAACGAATTTCTGTTTACTTTCGACTTCGTAACTGAAAGATTTTTGGAGTTGTAGTGGTTTTATTAAAGTAAGTGCACAAATTTTTCGAAGACTTTTGTTTGGTGGCGACACAAAGTAAACTTCAATTCATAGTTCCAAGCGATGTGAATTTACCGTCTAGTATTCATGATTTGAAATCAAAGTAAATAAAACAATTTGTTTCATTATTTATTTCTAAAACAAAAGAATATTACCTACATTACGCAATTATTATATTAATATCAGATAAATGCTCAATTCCATACACGGCATAGTACAACGTACTTTACCCATTACATTTCAAGGTACGATTTAAAATCACGTTATCTTCTCTCTATTGTTTATAAACAAATTGAAATAATCGAATTTTCGTTGAAAGTAATCGCATCATGCATCGGGAACAAAGCCAAAATTTGGCATTGGTACAGTACAAAACTGATGAACTAATGTTGCAGTGTTGTAGGTTAGGGTTACACTAGTCACAAGCACCTTGTTCGCATTTTTACGTTTTTCTAACCTTAATTTCCAAGTATGTACTATAGATTACTTGTTTAAGTTAATCGATGTATACATCCGTTTTGAATAAAATATTTTAAATTGAAGTACATAAAATTTAATGTATTTTTTCGCAAAATGAAACATGTGAAAAACTAGCATCGTTCAAAAGTAATCGATATTTAGCACCTCACAATTGAGTACGTACACAATGAAGTAATGGAGTTTCCTGCCAATTGATTGTTTACCTATGAATATGAACCGCGAAAATAAATATTTAATTTACACGATGAACTTAATTACAACATTAGCAAATATTGAAGGTATGTAGGTACATGACATATTAATATCGGCTATTGAAAACTTCTATTAAGTTCAATACATTGCAAGCTTTTCATTATCAAATTCTATCAGTAGTCAGGGAAATTTCCTTCACATTGAGGCGAATGTACTTCAGACATAATACCGTAGCTTATAATATAATAAATCAACTTATACCTGATGTTTAAAAAAAAATCATTCATAAAAGTCGCTTCCGTCAAGGTCGCCAGTTAAAAAAAAGTGAAAGCTACTGTTATTTGGAGGTGTGCATTTTCCAGTTCACATGTGAACTACATAAGTCTTGCATAGTAAGTAGCAAGGTTCAATTTAAATACGAACTGTAAGTATGGGTAAATTCAACTAACTAATAATTATTTAATATTGTATTAAAACTTGGCTCTTCATTTTGGATGCTTGATGCATGCCATTAATTTTATCAATAATTCGGAAATAACGAATCCGTTATCGTAACCTTCCGAAGAATAAGTTTTATGGAAATGAAGCAAGGTGAACAGCAAAATATTATGTAGGGATTGCCGCTGATGAATAAAACTGGTCTCTGTTTAGCTGGGAATTAAGTTAATAACACTTAAACCAGGAACTGATTCGAGGTACTTTTGTCGACGAAAGGAGGAACTTGTAAGATAGTAGGTAGGTTTAAATTGGCTTCAAAGCTTCGCATACTTCATGATATGTGACTTAGCAACCAGGCAAATCAAGAACCGATTATTCGCGAAAAATGAATCGCATCAAATGACCACGATCACATATGTTGCGAAAAATTCCAGACCAGCGAATTTCTTCGTGAACTTTGGCTGAAGTGAAAATTCACAACCGGTGAATGCTGGTGAAAAATGAATCATCGGTTTCAATATTAAAACTTCGACTTAAAACTTAATATATGTTTAGAATTTATTTTATTTCCATTTCCAGTTGACTGTAAAGAGTGGAAATAGAATTAAAATTGTATGGGTTGAATTTTTCACTTTAAATGCTTCGCAAGTGATTCACCAACATTCGATAAAATATTATAAAAAAGCGGCTCACTTCTTTCGAGTACGCGAATAATGTGAATAGTTCGTGTAAATGAGTTATATACGTTACATTTGAATTTTTAAACCGTCCAGGACTAGGACATAATAATGTGGATCATATGTGCATATGTGAAAATAATAATATTTCGCCCAGACTGTGTACAGTGCAGCCCGGTTATAACGTACCTTGAGGGGACCACACAAGTAGAACGTTATAACCGCGATAGTACGTTATAACCAACAAAAGAACCTGTCACATTTGTGAGTGGGTATTGAAAAAAGGTACTTTATAAAAGTGCACTTTATAAACGAGTTGCACTGTACTAGCAAAGATTATTCAGAAACAAATCTATTTGAATTTATTTAAGTAGATACGGTTAAAAAGAAGTACTCTTAAAATAGCATAAGACAACTACCAGTATTCTAATCCGTTTAGCCACCAACAGTTACCACTCATTTTAATTTAAGTGTGTCTCTAAATATGCACAAAACAATTAGAAATACATATTATCAATTCTGTAAACTGATCGAATGATAAGTTGTTCATAAATAAAACTTTACTGCCTTGATACATGCCTATGAACTTGACAACGTTGCAACAAGATCATCATGTTTTTCAAAGTAATGGCATTTTATCAAGTTTATCGAGTCTAGAATATCAAGAGGCATTTTCTTGTAAGTCGATCTTTTCCCGTGACACGATTTAAATGTTATCTAATTTCCATGAATGGTTAAAGTTAATAAATTTCATATTCTTACAGTAATTTATTGTTATTAAACAATGTTATTTGTATTGTAATATTAAGATATTTTGCAAATAAACTTGATTTTCAATTGCAAACAGTTTCAATTGAAGGATAAAGTTGTAACATTTATTTCTCAGGAACGGCTTTAGCTGGATACTTGGAGCATACAAAGTATGTGGACATAATAAGGAAATATTATTAAAAGTTCAGTGGCATACTTACACTATATTGTACCAAGTCGCAGTACATTTTGCCTGCCTGTAGACTGCAATAATTACAAAGTACGATTAACTATCACAGTATCGGAATAAATTGAATTTAACGAATCATAATTAACTATTTGCAATATTCTAAATTGGGAAATACACTATGAAATTGATGTTAACGCTTCCGTTTATCTAAACTAGGTGCAATGCAGCAAAACTGCATCCTTGACATTTACTTCTTGACAGAAAACAGTCTTGCGTAGTACAGAATTTTAGGTCAAATTATGTTGTTTGTTTTCGAAGTGGATCCTGGGAAAATGTTAACGACATGTAGACGTACGAGTACATTTGTAGCCATGAAATACTGAAACTTTTAAAAGATTTAAGTATGTAAAATTGTGGCTTACTTCCTAATCACGTACGGTTTGGTGTCGTTTCTTTTAAGACTTTCGAATATTAGAGCAGAATGGAAAGGAATGATTTTCCTCAAAAAAAAATAAAAAATCTATCGATAGTTAAAACTTGAAGTTTAAGTAGAACTATGGCGTGTTTGTCCGCGAAAGTGAGTAGCATATGTTTCACGAATCTTAAGCCTGGTGAAATATTTAACTAATTTCATTTGTACAAGTTCCTCAAATGAATGCATACAAACCGTTTTCAAGATTTTTAAACTTCATTCTCAAATTTTGTACATTTTCCGAATTCCACAATATATTCCACGGTATTTTTAAATAATCGCCTAAAACCAATTTCAGGATTTTTTGATATTCGACCCAAAGAGGTGTAAAATGGTTGCATACATTTGCACGAATTTCGATATATCTCGTTGAAACTTCGAATCGAATATGGCTCCCACTTGAATTGGACAAAATTGCTTAAAAAAAGATTTAGCGATTTTTTAATCGCTTTCACGAATTCCGACATATTTCTTAGATATGACGAGATTATTATTTTATATAGTATTATTTTTTACTTCCCGGGATTTTTATTTAAAATTGTTGTTACATTTATATTCGAATTTTTACACTTAAATTTTTTTTATTACCATAATGTTTATATGATGAAGCACTAGTGTGTGTATAAGCACTAGACTACATAGGTGTATTCGAGGAGCCCAAGATCTATTCATGTTAGTAGTCAAATTATGGATTTCTTTTATAATTGTTGTAAACTTTATTGCAAAACTTTGCGACCAAATTATTTTTAAACAATTAAATCGGATAAAATAATGGGTTGAATGAAAGTTCAAGTGTCTTAACCCCCGAAGAAAATATTGCAGAAATTACGCCATATACACTACTCCTATATTTTGGGAAATGATTATGTAGGTACGTGTCAAGTTTTCATAATTCTGATTACTATTATATCATCTTCAATAAGGCCGGTGTCTTGATTAATTTTAAGTAGCTGTTTACTTTTGTTCGGCATCTTTGTAATCTTAATAACAATATTATGCTCATATGTGAGGATCATACTATACTCAGTCGCAAAAAACACACCAGTAATAAAAAATAGTTGACTGACCATAAGTACCTCCTTGACGATTACTTATAAAAAAACTTGGTACAATTTGTAAATTTCTTTTTGGTTTAGGTAAGTATACACTTACATTTCGAGTGGGTAATTAAGCAAGAATAATCCAAAATAAACCGGTAGTAACAATGGGTTGGTTGTGCTTTTGAAATCTAGCATATACCTATTATGAATAGAATAGCACATTAGTCTTGTAGAATTTATTGAGGTGTTCATGAAATATTGACCTTCTTTAAGATTTCAAGAGCTCTGTAAATGAAATGACGTGTTTTTTTACGTGTAGTGTAGATGAATCGACTAAGCCGTCCTCAAGTTTATAACATTTTATGATTTTGATCACATTTCAAAATAGTTTGAATGCGATACTATTTATTCTTTAAATGGAAACACGAGATAGTATTTTTAGTATAATAAAATAATTATTATAATTATAAGTGAATGTATTTAAGTTCAATGGCTGTTCATGAAAAATTACAGACACTAAGGGTGCATTGGAAATAATGTAATTATTAACATTAACTTAACAGTCCTAAATAATTAATATTTCAATTAAATTTTTTTTTAATACGGGCTTCTCACATCTTCTGAGCCGCGAGGTTGAGATATGAGAGTTGTGCGAGCAATAGTTTGTTAATACAAGGCGAGCATTGTTTTTAACAATCTTTTTACACATATACAACTCGGAATGAAAAATCAGAAAAAGAAATCCAAATGTATGTAAAAAGAAACGATAGCTAAACACTGACTGACGTGAGTTAAGATTTCCGACAAATATTCTAGCAAAAAAGTGTTAATTATTCAAAAAATAACGCAAGCTCATCACGAATAATCGATGAGTAACTTATGTTTACATTTCGACTTTAAGAAGATTAACTACATTTAAAATTTCACAATATCATCATCACTCATCAGTTTGAATTTCAAAATGGAATCTCATACAGCGTAATACGAGTATATGAGCTAAAAATACAATTATTTACATTTTTGATTACCAGGATTTGAACTAAAAATGCAAAAATGCTTCAGAAAATTTCTATCGCTGACTAAATTATGCTAAGCTCAATTCATTCAGTACTGTACGAAGATAATGCTTCAGTATTACAAATTCTGTAAATTAAAAAAATATTTTTTTTTCTCAATTTCTGCAGTTCTAAGATTCATTCAATCAATTTTATGCAATCGGTATAAATTAAGTTCTGCTTCGGTACTGAAAAATAACCTTGGATCAAAATTGGCTACTATAATTCGAGATTGGATACTCTTTATTGTTAGATACCATACAATAGTCATTTAAAACTTGACGCTTTATGCAGTCGATGAAAAAAAATTATTTGCTCTCTCCAGTGGGTCATACCAGGACAAATGTTCAAAGCCATTTTTACAAAATACTGAATTCAATATTATGCCAATCGTCTTACACCATATCATACAAAAAGTGTTATGTTGTGTTATGCATGACAGAAAATTTCTTCAGCTTCAAAGGGCTTATAAAGATCTAATCTAATATTAATATATTCATTCCGTTACTATCGAAACCAGCAATAAAGTGCATATGATTATCGAACAGTCGGATCAAAACTAAACTGGGCTAGTAACTACTAATCGGCTTCGAAAAAGTCGTTGGTAAATTCTATAAACATCGCTAATTTTGGACTAGAACCAAGTTGAATCAAAAGCTTGACCACACACATTACAATATACGGTAGATAAAAAAAAACTCTATTACAGCATTAATTGCTTCGATTTCACAAGAATTATATTTATTTGCTGACTAGCCATTAAAAGAAACGTGGTTTTGGCTGCGAAAGTGAATTAATTCAATGTTCTAGCGCAAGCATGACATTAATTAAAAAGCATTTTTAGTGAATATAAAGAACTGCGATCACAGTGAAAGTTATAATAACACCTTGTTATATTTAACAAACAAAACTTCTAAACAGGAAATAAACTTAGAAGTTAAATTTAATTTCAATAAATAAAACGAGTAGTTGTATGTTGTTGCATACGGTTAAAAATAGTAGGGACCTGAGAAAATAAATGTTATATATAAATTTTATAATATTTATGTAAAAAATTGTTTGTTCTACAATTCAAAATATGATTAATAACAGAAACACGACAATGATAATGAATATATTTTATCAAAATTATAATAAGTCCTCAATTGTTGATTATTTGTTTGGTGTCTTTTATTCAAATGTTGTGTCGTGTTTCTGTTATTAATAGTATTGCGAGTTGTAGAACAGTATCTTTCTCTGGCTTTTCAAAACTTAATTTATTTATGTTTTGTTATCCGATTAAAATTTTCGGTACTGAAAGTTAGTATGTACTTAAAAATATTATTTGGGAGGTCTAAGAGATATTGAGGTACATATTTCTAATCAACTCTTGTGGTTGAATAATGCAAAATTAAGAAACCAAAACCAATTAGATCTCTTATAGGGTGTATAGGGTGTAAGATACATTAGTAGATAGTCTGGGTGGCTTAGTGGTTAGAGCACTTGCCTTCGGTGCACCTGGTACCAGGTTCGAATCTGCTTGGCAACAAGTAATTTTCGAGAATGGGATTGGATGCCAGACTACCAGCTCACTCAGCTGTAAATGAGTACCTGATTTAAAATCGGGGTAATAATCACGGACGAGCATGTAACTGACCACTTCACCTCCTAGTGTTCCGTTGGTATTGTAATGAAGTAACTCTAGCATTACTTCAAGGCCTAGGCACGATTTGGGCTGTTTATTATTTAATATTATTATTATGATACATTATAAAATTCAAAAAAAAATCATATATTTTAGCCACAACACCATCATAGTGCTATGAACACATGTGCCTACGCACATCATCATAGTATCATATATCAATTGACGTTATGATATTTGTTCATTGGTATTGCGATAAAAAAAATTGATTTTTGATAAAGTAAATAATTTTGATACCCGTAAATAAATAATTAGGTACGCTAACAACAAACTAAATTTCGATATAGATTGCTTAACACATGCAAATAGAAAACTGCTTAAATATGCACACAAAACTTCATTATTTGGTGTCCCGCAAGGTACTTGTTTAGGTTTGATCTTATTTAATCTTGTTGTTAAAGACAACAGTTTTTCATTTCATTCTCTAATGTAAAGACAAAAAAATATTGAAATATGTATTTGTCTCTTATTTCTTTCATTTAGTTGAACTGAGCTTAAGACCGTTGCTATCTGCCTGTTAATGGGCATTCTCAATTAAGTTCCGTACAAAATTTGAATTTTCATTGAACTAATGATATTTTTTAAACGCCAAGGCCCTTCTGCTGATCTAGTTTCCACAAAATTTTCCTAGTCCCAAAGGAATAAAGAAATAATGTTGATACGATTTGAAACCAGAAACTTTATACTTTTAAATCAATTCACTTGCCAATCTCTTATCCCAACCTACGTTTCGGTTGAGCCATAGTAGATACCATTGTATACCATTTTTCAAAAAAGATAGGAAGTACGAGTATATCCATTTTGCCGATAGCGTCATCAAAACAAGTTGATTATATAAAATAAAATAAAATAAAATTAACATTATAAAAGCTCCCATAGACCACAAGTCATTATTTTATTAAAAATAGATACAATAACAAATCTGATGCAAGGTCATAGCTGCGACCCAAAATTGCTCATCACGTTTTCCGGTTTCGAATTGAACAGTTTATCAATTCGCTCCAGGGTTACAGATTAAGTAGCATTGGCACCAATATATCGGCTTGTATAGAAATAATCTGCACAAGAAGCAACCAACTTAAGAATGATAATAATAATAACAAATCACGTTTTATTTGATTTCCCCAATGAATCATAGATAAACCAATTATTAAAAGTGATTTTTAGTTCTACCTATAATAAAAAGAAAAGCTTCTTATTTACAACACAGTCACTTTAGTTGACCATAATTATTTTGTACAGTCCGATCCGAACCATAAGTCTGTTATTTTAAATCATGGAAATTTTTTTAAAAATTATATCGTTTTTTTTCAAGAGCGAGGAAAGTTTAAATGGCGAATGTTTAAAAAAAATCACAAAATGTTCGCAATTATCGCAGTGTGAAGACATTTATTTCAAATCAAATTAAATGAATTTTCTTCAATCCAAAGAATAATAAATATGAACAGTGTCATTTCTAACTTAAAGATGAAAGGGCGAATATTGTATTTTTAGCGGTAAGCCCTAAAATTGATTGTATGATTTTATCAATAATAAGTTGCATTAATGAAGTTAAAGTGTTCGAACAAAAATTTGACGGTATTAATAAAATGCTTAATTAATTTACGTACTTTTTTCATTTTCAATTTTCTTAAGCAATTTTAACTCCATTATTTATTTATAAAATTTATCATTTTTTAAAAAAAATAGTTTACAAATCAAATCAACCAGCTAAATGTGGATGACTCACTTAGTAACAAAATGAATCAACATCTTGCTATGCTTGAGAGTGCATGAAATATGGATAAATAATGTAATGGTCACCACAACAGTAATTATTTTATGTTTATTAAAGAGCTAACATTATATGGTATTGCAAGAGATTTGAAGGCTTTTATCAAAGAGGTGGTGAAAGAGTGAAATAGGGAACAGTGAGGGGGCCAGCTTGGAGACAAATAACGATAGGCATTCCGTTTATATCATCGGGAAGCAAAAATGCAAGAAGGATCAAGAATTGATAAGTTACTGAGATTACCATGAAACTGAATTCTTTCAGTGATAAAGCAAATAAAGGAAGTAACATAAAAAAAAATTACGTATATATTAATTCAAAGCTTAATATATTTTTTAAGTCTACAAATTTTATGACAAAGTTAAGAAAATTTTAAGTAATGGATTTTTTTTTGCAGATGTGAATCAAAAAATCAATTAATCTTAGCGTATTCTTAAGATTAGAGAGCAACGAATATTTCTTGACTTGATAATTAATGTTACTTTTCCATTTTTTTTTCATAATAAAATAAATACTTAAGCTAATATTTGTTTTTAATTTGACAAATTTAAATTACGGATCTTTAAAATAAACATTACACTTAAATTGCACTTAAAATGTTTATATTTAAGTACATTTAAGAAATATTTGTTATATAATTAAAGAATTATTTTGTTATTAGTACTATAATAGCTTAGTCTTTAATTTTTGGTTTTATGAAATTTATGTTCGCTGATTGCCGTTTTCACTATATAATTTGTTGCCCACCTCTGGGTAATAAGTTATTCTTTTTTTTGATAGTATATTTATGTACAATTATTTTTCCATGTTCTGTTCTGTGTATATTTTCAGTTCTATTATATTATTTGATATACAAAAAAAAGACTTACTTTTTAATACTTCTATCTAAACATTGTCAAGAATGCATGACAATGAATTGTAAATTTATTTATAAGCTAGAAAGTCTGTCTGATCACTTTGTAGCGTTTGTACAATTTCCAATTTCTTCATAATTCTTGTAGGAAATAAAATACCAATCTTTCTGATGAATTTAGATATAATTATGGCTTTAATAACGCTGACATTAACTATAACAAGTAATAATTTAAAATTTAATGATTGAGTTAGACTACACTTATGGTATACCAATTGTTTTATATAAGCTTTGACCACAATTAAATGAATCTGCGAGGGTTTTGGGATGGAAAATATTGTATAAAACTCTTCTAATTCCATTCTAACAACCAACGAAACAACCAGCGTGTTTTCGTGGAAATTTATAGTTCCGAATTAGTTTCTTTGAACAATAAGTGCAATTTATATGCATGTTTAGTGAAAAGTGCATCAAAAAGAACAATTGCGAAATTTGTTTGAATTATAAAAAATTTCGAGTTATAGAAGTTTGATTGCAAATTAATGCAGTGATTGTTTCAAACTGAGTAGATTAATTTTAATGCAAATTGTATTAGTACAGTTGTGGTTCGATACAACGATTAACATTAAGCACAACTTGCTGGACAAGTTTTAGTCACAAAAATTTTTTCCGCAAAGGAAGTTCAAGGAATAATATACACAGAAACTTAACGGAATATAAGGTCTTATCTTTAGTAACGTGTTTTCTTGCTTTTGCAACGACCGGCAACAATCACTTCTTTGTTATTGGAATTCTTATATCTTAAGACAAGTACAACAAGAATTCCGTTTTGTTCATATCCATAAACTTGTGCAAAAACTTTGCAACTGCTTAGTAATACAAATTTCTGATTATTTCGTTTGAGTGGAAGAAAACACTTTTCCTTTATTTCATGTTGTTCTCGCTGTTGTAATCAGTTTCAGTAACAATAACTTCACATTCTGCAGCGAACAACAAAACCTTCAGTACGTAACTCTTGCGAATTCGCAAACACACAACTCTGTGCAAAAATATGCAACATTTCATAAATGCACCATACAAAATTGAAATAAAACGACCATTTCAGAAGATGATATCAAAAATAATACGCACCATTAACGGCTCCAAGTTGAAATTGACTAATAGGAATAACACGCACAGGTAACTAACTCACAAAGGTGACGAAATTATAGACGTTACTTAATCGAAGATTTGCCGGTTTAGCTCGCGGTTTAATTCGAAAAGATCGGAAGCGGAATGACTGCGTTCGATTAGTGAAAACTCGCGAATGAGTGATAAACTTTAGAGCGACTGGCGTTGTGGGCTTTCTCGTTCCAAGGCAAAGTAAGGCCTTCGGAGCCTCACTAGATACTATACTCCTACTAATAGAAAAAGTGCTTTTTGGCAGTATATAGAGGCTCTTTATTGTTTAGTCTTAAAGACTTTAATATATTTATTTCTTAGACCTTAAAGTCGATCGTGTAGCCAACTTTTATTTGAAAGTAAAACCACCTTGACAGCAAGCTGGAAGTCTATATGACCGGTCAGTGTACATACATAGTTCACCTTGAATAAGTTTAGGTTTTTCTTTTTCTTTTGAGTAACGTCTTGGCTGCGGGTAATCCGGTAATAGGTGTACATACATTTGCAGGTAATTGCTATTAGGTAGAGTATTCAGATAGTCTAGTCGGAAAGAGAGTAGGTAAGATTTACAAGATAAGGAGGTGGTAACCTGATGGTAACTTAATCGATGCGCAACACATTCATGTATTAGAGGTCTTTCGAACGAATTTTTGAACTTGTAATACATTTTGTAGAATTGTTGGCAGTAGATCATGGCGCTATCCATGTGCTACTGACCGATGAAAGTAAGAGCTTACGTATTTTTTTTCCGCAATCTAATTATAGTTAAGGGAAATTATCTACGGGTTACGTGAAATATTTCAATCACAGTCGATACAGTAAAACTTCGCCATAACGAATTCTCGATATAACGAATTTTGTTTCCTGGTTTCCCACACTCACCACCCCCACATAGCGAGACTAAAATGTCATCTTAATTGGTAATTTTCTTTTAAAGAAATGCTCTCAATAGCAAAACAAACTGTGCGAAAAAGATATAAATATGGTTATATTACTAATTTGTATTTAAAGTACTAAAGGATGATTTAAACCACAGCTTAAATAATTAGTTCTAGTTTTTTGAAAGAAATTTAATGACCAATGGTAAAGCAAAGTCATAAAATGAACTTAGCACATTTTTTTCAACAAATTAGAATATACTTAACTGTACACAAATTGTTAACACAAATCACTAAAATATACAAAATTAAATGTTAAATATTAATTTCTTCGGTCTGACCTACATAAAAATATTACAAAATTATAAAAAAATCGTCCTACTCCTTCGGGTAGCTGCCATACAAAGTGTCATTAAAACACGTGTTCAAGAATATTGGTCGATAACTTCAGAAGGGCTTAACCTAGGTCTTTGAAATTTCGCATGTGTTATTTTTCCAAGAGTTGGAGCTAACTGTATGATTATGAAGAAAATCCTAATAGTCCTTCGAGGGGCTGCCATACAAATATCCTGTAAAAATGACTTCACTTAATTTACGAAACTCACTATAACACAAGTAATCGTTTAGCTATAAATTCAGAATTTTGTACAGAATTTTGTTTTGAGTGAAAACAAAGTTCGAGTTCACTAGTCAGCGAAATCCTTTTACTCCTTCTGGTACCTTCCATACAAAAAATCCTTAAGACACGTGTTCAACAATATTTTTCGATAGCTTTTGAACGCTTCAAACTACAAATTTGAAATTTTGTACACATTAATTTTTGAATGATTCCATGGAAAAGGATGAATATGTAAAAAATCGAGTGAGTCCTTGCTTCGCCTCCCATATGAAAGTCCTTCAAAAAGGATATTTTTTTCCAGTTCAAGATATAAAATTAAACAGTGAAACTCCTTAATGAAGGACATACAACATGCACACACGTAATACTTCTTCATCTCCAACTTCAATATCCATCGGAGTTCTGTATCATCTAGAGTATTATACGATTGGCTTGCAGCCGATCGTGACTGCAGTATGTTTTCCATAACATTTTAAACAAATGTTCCTCAATAATTAGATTTTCTGTCATCTGTCCGCAGTATACAAAACTATTTTTTATATTAATCAAATGCCAACAGAATGCAAGTATAGATTCTAGAAAAATATTTTTTTCAGTTTTCATGGTTTTGTGGGTTAGGCCACTGTTGCGCGATAGCCTCAATTAATCGAAGCATTTCAAAAAAATCGCTTCACTTTTTTTTATAACAGCTGTTCAAAAATCTGTACTTTTTGAATAATACTTTATGTCCTACAGGCTAGTACTGCGTTATTATAATTTGATAATCCAATTTGTTTACAACAATACGTCAGCTGTGCGTCATTTCTTTTCGAATCTCTTGCTGATAAATTCTTGTAATTTTTGTAGTCTTTTCTTCAAGGTATAAACTTGTAAAATATCTGTGGCAGCACTGATTTTTATCATCTGACAATAAAATAAACTGACAAGCAATCGTTTTATCAGAGAAAGTTGCAATCGTAATGTAAGGAAGGGTCATCGTATACAGCGGGTGCAGTTAAATTTCAAAAATTTATTTTTAGGATCTTCCCGTTGTCCAAATGTCACGGTTTTGATCTTCTGTTATCCAGGAAAAGTATGAATTTTAATAATTAGTCGAAAACAGAAAATTGTTTTCTTTCTTTATGTTTTAATGTTAAAAGTTCACCACCTGTTATTTGGATAAAAAAAATCAATACAAATTAATCACAAAAAATAATTGAATCTTGAAACGCGTGTAACGTGTAAACCTATGTGTAGAAATTTACATTTCTTTGTAAAGTCTTCATTATCTCACATTGCATATTTACTGTCGTTTTGAATTTTAAAATTGGTTTCTACTATAATTATTGTACATTGTAAATAAACTGTTTTAAAGAATAACATTTCATTGTTTCTTATTAGTTCATAATTAAAAAAATATATTAAATAAAATTTGTTGTTTATAAATGAAATCTTTTCGTTGGAAATTTTGGTATAGATTATTATTCGCCTAGATGCCTTCAAAACATGTAGTTTTCAAGATTTAAAACATATAGCACTTAACAAAGAAAAAGTGTAGTTTTAGGCGCGAATGCAGAAAATTTGTTCAGAGGAGAAAAATTTTATAGAAACAAAGGTGCTAAGATTAAAAACTTCGTTCGCCAAATAAATATTTTTTTTATCACCTAGTTATCGTCGACGAAACCTTATAATCAGTTGATTTTGAAATGATATTTGAGGAGACAATTCCTTCTATGTATTACTTCTGTTGAAGGGGGTCCATACAAATGTTCTACGATGGGACAAGAGCATGGCTTCATACTGTGCGTACACTCGTAGTCCCGTCCAGACCACGGCGTAACGCTGAGAGTTGGGATCTCTTTTCAACTTTTCGTTGACACGGCGAGCACTTAAAACCATCGACAAATTTTGACACATAGTTCGAAACAAGCATTTCGTTCAATCACACTTCTTTCTTGATATTTCCACAATTTTACAAAGTTAGTTTTTTTATGGAATTTTGTCGAAATCTTCGAAATCTTACATATCTGTACTAAACTTAAAAGCCTTTATTTGTGCCAAGAGTTTTAGTTTTATTGTCATAAAAAAAGAAGGTCCTCTATACCGTGTATAGACTATGCGTTTTAAACGGGTCCTCTATACCGTGTATAGACTATGCGTTTTAAACGGGTTTAAGTAGGCAAAACAAACGTCAAAAAAGTAGTGTTCAGACTAGGTAACTCGTTTTATTTTGATACATGATTGCTTGATGTGATTTGTTTTGACAAATAGATATTCAGCTGTGTTTGATTAGCAAATTTATGCTTTCTAAATTATTTAAAACAAATGTGTTTGTATATAGTAGTAACCAAAAGTGAATTTATTAACTAATGCAGTCGTTGCCAGGCACAAAATCGGGGTTTCTACAGTCTTAAATAGTTTCATGCAAAGTTTATTTCGATTTCCACCAGGGTCGCAGTATATGTTATCGGTTAAACGCGTTGTAGCTAGATTTTTTCGTAAACGCGTTCGGGAAGTGTTTTCAACGCGCTTAACTCGATTTAAACGCGTTAATCTCGTAGTCTCAACATAGTATTACCGTTGCAAACAAACACCCAGTACTCAAATTTCGTATACTACACGTTAAAATAAGACCGTATGAGAATTATGGAATTAAAATAGTATTTTCATCGATAACATTACTTTACATATACTTTGTGTAAACATTATACGTGGAATATTCTACGTAGATATAACATTTTAATTTTTTATACGCTGCAAGGTTTTTATTTTTTTCGTAAAAGCAATCTCCATTGTTTCTACTAGTACGTCTTAGGTATATTCCCAAATATTCTCATTTCTGCTGCATGCTTAGACATAGTCTTAAAATGTTGTTATGAAATTCCTACTCCATTTATTCTAAATATTATAAAAGGCAGACTTTAAAATAATTAGTAAAATTTATTCCCAAAACCTGAAAGTAAAATAGTGAATTGAGTATAGCTCGACTATATGTGAAATATGTCCTTCATCTTCCTAATAAATCCATTCACACATTACAAGAAGGGAGTTTAAATGTTTCAATGATTACAAAATTGGGAATCTCTTTTTTTTGTGGAGAAATGCAGAAGATGGTAACTGCTCCTAATGAAGTCCTTGTATCTGCTTAGAAAAAGGATCTGCAACACCCTATTTACAGTTGTCCTAAGCGGGAATTTCAATTCTCAGGAGTAAAATAAAAAACCCCTAAACATTTTCCCGAAGCAAATCAAATATTAAAAACAGAATATTTTCAATTTATGTTGAAATCGCATTGAAACTGAGTAACGTCTTATCTCAGTGCTGAGTTAATCATAATGACATAGGAACTAGTAGTAAAGAAAACTGCACTACGGGATCAAAGATCATTTTTTTATCTTAAGAACAAAGTATCAAAATTATTATTTTTTTTGTGACGATACACCAACATTACGTAAATCGATATAAGCATTCAGATTTACAATCGAAGGAATTCGACAATGTTTTTGCCCACAACTTTTCAAGGTTTTCTTTGAATGCATAGAAATAAAAATTATTATTAAACGGTGATCCTATCTTTATCTTATCGGAAAATATTCGTTAAACTTCATCGCAAGATCAAAGTCTTATTTCGTTTTGATGATGACGATAAGTGAAAATCGACCACCACGAGAAACTTTATCGAATTAGTTGATAATCTTAACTGATTAATACATGACAAACTTACGAGTACCTACCCAATATATCAAATTAAATTATCATATTTTTATGATTGCAAAATCGCAACTGTGATATTATTGGTTCGACAACTGAATAAATTCGTATTACTCGTTCTTGAAGCTTATTTATGATTATTGTTCTTATTGTTTATTATTATGCTAAATTCAGCGCAAAACACGCAGTGTACAGCGTACAATCACATCTTAAAGAAATCATTGCGTGTTTTTCCTATCTTATCAATGCTAGTTGCTAGTTACTATTTTTTTTTTTTTTTTTTAATATTATTAATATCAATTTTTAACTATAATTATGTTTGCACCTGTATACGCATTTGTTTAAGTAGAAACGACTGTGTATGAATTGCGTACAAATATTCGTTTTTATTGTAACTGATTTGTAGCTTTCGATACGTACGTGGTATTTGCTTTGTTATAAACAAAGAAATTTATAAACAATATGAATTGATATTGCGAATGACAAGAAATATGAACTGATTGCCTGAACTTGAACATCTTTTGTCACCTTCTAAACTAATAAAAGCTAAATATTTTGCTCAAAAGCTGGTATATCGAAGTGGAGCTCAATATTCCAATGAGAAGTCGTCAATCGGACTGTCGTTACATTTAGAATGAGTTACTCAGAACGCGGACTTGAACGTTGTACTTAAGACGATCGAATTATCTTTCCATAGTATGAGTTATTGCCATTTCTTCCAAATCTTATCAATGAAACTTGAGAATATGCCTTTCTTTTCTCAGTATGTTTTAAATGTTAGGCGCTTCGATGTATTCATTTCAAAAAAATTGAAAAATTTACTGATAAAAAGCAGCCATTTGCTTATTGATTATAATAGTCTCTAATCGTCCGAGCTGTTTAGTTCTGAATAATAAATTCCTGATCTCTGTACATAGGGAATATCTCGTTTTGTAATTTTAATTTTTTCAGTTTTATCTCAAACCGCGTTACGATTGTTGTTGCTTTGCATGTTATTGAAAAACGTAATCATATCGAACATTGAAGAACGTATTTAGTTGTTGCGTGAACGTGTCTTCGAACAGTTGTGAAAAATACGTTATAGTCAAGAAAAGGATATTAAAAAAAAATTGTTTTAAGAGTTAAGTTGTATTTTAGTGCAATAACAAGTAAGTTTGTGTATGAAGATTAAAATATATTCAATTGCAGTTTTAATTTAAAACCAAATGCCTGTGAAAATGAAAAATATTTTGAATTAAAATAGGTTTTTATATTAAATCAGAAATGACTCGAACCTCAGTACAATGCATTAAAAATATTTTCGATATTTATTAGAAGTTTTCTATTGCTGTTTGGCTAGAAAAAAAATTAATTTTCACTATGGCATTGTTAATTTCAAATGTTTCGAACGTGCTTTCCTTAGAAAACTAAACGTTTAAACAAGATATGAAAATAACATGTACATACTTTATTCCAACAATAGAATTGTAGGCTTACTAAAATTACAGCAAGTAATTATCAGTTTATAATAATGATTTACAATAATGATTTTCTTTCATAAATTTACATAAAATTTTTTAAAAATTATTTTTAATAGACGTACAAATTTAGTAATTTTATTTGCCTCGAATGTTTTGTTAAACATCTGTTTAATCTGTTATTTAAAAAGAATTCTGTGTTGCGCTACAAAACTTGTCTTGCACACTGATTAACAATTACTTATCCTTTTTAACATCCTGTACGGAAAATTCTGTACAAGAAACTAGTTTAACTAATGCTAAAAAGTGCGAAGATGAGAATATTCTAAAAGTTTTGTGGTGAATTTAAAGCGATTTGGGGCCCAAAAATGGAATGTTAACTCCTAAAGATTGCAAAGAAATTTGATCAAAATTTTTTGATCAAGTTATATAATACAAATTTAATCCGAGATCACCAGTTAGCTCGATATTCGATCGAAAGGGAGACAGACTTTACTCCCTTTATTTAAAGATCGAATGCTAGTTTCCAATCGCAGATTGGAAATGTAGAAAATAATCTACTTTATTCGGTAATTTTTCGTATTAAAATGTGTCAAAGACGTTTTGGCAATTTTTCAGTTAGAACTACTGTGAAATTAATTTGTAGGGTGTGCTTTATAATGCCAAACATTTTTTTTTTCACTTAAGTTATTAATAAAAAATAGTTTTTGGACAGATTAAAAAATTTGATAAATTTAGTGTCGTCATAATACAATTATATCGTTGCTTTCATGGAAATTGAGATTAATTGAATGTAAAATTCTGGCTTAATCTTTTATTAATCTGAAGGTCGAGCGTATTTAATTTATTAAGATCCAAAATTACGCAATCAAATATATTTTTTCTTAAGCTTGTATCAGTCAATTAGTTTACTACTTTATAGGTCGATTTTGACAAAAATTTCACTATATTTTTTGGCAAATGCAGTCAAATCATGCGATATTGTTTAAGTCACATATTTTATTTGGTTTTGATAAAATCTGTTCTTCTAAAAAAAACATTAACGGATAAGTACTTTGTCAAACTTCTTTGATCATATATTTGGAATTGTGGCATATTGCGACATATCACTGTGTTAAATATTTCTTCACAAAATTTTTGATAAAAAATTATGCCATCTCGTTCACATTGCACTTTGCACAATTTTTGAACTTCGTCGAAAAAAAATCATTTCGTAATCACTTTAAGTGGGCGATTATTTTGAGATGGTAAAAGAAAAAACCAGTAAATTCAAGTTTGTAGATATTATTACTGTAGAAAATTTCAACATTAGATCAAGCTCTTAGGTTGGAAAAAACACCTTTGACCTTCACAACTCAACTCTTTCCATATTAATGTTAACTTTCTCAAAAAAAAAAAAATGTTCCGAAAATCCTCAAATTTCGTCACATCCATTTCATTAACTATCTGAGATAGTTCTTGAACAAACAAACTTAATATTCTATCAGAAAAGTATTTAGGATCTATCTAAAATGATGTTCGTTTGATTTTTCAGTTTTCTCTAACTCACAAATAAAAAGAAACTTTAATACAAGGGTTTTTACAAACATTAAGACAACCAAGGTTTTTATAGTTTTCTAAAAACAAAATAATAGATTTTGATAGGATCCTTTTTGGAGAAAAACAGCTATTTTTTCAATTTATTTAATTTTTTTCTTAACGAACAAAACTGGGACTATATCTGGGACACATTTTTTTTATCCACAATCAACCTACATTGTCAAAAACCCATACATACTAGACACATGTTTTTATTATGAGTTTTGTTTTTCGTATTTTTCTGTGTCAGACCAGTCCAAAAACTACTCCAAACGCTACTCGGTTAGTATCAAAGCTGCGAAACCCAGCTGAAACTTTATAGAATTTGCTCCAAGAGTAAGTTGTTTCGTCACAAAGTCATTTTATTTGTTTGACTCATCAGAAGTTACATTATTACAAGTTAGTTTCGCATTCATCACATTTTGAACCTACCCAAGGATAAGATGCAATTGATCATTGATGACTTTAGAAAACGAACCAACTTCGAGTTAATACATAATTTCTTTTTTTTAAGACCCGTTAGAGTAAACATTGTGTTTTATTAATTTTAAATAAATTTAACTTCTTTCTATTTTCAGAATGGCAGAAGAACGGTTCAGCCTCCGATTAGACTACCTTGCACCAGAAACCGAAGAAATTGCACGTGTAGAACTACATGAAACACCTGAGGTTAAGGAAAAAGCCATCGAAGAACTTCGTACGTTATTACACGATGCCACAGATCTACATTACAGAGACGATGATGAATTTCTTACTATTTTCCTAAGAGCCTGCCACTGGTACCCGAAAAGTGCATTGGAAAAAGTAAGTACTATTACAAGTGAGCCTGCCCTAATGAAAATCTAATAATTCCACTTCGCAATAACTCTTCCAACGACAATAACAAAAAAAAACAGAAATCTTATCTCTTAAAACGCGTATCAATTAAAATAATAATCTTATCAAATTGAACTTTACTCGGTTCTCTCCGGTTAGAAACTGATATCATTTGTTCACATTTTATGACATTTTGTTACTTGTGGACCCAATAGAATTGTCGATAATTTTCTCATTACACAGTACATACATTTATTCGATCGGGTGAAAATTCGGAAAAGTTTGAATCTTACAACGTGTACATAAACCCCCTGATTAATAGCTTCATAAGTGCTGTCTACTTGTTCCGATAAGTTTGAGCTGATAATCTTTGAGAATTGACGCGATTATGTCTGGTACAATTTTTTTAAACTGTATTTTTAAGGCGTGATAAGGAAAAAGCAAGAAAGATTCTTTTTATCTGACCTTTGATAGAATTTTACTGATAAATTGTTCCCACCAATTTGATCATTATAATGAAGTACTCCAAACTAAGTCACTGTACGCGCAACGACAGTGTTAATTATTTAAAACGAAAGCGGAACTCAGATTATATTTTATAAATATAGGCAGTCCTTATCTGCGTAATGGTTATACAAAATGGCACAGTCTTCTCTAGTTGTTGTGTTCGTCAGCAGAATGAATCCAGATGATGTTCACAATATTATTAATAGGTATTATTAATTAGGATTGTTTATAAACTCTATATGAAATTTGAAATTAATAATTATAAGTTTAATCCAGCCCAAAAGATTGTAACGCATAGAGCGAAGCCTTGGGCGAAAAAAGTTGTATATTGCTTTGTGTTTTTTGGAACCAAAAAATTCAAATCCGTTTGCTGTCTGTTTATCCATCTGTCTGTCTGTCCGTCCGTTAGCACGTTAACTTAAAAACGCCTTGAATTTTGAAGTTTGACTCTGGATGTTTAGCCGAATTTGTTAAGTTCGTTAATGGTCAAAATGGTCCCACTCCTTCAGGTAGCTGCCATACAAAAATTACAAAACAAGTGTTCAAGTGAATAACTTCCGAATTATATACACACGCCTAGAATTCTTTTTCAGTATATTTCGCTAGTTAAGTGTAAATATAATGTGTGACATGTCTGAATCATCGTTGGAATATGAATCATTATTGGAATTGAATAAATCGCACTGAGATGTCTTATAATTGGCTTGAATATTTATTAGAATTATTTGGAGCTGATTTTAGATCAATCTGATTTTTTTACGGTGGATAAGATTCATCTTCAGTAGAATCTGATAAATTTTGAATTATTTAGATCCGAGTCTCTGGCTTAGCGACACTTTCATTGTTTGGGGTGCTATTTTCTTTTTGAAAAGTTTTCTTTGTATCTATTTGGAGCTTCTCATTGTCAGGACTTTGCGAAAAATGTCATGTCGAACTTGACTTTCTTAGCCCGAATATAATCTTCTAGTTGGTCAGTTGCCCATGGATAGTTAAGTGTAAAGTAACCACAGTTGTTGTAGCTCGTAGATAAGGGATTCCAATTGATATTTCTGTTACAATCAATGTTCAATAATACTACAGACGCTGCTTAAGTGCGAAATTCCCATCTCGTTTTGCGTAGTTGTACGCTGGAAAAGCGCCACTAGTCTCTTCAAGAGTCTGCTACAAAACTGCCAGATAAATATCCTTGAACAATCCTGATCTGATCGATAATAAGGGTTAAGAGAGGAAGGGAATACGTTTATGCAGATAAAGTTATTTACAACTTACTTATTTAAGATAACGAATCAGAATAAAACCTTTAAGAAAAAATTAACATTATTTCTCTTCATTTTTAGATGCGTACAGTAGCGCAATTCCGCGATGAAAATAAATCCCTTTTAAGAGGTCTAATGCCGCAAGACGAACACGATTCTTTAGTCAATCATAACGTAGTCAATGTTCTAGCAAATTGCGATCAGAAAGGACGACGAGTTCTGATTGTTCGTATTGGAGGTTCGTGGGACACAAAAGCAGTTACACCCGACTCCCTTCTTAGGATGTTCTATCTAATTCATATTGGTGCTCAACTTGAACCTGAAACTCAAGTACGTGGTGTAGTTGTTATAATGGACTTCGATGGACTATCAATGAAACAAATTAAAGCATTGTCACCGTCTTTCTCAAAACGTCTGTTAACATTCATCCAAGATGCTATGCCTCTACGTATGAAAGAAGTTCATATTGTGAAACAGCCTTTCATTTTCAAAATGGTTTGGTCACTATTTAAGCCATTTATTCGCGATAAACTGAACAAAAGGGTAAGGCGAAAGAAATTGTTGTTTTTTTCCAAATTGGTTTTGATTGAATGTTTGTCTAATTTTACAGATGCACTTCCACGGTCATGACATGAAAACTCTACACAACTTCCTTAGTCCCGAATATCTTCCATCTGAATATGGTGGTAAGATGCCTGCTATGGATTACACTGGTAAGGAATGGTATCCAACAATTCTCGAGCAACAGGAATTCGTACGACAATGGGGAGAATTCGGCTATGCAAGCAGTTCCTAAAGATTTAATTAAGTTAAGTTCCCCGGTAATTCCTATTAATTTCACTATAGATATTATAGACTGGTGTATTTATAATAAGTTTCCAAACGTTAATCTTAATTAAAGAAATTTTATACTGATCTGGTTTTTTTAATATTAGATATATTACAATATTTTAAAAATTATAGATGTGTTCTTTTGCAAAAAGTAAACTCAAATTTTTTTGGTGGGTGGATTGTGTGGTTCCATGGGAGTGAGGGTGTAAGTGAGGAAGGTTTTAGTTGAAAAATTTGAATCAGTCTAAAGTCCATATCTCCTGCAGCGTTTCTACCGCAAAATAGAGACTTTGTGAATCACTGTATTGAAATTTTACTACTTTAAAAGTTGACAATTGGATGCCAACCTAAATTATATAATAGTAAAATTACACTACATTATGTACGCTTCACAATACTGTGTCTTTAAAGATAAGATATTTATTGCGATTCCAAGGTTTTTATGTAATTTTATACTTTACAGATGTACGTAAATCCTATAAAAATTACACTGCATTCTGTACGCTACATACTTGCGTGTCAATTGTTACTGATAAACATGTATTTCTTATTACATGCTTTAATTGTAATTTTACACTTCTCACATGTTAAATATTATAATAAATCATGTGGATAATAGATCTGTCTGGTATGATACACCTACCTCAAACCGTGCATAATTTCACCACAGATATTCTGAACATTGTAAGAGAATTGTACCACACTAGACAGATATAATTGTATTGCTCTTTTATTTTGCGTATATATAAAAAATAAGAACACCATCAAGTAACTTAACGCAGAACTAGAATAAACACTGTGCCATTGAATTCTGAACAACTTCGTTTAAACTTACGTACTTTAATGTAATTTTTACAGAAATTACAACATTTACACATTTTATAGCAAATAAGCACATTAATACCTTAAACTTACATTGTAATTGTAAAAATACATTGACCCTACAGTAGAAATCTCTCTATAAAAAATAGTGCTTTTACTGAATTTTTTACTGTGTTGTTTATACTTAGCTACACTAGTAGAATATATCAGATAAAATATTTTTAGGGGAGCTACTAGCGTGCAGGGTTAAGGGATGAAAAACTTTAGATTAAGATATTCCACAAGCCATCACAAATTTAATATTTGGTTTGTATACATAGGTCGACAAATGGAGTTCGCTGAATACAACCTTTTTATGGAAAAGGTGGAACATGGACACGTGGAGACTATAAGAATTTTTCTAGAATTTTTCTAGAATAACACATCTCATATCCCAATAACTGTTCAGAATAGGATGTTGGAATTTATATAAAACGTAGGCCAGACCTGTTCGAAAATGTTGTAAGAAGTGATGGTAGAGGAAAATGAAAATATTCCAACTTTTGAATCTCGAGGCACGTATCCTGGATATATTTTGGGGGAAGTTACTTTTTGAGATTATCCCAAAGTCAGATAATTGATTGTTAAAAAAAAGAATTCATAGATATCTGTTAAACGTAACTCCAATATCTGGCAAATGAAATTACTAATTTAATCGCTATTGTTTTCATTCAGTTGTCGAGGATGTTTCCGATTCCTAACATTAGTCATTCTGCAGATAACATTTTTTCATATTTTTCCTTTAAACTCTCTCCATTCTCACCCCATACACACCTACAATAGAGGACCACACTACCCACAGTTAAAAATGCAATCGTCTTAAAACTTATATCACAACCTGTTGAAATTCAACCCTCGAGGAGAATTGTATGGTTTTCACAAATTTTATCATATCTTTTAGGACTGATAAGGTAGCAAATTGGATTTTACTCTATGAGCTTTTTATGTAATTGTCTAAAAACTAGTTTCATGATTTCTTAATATTCAACCCCGAAGAGAGTGTAAAGGTGTTGCATAGGTTTTCACGAAGATATGAGGAAATTCGAAATGTATAACATGGGATTTTTTTTATGTAATTATCGACGAAAAATTGTTTTTGTGTTTGGAAAATCATTATCCTCATCTTTTATACATTTTTGTTATTCCTGACACGAGAAATTCTAAAATAGAAGGCTAGCCAAATGGTCTGAAATTGTTAGTCATCACAGTATACGCATATTATTAATTAAAAAAAACAATACTCCAATTTTTTTTTTCAAATTTTCATCCATTCTTTGAGCCGTGTAAATTGATACAAAACTGTTTCTATCGTCAGTATAAACTACTTATTTACAGAACTAATCTATAGTCTCTCCGAACTCCCAGTAAAACTAAAGCGTATACAATAACAAACAATTCAATAATTTCAATCCAACGGAAACATGTCGTCATAGGTAGCATTTTTAAGAATATTATCTGCAATTTCTAAGAATTTTTTCGATAGACCTTTTTCTAGTCCCGGCAGGACTTCTGCCAAAAACAGCTTATAATTATCGTTAACAATAGAGTTTCCCACTTGTCCTAGTATTGGATCACCACCGAATAAGTTATCCAAATGAAGTTTGGCGTCGTCAACTTTAATCTTGAGCGGCAGATCGTTGAATTTAACGTACTCGACTCCATCCCGCATCACTTTGACTCCTCGCATCTTAACGTGTCCTCGAGTTTTTCCTACAATTTAAATATTTTAGGGTTTGAATCAAAACGGCTTAATATTTAATACTCACTAAAAGTACCACGAATATTTCCCTTGCCGTTAATATTGAGCAAAAGTAATCGAATTTTCAACGAGTACTTTCCCGTAAAGTCGATTTGTGGAAGAAACACGGTGACATCGAAGGCGAGATTTGTTACGTTCGCTCTACATTTAATTTTTGTAATTAATTATTAAAATTTTGGGGTAAAATGAACGTATATTTACTTTAGTTTCTCGATTTGAAAATTACTGCCGCCACTTGCTTGAATGTCGCTAAAAACTGCTTGAAACTCGTTACCTCGAGACATTTCAATGTTGTCCAGAAAGAGGGGCTCCAACGGGGGAGTATGAAATCCATCGCCCAAGTCTCCTTTGGCTAGTAACGGCCGAACTAAATTGACTGCTTCTCGTATGCATGTGTCTGGATCAGGATGATTCCGGGAACAAGTTTTTATTGTAGAAGCTGCAAAAGAATTAGAGAGACTTTATCAAGGAAACTTCGCGGCAAAACGAAAGACTTAAGCGAGTAACTCGATTTTGCAAATTAAATGAAAAATGGCACCTGAATGTTAATACAACCGTCGAGACTTTTTTATATGCACTACCTTGACTTCGAGTTAGCCATGCTGGAGTGTGTTACCTGGCCGTTGCGTAAGTAAATTATTCACTTTTCTTACATCCGTTGGTTGCGTTGCATGGAACCGGAATTTAAAAGATAACTTTTGCTGAAATTTTCATGATTAGAAAATTGAGGTTCTACCTAATGAGGTGCTTTGAACGATAATCAAAATTTTCACACATGCATAATCTGATGATTGATATTGCAAACTAAATCTGCAAACACCCAAACTTAATTGTTTTTTGGGTAGAAGTTCGGAACACGTTTAATGCTGATATGCGATGCAGGTTATTATGCGACTGATAACCAAAAGATCAAACATGGGACTATATGAAACGTGGTTTTTTCTGGCGGTCAATAGCATCTTAGTCAAACGTATTTTGGACTTCTATCGAAAAAATAAAACATTGCGCCCAGACCGATTTTAAGTAGTACACCGCTTTTGGGTTCCACCGCTCTTTCCAAAAAATTTAAATTTATTGTACTCCACTTGTAAACTTTTGGGGTCTATTAGTTCAAAACGTAGACTATATAATCTCTATATTTTAGTAAAATAGGAAACGTATCCTCAGTTAAGAGTACAATTTATTAAATCTTTTCCTCCACGTTGTCAATTAAAACCAGTTTATTAAGTTAAAACACGTACAATATTATGAAGGACACAACATATCAGCAAGCAATAATATGTCGTATTTTTAAAATTGTTCGTTAAATTGTTTGCTCTGAACCTAATTCAGTGGTAGAAGAATATTATTGCTTATGGCCACAATAAAGTTATAAGTGAAGAATTTCAAGAAAAGCTATAAAAAAACCGCTGAACATATTACGATACACACTCTGAAAGAAATACTCAATACATAAAAGATGGAGATGGAGTAGAACTAAATATTACAAAATGTATGAACATATATTTTACATGTCTTGAATATCATTAAAAACAAAGACGACAGAAAAAATAATAGCATTATAAAATTTAAGCTTAAGTAAATAACAACATGATAAATTTAAATTTTATATTACAAACAAAACCATAATGGCTTGAGCCATATAAACTTTACTGTCTTTTGATTATTAAAAAATTTATTAAAAACCCTTTAGTTAGTTCTACCACAAACAAAATAAATTAACATTTGGGTGCTTAGCTTTAGAATTAGTTAGCTCTAGGAAAAGTTAGCTTTAGGATTAGGTTAGGAATTTATAAAGAGGTTTTTAGTCCCAATTTTTCCTCACAATTTCAATAATTAATTACTACACTTACTACTGCAATTAGCTGATTAATTTAAGTATTTACATAGTTGTAAAAGTTTATCTTGGTCTCTGAAATATATCATGAATTGTAACACAATTGTAAACGAAACTAGTGAATAAATTTATCTATCTATCTATCAAAAAAAAATTTTATTAACACAAACACTCAGAGAAGAACCAGGTAATATTGACAAAAATTCAGTTCAATTCAACACAACTACGATGAATATACGTCTAACAAAATACTTTATCAATTTGACAAATTTCATTATTTTTTGATAAAAACTCACTGTCTAGATGACAAAAGACCTGAGACAAATTGTACAATAAAAAATTGGTAGTTTTCCTATTTATGACAAAGATAAATTATCAAATCAAACATTTTTTTGTATTTGTAACAAATATTCTTTTGTTACAACATTAAAACATTAAACATTTTGTGGTTTATTTTGTCAATTTGACAATGGTTTTATGCATATCATTTATTTTCGTACATAGTTCTTAACCTAGTATTACACTGTTTGACCATGTCGTCAAATTACAGTATAAGCAATGCGAAATAGCGAATTCTAATTATTCTCGCAATATCTGCTCGTTCAAATTAGCTATTTCGCATAGCTGACTACTGTAGTTTCAAACAGTGTAATAATAGCTTTAGAACTCCGAAACGTGTTTAATGCTGATATGTTGTGTAGGTTGTCGATAACAATAGCAATGTGTGGTATGGACTTAGAAGAATTTCTGGTAGACATTTTTGTCAATTTGATAACTCGTTTTGTAAATATAACAATATCTTGCAGTTGTGTTTTGGTCACTTTGACAAACCTTTTATCAAAAGACAACATTTAATACTTCTTTCAATACGATACAAAAAATTGTTTACTTGATAAACATATTTTCTATATGAAAGAGCGGACATTGTAAATTTTGTCATTTCGATAAAACATGTTTTGATAAAAAAATCGAACTGAAATTTCGCCGAATTTTTATCAATTTAACAAAAATTTGTGAAACTGAATAATATTTATTTGTTTTGCTGACATATTATTATTAATATGACAAGGTTAATATTAATATGACAATTAATATGACAAGGTGTTAAAATTCAACAAATACTTTTTGACCATGTTGCTAAGGACTTTTCTTTGAGTGCATGAATGAAATAGGTGTAATATTTTTTTGGCTGTTGCAATGCAACAGAACGATTAAAAAAAATGATTCGATATACGCATCAAAAAAAATAAAGAGGTAGTGAAATTCCAAAAAAATGGTGAAAATATCTTGACCGTTTGAAAAGCTTATGGTTGTTTTGGGTAGCCGCGAAACACCTTGTCACTCATTAATTGTTGAATGCAATCAAAACATTTGGTCAAAACGGCAAAGATAACTATCTTATACGAAGACTCCTTCAGAATTATCTATAGTCCTTCTTCAATCCCTGCACTTTCAATGAATCTTAATATTTTTTGAAGAGGATTGGCAGGAACTCCGATGGTTCTATGAAGGCCTTGCCGAAGTGACGAAGTCTTCTTTACATTAACAGAGAATTTGCTCTAATGTTTCGTTTTCATCATCGCAAATTCTGCATGTTTTGCTCTAAGACAGAACAATCCTTTGGAGATGCTTCTTCATGTAACAACGTCCAGTCAGAGTTCTCACTAGGGTTCGAGTCTGATATGCGTGCGATCTTGGTCGGTGGGCGCTTCAAGAACAATTGAAGCCCCCAAAGACAATTATAACATTCGTGATTCGGCATTCGCAAAATAGAGTCGTAATTGTATGAAAACATGGTGCAAAATTTTCTAAAAAGGATTACCACATGTAAGCTCAGTCAATCCAATTTATTATCAGATGCCGTTTTTTTATCTTTAATCGCATAATTTTTACATTACATTTTATCAAATCTTAAAAAATAACCACAAATCTAAATCCTTTCTATTGTAGTTCATGGTATTCCATATTCCAGAAAATTTTATCTTTTATTCATTAAGCGAATTTCAGTTGCATTTTTTCTAAATACGAATATACGTACGTGTTTATTCTTTTAAATAAAGCGTAAAGCAATTTATTTTTACAAAATCTAAAATGTTTAAATATGTGCTTTGTGGTTTTGAAATGCTGAAAACTTCCCCAAAGACTTTGTTGATTTACCATTTATTCTAAGAGGACGTAATCGTTGCCAAAGCCATAATCTTGTTTTTAACTACATATATTACGTAATAGCAAGAGTAGTAGGTACATTATGTTATTTTTAAATGAATAATTTTTTATGCAAATCATTTAACCAATCGATAAATTCGCAAAGCAGCTAAAAACGTGGCCCGTATGAGACGCGACAACCACATTGTTTATCTTCTAAAACATTTAGGTCACGCTACTTTGCCATACGAGATTATGGTGAGAATTTTTAATTTATGTCCCTGAAGTCGTTTTTTTCCACTGTTGTCTAGAATTAAAAATCACAAGATCACTTTAAGTTTAAAAGCTCTTATTGTTAGTATACTGTCTTCAGACACAGAGCTTGTCTGAAGACAAATAGTATACAGTATTTATTTCTAGTAGCTTCAAGTGTCCATACAATTCAATTCGGAAACAAAAGATGACTGATAGTTCAACTCAATAATAACAATCGTAAATATTGTACATAATTATGTATTTATGCCGTATTATGCTAAAGAGATCTGGCTTAGTTTATGCTATCGAGCTATTGATGATGATGCTGGAGGGTTGATAGCCAATAAGGGGTATCCGAAATATGAGTTCCAGTTGTTTTAAGCTTACACTTTTTGATACAAAATTTATTATAAAACTGTCTTAACGTGTTCTAAAGGATGGAATTAGAACATTTTTTAAGGACATTTAAAAAATATATATCAGAAAGAGTATTACTAATGATTTTTTCCATCAATACACTAAGTGCCGCTTGTGAGACTAGGCTTACTGATTTCAAATTACAACTTCCTAGCTCAAAGTATTATCGCCTTGTCACCAGTTCAGGAAAATTCATATGTATATGTACCTACAAATTTTTTAGGGAAATTTGTATGGCGGCTTTTTAAGGGGGTACGTCTATTTGAAAATATTGGAAGCAAAATGTTGTTAAATTCCTCGCTCTAAAAAAGTGATTACCTAAGGACGCAATAATTTATAAGGTCAACCTGACCCTTTACTCGAAAATAATTCATATAAAATTGCAATAGGTGCAATAGGTCTCAATTAAGACAATTTTTTTTAAATTAAAGGGGATTCAAATAAATAAAAATTATTTTCAAGGACTTTTGTATGGCGGATATAGCATTCATTCTTTTACTTCGCGTAATTATAAGATCAATGTTTGAAAACGTTTTAAAGTTAGCATGAATTTTAATTACTATATTATGGAAACTACCCAAAAGTGCTAGAGTTTTTCGAACGTCGTGGAACTAATCCGTGAATACTCATTCCTCTTCGGGTGGATACTATACAATTAAAGTAGAATCGGTATAATACCAGAAAATCTACGAATTCATTCGACAAATTAAGTAATGTCAAGGGTAGTCGCGATTCTTTTTACATAATACCGAGAACCTGTCTTTCCACACCTGACCAAAGCGTGGAAATATACTCATTGTGTGTAAAAAGGCAACTAACTAGCATTAAAACACCTTAGGCAATATGATAGATCGCTTGCAATTAAGAAGAGTGCAATAGCCCGACTGTCTCATAAATGTATGTTGGTCTGAGCTGCACATAAAAGTAAGTAGGCCACTTCAGTGTACCTAGTATCTTTCGGAATTAACAAAATAATGAACTAGCTACACGAAAGCAGTTCAATTTACCACCTATATGAAAAGTTAGTAATTTTTTTTTATGTTGAAATTAAAAAAAATATTATTAAAATTTAGAGCATCTACATTTTTTCGAGGATTTCTGGTACAATTTTAAAACTAAGATCATTAAAAGTTTAGAAGGAAATAAAGCAAAGGGACACTAAGAAACCCAAAATGTGTGTTTCTTTAAAAAATTTAGAATCCATTCCAATTTTTGGCTTAGCTTCGTGTACGTTTAGTAATTAAATTACATGATGTAATTCATAGGAAATTAACAATACAATTTTGAGTCTTATAGCAACTGACGAAGTTAATGAGGAAGTAGACTGGGCACTGATGGCTTCAGTTTGCACATTTTCCAACGATTTTGAACAGATAACTTTGAGCTCTTAGAATTTTGTAAATTAAAGAAAAAAAATATGTAGTAAAGTATTATAGTCTTTAAAACAGTATTCATACAAAAGTTATTAAAAATTTCTTCATTCGTTCTCGGAAATGCAGCAAGGAAATCAAAGTTTTATTTTTTATACGAATTAATATCATTGTCAAATTAAGTAAGAAATCGTTAGAGTGGAAAATGCTGTGCCTCTTTTGAGTACCTTCCATCGAGAAGTCCTTGGAAGGGTGGTAGCTTATTATATGTGCTTGTTAAAGTCGGATACTTTCTGCTCGCGATCTACTCAAGATCAGTGAAAAAACTTTTGTTAGTAAAAGATGTGATGTTCCATGCGTTTGCGTTCTGTGTTTCTTAAAAGTTTTCTTCCCTAAAATTTTTTTAAGAGTTTTGTTCATATCTCAAATCAATAGTAATAAACTCTATTATTAAATAAAATTCATTGCTTTTTTCTACCTCAGACATTTAAGTGGGAACTGATCAAAACAGAAGTCTCGAACTTCTAAAGTTCTAATTTTTTATTTCGAGGTTTCATAGCCCTTTCTTTTTTTGACGAAGTCTAAGATATATTGAGCAACCCATTTCTTATGGCTTAGAAAAGTTCATCCTTTCTAAAAATTAAAAGGATTTTTGAACAACATTGTGGACAATATACCATACTGATAGAATGATCATGGAAAGATTTCAAGTAAGATGAATTCTTGGTGGGAAAATTTTAGATTAGAACACGAATTTGAGCAGAAGTCCAGAAAATAAATTTGCTAGTAAATTACCAACTAATTAAACTGATTTTTATTTAGCAAAATCAACAAAAACATCAATTTAACACTCACGAAGGGCTCCGTAGCATCCATAGAACACCGCCGAAAAATACGTAACACAAAACAGAAATAAATTCGAGACCTTCATTTTAGTCAACACAGGCAAATTTCAATATGAAATCAATTTCCAAATACGGAAACCAATTTTACCGAATAAGCAAAATATTAAACGCGATAATTAAATTTATTTCAAAATCAAACAATTTAGCACAGATATTTAAACGGTCACCACCAGTTGTTGGTATTCGACTATCGCGAAAAAATACCGCACTTTAGCGATCGTAGTCTGAAAAACGTTCGTCAGCTTAACTAGCACTTATATTAGCCTACTACTTGATTTTTACTCCCCATTCGATACCACATGTAACTTCTCCAGTCAGCAATTACTAGCTATCAGATTGGGGGAACTTATGCCGCCTAAGTACTTAGAACAAATACCACATATGCTTTACAGGTAAAATGTACTCCGCTGACCTAAGAATTAAGACAATTTGACGTAACGTCGCCGTATAGCTATTAGCTCAAATTGACCATAACAATTAAGAATATAAACGATATTAAGACTCGCTTGGAGGTAGGCTGTCCAAAGTGTTCAAACGTCTATCAAATTTATTACAGGTAAACTTCTTACGCGACATGGACAAATGGAATTTGAATGTCACGCTTTGGCACGTGAAATGCATTTAAGATTTCTTTTATAATCCGATATTATTGTACTCTAGCAAACGGGTGGACTATTTTTAGCATACTAAATATATTTTTTGAGGAACAATTCATTTTCAATTATAGATGTACCGGAAATAAACAAATTTTATGAGACTATTATTTTTGGAGGCCCCAGTGTTAGCCTACCGGTAGTTGCCTAGAGGTCGTAGGTTTCATTTAGATAAGAACACCCAACTCTTCGATCAAATCAAGTGGCAGTAATACAAAATTATAAAAGATTGGCAAAATAAAATGGTGAACATTTTTCTATCCGTCGAGCCCGATTCAACCTAAAGAAAGGTCGAAAAAATGAGCAAAAAATTTATAATTAGCTTAAATTACAAAATAGAACATTTGGTTGGAAAATTAAAATTATTCTCCTTTTGTAATATTTACATTTGTCGACTTGGGTGCAGTCGAATCGTAGTGAGGGTTAAACTACACCGTCGGAACACCCAAAAGCTAGAACGAAGAAATTCGGAAATGCATATCTTCTGAAAGGTTCTTGTCAGAAAGCTGGGACCTTGTGAATATTTGTGGGAATATTGAGGGAGTATAGAAAAAATAAAAAAGTTATGGGGGACTTTAAATATTGATCTCTTGCGAAACAATTGGCAGACTAATGAAATTTAATTTGTGAATTACTTCATAAAGAAACATTCAATTTTTCAAGAGTGTGGTCGATCATAGAAGTGAAGGGCTCAGAATTTCTGTAAAGAATCACGTTTCAGATCTCAAGAACTGTCCAAAAAAGGATCATAAAATGTATACATGAGATAGGACCCAAGCAGACAAAAACCATTTTGCGATTGAGTGCTTCAGAAGTGAGGGTGAAAAAAAAAACAATTTTTATATCTCAAGGACGACTAATGAAGGATAACAGTAGTACGCAGCCATTTACGCCTAAAAAAATTAGTTCAAAATTTTTTTCATTTTCAAATCTCAAGTCATTGGCGGATAGCGAAGGGGGCGGACGGGGAAAGAATCCTAATAATTATGTCGGAAGCCTATTGGAGTTGAAAATCTAAAAATTCTGAAATAAACTTTTGACGATTATGTACGAAGTAAAAATGAATTCGATATCTCATCAGACCTGTACGAATTTCTGAAAACATATGCAACCTTTGCACCCACTTAGGGGTTGAATATCATAAAATCCTGAAATAGGTTTTAAGATATATGTAAAGAAAGCCCGAGGAAGTGACATCCAATCCGATGTCTTATCACACCTAAGAAATATGACGGAATTTGTGTAAACGTATTAAACCCGATTGAAAAAGGAAAAAACTCGAAAACGAGTTGAAGGTGATTAAACAAGACCGTGGAAGTAAAAAATTATTCGATATCTAATCAGTCCTGAGGGATACGTTTGAATTTGTGAAAATGTATTACACCACCTTGGGGGTCGAAAATATGATATATATGATAGATATGACGAAAATCGTTAAAATATATGCATTCCATTTTCTATGATAATTTTTTTTACCCTATTTAGTATTTTCAATTTTTTAAATCAATATTACTTTCCTAGTTTATTTAACCCTTTTTAAGCCAAAGAAAAAAACATCTTAATCACACCGAAAAGATTCTTGGTTACCTGCTATTAAAAACATTTAATTTCATATTTTAATGCATAAATTTGGTATTGATACATATGTATGTACTATATTGTTTACAACAGGCGCGAGCGCAGAAAATTATTTGGGGGGGGGGGGGGGGTGGTTTCAGACAAAAAACATTTGGGGGGGGGGGGAATTTTCAGATACATTTACTAGTCGAGAATAAATTACATTTAGTTATGCGCTTGTAATTGCCTCATTTCGGGGGGGGGGGGGGGGGGGGGGGTTGAACCCCAACCCTCAACCCCTCCTCCATGCGTTCGAGCCTGGTTTACAAGGATGTTTACGAAATACTCTTACAGGCAGTAAATCATAATTTAAGTTTTAACTTCTTTGGTTTATCGAAAATTGAAAAAGAAAACTAATAGGTGCCCTGGTACCTCTTCGGCCCTATAAGGGTTTCAACTTTCTACCATAACACATTCTATCTACCCGTTTCAACTTTATATCGTAACAGGTTCTCGAGATATAAACATTGGAGTCTTTTCCTTTTCACCCTTCTCCATCCTCACCCTCTACATCCTCACCACTAATTTTTTTTTGTAAATGGATCCACTATCGAAGCTCTATATAAATTCCTAGTTTCAACCTCCTAATATAAGCGGTTGCTGAGATCTAGAAAGCAAAATTTCTTTCTAAAAAGCTAAAACGCGATCTCTTCAAGGGTCCTGCTCAGTCTATTCAGAAAAAATAAATTTGCTATAAGCGCTCAAATGATTTTTTGTACGGTGGACGGCGCAGAGACGGCCCCAATTTTACTGTATTATTAATAATACAGTATTGTTATCGATTTTTAAAAAAAAAAAATTTGCTGCCCTCAAAATTTTTTTGTCCACGTTTCATGACTAGTAGACGCGAAAAAAGCAATAAAAATTTTCACTCCGTCTGTACGCCGTACGCCGTACCCCGTACGCCGTACCCCGTACGCCGTACGTCGACCGCCCCAAAATCTTTGAAGGCTCGTAGCTCTCAAACCAGTGGAGCTATTAAATTAAAATTTTTTCTAAGAATAGACTTGGTGGACCCCTTGAATTGACATTATTTTCAGGGGAGGAGGTGTAAGGGGGAAGGCGGGGTAAGCGTTTTAGACGAAAAATTTAGGTTTCTAGATCTCAGGAACCGCTTGTGTTAGGAGGCTGAAACTTAGAATTTCTATAGAGCTTTGATAATGGACCCATTTGCAAAAAAAAACAGATATGGGTGAAGGGGTGTGGGAGTGGAGGGGGAAGCAATGCGTCCGAAACGCAAAAAAGTCGAGATCGACACATTCTAAAATCCATATCTCCTAAACCGTTAATAGCAAGCAATTAAAACTTAACAAATATCTGTAGTTATACTAGGAGAAAAGATTGAAATAAAATTTTTGGGTGGGGGTAGTGACGTGCGGGGGTGGGGGTTGAAATACTTAACATTACAATATCTCCCAAACCAGTGGCACCAGAAAAACAAAATTCGGTTTGGATACAAAGCTTGATAAATAAAGATTGCTCAAAGCAAAATCTTTAAAGGGGGCCGGGGAGTACGTAAGTGGAGGGGATAAGAATTTTCCAAAAATAACACGTTTCATATCTCAATAACAGTGTAAGATGGTTGCTTCAAATTTTTACCAGAAGTAGGCCTAATAGAACCCTAGTAGGGAAAAAAAGTTTGGGGGTGTGGGTGTAGAGGGTGAGGGTGGGGAAGGGTGAGAAAGAAAAAGTTTCGATGCTTATATCTTAAGAATCTTTAATGATAGGAAGCTGAAATTTGGTATTTAGATAGAGCTATAGTAGTGGCATGGTGGAAAAATAGAATTTTTTTTAGGGGTAGTATGGTACGGTGGTGGGGGGTGTTTTTCCTAACTTTAGAACGGCTTATGCTGTTAAGTTGAAACTCGGTACGTATATGTAAATTAACTAGAAAAGTAATTCTGATAAAAAAAAATTTGAATATTCATTGGCGTTCAGAAGGGGGGGGGGGCAAAAAAAAATATCGGTTAATATAAAATGCATATATTTTTACGATTTTCGTCATATCTACTAGGTCTTTCGAAATATTGAGTTCATTTTTTTTCTACCGATTCTTCATGTGAATACCTAGAAAGTGTTTTCAAGATTTTTTGAAATTCGACCCCTAAGAGGGTGTAAACTGGTTGTATACTTTTTCATGAATTCCACCATGTTTCTCAGGTCTGATCAGATATCGAATATCTTTTCACTTCCTCAGGCTTGTTTAATAATCACCTATTTTAAAGCTTTGTTTTTTTCAACCTCTAGACCGCATCCCGGAATATGTCCCAATTATTTAATTCATATGTTACACCCTTTTCTAACCGCTTCCCGATCTTTTTGTTAGGCTTTCAGTCACATAGTAACATACACCGCATCCCCGAATTGAACGCGTTCTGAACTTCTGCCGGAAAAATAATACAGTTGCGCCCAGACTGTTGGCAGATTTTTTTTTTTATTTTTGGTTTTTTGGTGCTAATTAGTCATGAAAGTAGAAATTCGGAATGCATTTAATGTGGTGTAGATCACTTCTAAAGAATAATAACCGAAGAACCGTATTTTGCAACTCTAGTTGCAAACCAGTCGATCCGTGTGGAGAGGACATAAAGTACCCGTTCGAGAATGGTGTGACAGGGCCAGGTCTTGCAGGATACATGGTCTGAAGTCATCTCGGTTCAGCGCCCGCGTCCTACAATTTGTGCACCTAAGGAGCGATCTCCAACCGGCGGTATCTTTTCCGCTGTTTTCCCACCGGTCCCTTGCCATGAGCTCTACCTTTCAGTGTGCGTTTAGGGATTCTTCCGTCGTCCATTCCTTATCCGAGGATGTAGTCCTGCTTTCGGAATGATAAATTTTTTTTCCCCAATCTGGTGTGCCAGGTTTATAGTACATAGCCATCTGAACAACTTTTAGCCAGTTATGGTGTGTTAGAGTTCTCACAGCTATGCCGCGAGTCTAACTACATCGGTTTAGACCTACTTCCTGAGACGAACTGGTGTTACTGGCCATTCAGGATGTGTTCACCGGCTCCTCTTTATCTCAAATTGGGCTTGCGACCAACTATGGCGGAGTTACACTTTGCTATGACGCGGCAAAATTTCGGTTTAATAAAATAATTATCAATTTTCTTCGCGTATAGTTCTTAGGTCTGTGTTGCTAGCCGCACCTCTTTTGGTATCAGAACATGGTCTTCATCTCCTGCAGATCTCTACTTGCTTTTTTGAGCAAAACGATCAGAGAAGCATTGAAAGACTTGTTTCTACCAAGATCTATTAAACACTGTTTCTGCCAAGATCTAAAAACACAGAACATCTGCTCTCCAGTATTAAATTGTTCGCAAGAATAATTTTTGATAAACTATTCTCACCGAACATAAGCGAAAAAAGGGTAAAAACAATTTTTTTTATTTTTTAAACACTTTATAAACTAAACTTTGATATGTTTACGTTTGTATTGAAAAGAAATATTTGACATTTTCAACCTATAACTACAACAAAAAAAAAAACGATTTCAAATTTCTAGTTTTGCTCAACCAGTACATTTTATTCAAACCGCCATGACGGTTAAGTTTGTTAAGTTAGTTAGAGCGTAGCGCGCGTCAGCCAAACATGGCGGCTCGAATTGTACTGGATGGATGAAATCAAACATTTTAAATAGTTTTTATTCATTGTTTTACGTCCCAAATGTCAAAAATTTTAATTTTCCACATCCTAAAATACACCAAAGTTTCATTTAGAAAGTAAATAAAAAATATGAAAAATCTCTTACATTACTTTTTCGCTTGTGCGCGGTTAGAATAATTTTCCCAATTTTTTTTCAACAGTGAATTTTTTAATTTTTTCCTATCTTATAAATTAATTTCTGCTGTTCACATAATTTTAAAACGATTTAAAAAAAAAAAAAATTAATAATAACAAACCGGAAACCGTTAAAAACTTTCTTCCAAAATCTAAACCCACCATGACCATAGGCACCTGCCATCATAACTCTAGTACACCACGAACCAATATTCCGCACTGCATTACCGAATCGCGAGTTATATTTAATTTCCGTCCGTCACCTTACCACTACACCGACACACCATATATAAACATGTCATTTCGTCGCGACTGCCAGATGTCAATTGGTTTTTAGAAGTAAGTGGTTCGTGCGGACGCCAGCGTAGTTTGCGTTGCAAATTTGCAGTTCGGGTACTTAAAAACCCAAAAATTGTGGTGAAAATCGCGCGTTAAAATCTCCAAAACGCGATAAACTAAACACCCAAAATTTCCGCAAATAATGTTCTGGGTTTTTGTGCAGTGCTTCGTTTAGCTTTTCCCCGAAATTTCACGGCAAATGTATTAGGTCACTATCGACGTTTTGAAAAAGCTGCTTAGTGAAAAAATGCGTGGCGTGCGTGAGTCCAGTCACGGTCAATAAAAATTCATAGTTTTTGCGCTGTCCCTTAATTTTTTCCCCGTTCAAGTTTTTAACTTCGACTTATTTCAGTAATATCGTGAATTTTTTACATTTTCTTCAAGCGAACAAGATGTCTGCTCGTCTCTAAATAAAATTTACATTGCTCATTGTTCTTCCGGAACTAAAAACGTGCGGCCGCGTTAATATATCGCCATTATCCGTATAATTGGAACGAAATAAAGGCAAACACGAGACCTTGTAACTGCTTCGTGAAATTGCGCGCAACGATCGAATTACAAGTTTTTTTTCGCGAAACTGTCAAACGGCGAACAAAGCAAATTCGCGTGACGACCGATTAGAAAGTTCGGAATAGGAAATTTGGAGACGTCAGTAAAATTTCAAATTAGCGCGAGTTTTATTCGATCCCGCGGGTCCGGTGTGAAGACCGAAGAAGTATCGCCCCAGGTGAGTTCTAAGCGTGTAAATTTTTTTTTTTTATGGAAATGTTTTTGTGCGTAGTGGTTGGTGATCGGACTTGGGCTGCCAAACGATCCGTCCAACGGTCGGATTTTTCTGGTTCAGGCAGCTTGTGTCGTAGAGTCGTTTCGGCTATTTTGTCCTTGTTGGTGCCCGTGGCACCAGTTTTGTGTATTTGTTGTCGACGTCGCGCCACTCTACACTCGATAAAGTAAATAGGCGGAAGCGTGTGCGATGAAAACACGCTGAGCAATGACCTCGGATGTGGATGGACTTTGCTCGATTTTCTTACGATAGATAAATTAAAATTTTTGGCGATTTTATCTTCGGGTCAACTTCTCTAAATGTTGCGTAGGCAAAGAGAGAATCACAACCAACAATTTAAAAAAAATCCTTCCAGTCCAGGAAGATTCTCGTCTCAAGATTTGATTGCACAGTCATGGCAACCTACAATCAAAGCATTAAGCATTTGATTTTAGGAGTCATAACAAACAAATTCAGGGATTTTGGATGAGACATATGACATGATATGTGCTAAAAACCAAGTTTTCTGATAGAAAGCAAAGTTTTATTGGGTAAAGTTAGATTAAATGGTAGAGGACGTTCTAAATCTCGATTTACTGCGGCCTTTTTTTATAGCTCATGCAGGACTGTTATATCAATGAAATGATATTGATTGAGTTAAGCGCTGACAGTGCACACGACCGAACGAATTTTCCAATGCTATTGTTCGGTTTTTCGACCTATTGTGAAATCTTTAGTTATTGAGAAATTAGCTATAATCGTAAATTTTAACATTTTCAATAATATCATGAAAGAAAAAATCCAGAAATTTGTAGTCTTAATTGTAAGAAAAAGAAAAATGACGGGCTCACAAGTCTTCTGGACACCAGGGCACTCGGGAATCCGAGGAAACGAAAAGGCTGGCGCGGTGGCAGGCGCAAGGGTCTTAGCACACACAGAAGAAATCATTCCGCAGTTTGTTTCTCTAATGCAGAGAGTGACACGGATGGAACTTGCTGCAGAAAGGAGAAGGAAATGGTTTCAAACCCCTTACATTTCTGACCAAGCCAGAAACTCACGGTCCAATCTACAGCAAAGACATCGACAGGAAAACCGCAGTACTATTAACCAGAATTAGACTCGGGTATATTCGTGCAACTCATGAATATTTGATAACTAAGACCCCACAACCAGGCTGCCTACGATGCCAGCAGCCCTTCACAGTTGAGCATGTACTACAGTTTTGCGAGAAATCAGCGGGTTTTGTTTTTAACAATTACTCCTATCCAAGATCAACCTCAGACCCAACATTACTCATCGAACTTCTGGTATATCCTGACATTAAAAATAGAATTTGATTCTAGACAACGAAGTAGAAATAGCTTAAGTTATATATAAGATAACTATAATAGAATTAATATCATTTATATATCATTTACATTATATAGAATTAACAAGAATATTGCCAAATTGCCTAGTTGCCTGCTAAATGTTTTTAATATTATCAATCCAAATTCCTAGAAATTTTCTCTTATGATATTCTTAAGGTTAGGTTAGGTAAGGTGGGTGATCGCTTCGCGACCCAGCACATAGACCGCCAAAGCGTCCATTGTGATCCCACATGCACATGAAAAGAATACCCGTGTGCCCAAACCAACCACTTAGGTAAACCACCTCGCCTGCCTGACAAACTGCAGCAGCTTTTCCAGTTTAGTGCTTGCGAATTCGCACAAATCTATGGCGAAGCGCGTACTAAAAGTACGTTCGCGCCTCCAGGCAAGACCCGCTTATTCGCAAAGCAAGTGGAAAATACTTAACCTCGGCATCGTTCACCAAAGCTGCGGCACAGATCTGTAACGTCCGCAACACTCAGTCTTCTGGCGTGCCAGCCGATCAGACAATGGGCCCGTTAGTACACCAATTAGGATACGAAGAGTATTCCTATTACCGAGTAGGATGAAGCTTGTCCTGCTCGCATTTAGGTTCGGCCAGAGCTGCCTGGCCACGGGACACGATGTGAGGCTTGACCATCTTATGTTAGCCTGTGATATGGCCGTCACGTCGATATTCTTAAAAATGTTATAATTAACAATTTCAACTAATTTTTGAGATTTGACAATAAGTGTTCGGTCGTGTGCAATGTGTACAGTGCCTTAGACATGAGTTCCGATGGTGTTAGGAAGTAATGTCCAAGAATTCTGTTTGCGAGTTCTTCAGAATTTTCAAATGTTGTCTGAATTTAAGCTTACAGTGTCTTGTAGTTAGTGCAGTCATGCGCCGAGCCCTTATTCCGGTTCAATTTGAGCAAATCGGAGGTTCGTTTTTTCGAATGATGTTCCAGGGACAGTTTGGACTGATTGTACCTAAATGTTCTTTCACAGTAAAGGTCAGCTTAGATATTATTCCTATCTAAAAAAAAATACAGTTTTATGTGTTTCCCAGTCCTTGCGAGGCTGGTAAACTACTTTCCATGGTCTTTCTAAGAGGTATCTGAGCATGATGTCATCCGTGTGATGCCGAGGATACAGACGCACTTGAGCTCTCTCACAAGGGCTATGGAGGCTTTTTTGCTTTGAGAATTGCCACCATCCGCTTTACTCAACCCTATTGTTTTGGGCAAGTAATGTGTAAGTGTGTGTCCTTATTGACAATAGGTTGGAGGTTTGTTTCTTCGAATGATCTTCCAGAAACAATTTGGACTGAGAGCACCCAACTGTTCTTTCCCAGTGGAGGTCAACTTGGATGTTATTCCAATCTAACAAATTCAGGCCTATATGTTTCCCTTGTCCTTGCGAGGTGGGTACACTGCATAGTATTCCAAAGTCAAATCTTGGTTTGATGTTATCCAAATGCGAGGATAGAGACGCACTTGAGCTCTCTCACAAGGTCTACGAAGGCTCCAAAGTGATATTGGAGACGACAAGGCATCGGTTTTATATAAAGCTTTTTGAAGCCAGAGAAGTGAGATAAAACAGGATCGTTGTTGTTGGTTTACCGTGTGAGTGAGTGAGACAAAACAGGGTCGTTATGTCAATTTGTTGTTCTTTTGCGTGCCAGTGAATGGTACGACGTCCGCCTTTAACTCAATCGCTGTTTGTCATCTCCAGTATAAATCTATCTATTGCCACCATCCGCATTACCCAGTCTATTGCTGAGGAGCTGTTACAAGTAATGAACTACTACCCGTATCTGTGCGCATTGACAATAGATTGAGGTTGTAAGGTATTTCCCTCGAAATTATTCATCTAATCCAGCAGAGAGGATTTTATTTGCATAAATTCCTTCTCAGTTAAGGATTGCTCCAAATGAAGTCCATAGAGAATAACAATTTTATGCTGTGTTACCACGCTACTGTATGCTATTCTGGATTTGCTAGGCTTTGGTGGGTATATGATTCGATCATTCAAAGCACCCAGGATAGGATAGGTTTAGAGGCGTGAACTGTAGCACTGCGCCACAGCCCATCATCACGAGAGATCATTGTGGTCTAGGCTTGCGCACTTTAGTTCACTACAGTGACCGACGATTTTCGGTTCCCGATCCATCGCGAACTAGTTCGTTCTTTTAGTTTGCGTCAGTTCAGTTTAAAGTCGTGTAGGAAAATGTGATGACCTAAAAAAAAAAGGTTGTCAGTGTCCGAGAATGTAATGAGCTTAAAAAAACAAAAAGGTACTCAGAAACGAACTGGGGGCGGGGACTCAATGCGAACTAGTTGATTTATTTTATGTGAACGCTCTTCCAAACTAGTTCGTTCGTGAACTACACAAACCTATTGGGGTCCCCTCGTTTTAACCAAGCGCTTTAGTATTTGTTCCAAATATTGCTCTTTATAAAGAGGGTGTAGTTCTCCATGAAGGTATCACCGCAAGTTCTGACCGACCGGTCAAGAAGAATTTCGCCAAATATCTATCTGGTACGAGTCAGCAGACTGACGCCGGCTAGTCTATCATGGCAGGGACCGTTGATGGAACTTCCGCTCTTAACATGATCCTGTGGTCTTCCTCGTACCCGAGGGCCTTGATTTTTAATAATATCCACCTCCAAATGTCCTTTCAACCCATCAATGTAAAGCAGCTGCACACAATTTCAAAGGTGCACGCATGTTCTATAGTTGGATTTGAACAAAAGGTAGAATCAAACTGACCAAACCATCGAATACTGAAATAAATAACCGAAGCGAAGTTGACAAAGATTGAAGTAGCATTGACCGATAAGATCCAAAAAAAAAGAAACAAATGTGGCCGCAGACGAAAATGACTACCTACATATACACAAAGAGATGGACAAAGCCTCAAGAACACATGACAGCTGAAAACACGGTAAAATTATGTGAAAGAAAACTACAAGTCACAAACAAGTCTTTGTAAGAACAAAAAATTAAAAGTCTAACATCGCTTGTAGCTGACTGGACTGTCCACTACAGTGCATTAAAGGCTACCGTCCTAAGTCCAGTTCGGTATCAGTAAAACAAATCGCTTAATTTTTTCCAACTAGTTTCTCGAGAAGAATTCCGGAAGTATTGTGTGTATAATGAATGAACATTAGATTTTACTTGTTGCTGCTATTTCGAATTGAACTTGGCATAAGAGAATAATTTTGGCCTCGAACAAAGCCCAGTACTCGGTGCAACTACAGATTAATCATAATTGGAATTGACCAAAATACTAGTTGGACTTCCTAGAAATAACGCCCCATTTTTGAGTAGCCTACGCAAACGACAAAACTTGTGTTCGCAGCTTCCTACACAATTGCACCATTGTGATTTTAGGACGATGTTGCTGCGACAACAAGCTTTCGGGATTAGAAGCTCACGTTCTAGTTTTGTTGGATTTTCTTTTATTTTCGAGATCGTATCTTTAACTTATTTCTATATCAACCTGAAAACATGTCACAAGTATATTTATGAATTTAATATATTGCTCAAGTTTGTAAATACCACCGGCAATCAGTAAGTAGTTTTGTTCTGGCATAGAAAATTGTTTTGCTGTGCAACACTTCTCTCCCCTTTCTCATTGCTCAAACCTCCTCATCGATGCTATGCTTATGCATGAAAGGTAGTTCACAACCAGCTGAAATTTATCGAAACCGGCCTTGACCATGATATGGGTATTATTATTCTCTAAAATTTTTCATAATGGGGTACGTCATTCGAATTTAATCTGTCCGACACCATAGCAATTGCTCTCTAGTATATCAGTTCTAGTCAAGTACATAAAAAAAAAATTATTAATTAGTTTAGATGTATACATTTATAAATTGCTTTGTTGTTTTTTTTTATACATATTGTTTTCGGATGTATTGTGGCATCGATAAAACATTCATATTATATCAAATACATCTGCGCCACAGATCTTGAACAAACTAGGCAGCCAATACACAAGTTTCTCGACGTCTGTGCGCAACTAAAGATTAGATTTGAAATTGTTTCTGATATGAAATATATTTCTATTATACTCTCACTTGTAGCTTAAAAGTAAAACGAATTAGCACGGTTTTTTCATTTCTTCACGACTTAAAAATAAAAACAACTGTTTGGTAAACAACCCTAGAATAACTTTTTACAGCATGATCACAAATTAATAACATATAAATTTTTTTTCCGATCGTTTCAGATTAATTGAAAAAAAAATATTCAAAATGCAGCGCTGGTTCTTTATGGATGACAGCGAAATGATGTCCGGAGAAGGATCACACCTTTCATCGCTACGATCCAGGAAATCCAATGAAAGCAATGGCGAAGAACGAGAGTGGACTTTCAATTTGATCATGAACTTGAACATCTTGCCGAACGAATTAATTGCGGTAACTGGTGCCTGCCAATCTTTGGGCAATTGGAAGCCGGGACATTGTGCTCTTCTGAAAAATGAAGAAGGTACGTAAATAATATTTCGTAAATGTTTGATTAAAAAGATTTTGTAGAGTGAAGGAGCGATTGAATTGTATTTTATGATTCGTTAGAACTTTTAGTATTCTAAAACAATAACAATTAAGGTTTTGATGTTTCGGCTGCACTGATGCCAACTGTGACGACTACCGTACTAATTGTACGACTCGGATAGAACGCTAGTTTGACTAGTTTGGCAACTGAAAAGCTTTCACTTGGAAAATTCATGTTCTGTGCATGTTTTTGGCTCGTAAGAGCTCTTACCACATTGATTAGGTTAGGTTCAATTGGGTGGACTGAAGCACTGTGCTACAGTCTATCACGCGAGATCACTGCGGATCCATTGTGGTCCCCTCGTGTAAAACAACATAACTACTGAGCAATCATAAACCAAATTGTTGACAATTTTATACTTTATCAGAAGAGCATCACATGAATATTTACCAGTGTAGGGCACGATCGCGTCTTAGTATTCATTCATTTATATCGAATGTTTGTTCTTATCGCTTAATGAGTAAGTAAGATCAAATTTCTTGCTCCCAATGTACCCTTGATTTCTGGGAAAATTTTATTATTATTATTTTTTTTTTAATCAAACCGATCTAGTTAAATGACTCGGTTAGCTCGGATGTTTAAGCTGCAAGTTTTAATCTACAGTATTACAGTTATCAAATCACTTGAGATAATATTCAATGTCTTGACGCTATCATAAAACACAGATTGGCCGTTATATTTTCATTATGTACTCGAAAATGATGAAAACAATTTTATCTCTTAAGAACTAGTAAATAGGCACGTTTTGTGATGTCAAAGAAATTGATTAAAATCTATTGATATCTAATCGATTGTTACTTGACACGAAATTAGTACTGAACTGATGATAGATAACATGTTTACAATTATAACGCTGAGCTGGATGATCATTAGGTTACTGTTGGGCGGATTTATTAGCGGTCATGTACTCATATTTTTATCGATGATCCATCAAGGTGTTATATCATCATCGCTAACAATTTCCTTTTTAATAATCCCACTTCAATGATAAAGGATGACGAAAATGTATCATCTCATATTAATCTAATCTAAACTCTTTATTATTAAACTGAATTTATTTGAGGAAAATTCCTTTTCAACATGTGTTCAATTTTGGATGATTGAATGTTGCTAACATAAATTAATTGACCGAGGGGAGTATCTCAAATTGATTTGATTCAATTTTCTCCATTGAAATGAACTGTTTAAGTGGTGTAAATTGACAGGAAGCCGGCAGTTTGCATATTTTATAAATTGGCTTTTTTTTTATTTGGTTTTTATTGATATTGAAATTGTGATGCGAAACCTGAAAATATAAATTAATTATTCGAATGGGTTTAAAGTACGATTTAAACTATTTTTTATGTAAATATGTAGTACAAAGAAATTAAGTTAATGTGGCTTTGGTAATTATGCAATTTATTCAGGGTGCTGTATTATGTAGTTATAATTTATAAAAATAAAGACTGCCAATATGATTTTAACTGGCATGTTTTCTTTAAAGAAATTCATGTCAATAAATTTTTCAAAAACTTTTAATACGAGTGTGGTATGTTGGCTCCTTCTGCCAAACTACAAACTTTTGTTTCCTCCACGTCCATAGTTTCTAGAACTGAATCGATTTACATCAAAAGTTGTTACATTTCGTCATTTAATTTCGAAACTTATTGATTGTCATCTTTCAGAAGTTAGTCAAAATTCTCTTGCGAAAAATAGTTTTAGGTTCCGTGGCTAATCATACTAAAACAGGTAGCAAAACGAACGAACTTTAATGTCTAAGTGAAAGGGGATGATAGCATTACCACAGCACGTACCGTAACCATGACACAGTCCAAATTAACACTTTGCGTGCCACACTTTTTGTCAAAATTTTTAACAATGCTATTTCAAGGGTTTAAAATTTCTGTGCCGACCACCGGTGACCCCCGTGACACTCAACGTGTTAATTCCCGAACTCTAGTGCAGACGAAGGAGCTCATATGAAAATTCCCAATTGCAATTAGTGTCAAGGAAAAAAAGCTGCTTTCTAAATAATCCAAAGGCAATAAAAAGGTAAAATAAAAAGTGTTCCGATTCCTCATATTTCCGATCTGATCACTGCAACTAAAGCTGGAGCAACGTTATTATTAACTTTCAGGTTCATTGTTCGAATCCTTGGCCACATATCCCATGCTAAAAGAATATGTTTTCAACGTCAACCAATTCAAAGAAAATACGATACACATTAAGTCGTGAAAAGCACAATGAAATAAAAAACAAATATCAGATTGTTGACTGTAAATAAATTTTCTGATAAACAATTCCGTTTAATTTCCTCTTATCAAAAACTGTACCAATGAGACTACGTAAATTTGAAATGACTCGCTACAAGCACATGTATTTATTGCACCGTTATTTCAAGTGGAAAACTCTCGAAAAAAATTCTGTCAACATTTTTTGGCTCACCTCACAAAATTTGCCACAATTGATTTACAAAAATAGCTGGGTTGACTTTGTGTATATTTAGTGGGAAACTCAAAAGCCAACCAGTCACAAGATAGATGTTCATTTGTAGTAAAAAACCTGAAATATTTCAGACAATTTTCTGCTTTGGACGACGACCTCTTGCTGCTTCCTTCAGCTTACACAAAAAAATAGCACTGAGTAGACGAGATTCGTATTTTGTATAATATCCGAGTCAGACTTTTCGATACTAACAGCTCTTCTATATATTAAAAAATAATTTATTGATGCGATCAGGAGGAAATTGGTTTATTTTTTCGAAACTTGAACGGTTGAACTGATGATGTAAACTTGAAGCTTGTATTAGAGTATGCCATGCTGTCAAATATTTCAGCGCCAAAATTTTTACATAAGTTAAAAATTTTCATCGTTTCATCGACATTTTATTTTTGAATCAAAACTACGTTTTAATGGTTATTGAATTCGTTGAATTCCATGATCGTTTTATTGCGCGCCGAACAGACGGTACTTCTTCAAAACTTTGAAGAATAAAATTCACCGGGGAAGTTTGAAAACCCGACCCCATGGACTTCAAACATGATTCCGTTCACCTACACTCTCATTAATTGATCCGGACCGTATAGATAATTATACACTGGAGACGACAAGATGCCGTGTATGTATGCTGCACTTTAAAGCTTTTCAAAGCAAAATTTAACGTTTTTGTATGGAGCGTTTCATGCCAGGCGGCAGTGAATAATAGCCTAGTATTCAAAGGAGAACATACATGGAGAACATACATGAATAACATACATGAATTTTTTTTGTTTTCAAAGCCGGAGTATAACATACATGTGAGTATGATGCTGATAGTAGCGTAGTGCTTATTGCCAGTCAATTGCCAGAAATCGTCCGGTTTCAAAATATTCGCTACTCGTCATCTCCACCATTTATGTCTCTATGATCCGGACCAACGGATACAATCCTAAATACATTTGAATTTTCTATTAGTCAACTGCTGTTTTAGTCTGAATTTGAAAATGAATAATCGCCTCCATACTTCGAAAATGAAAAAAGAGAAAAGTCCCCAATTTGAATATTCGTGTCAAATCGTAAAAACATTAGATATATTAATGAGTTGTGTCGCTTTAATAAATGTTAATTCACGTAATCTTACTACTCTTCCGCGAAAGTTAAACGAAAAAAAATTATGATGGCTTTTATGGAAACAGACTCGTATATCTAGTTTTTATATGCTACTCGTACTCGTAATTTGTGTATCACAAATTAATTCAAGTCTATAAGATTTTGGAGATCGAATACTCGGAGAAGAGAACTGGATAACGTATTTAGCAAGGAAGCTATGACGGAATTTTTTTTTCGGGAAATAGTAGTATGAAGGCTATTATTGATATTTCTGATAATTTTTGAATGTTTGCCATATTATTGTTATAATCTCTTGTTTTATTTACGTTTGTTTTTCTTAGAAATCTGCATGTTGATGACTTTTAAAAAAAATAAAAAATTTGTCAGTGTCAGCAAAGTTTATGTTGTAATTCAAATTTGAAAAATCTTACCAGTTAACTCCGAGTTAGATTTTGGATAATGCTGTAAGAAATTTGATTGATTTATTACTTAAAATAGTTGATTCGTTATACGGCGATTTAACTTTACGGCCAACCTCCCCGGAACGTATAGCGAGATATGCGAGATATGACTGAACAGGATGTAGGTTTGAAATTGCCATCAAAATTCGATGGTATGAAATAATCGAATGAATCGTTACTTCGACGGCGGTTTTTTGCCTCTAACCTCCAGTATTGCCATATTTTTCACTAGTTCTTAATACTGACAAAAATTTTCTATGGAAAATGCTTTAATCAATCCATTAAACAATTTGAACCTATTAATGCCTTCAAAGGCATTTGCGGACGGGCACCATCCTGCATGAAGCTATAATTTTCTATACTTGCGAACCACTCCCTCAAGTGAGGAAGCAATTTTGTCTGAAGGACATCTTTGTATTGGTCTTGTTTCATTGTACCCTTTACAATGTACAAACGTTCAGTTCCTTTTGCAGAGATGACTGACCAAATCATAACCTTTGTAGGATGCTTCACTGTTGGTTTCACGCAGTTTGAATGAAATCTCTCACCTGTACGCCTTCGCTTTATTGGCAAGAATTTCGAAAGTGTTTTCATCACTGAAGCACACCAGAAATAATATTCATTACTATCTCTTGTTAAAATGCGCAACTTTAGTCGGTATAATTACCGGCCATTGTTTGATGTTTGTTTGATGATTACAAACAATATCTGCAGGAACTGTAACCTTCCCGAGGAACAGGAAACGCTAGCACACCTCCTATGCAACTGCCCAGCTACCGCTAGGAGACGGATGAAAACTCTGTGTGAACCGACCTTCACAAACCTTAAAGAAGTCTCTTTTAACATGTATGCTGAGTCTGTTCAACTTTGCTATGGTAACAGGGACCTTTGAATTAAACGAGGAGCTCTCAACACAGATGGAAACGCAAGTGCACCTACCATAGGTACATTGGGTCTCCTGTTTTTTATTGGTATCACCATGGACCCTTGTGGGTCTATGTGCGGCTTTTGGCCTAATTAAGTTACGACCTAACGCAGTTAATAAAGTATAAAACTATAAAAATAAAATATATTTACCGATTTCGAGAAGTCCAAATCATTGTTCTGATGATTCCTTGCCTAAATAAAGCAAACGTTTTGCTTTTATTGGAGGAGTCAGTAAGGCCCGGACTGCATGGTCCGTTTTTTTCCACTCCGGAAAAAAACCGATTCCGGACAGCTTCGACTACACGATTCTGAACCGGCCATGTCGATTGGAAAAATTCCGGACACCCACTTGTAGTCGAGCTCATACAACTCTATATGTTCTTTACTTTTACGAACGGGTCTACAGGCTTTCATATCGAGCGGGAGAAGCTTACGGCGAACAGTTCTTTCACTGGCTGGTACATCACCCACATTTAATTGAGTTGTGATCTCATTTGTGGATGCAAAACGATATTCGAAATTTCTTGAGAAGTCGTTCACTCCGTGGTGAAAATTTTGATTTGCGGCCAGAGTTTTTTTTCCTTTGAGGATCCAAATCTTCATTATTTTCACCCTAGAAATATTCAATCTCCGGGAAATTTCTAGATTCGAAAACTTTTTGGCATCGATCAATGCCTTAACTTCGTGGATTTTCTCTTTCGTAAGATTTCAGGCTCTACCCATTTTTTAAATTTTAATTAAACTTAACACAAAGCTTAAATGTCTTTGAAAATAATTAGAAACACTTTTAAATTACAACAGAGTTCATAAACATACAAAAATCATGCAATACTGACGCAAAAACCAAAATGCATCCTTCTTGTTCAAAACAGTCGTGGAGACTGAGTCAGGTAGCCCCATTTCTTTTAATTTACAGACAATCGAGTTCTGGAGATACTGCAGCGTTTTCGGTGATACCAAATAGATAACAGGAATACGAATCTAAGTAGAGCGGTTTACGCATCCCAAACATTAAACAAAGCGGTTTACGCATCCCAAACATCAAACAAAGCGCTTTAGAATGACCTGAATCCAGTTCTTGGTAAACATTTTAAGTGTGTCTACTAATTTGGCCAGTTCAGTTGTATCTGATTTTACAATCCATGGCATACCTACCTTACCAGGTTGCATCATTGAAAATATCACTGATCAAAGAATAGAACATTTCTTATATGTTTTTTGGCTGGTTTTGGTAAGCGTTGATCAAGGTAATTATTTTGCTACGACGCCAACCGTTATTTCGATTTAGATTTCCGTTTTTTACCAAAAAATATAATTTCTAAAAATATTTATACATTAATTAGATTTAGCTTGCCATATTGCATACAAATAAAATTCAAATGTTCTCTGCATCGATAACAAGCGAAAAATAACACAAGTGTTGCGCATTATTTTGTATATTTTTTTATACACAACGTTTATAGAGCTGACCATAATATTTTATTATGACGACACAAAACGAAACCGTATACTTAGTTCTGGGAATTATATTTATATTTTTATCTGTTGACAGCAAGTTTTATGTTAGCCTCATTGTCGGTCATTGTCACATGTTTCTGTAATACTAAACACGTGACAGAGCGTCTCGTCGTTGTTTCAAGCAAACGCTTGCAAATAATTTGGCTCCTTATCAAAATATCATCAAAGTTTGTAAATAAATTACCATATATACGTAGGGGCGTCTTTAGACATTTGTAAAGCTTTCCGTGTTGAGGTATGCGATTTTTGGCAAGTCGCCTACCTTTGAAGAGTTGAGATAGTAATTTTGTAATTTCCTTATTGTGATCACAGAACTTCGACAGAAAATCTGTACACAAAAAATAAATTAAACTTCGATTGCAATTTAATTTGTCGTCATAACTCGAGTGAGACAATAATTGTATAGACCTAGCCGACGCACTGTCCGCCTCTGCACAACCTCCAACATTATCCTTCGCTAAATTGAACCGAATAAATAATTCTAATAATGAACAATATGTAGTTACAGCTACTGCGAATTATTGTCACTGCGAAAAATTGCCAAGTCAATAACTGAAGTAACTTTTTTTAAAATAGAAAAATATTTTAAATAAAAATTGCTACCTTTTGTAAAACTTTATGACGTCGTTTTCAGCTTCTGCGATTGTTTTACGCAATGAGAGTGGGCTTGAAAGATGAGAGCATGGATAAAAGAAAAGCTACGTGACACCAACTTTAATCTTGTGAGTGTTAGCCAGCTGGACTTGGTTTCTTCGTTTATTCTAGGGATCATCGTATGATGAGAGCGATGTGACGATCATCCACGTGGTTTACAGTCAGGTTAACAAGCAATACAGCATTGAATGTATTTAATAAAAAAAAAACTGTCGTAAGTTCAAAGGTATACACAAAAGTTCTTATCACGTAGGTATTTCGCAAAATTACGTCAAAGCTTAACGAAGCTCTCAACTATATGAGCGAGTAACAATACGAAAGAATGCTAAATTGAAAAAAAAACAATACTCAATCTATAACTTATCCTTTTCCTATCGTTACAGGTACCAATAACTGGGTAACAACAGTTAATATACCGCGTGATCGGAAAGTCTACTATCGATTCTTTGTTTGTTCCGTTGAACCTACCACGGAACATATACACGTTAGACGATGGGAAACTCATTTAGAACCACGTGTTATTCCTGAACTTGGCGATACGGCCGAATCCACTGATATTTTTGGCGATGTTGACGGCGTAGAAAAAATTGACCGAGGCTGGCTCACCACCGAAACAATTGTACAACTTAAATTCTTTAATTCACCATTTACCTTAAAGCAAAGAATGAAAACACGTTTGCTCTACGTGAAGGTAAGAAGAAACCGGGACGATTAATTCGAAAGGAATCTAATTTCGAATTATTTTTTCAGGTTACACCTATGAATCTATGTATACAAGGAGATCAGAATGTAGTTTCGCCGTTAGAAGATTCATTATCGAATGATACACGTGAGAATGGTGCCGAACAAGCTCCCTACGGCTTTGCCGAAGTAATCAACTTTCGCTATGACGACAGTGAGATAAAGCCGCAGCCACAATTTGGTGTACCATGCGATCCTAGTGGCGTTATTGTCTTCCATATTACTGTTGGCGATCTGGATTCGGTCGCTTATCTTGTTGATTTGTACACATATAGTTCAAAAGCTTCGCTGGATGAACCTCCGGTTCATATTGGCTATCACTACATCTTGCCCAACGTAATGAAGAGATCAGAAGGGAAACTTGAAATGCCTATCACTTGTGCTACAAAACATCGTCCATTAGGTACAATGGATGTGCAATACTTGTTGGTACGTTCGTAACACTTAGCTCAACTTAAATTTGATTTCAATTAAAAATGTTGTACAATTTTCAGATTAAACCATTCACAGCACGTGCTCTTGATATGAAAATATCATTTTGTAGATATTGGAATAAAAAATGGTCAGGTTTAGATGTTGGCCATCGAGGCTCAGGAACTAGCTTTAAAACCAAAGATACTGTAATTCGTGAAAATACAATAGCTTCATTGAAGAATGCCGCAGCACATGGTGCAGATATGGTTGAGTTTGATGTACAGTTAAGTAAAGATTTGGTACCGGTTATCTATCACGATTTCCATGTATACGTGTCGCTAAGATCTAAGAAAACTATCGATACAACTGATTTACTTGAATTACCGCTACGAGAGCTAACATTAGAACAATTAAAAAATTTAAAGGTAAGTTTGAACGGTTCGACTTTTGTCTACTATTAATTCTAATACTTTTGTTCGTTTTTCATAGGTTTATCATTTAATCGAAGGACGTACACGCGAACCGCGCAATTTTGATAATGGCGATATGGAAGAGCATCAACCCTTTCCGACATTATCCGATGCCTTAGACGCAATCGATAATCATGTCGGTTTCAATATTGAAATAAAATGGTCACAAAAGTTAATTGATGGATCGATGGAATCGGAAAATACTGTTGATCGTAACTTGTACCTAGACTGCATTCTAGACGTTGTCTACGCAAAAGCAAATAGTCGCCGTATTGTGTTCTCTTGTTTCGATCCTGATATTTGTACAATGCTCCGATTCAAACAGAATTTATATCCGGTTATGTTCTTAACACTTGGACAAACATCACGTTATCCACTCTATTCTGATCCAAGATGTAATTCGATTGAAAAGGCTGCTTGTCATGCGCGTGCTATGGAACTTCTTGGCATTGTTGCTCACACGGAAGATTTACTACGTGATCCTACACAAGTAAGTGTTGTTTTAAGATTTTTACTTAACTGAGAAATCGTGTTTTTTTTTTTTTAATGTAATCGATTAAAGAAAATATTACTCCGAAAAAATATGAAGGTCAAATACTCGAAAACCGGAGAAATTCTAAAATCTATATCTTGTAAAGTATGCGGAGAGGCATCGTCCAGGGCTTCTGTTTGCCAGATTAAATGGGGGTCAACAGAGTACCTAAGAAGTAGTTTAGTTGGTAAACAACGTATGAACTGATTCATTTCTTATGCAATAACTGCATAGTACTTCATATCATCAATTGTAGTGTATAAATGCTCAGGGCTAGGAGGGATTAAAAATTATCTCGGACACTCCTTCATTACCATAACGTTTCGGTTATTCTTTTACACAAAAATCAAACAACAGGTCGCTTCTTTATTCTTTTTTGGGAAGCCCAAAACGGGTTTAATGCTGAAATGCGATGCAGGGTAATGTGCGACTGACAACCTAACAACGTTTCAAATAGCACCTTTGCATTTCATTAGGTTATGCGACTAAGCATACCGCATTTCAGCTACTTCTACTCAAAAAAGCTACCGCTACTTCTACTCAAAAAATAGAGTAAAGCTTCGCCCAGCAGATTGTTATCAATTTTCCAAAACAAAAGTTGCACAAAGTGGGAAAAGTGATATATTTTATAGCGGGTCCATCGAGAAGAGAAATCATTCTTATTATTTTTACTTAAGTGATAGATCGGGATAATTCTAATGCTCAAAGCGGAAAAATTAATCAATTTTTGTGCAGCAGCACGACACAGTTGAGAACGTAATGAATTATAGGAACGAAGAGGTTGGGAAATGACCCGAGCACCGCAGTGTATAACAGTTAAACTATGTATTTGTGAACAAAAGTAGAACAACTGCTAACGAGAATACTTGGGAATCTAGACAATTTTTGTATTCAATGGCTTAGAATCGCTTTGACAATAGCCAACTTGTACCTTAACGTTTAGTATTCAATAGGCCAGACTGTCCGAAAAAAAGTTTATAGTATTTTCTTAGCCATTTTGTGAAAAAGGTATACCCGATTTCTCTATCGAAATTCACGAATACATAAATTATGTTGAAACTGATTCATGACAAACATATTCTCAATTCCTAGGTTAATTTAACCAATAATCTCGGCCTAATTATGTTCTGCTGGGGTGATGACAATAACAACAAGGAAACTATTCAACATCTGAAGAATATGGGCTTGCACGCTATTATATACGACAAGATGGATGTATTGACTACGAAAGAAGTAAAGGTATGTATTCTAGTCTGAGAATTTATTTTTACAAATTATTGAAACCACAGTTGATATTCAAGTAACCTGTACAATTATATAACTTTTTATTGCTTACGCGATTCCAAGACGGGCTGTTCGTTAGTATCTATTTAATGTGTCCAATCGCTCTTCGACTTCATTTCCATTCCATTGAGAACTCATTTTGCTCCACCCACAATCATATTTCTTTCAATCTTTATCGTAAGGATTCTTTTCAAGAAATAAAATTTAGTTTTAATCTTCTCATAAAAAAATGAACTGAGTTTGAAAAATAATCCGGAACCCAAGAACAACCAAGTGAAAGTTATCCTTACCGAAATCAAACAAAAAATAATTATCCAAAACTATTTTTGGACTAGTACTTTCAAACATTTTTTGCATCTATTGCCTTCTTGCGCCGCAACTCTGCTTAACTACTGTCCATAACCAAATTGTTGTACTAAAAGTTTTTTACTTTTCTATTTGCCGTCAACAGGAAAGCGTCTTCCTAGTTCCATCGAAATCTAGTCAAAACGATTTCTTCAGACTTCAAGTTTTGGAACGTGAAAAAAGACCGACGGACGATAATATATATGTAAATGAAAATCCAGAAAAGCTTCTTGAATTGGACGCCGAAAGGAAAAGGATTGCACTATCGGCAGCAACATCATTCGAATCACTGGTCAATTCAAGCACCGAGTAAATTTCTAGAATATTAGCAATAATAGAGAATAAGTTCTTTTTTTTTTTAATTCTATAAAATTTACTGTTTTTTTCAATTATTTAATTTCTTTTTTTTTTTTCGCTACCAAACACATTTTATTTTTCTATAAATTACTCTTAAATAAATAGTTCAATTAAATAAAATACACAATACCGCAAAAATTTCCATGTTACTAGAGGCTGTAAAATTTAAAAGTTATTTTGTTGAAATAAAATGAAAACTGTATTTGAGAATTTTAAGTTTTTTATTACGTAGCGAGCATATTCTTTTGTTTCAGTGAAATTGGGTGGCCTTCGATGGCACCAGGTTTGAATCTGCTTGGCGACAAGTAATTTTCGAGAATGAGTTTAGGTGCCGGACTGCCAGCCAGTTCACTTAGATGTTAATTAGTACCTGAGTTAAAAGAAAAGTTGTAATAATCATGGACTAGCGTGTGGCTTACCACTTCACCTCCTAGTGTTTCGTTGGTACAGTAATAAATTAACTCAACCATTACTTCAAGGCCTAGGCCCGATTTGGGCTGTTGCGCCAGTGATTATTGATTATATTTCTTGGTTTCAGTGAAATTAGTCTTTGGTCGTATCGATTCCTAAAATGTTAATTTCTCTTCTTTTTAGTTTTTAAAGAGTTTTAATGATAAAGTCTAAGATGCGAGGTTTACTTACTTCCCATTATTTAATGTAAATTAATTATGGAACCAGACACATTACCTTGCGTGATGGTGCCTATACATAAATTAGGAGTTTGTGGCCATAATACCGAAAACTTCTGCTATTGTTTAAGTTTAAGCATTTTTTTTAATAGTGAATCCATCAGTTAATTTCAACAATGGCGCGACAGCATAAATCGGGTTCCGGACTCCTGAAGTTGTCGTCTCGATCCAAATAAATAATGATTTTACAAAAAAGTTGTTCAGGTAAAAAAGATAGAGAATTTAATTCTCTATAAATTTGGTTCCTACCATTTTTAGCGAGAAACGCAAAATACGGCTACAAATCGACAAAACAGAAAAGTCAATATTTCGGGCACACGCCATATCAAATTTTGGTGTAAAACTGTGATTCCCTATTTTACTCCATCATTGGAACCTAACCACGTCAAAACATTTCGCCTTCCATTTTTTTCTTTAAGAATTCCTAGATTTACTGGACTATATGATATGAAGCTGTCGCCTCCAATCGTTTCGATCCAAAGACTGCGTCCTCCAGCTGCTAATTTAAGTTCGCTCAGAAATATACCAGACATTTTGCAGATATTACTGAAGATGGTATCTATACGCATTGACGCTTTCGTTTCAAGTAGTACAAAAGCGTATTAATACGGATTTAATGCTAGGCTTAAGGGGGTACATATTTATTATTTACATTAAACTCAAACCAAAAATTAAAAAATTTTTTTTTTTGTTATTTCGGTAGATAAACATTTGTATTATAGAATATGGTTCTTAAACTGTTTTTTCGAAATTAACTTTATACGTGCACTATCGTATCATTTATGGATTTCTAATGGCAAAAAGGGCTAAGGAAAAACTTTAAACGTGTATTTCTTGAAACTACGTTTTTCGAACTGGCGTAAGTTCTACAGCTTGAAACTAATAAGCTATCGACTTAATTTTTTTTTAAGTTTAAAGTGGCGCTTATCCCAACAAAATAAGGGAAAAATCATTTTTATATTTTTCACTTTCAAGGAAAAAATCGAGACTAAATTTTTAGTGTGTGCCCTCACTTTTTTTTGGTTCGAGGTTATATTGATTTTACTTAACTATTTTAATAATACAGTACATATTGTTATAGATTTAAAAAAAAAAAATTTGCTACCCTTAAACATTTTACTAAGTCTAGGCTTGTGGAGGAATGTAAAAGAATATTACAGATACTGGGTATGAATAACAACCTGAGGATCTCCTGGATTCCTGGTCACAGTGACTTCCCTGGAAATGAAGAAGGCAGACGAGCTCGCCAGAAGGAGGTCGGAGATGAGCATGGAGCTCGCCGACGAATCGGCTCTTTGTCCGATAGAGTGTGTAAAGGGAATGATTGATACTGAAGCGCTCAGACAGATGGAGGGTACATGGGTGAATCTCTCGGCATGCCGGCAAGCAAGAATCTGCTGGCCGAAACTCGATAGGAGGAACTCTTGCTTCATTTTGTCTCTGGGCAGGGACATTTGCAGACAACTTATGGGGGTTCTGACGGGATACTGTACCCAATATTTGGAATCATTAGTCTAGATCATTTTATACTAGGGGACCACAACGGATCCGCAGTGATCTCTCGTGATGGACTGTGGCAATGTGCTTCAGTCCACCCTTCTTAACCTAACCTAACCTAATAAAAAATTTCAGTCCGTCTGTCCGCCGTATGTCTACCGGTGTACGCAAAATCCAAATGTTAGCGAAAATTTTGATTTCTAGATCTCAGCAACCGCTTATGCTAGGAGTCTAAAATTTGTATAGAACTTTGATAGTGGACTCATTTGCAATTGCCGATATGGATGAAAGGGTGTGAGAGTGGGGGGGGGGGGGAATAATGCGTCCGAAACGCAAAAAAGCCAAGATCGTTACATTCTAAAATCCATATCTCCTAAACAGTTAATGCCACAAAATTGAAACTTAATGAGTATCTGTAGGCAGTGACGTACGGGAAACGGGGTGAACATTTTTATGTTACGACTAACGAACCAAAAAAGAAAAATAGAAAAATAAAATTTGATTTGTGAGTAAAAGTTGATAAACGAAGTCTGTTGAAGGTAAAAAGCGCGGTGGAGGATAAAAGTGGAGAGGATCAGAATTTTTCGAAAAATTCACGTCTCATATCTCAAGAACAGTGTAAGATAAATTCTTAAAACATTTACCAAACGTAGGGCTAATAGACCCCTAGCAGAAACAATTTTTAGGGTGTGGGTGTAGAGCGTGAGAGTGGGGGAGGGTGAAAAGGAAAAGGTTCTGATTTTTATATCTCGAGAACCTATAACGATATAGAGCTTAGACTTAGTATTTAAATAGAGAGAATAGTAAAATATAAACATATTTTTTAGAGGTAGTATAGTATGGGGTGGGGGGTGTCTTTCCTTACTATAGAACGGCTTATGATAGAAAGTTAAAACTCGGTGTGTATGTTATATGTAAGGTAAATTGAGAAACACTGATGTTCTTCGATTTTTTTACCCCCATCACATTGAGGTCCCAAGTTGATTTTATGATGTTTTGAAAAACAGTATAATACACAAAGGAGAAAAAAAAAATTAGCATTTTGAGATATTCAAGGGTAAAGGACAAAATTGTTATCCTTGGAAAATTTTTTTAGGATAAATTCGATTTATATTTTTCTTATTTTGCGACAACCTTCCCCTCTAAAATAGGTTCCATTTTTTTATTCTATGATAAAAGCTTACAGAGATATGAATTTTCAAAGAGGTCTTGGACACCATTTTTGCGAAAACTAACATACTATACTATTGAATTCGTTTTCATTCTATCTACGGATTCTTCATATGAATACCTAGAAAGTAGGCTTGTGTAGTTCGTGAACGAACTAGTTCGGAAGATCGTTCCCATAAGTGAAATAAACAAACTAATTCCGGTCCTAGTTCGTTTGTAGGAAGTAGTTCGTCATCACATTTGCATATCACGTATCATTCCACTCTCGCGAAGTTGGAACTGAAAGAAGGAACTAGTTCAGCTCGCGAGGGAAGTGAGGACCTTCTTTTTTTAGGTCATCACATTCAGTGTCTCCTTTCGTTAGTGGGGACTTTTTTTTAGGTCCTCACATTTACGAGTTTGAAAGGAACTAGTTCGTTCGTGAGTGGAGACCCTTTCTTTTTTTTTAGGTCCTCACATTTACTCTGAGCTGCGAACTACAAGAACGAAGGGCAGCAAGGGCTGAGAAACTAGTTCGTTCGCGATCACTAAGGTGAACTAGAATGCGTAAGCCTACTAGAAAGTGTTTAAAAGATTTTTGGAAGGTCGATCCCTAAGGGGGTGTAAAGTTGTTATATACTTTTCCATGAATTCTTCCGTATCTCTCAGGGTCTGACCAGATATCGAATATCTTTTCACTTCCACTGGCTTCCTTAATAAATACCTATTTACAAGTTTTTCTCCTTTTTCAACCACTACACTGCATCCCAAAATATGACCCAATTATGCAGTTCATATGTTATTTGTGGCAGCGGTGTAAGTGTTCTAGTGCGACCCTATTTTGTTAGGTTTTCAGTCACATAGTAACCTACACCGCATCTCAAAATTGAACGCGTGCCGAACTTCTTACTGTTCTTTCCCAACGAGACTAGTAACCATTCCTATGTTCTATTTAGATAACGGTTCCAGCGACTGGTTCTTTCGGATAACGCTTTGACCACAAACGACCTCCGCAAATGACGGCATATTTTTTTTATTTGCTCTTTGCGACATATTGGTATTTCCAATTACTTCAACTTTGTTCATGATATCGCACATTTTTGTTATTCTCTTATATTGACTTTGATGAAAATCCCAAATTGCTACTGGTCAATCTATCAGTTAACAGCCTGTAATCATCGCACATCTTCATTACTTTGTCACTTAACCGCTGAATTTTATTTTAGCTTACTCTGACTCAGAAATCTTTGCGCATTTAATATGCATCCAGTGTTTGCAGAAAGCGTTATACTTTATATACGTAGCACAATCAGTTTTCTTCACAATTTATTTGCACTTAGCAGACCCATACGCGTTCTCAGCATCTGAAGCTATCTGTACAACAGTCGTGAAAATTAAATTCTTCTTACGAATCAATTTTCTTTCCGGCCGTTTAATTAAAATTTTGGTACTTCCCCCGTTAGTGAACTGCCATACCAGCATAGACACAATTTATCCTGGACACATTAATTCTAGTGTGAGCACAGAGTTTTTAGTCTCTCTTTCGCGGAATGTCACAACAAAACAGACGAGACGACAGAACGAAATGAAGAAACGTCAAAACATTTTCTCCATTCCACGCATATCAGTCGACGGGATGGTCGCATTTAGTTAGAAAAGTTCATTTCGCGCTGTTTTTTCCTTAAGTTTCCGTCGAAAAATTACTCGTAGCGAAATTATTAGCAAAATTTTAGTGAATTTAATCGAACTCGAGCGAGAAATATGCCGATAATCGTCCGCTCCAAGTAACCTTGGTCTTTAGCTCGCGTTGTCCACTTCCGAAAAAGTTTTGTGCCTGTAGCCGCGCGCGGAGCAGTGAAAGAAGTGTCGCGAAGTGGAAAAGCAAATTGTGGAAAAAAATGCTTTAAAATCGGAATAAGATTACAAGAAAAAAAGAAAAATGTCCAATGTGAACTAGTTTCGCAGCGCGAATAGTGCTAATTTGTTTTCACCCAGGTCCGCCCCAATCGAAGTGCGGTGCGATGTGGCGATCCAGTGAATTCATCACAAATGAGTTTGTCGTGATTTGCGCATCGCTGACGCTGCTGGGGATTCTAATAAACAGGCCTCCAGCGGCCGTCGCGGATCGCAGCTCGTTACTATCGTCGCCTCCCGGACTGCAACAGGCAAATCCGAATCTGCCGTGCGATCGTACACGAAAAGTTTTCACCGATTTACGCGGTAACTTTTCTCACGGACCGTCCGGCGTCAACTACACGCAGGACTCGCATTGCGAGTGGCTGATCAAGGCACGAAACGAGAGCCAATTCATCACCCTGACCTTTCACAGTATGGGCACGGAATGTTCCTACGATTACATTTACGTCTACGACGGCGAGTCCTTCAACTCGACGCTGCTGGGCAGCTTCAGCGGTAAAACGGAACCGCAACGGCTTGTTGCCTCGTCGGGAAGTGTAAGTATCCTATTGAAACTGATCCTTTCCGACCTCTGAATCGCCCTGTCCCATTTGCATTTCAGCCTAATCAAGACATCGCGACTCGCGTAAATAACAATTAACACATTCAGGTAATTGCTTCAACGAAAATTTACGGAAATGGAACTCGTTATCGCTATGGGGTCTGCTATCGAGTTGAAATTGCGTTCACACGGTCCGAAGATGTTGTGTTTTCTCGCGCTGGTCGTGTGATGTCACAACTATGGCACCGGCTTTGAATTTCAATCAGCGCCTCAAGGACACACCTGCTTTGTTGTGTACACTGTAGAATGCTAGCGGGAGGTGCAAATAATGAAATCGCGAGACTCGGAGCTAAAGCGTTTATCTCTATAGTTCGCATCGCAGTAGACTAGGCCACTTATCTGTGCATAAGCCAGACTCCGTTTGTGTAGCTTAAGTAAAAAGCTCAGAATGTAACGAGTTCGGTTTTTAGAGAGTACAACAGTCTCGACGAATGTCGCACCTCTTGGCCTTGTATTGTCAAAACTTCTTAAGTCGCTTGAATGAACAGCGAAAAATTTCTAAAGTTTGGTAGATTATTGGAAAAAAAAAATATTTCGCTGTCTCAATTTGTTTGCGTTAATAACAGTTTCACGATTTTGCATTATTGATTGATATCATTGCGCTAAAACGCAAATAGAAGGAGTTTGGCGAGCACGTTGAGGCGGCAAATAAGATTTTTTTTGTAGGTTATTTACTCAAAAAATACGATTGGGAGGAGATAGAGGGTATACTATTTTCTTATAAGGTGTGAGTTATAGGAATTTGTGAAATACAGTCACAAAAGGGTATCAAGGTCCAACGAACTAAGAAAAATTACTCATAACAACTGGTTGGAATTGTGGATGCTGTTTTCAAATGACCAACTGTACAGAACATATTTTCGCATTACTGAAGGCTTCAGAAAATACTAAATACGGTTTCGAATGCTAAATTATAGGCTTATTTCCAAAATAATAAGATATCTAAAACACCTGCTAATCGATCGAATTTTTTCCGGTACCGAGTTGGTCCGATTAAAGCCTCAGTTACAATGGTTCCGATCCGATCCGGAAAACGGAGAGTGTTAAGTTTCTCCATCCGACACACATTTAAAAGGAAATTCGGAAAGCCTAGTCACAATCATTCCGGTAATTAGCCGAGACACCAAACGGATAGGTAAAGTTGACCAACTTTCAACTTCTATCCGTTCCGACGGCAAGAGGTGAATTATTCAATTTCACCACCTCCTTCGCCCCACTAAAAATCACAATTACACCTTGATAATGTCACTTTGATGGATGTCGGAACGGAATCATTGTGACTAGAAAATTTTCTCCTCCGAAGGTGCCGTATCGGATCGGATCCATTGTAACTGAGGCTTAAGGGAGTTTCTCGATTCGAAACGAAAAAAAATCGATATATTTTATATTTTTTTATTTTTCTACATTGAATTTTACGCAAAATAAAACAAACTGCAGCTTTTTCCGATCAGAATGGTTGGTATGCCATCATACTCCTTCACTTAGACGTTATTGTTTGTCTATTGTGCTCTGCGTTTGAGTGTAAAAACTCCTAATGGTTTTTTTTTGTTTAAGGAAGAGGAGGAATTTTTATTTTATTTTTTTACGTTAAAAAAATATGAAAAAAGTTTTAACTTTCAAAGCTTATAAGTCAATTAGTTTTAAATATTTTTGAAATTCCCTCATTCAGTAGCATTAAATCTATTATCATAATAAGTGTTCAAAGTTTGATTAAAATCGGTTGAGCTGTTCCCGAGAAAAAGGTACATCAATTTGTATGGAAAATCGTCAAGAGAGTAACCCTCTTAAGGGAGGGGTCTGGTTTATTCGGTCATAAAAACGCATATTTTCAAGAATTTTTTTTCAATACAAACGTAATGCTGGTTTATTTCATTTCATTTTTATATTTTAATATAACATCTGAACTATAATCAAAAAAAAAATGCATTTAAAAATATTTATAAACAGCAGCAAAAAAAAGTTGTTTTGCGGTGTGCACTACAACTCGAGACTGGATCATCCGAAACAAAAAAATCAAAATGCGTTTATTAGATAAGATGTTTCTCGAGGTAACGCGGTAAATTTTTATTTTTTTAAAGATTTTTTTTGATTTTTGATAGCATTTTGAAGTCAAAAACACGATTTCCGCTAAAAAATTCGGCAAATTTTTTATTGTAAAATTAAAAATAATGAGAAAAAAGAAAAAAACTAGACGGCGTTACCTGCTGATTGATGTGTAGAAATAGTGTAAGAAATTTTTTTAAAAAGAATCGGTGCATTATATTATGAGTTACAGTGCACAATGACTTCAAAAATGACAAGTTTCAGAAAAACGCTTTAAAGTTTTGCACACTAGGCGTCACATACGATAACGTATACCTCTTAACTGCTCATAACTCCGTTAATTTTGCTCCGATCGACTTGAAATTTTGACACAACATTCTTGCAATGTTATACATTAATTTAAAACTTAAAAAAAATATGGCAAAACAAATTAAATACCGTACCCCTTCCTTAAAGTTTTGCACACTAAGCATCACATACGATAACGTACACCTCTTAACTTCTCATAACTCCGTTAATTTTGCTCCGATCGACTTCAAACTTTGACACAACATTTTTGCAATGTTATACACTCATTTAAAAATATGCCAAAAAAAATTTAAATACCAGACCCCTCCCCTCCCTTAAACGGTTTTCAATTTCACGCTTTTCTTTTAAAGTAGTACCTTACGTCCACGCTGTATTTACTTATATTCACTTTTTCAACATTTAAATTTAAAGGGATCGTCTTAACTTGAACCTGCATACTTCACAGAACGAATATATTACCAAAATTTTGTTTCTAACTGCAACATTTTGGAATGGGCTTTGATACGTGACCGAGCGCAAAAATGTCTATCTAATGTTTCGCGGTTGACTGAACTAGAATTTTTTTTTTTTTTGATTCTATTTAATTTAATTCAACACATTTGGGGAGACACACGGTTTAAGAGATATAAAGCAGAAAAACAGGTTGCACAATGCTTAGAATGTATGGTTGGTCTGTATTTTCAGAACTGCATCAAAGTAAAACAACTTTACATTTTATACAAAAAAAAGGATATATTTATTCAAGCTATCAAAATACTTACTTTGTATTTCAAATTCATGCATATAATCTGACTGTGCCTTACATCAGTTACGACATTTGAATTTTGAGAAAAGTATGCACTTGAATAAAGCTAATTTTGAGTACACCTGTATACGGCTCCTTCTTCCTTCCTCTAACATCTAAATATGTGTGGCATTTGTGTTTTTCATGTACAAAAAATCGGCAAGCCGTCTACCACAATTCATGGGAAATCAAAAAGAGCTCCTGAAGGGCTTAAAAGGAGAGGATGATTGAGCTTCAGACCTTCTTATACCGATCCTTGAGTTCTAGCAAGTAACTGACGACAAGGAGGAATGTTTTGACCGCTGGCGAATTAAAGTAAACGCAAAGAAGATCGAATCTGTTCTCTTCACGAAAAGGAATAAACTCCCGAGCGGTAAAGTTTACATTTTCGGTGAACTAATTTCGTGGAAACCAGTTGGGAAGTATCTTGGTGTTAAAGTGGGTGATATTGGCGTTAAACTGGATAAGAAACTTCATGACATTGGAAAACGGAACGTTGCAACGAAATTGCTCACTCCTGTGTGTAATGGTAGAAGCCATAGAGATATACTTGTATGTACTGGGTGTAGCGAACATCGAGTGTTTTGAAGCCGGACGATTCCTCGCAATAGACCGGCGATAAAAACTATGCTGCTATTAGCATCTTACTCACGTTTATGTTATACTCCAATCTTGCACCATGTAAAGACGAGGCTACTATTTGCATTTCACTGCCACCGGACATAAACGCTTCATACAGAAACGTTTAATTTTGCAACAAAATGTTTCATACAAAAACAGCGTCTTGTCGTCGCCAATATTTCATATCTCTATGGTAGAGGAAGTTTTAGTATACATTCGGCTCTGTATTACGCTTGTATTACTAAATAGATTCCCCAGGCAGCTCTGAATGCCCGTTGGTTTATAGTAAACTACCAATTCTATCGCGATATAAGAATCGCCACTATTTTGGAATTCATAAAGGAAAAAGCCTTCCACTCTTTTTCCACAACTTTAAACTAGTTTTTCTCTAAACAACATTTCGAACTACGGCTCTGAAATTTTCGAAATCACTTAAGTAACCGATCTTGATGAAATTTGAATTAATGTTGTATCATTTTTTGGTGTTTCACTTAAGTCTCTTAGGGCGGTTATGTTTAACGGGAATTTTTAATAAAAAAAACTATAAAAAATAAAAATATCATCTACCTTTGGAGTATATTTACTAAGCCCAAAAAGAATTTCAACAATATTTGTTCCAGCAAACTCTAAAAAAAATCGAAAATTAGCGTTCATTTTCAGCGTACTAATGAACCCTTAAGTAAAAGTATGTAATTTGACGTAATTTCTCATAAACTACAACCTAATCTCGTGTATTTTATTCAACAAATCTGTTATCTATGGTCTATCTTAGGACTTACTTATTCGACGAAAAAAAAAACGATGATTATACATTTTTGCTACATGCTTTCTTTAGAATAAAATATACGAACGAGTAGAACCAGAACGAGAATAACATTTTATTAAATCATACGCTATTAGCATTTTAATCGATTTATAAACATATAAATATTTTACGAATAAAATATTACCGGTTTGCGAAGTGGGGATGCTAATTTCTATGGTTTTTTTTTCGCTACATGAACAAAAAATCAATTTTCGATTGAATGTGCTACGTTGGAAAACGGTAGAAAATTGATTGTGCGAAAGTAAGAGAAAAAAGCCAGTGATTGAAAATTATCGAACCCTCCTGGTTCCTGGGCTCATGTACTAGGTTCTGTAACAATTCAACAATATACCAACTATTCTATCATATTCATTCTCATGATCCACGAAAAAAACAACACAATGTTGAACTGTGAATAGACTTTGATCGGATAGAACGACAACAATGTCCCGAAAGTTGATTGGACACCAATAAGGAATCCGGGATCCATTTGCATTATGCAGTGACACAGCAGAACATTGAGAGTACCCGCAGACTAGAGATTTAAAATCGCCTGATAGTTTAGTTGAATGGCTGATGGCTATATTGAAGGGCACACACTGAGACTAAACAATCGTCCAAATTAAACAGTTTAATAGGCAGTCCAGTTCTGACTAAAGTCTTGTATTGGCCTCTATATGCAGGGCGGCTTATCTAGATGCGCACACTGACCGAATTAAAAATCTCTCACGACCGGTTTTCTCTAGTATCAATTGGCTATAACATTCGGCCGGTGGTCGAGTAATGTGCGGATAAACAACGACTAAACAGTTTAGTCGGGCAGGTAACAATGTGCGCGGCTCGATGTGATTAAACAGTTGCCCGACTGTTTAGTCTCAAGTATGCGCTGGCATGAATTGAACTAACCCATCGCTCATCTATTTAGTTGTCTATGCCAATAAAGCCTTTTAAGTGAACCACCTCTCAATCCTTGACTGCAAATCTCAGCGTTTATTTGGATAGGTTCGAATCTAAAAAAAACTCCAATAAAAATGCGTAAAATTTTTAATGAAAACTACAGTAATGCGTGAGTGTGCTCTTCTTTTCTTTTGCATCAAGCTCAATTTGTTTATCTTGAAATTATCTATTCATTTCCTGCTGATACTGCCCATTTTGAAGTAGTGTATATTGTAAGTTCCGATAATGCAAGTAAACGGGTTTATTCAGAATTGAAAAAAATTACAACAGTTCCACAGAAATTTGAGACAAAAAGATTATCAGAAAGAAAATTCGTGGTAATCAGTAAGACCTTACTTTGGACCGGAAAATCAACAGGCTAGAATTTGAAAAAAGTACTCATTTGGTACAAGCATGGCTCCTAGACAAAATAGTTAAACTGCAGTTTAAGGAAGAAAATTGTTGACTTGACTTTCAAAATCTATCAAACATATTCTCTATTAAAAAATTGTTCAGTTCAAAATTTTACGATCCTTTCTTTGTATTCTCTATTGAAGAACGTATTAAACTTTATGTTAATACACATTACAAACATTTTTATGTGTCATAAGTTCACAACTCAACATAACAATATTGATCACAATTATGTAAAGGCCTTGTAATGTTTCTTATATTAATCCTAACACAGTCTGGCAATATTTGATATGTGCGTGCACTTAGCCAACTAGAACTGATGACAATTTACTCGTTTATTGCTTGTACAAGTAAAAAAACGCCAACAGCGAAAATAATTAGATTAGATAAAAACTGTCCTTCTGTAGGAGTATGCTAGTATAGTACTAGTATAGTACATACAAATGAAATCTGTTTTGAAATATTTTTTATGCCATCGAAAAATGTTCTTTCTTCTCGAGTCAGATGCACAAGATTATTTTTTTTGTTCTAAATTCAGATGTGCAAGGAATTGAAAATAAGTTTGATATCACAAATTGAATCAGTATAACCCGGTTATAACGTATCACTCGGAACTACATCATCTGAAACGTTATTGCCGATAGTACATTATCAATCAAACCAAAACACAAGTTCGAGACTTAAAATAACGTACTTTGCAAGCGATTGTACTTGATTAAAGTGCACTGGTATACAGTGTAAACCTATGCTATACTTAGTCACGTGTGATATAAGTAAGAAAATAGCCCCAGTTATTTTCAATTGTCCGAAAATTATACTTGAACCTCTGTAAGCATCGAGCGGTTGTTAATTGGCATTTGTGTAATGGGGCTTGAAGACTTTGATGGTGCTATCTTCTAGTTATTTAGCTGGTATTAGTTGACCAGTAAATTCATGGTAGTTTATTAAAACAAATTAGATTAGCAACCTTCTGGACGAAACGGGCCCTTGACATATAATTTTATAACTTTGGTTTGGTCTATCAATTTGTAACCGAGATAATTCTTAAAAGACATCAGCCACTCCGTTCTTTTCAATCTCGAAAGAATCAAACAGACTGATTATTTTCTCAATATAAACAGTGGCACGATAAAATAGAATCTAATGGGACAACGTTTTAAGCATTCAAATGCAAATTGAATACTGAAGAGAAGACTAATGTTAAATTTTACAGACGATACTACTTAGAGTACCCGCAGACTAGGGATCTATAATCGCGCGATAGTTTAGTTGAATGGCTAATGGCTATGTAGCTATATGGAAGGGCGCAAACTGAGACTAAACAATCGATCAAACTAAACAGTTGAATAGGCAGGCCAGATCCGACTAAAGTTTTGCATTGACCTCTATATGCAGAGCGGCTTATCTAGATACGCACACTGACCAAATTAAAAATCCCTCACGACCCGTTTTCTCTAGTACCAATTGGCTGTAAAATTCTTAACAATTTAGTCGTGCAGATAATAGTATATGCGGCTCAATGTGATTAAACAGTTGCCCGTCTATTTAATCTCAAGTATGCACTAGGCCTTAGACTTTGTTTTCAGGATCCTGCAGGAGCTCAGTGTGACTATTTTGTTATTTATAAAAATTCTTTAAAAAAAAATCCTAGGTGACCGATTTCAAAACCTAGCAACTGCTTTTTAAATTTTTTAAAGTGGTACCCAAAAACATCCTATTAAGTCGGCCCTCATAAATAAATGTCGGAATCCCGATTTGTTGACAATACTCTCAGGTTATCTGGGCGATCCTCTATAAATTGGATTATCAATGTTTATTTTGGAGAGCGGACTAAACATGGGGTTTCAGTCTGCTCTTTAAAAAATTTGAAAAATCACTTAGTAGGTTTCGAAATAGCAAATACGATTAAAACTTCATAGTTAAGTATCCTCGAGCAGAAGAGCTGTCGAGATGATTTGATTTAGTTTTTCTATTTGCTGAATTAGTTTTCAGTTAGTTTTACTATTTGCTGAAACACGAAGTTTCAGCTTCACATCAAGTTCCGAAGAATTTCGTCCGCTTACGCTGGCCACACACAGCCACTATGAGATTTATGCAGAAAAATTTGTACACTATATGAACGTGCGCAGTGTAATGCCACGACCTGTATGCTGAGAAGGACATTACCCACATTTTGTGTTAATGTCAGAGGGTTGCTAGGAAACGCATATACAAGACCATAATAAGACATGTGCTACTACATGGAAGCGAAACGTGGACTCTTGCCAAAGTGTCTGAAAAATCAATACATGACCGACGAATTTTGCGAAGAATTTTGGAACCAGTAAGAGAGGGCACTGAATGGCGTATTCGGTACAACAATGAGTTGTACGACCCAGCCGCATCGACTCTTATAATATTTTGTAAGCTACAATGGGCGGGTCATGTGGAGCGAATGAAGGACGGAAGAATTCCCAAACGCACACTGAAAGGTAGAACTCATAAGAAGCGACCGGTGGGAAAACCGCGGAAAAGATACGAGGACTCATTTGACGCAGATTGCGGATCGCTTCTTAGATGCACAAATTGGAGAACGCGGGCACTGAACCATGATGACCTCAGACCCTGGCCTGTTTTGGGCTGTCGCGCCATTGATGATGATGCTAAGAGACGAGTAAAGTGAACAATCTTTTCTTTGACAAATTAGAGGAACTGAGGGCATGACACGCTCCATATCTCAAACAACTCCAATGTGGTGCAGTTTACCATCTTCTGTAGTTCCCGACCTGATCAGTATTCTACGTTTTAAAAGTAACATATACCAGCAATTTTTAAGGCTTCATTCCCATATAAATGACAATACTTTTTTGCCCTTCACACATCGACCTGAAAAGAGTCTGTTTATTAACTCATTAAATACTGACCTCATAGTTTCGTTTAATTCTAGAAAAAGCCCATTTTAGTTCAGTAAGTGGACAATAAGAGGACTTAAAAAAACAGTTCAATAAATAAAGTAATCGTTTTTCCAACTAAGCAATATATTTTATTAGCTTACACCTTATAGGTTCAACGTCGTCATAAAAAAAGCCACTAAATACTTAACTAAATTGACACAACAAATTGCATTTTAAACTGTAAAGCGTATACAGTTTATGATAAGGTCTTAATGTCATAGTTAGCGAACAAATTGAAATATTATAACTTCTAAGATTATTCGTTCTGCTGCATTCACTTCAATTGCTTTTTCTATAATTTTTTTCATATTTTAACAAGGAAATAATATAGTAAAAATAAGGGGAGTTTCATATCTAAACAATATTTTGCATAGCGTATTGATCGCATGCTGTCATAGGCAGTTTGGAACTGACTGTATGCCTTCAATTATAGCAAATTACACATTCAATTTATTATATTTAATTTCCCATGATTGTTATAAGTTAATTATGACCAAGTCGGAAGACTTGACACATGGTTCAACAACAAACCGTAATTACTTTGAATTATAATTAATCGTCTGATCGCATCATTTTAGCAAACGTTAATTTCGATCTTGTTTCTGTTTTTTTTAGATGCTGATTTTACTCTACAGCGACACAAATTATGTATTAGAAGGTTTTCGAGCATCTTACTATGTTTCTAATTGCCTTAACAATTGTCACAATCATGGAAAGTGTGTGGGACATAAATGCGTATGCCATGGTGAGTGGGTGGGACCAGATTGCGAAGATGTAGCCTGTCCGGAAAATTGTGGAGAACGATTCGGCCGCGGCAAATGTATTAAGGGAATGTGCAAATGCAATAAAGTAAATAAGTTTAAGAATTTTGCAAGAATGAATTAAAACGATTGACAATTTTTTTACAGCATTATTCCGGGCGACTATGTGATTTATACATTGATCCTGAAGGTGGCAATTGGAGATGGCTTGCAACGGATGCAGAAGGCATGACGGCTAGAGCAGCCCATACTGCTGTTTATATCGAAGAGCAGGATTCACTATATGTTTTCGGCGGATATGATTTGAATAACGTATTAACTTCATTACAGGTAAGACCATAATCTATTCCGAAATTGTGTTTGTAAAAACTATTGTTTGTTTTTTTTTTTCATTAGATCTATCGCTTCAAAAAGAGTCAATGGGAAGATGAATGGGGTATTTCGTTGCAAAATCGCAATCGATATCAACCGCAAAAAATCGACAACATTCTCCTGAAAGCAGTTCTTTCAAACGAAGACGAAGAGGAAGCCGGTCGTTGGGGTTTAAAACGAGAAGTTTCGATATTTCGAAATTTACTTCATACACTTGCCGAAGCAAATTTACAACCACGAGAGCAACGATCCACTGCAAATACAACTGAAGATGAAATAGCCGAAATTCTCGATATTCTCGAAAATGTAACCGATTCGAGACCAGAAGCACGATATGGACATGCAGCTGAAAAGGTTCCAGGTAAACTGGCTTGCTGTTCGTCTGATAGTGGAGAGAAAAATAATTTTATTGTTGTTATTGTAGGAGGATTTGTTATACATGGCGGAAAATTACCGAACGGTGAATTGTCTAATGAGCTGTGGTTGTATAATATCACAAAGAATGGAGGTCAGTGGATACTCCGAGGAACAAATTCAACTTTTATTCCTCCGGCCTTGGCAAGACATACACTTACTTTGTGTGGCGATTATTTGTATGTTTTTGGTGGCAGCTTGACGAATGGAGAATTTTCATCAAGGTAATTATTTTGTTTATATCTATCAAGGTTAATAGGCAGCCCAGTTTTTTAATTTATGTTGATTTTCGAGAAGATTGCATGAAAGTCGATTATTCGTCAGACCATAAAAGCTACTGAATTGATTGAACATAAGTAAAGGGGAATTTAATGGTGGCTTTTCAATAATGAACAGTAATTATAAAATAAAGATAAATATCCCAAACATCTGACGCATTTATCGTGGCTGCAGAAGAGTGTGCAGAAAAGGCGCTAAAGCACTCTAATAAGTCGCGAACTGTTACATTTATTATTATTTACTTAGATCATCATCATCATCCCTGGCGCGACAGCCCAAATCGGGCCAGGGCCTGCAAACTTAGATCCTAAGGTTCAAAAAGGAATTATGAGACCAATAGTGCGTGGAATAATTCCGTTGTGCTCTTCAAGCAGTTAAACAAAGAATACACACGTCTCGCGCGTGATTCTTCTTTAGTATGACATACACGTACGCGAGCCACACGTTCGGCTCTTGGTACCGCAGTTCTCTAAATATTTGGCAATATTGTAGCAGGTCTAATTTTTAAACGATGCCTTGTCGGAAGATGGTATCGGCTGCCTCCGATGCGAACCTCCAGACAGAAGGCTTATTCATTTTGATTCGTCGATCTTTTTATCATAACCATAAATTGGATTAGCTTCTCGGTTTCGACTCTGTCAATTCCGATTTGGAAACTATCTTCTTCGAGAGTACCGTCTTCCAAAAAAAAACGCTTTACTTTTTCGATGTGGAGACAAAGAACTATTCTGATCATGATAATGAGAAATACAACCTTGCTACATTCATTGGCGAGCGGTTCAAAAATGTTCACAAGCTTTAAAAGTTTACATCTTGATCACCATATGTACCGTGATGCCTCGTGTAGCACACTCTTTAGTTTTAACAGATTTGTTGTTACCGTCATAAAAACATTTTCACATATTAATCTTAATCTTCTTATTGTTGATACTTCATATTTTTTTTTGTTTTATACTTTATTACTAATAAAGTCTCGCGCTTCTTTAAATAAAACATTGATGTAAATGAAGTAATGCTCTTATCTTCGTATAACACGAAAGAAACACCCAATTTTTGTATTTCGCTTTTCAATGAACCTAGCTACCTGAATTTTTATGTAGTATATCTATACAAAACAGTTTTCAACCTTTTGCATGGTCAAGTCATACACGACCGGCCATTTAAATTTAATAATTAGCTTATTTGTATTCAAATCATTGTTCACTAACTGTATACGTATAATGCATATAAAAAGAGGATTGTACATATATCGACTTGTGCAAATAACGAAACTCAATAAATATTTAGCTTTGTATTTTTTTTTTTGAGCGGAAATGTAAGCTATTAATGATTGAGGTAATTTATTGACATGTAGTTTAAAAGGCTATTGTTAAGCAACTTAATATTTTTATGTAGTAAAGGTGGGAATAACGATACATTGAATTGCTTGAAACTTCTTCTAAATGGTTTTAGAGTTATCTCTAACATATGACAACTTCAGCGATAGGTTAAGAAGGTGTCCACAGTATTTCGGAGCCTCGATAGAAATTCCAGATAAGTTTTAGGAACGATGATTTCTCTGACAAAACAAATAATCTGAAATTGTCGAAGAGAACAAGCTTCAACTTGAGCTGTATCACTGTAAAATATGTTTCAACTTACATTGCCCGTGTGCAGGCTCTTTTTTTATGCCTTTTTTGGAGATTTGTTTTGGCGAACTTAATAGTGATACATTTGTGAAATTTTTACCACATATTAATGCACATGTTGAGCACATTTGCTTCATTTCTATTCGTGTCTTACTTAGCGGACGGTGCGTTGTGTTCCAGAACAATTTATGTTTTTTTCTTTGAGTAAAAAGGACCCGTTCTATCTATGCATATCAGTTCTTATCTGACTGACCAGCACTGCAAAATTGTTCGTTGAAAATTACATCTTATGTCCACAATATTAGTCCCATTCCCAATCGTACGTGCTCGCCAATAAATTGTAGATTATGTTTAATTCAGGGTGGTATAAATTCCGACGTCTATTGTGTTTGTTACGACAGTGAAATGAACAGAACAGATTATCTGCATAGCTGTTGATAACGCAGTCCGAGTTGTTATGTTGATTTACAAAAATACAAAAATAAAAGAACGAAAAGTTGTTGGATTTAGCGGATCATTTGTTCGTATACCTGAACCGGGGGCTAGAACTCGAGTCGAAGCAATTTGTTTACTGGTGTTCGTACTAGCTTGTGGCGATGAATCACACTTTTAAACCTAGACCCGAAAAACGAAAATTCCACGCCGGCTTACCTATGAATTGAACATTTGAAATTTTTTTCTACAGAGTCATCATGAACCGAGAGGGGGCAAATTTTGTAACATTGCCATTACATTCTGGTGTGTTCCGCGTCATGGCCCATAGTAAGAAGAATGCGGAGCAGGAATTGCAACCGAAAACTCGACTCCGTAACTTAAATGTGGCACTAATATTTCCCCAACGATTTTTTTATATAATCACAATGTTGACTTAATTCCATTAGAGACTGTAAAAGGGCCCATAGACGCATTGATCTGAAACTTGAATCTGTTGGTCTGCCATCATGCGGAAAAAAATTTCCTTTTTGTAGACAAAATGCATGAATGACACGCATTCGTGAGCGTTTATGTGCCCCCTTTATTGTGGAACGTGGATGACAGGCCCCCCATGTGGGGCTCGATTGTGAGATATCAAGATTATGAATCTCATGTTCTAATGACAGCCTGAATTTTTATCCTCCAAAACAATATTAGCTGTTTTTTGCACACTTATCCAGATCAGAGCAGGTTAGAAAATTTTTATGCAAGGCGAGAAATACAACTAGCAGTAAAAATGTAAAAGGTCACTGGAGTACTTGACACGGCATGCTTTAGACTACAGAACCATACCATTGAACATTTATCGTCTCATGCTACTGATATTTAATTGTTGATATCTGCATGTTCAGTTAATTTTAATTGATTTATTTTTTATTTTGTTTCAGAATATTTCGAATCAAACTACTAAAAGAGGCCAACAAAGAACAATGGGAGGAGATTCATCCACGAGGCGGCAAATCACTAGATGTTCGTTTAGTTGCTCATTCGACAACATATTACCGATATACAAACTCTTTAATCGTCTACGGTGGCATAATGACAAGTGGTGCACGATTTTCAAAACTATCCGATCGAATATATGCATTTCAACTTGATACAAAACACTGGACTGAAATTTTATATCCTCGGACACCGCTTCGTGACGCGTATATTCCGCGCGAGAGAGCATTTCACTCGGCTTCGATAGCCGGAAATTATTTGATTGTCTTCGGTGGCTATACTCATCGTCATAACAAGGAAGAGATTTGCTACGATAATCAAATGTATTTATATCATCTGGGCTGTCATACTTGGATCAATCAGGATGTGCTTGGACCAGCTGGTGGTTATCAGTATCCAAAGCGACAAGGAGTGTTTGCTCATGCTGCTGCCATACGAATGAATAACACTTTAGTGATTTCGGGCGGATATCACGGCAATGTCAATGCTGACTTGTTTGCGTATGAACTGCCGCGAATGTTTCGAGTCACGAATCCAGATCTGTACAATCCAGAACAGAGCTGCAGGTATCATATAACGGTATTGGCTTGTTTATCGGATCCAGAGTGTGGCTGGTGTTCGGCCGACAGTAGTTGCTACGGACGTACTATTGGAGCGAATTGTACCACAAATTTACAAACTACAAGATGTCCCGGAATATGCCCTTCGTTAGGTGATTGCCATTCTTGTTTAGTGCATGGCACGCCGTGGTCAACACACTCGAAAATACATTCGATTTCTAGCAAGTTGGGATTGAATCAGTGCTCGTGGTGTGTACAAAACGCTCGATGTCACCACAAGGACGATAATTATGGAGTTTGTGGCGAAGACACACCGTCTCAGGTTCCCGGCTGGTGGGGAGAAAAAGGAACTGAAATTCGCATTCCATCGCAGTGCACAGAGTTGGATCGCAGACCGGGCTTAACTTATATCAAATATCATCATCCGATTAATTGGACAATGCCCGACGTAGTTTCATTAGTCAATGCAACGGTGGTCGATTTCATCTCGCCATTGCCAACTACGCATACTGAACATGCATTTAACGGTGAAATGATAGCACGATTGTTGGGCTTCGTAAGGCCACCGAAAAATCTTAAATCACCCGACGAAGAACTTCGAATTTGCTCCAGTTTTTCTGATTCGATTTTCCGAACCGGATTGGGATTGTCTTTAGAGGCGGCCGAAGTTGTTTCGAATAGATCGACACAACAATCGACTTGCTATTCGGTGGCATGGCCTAGCCTTACGGAAAAGTTTCTGGTTGATTTTCAAGCCAAGCGAAAGGTTGGAACTGGCAGCTTCAATAGTCTTCACGAGCAGAGTAAAATGGAACTGCAACATTTAAATCACGGCAATTGGAAGGCGTTCACTTTTGAATATTTAGAACCTTATTCGAATGGAGCATGTTCGCAATATACAAATTGTTTGCAATGTTTGAGTGATTCACTGTGCGGATGGTGCGATTTGAACGGCAAATGTTTGCCACGCACTGTAAACGAAACTATCGAATGTTCCGATGATATCGGATGGAAATTTATAACCATTCAACCGGCACAGTGTGGAAATTGTTCAAACTATATAACATGTGACCATTGCATAAATACGGGAATGTGTGAATGGTGGGCAGAAGATGCTCGCTGTGCGAGAAGCGGTCGCTCTGCGAATGCCGTACGAACTACCGATAAGTGTCCGACACCATGCATGGATCGGAAATCCTGCTCAGATTGTTTGGACGAGAAAGGACGATGTGTGTGGTGTGAAGCGAAATCACAGTGTTTTAATTTTGCAGTTTATACCAGTGAATACCAGTTCGGAATGTGCAGAGAGTGGCTCGATCAGTCGGTTCCGCTTTCAACATCACACACGGATAGTGATAATGCAGTCGGACATCTTCCAAAAATACAACAGTGTAAATCGTGTACGCAGCATCGAAATTGTTCGTCGTGCTTAAGAACGTTAAGTTGTGGCTGGTGTTTTGATCGCGACAATCCGATCGATGGAATTTGTATGCAAGGAGATTTTAGTCGATCGGTTCATGATTGTGGAGCAGCCTTGAATACTACATCGGAGGAAGCGGAATGGGCGTATGCACAATGTCCAGACGTAGATGAGTGCGGTCTGGGCTTACACAATTGTCACAAGGAAGCGAAATGTACGAACACTCATGGATCGTACAATTGTCATTGTCGACGAGGATATATTGGCGATGGATTCGTCTCGTGTATAAAAACATGCAATGAAACTTGTGTGCACGGCAATTGTTCGGGTTCGCCGGAATATGTCTGCAAATGTCACTTGGGTTGGACCGGCGCTGATTGTTCAATCAATTGCGGTTGTAACAATCATTCAACGTGCGAAGAACATGTCGGTAAATGTGATGAATGCCAAAATTGGACTGAAGGTGAAACGTGTAACAGATGTCGGCCTGGAAGCTATGGAAACGCTACTTCTGGTGAAGGATGTCAACCGTGCGAATGTAATGGACATGGTAATCATGATTTGGGCATATGTGATCTACAGACGGGCGAATGTTTCTGTAAGGATAATACAGGCGGATCGAAATGTGATAGATGTAATAATGAGTACTATGGCGACCCTCGAGAGGGTGGACAGTGCTACTTTCAATGCGAATCTCGCGGCATGTTAACGAATATCGGAAAGCAAGGAATCGGGTCGCATCAGTCGTATAAAAATCCATGGGGTGGTCCTGAAGTTCGCGAATGCTTATGGCTGATCACACCGCATTCGAAAAACGGTACAACTCTACAAGACTCCCTAATACAAATCGATATTAAAAAGAGTGACATAAATGTAATCTGTGATTTAAATGCCGTTTATATTTACGATAGTCTACCAGACTTAACGGGTAATACCCAACAAAGCCAACTGCTGGCAGTGCTTTGTAGTCCCGAATCGTCGGCCCAAACGATCGAAGCGCGAACAGGACACATAACGGTTCACTACAAACAAGGCGGAGAAGGTCATGGATTCAATGCTCTCTATCACGTTAGAAGTTGCAGTTCGGGAACATGTCTACCACCGCATGTTTGCAACGAACTTAATCAGTGCAGATGTCGAAGCGGCTTCATTGGACCGCATTGTGAGATTGAAATTTGTCCGAATAATTGTACGGCACGAGAACGACATGGTTTTTGCGACAAGGGATACGGAAGATGCATATGCTCGGATGGATACGGTGGAAATGATTGCTCAGTGAACATTAAAGCCCATCAGCTCGAAGTAAAGGAGCTTTTTAATACTGCCCGCTTGGACACATTTTTCGAGCACTATCGAAAAACTATACCACGATTCGGTCATTCATTGCACGCGGATAAAAGAGGTTCGCTTTGGATGTTCGGCGGATATTCTTTGTCGAATGGCGCGTTGAATGATATCAGACAGTTCGATATGAAAAACGGTACGTGGGTACAAGTAACCGTCGATTCGACGACAGAAGCTAAGATGCCACGCGGACGATATTTTCATGCTGCCGATATATCATTTTCGAAACAGGCGATTTACATTTACGGAGGAATAACGAGTACGGGCAAAGGACAATCGAACGTTATTCTGGGCGATTTTTGGGAATTCAAAATACAAAATCAACAGTGGGATGAAGTTGAAATGGACAAGGATAAGCAACCGCCGGCATTAGCTGGACATACATTGACGTTAATAAGACGAGATGATCGTGAAACGTTGCTTCTTATCGGCGGCGTGGACATTGATAATCGACATGAATTACATTTGTGGGAATTCGATTTGGAAAGTAGCCAATGGGAGAAAATTTTCGCACCAGGTATACAAATTGTAAGTTTGTACGGACATAGTACAGTTTATCATGCGGAATCGCAAGTAGTTTATGTTTTCGGTGGCATGTCGGAAGCGCCACAGAACAAATTATATGCTCTGAATGTTCAAAAAATGATCTGGACGGAATTGCCTACGTTTGTTGATTTAAACAATCCAAAAGACTTATTACCGCGACATCGATTCTTTCACTCGGCTATAGCAACCGATAATTACATGGTCATCTACGGCGGACGATCTGTTCCTTATAACTCATCCGATATTCTTCTTGCCTACGTCTACGAGTGCAATCAATGGATTCGATTAACTGAAGATGTGAGCATAGTTGGAAGCCTTCCGTCCGCATCGTATGCAGAAGCAATGACGATCGACCCGGATAGTAAGTTGGTGTATGTTGTCGGCGGCTGGGATGGCACTTCCCAAAGTCAAGTGCTTCAATTGTCCCTCCCGGAAGATATTTGTCAACTTTGGAGCACTGGTAAATATTCGTGCAGACACTATATGGGTTGCAGTTTTTGTGCTGTTAAACCCATTGAAGAGTTTACGTCGCGATGTTATACTAGCGGTAAACAAGATGTTTGTGACTCGTTTAATGGAACGTCTATTTACAATAATGGTGGACAATGCAACGATGCTTGGATATCGCAGCGAAACTGTTCATCATTTGAATCGTGCACAGCATGTATGTCGTTCTGGCCGACCCACGTTGAAGATACTCCGGTATGTCAATGGTGCGAAACGAAAGCTGTTTGTATAGCAGCCAAGTCCGAATGTCCTGGTAGCGATAAGGAAAGTGTCGGTGTGCTTTCTGAATGTCCAATGCCTTCTTGTGATCAACTTGCGTGCGAACAGTGTGTAGCCAACGAGGATTGTTTTTGGACCCGAACAACAACCACTCCGTTGAAGGATAGCGTGATCAAATGCCTAAGTAAGGAGAACATAAATGCGAACGAAGTTACTATACTTTCAAGCTGTCCGGCACCGTGCCATACGTTTGCCAATTGCAGCAGTTGCCTTCTCGACGAAACGATCGAGACGAACTATGAAAATCGAAAATATTGTCGATGGTCGACCTCTTTAAATGCTTGTATAACGCCCAACTATCAATCGCTGTACTGTGCTGGAGGTACGTGTGGTTTAGTTCTCAACGCTGACGAAATTGAGCATTGTCCGGAACCCTGTCACGCATATACGCAGTGTTCATCATGTTTGCGACATGCCCATTGTGGATGGTGCTCCCGTGATGGACAAGACGGCGATGGCGTCTGTACGGAAGGATCGTTGGAGAGTTTTTCGGAATATCCAGCATCGTCTACGTGCGATATTATCTATGCAAGCCGGAAAAATATCACCGAATTGGAGCCAACGGAGAAATTCACGTGGAATTATGTTCATTGTCCGCCGGAAAATGAATGCGAAAATGAACACCATAATTGCGATTCGAAGTCAGAACGATGTATCGATAATCTCAATGGGTAAGAATAATTTTTAATTTTTAAGGGAAAAGTTTTAGAGTCGCATTTAAATGGTTTCCCTGTGGAGCGTAAACCAATGTCGTTGTATTTACAAAAGTCGTTCATGGACGCATGTCAGTTTATCCTCAACGGCTCTTCCCGTCTATCAGTCATATCCATCGGTATATCCGACACTTAACCGCCTCATCGTTATCTCCCCTTTTCAGGTTCATCTCCAGGCAACGTGGTTAGCGCCTGGGGCGCGACTTATCTTCAGGCCGACCCTTTGGGATCGGCCTTCGGCACGCGCATTTCGGTCACATTGAAATGTTTTAGGGTCACACTGAAGTGTTCTTGAGATCGAAGTACATTTCCTCCGTTTGTGTGCTTTCGGCCGCGTGATCTCTTCGCAACAAGCAAAATTACTCTTAAAATAGGCATCCCTTAATCTAGTACATAGATGGATTTAATACTGACCAAGTTGCAGGTGCAGAATGTAAGCTTACAAAAGACTTCCTTATTTGGAGCATAATTCCATGAAACCATCAGACTTCGTTGCCATTCCTCCTCGCAAAATGTTAATGCGTAGCCCTGGAATTGTACAGGAGACGTTCTAATTGAGATATTAGTGACAGCGAAAACCAAATCAGTTTCAACAAACTCTTGTCTGACTATGCCTTGTGGAGCGATTGATTGCTGATGATCAAATTGTTGATTGTGTTGCCTTCGTCACGTTTTCTATCAGAAACCTGTGTGATTAAAGGTTCGACTTTCAGTAGAGGACCATCTTCTTTGAAGCAAGAAGAGCTTACGATTATCGTTTTTCTAGTATCGGAATCTATCAAACGTTGTCCATTCTCGTTAGTGAATTCGTGGGTTAACTTTGCTCAGTCTCATCGCAATTATTGCTAATTATTCAAAACTAAACAATTTTCTTTTTTTTTTAGATACCAATGCATATGCGGCGTCGGTTACAAGGCTAAAGACACAGATTGCGTTCCCATCTGTACACAGGGTTGCGTACGTGGTACATGCATCGAGCCGAATGTTTGCGAGTGTGATTTCGGTTATGTCGGAGCAAATTGCAGTATTCAATGTCAGTGTAATGGACATTCGAATTGCGTCGGTCCGGACAAATTAGATGAATGTCTTCAATGCCATAATAATACGCTTGGTGCTCAATGTGATAAATGTAAGCCGTTGTTTGTTGGAAATCCAAAAAATAATGGCCAATGCGTTCCATGTTCGACCTACTGCAACGGCCATTCAGACGTATGTGTGGCAGAGGATGCCGAATCACCCGTTAGAAACATGACAAAAGCCGAACTGGAAACATACCTAACTGAAGGTCCAATGTCGGACGCGATATGCTTGAAGTGTGCAAATAAAACGGACGGCAATCAATGTGAAGGTTGTATACTTGGAAATTTCCGCGGTTCAGACAACCACCAGGATCCGTGTCGTTCGTGTGAATGTCATGGTCATGGCGACGTTTGTGATCCAGTATCCGGCGAGAAATGCAATTGTGGCAATAATACTGTAAGTGATTCGTCGTGTTCGGAAAGTTCGAGTAAAAACTCGGCACAATTATGTTGGAGAGTACAATGTTCGAAATGTCGTGACTCGTATACCGGAAATCCTACTGAGGGACACCAGTGCTATAAACAAATTACGGTCGAATCACGAATGTGTTTCGATGCGAAACCAATTGGTAAGTTCTGCCTGTTGCGCTAAATTAACAGAAAATTTATGTAAACTTTACTTGCAGAGGAATGTAAAGTCAAGCCGCAACCTCTTCGTCCCGGACAAACTGTTTTCTTCTTTATTCAGCCGCGCTTTATGAACGTTGATATACGCATTATAATCGACGTGACTCAAGGCGAATTAGATGTTTTTATGAGTCCGCAGGACGATTCATTTATTATACATACAAACCAATCGAATGGACATCACATGCTACTGCTAGACAATCGTTACCGTTGGGTAACCGAAATCGATTCGGAACTCTCCGAACCCCTGAATATTGCTCAATCAAAATACGAATTTGAAAATCAAACATTCGACAGTAACGACGAAAAACTTTTTTGGACGCCACACATTCACAACTGTACATCACTTGGCGGTACGGGATTTTTCGTGAAAGATCAACGAGCACGAGATCTTAGCACTTATATTACGTTAAGTCAGTGTAACACATTATTACGACTGTTTGGTTTACGAAATCGATTGGTTCTGACTTTGCCGCAAAATGCACACAATCTTAGCGCAACGCGATTTTTTTTAGCATTAAAAGCAAGCACCGGATCCGATCATAGTTACGGATCGATAGTATTCCGGCAAGATCAGTTACATATCGATTTGTTTGTATTTTTTTCGGTTTTTTTCTCGTGCTTTTTCCTATTCTTGGCAATTTGTGTGGTAGCTTGGAAAGCAAAACAAGCTGCAGATATACGACGAGCACGTCGTCGGCAAGTTGTTGAACAGCAACATATGGCGAATCGTCCGTTCGCCCGAATCGGTGTTATATTAACACCCGAAAACGAAACACCAGTGCAGACGAGACGTCGCGGTCGTTCGAAATCATCGCAATTGGCTAGTGGAATTGATTTAAAGCCAGTTGCTATAGAACCAACGGCCGATAATGTTGCAGCTGTCGGGACTGTTTTCGTAAGTCTTCCAGGTAAATATAAAGCACCGATAACACTCGCTCTCGGATCCTCGTTAGTAGTATTACCGCGGCAATATCCTGCCGGTGTTCGACCTTTTTTACGACGAAGAGGATCACATCTTGCAAATCATCCGCCCAACAATAATTAAATTGTGTTGTTATTATTTCTAGATAGTTTGACATTTTTTTATATATATTTTTTTACCTTTTGTTTTTTTTTTTAGACTTTATTTTAGTGTAACTTAATTTTATTTTTACTATAAGAAAGAACCGTCAAGAGAGATTTTTCGCCCTGTTGTATAATTGATATTATTTTCTTAAATGTGATTATTATAAATGAATCTTCCGGTTTGTGGGTATATAAAAATGTAGACTAAGCTTCGATTGGCTGTTCTATGGTATCTTTGAAAAATGGCTTTGTCTGATATTTGGTTGAGCCTACAATCATTCTTACGCGAAAAGCATTTAGAAAAAAGCCGACGATTTTAGATTAGAGCACAAGTATTCGGAGTCGGAAATGAGGACCATTTAGAGTTTTAGTAGTTTCAAAAAGAGATTGAGTATAGTAAGTAATTCAACCATTTTTATGGTTTGAAGGACTTTTTTATTGATTTTATTTAACCTGAGCGCTAGGCCACGGGTGGGACCCTAACCACAGTCTCAGCATTAACCTTTTACTACTAAAGACTCAACATAGAGCCTTAACGAAAAAAAAATTACAATACAAAATCTATGGCCGCTATTCACAGTCGTCATAAAGTTGGCTCTAAGTTAAATCTGACTTTAGTGTCTTATTAATAATACGACACTAAAGTCAGCTTCAACTTAAAGCCAACTTTATGACGACTGTGAATAGCGGACAATGTGTTTATGATTATTTTGTCGTGCAGTATATAAACTCTATCTCAGGAATGAAGTCATCTAAATGAAACTGCAAAGAAAAAGGATGGCAGCTTCTAGATATCAAAAACCTATCATTTTTGACCTTTATATGATCAATTTCATTTGTAGCAGTTGAAACGAAACGAATATCCCTTCCAATTTATATTTCTTATACTGCGATACCATATGTAATATGTTCACAAAAATTGTCGATTTGAATAATGAGAAAAAATCGATGAACATTAGAATTCACTAGTAGATTAGTTGATATAATTCCGTGCAGTAGTCAGTAATAATTATTACAGATACGGTTCAAATGTGGTGGCCATATAAATTAAATTTATTTTTGCATTTACAATAATCTTAAGCGAGATATATACATGTACATATGTATATAGAAAAAGATTGTCAGTATTACTAACATTACGGCAAATTATAAAATGACAACGGTTTACTAGAAACGAGAAAATTTAGTTTATAAACTTTGCGTAAGTTGACAGTTTTTATTTAGACATTTTAGACAATATTTCAAAACTCATGCTGCAATTTTATATAGTATTTTTAGTAATAGCAATATTCAATTTGCTATGATACATCAAGCAGGATTTACGTGGTCATTTGATCAATAATATCAATTTGAAATTGAAGGTCGATATCTAGAACCTCGAATGAGGGACTATTGTGAAACTCTAGGCAACTAAATAAAAGATTTCGTTCAATTGCTTTCGTATCTGACAATAATAAATATCAATGCAATAAATTATAATCGTTAAAGATTGATCGCATTTAAATTCACATCAGTAGAGGTGCTCTTAAACGAGCGATTTAAAGTGCTCAATTTGCAGCAATATTCGTCAATTTTGACGTCACCAAAATACGAAGCAAAACACAGCAACAGTAGCAACAGGTGATGTGGTTAAACGTTTCATCAACTCATTCCTGAATTCAGCATTAGGGACTTACACGAGCAATTCATGAACAACACGAAAGCAAACTTGACAAGCAAATCTATAACTTAAAATAAAACATGGAAACATTTGAATTCCAACCCATTATAACGCGAAACAAATAAATGCAAAACTAAAAAAAAAACTTGACAATTTAATTACCGAACGAGGACAGTTGCTCGGAATTTTCAAAGTCAGTGGAACGACTGTAGTGCGAACAATACAATCTGTGAAAACATTGTCACATTGCCGAAATATTGCCGAAATATTGCCGCAACTAGCATGATATTGCCCTGTATTGATCCACTAGTTAGTGGAGTTTTCAGAATAGTCGTCGGACAATCAATTGCTTAAAAAATTGCTCGTGTAGAGAGTAGAAAGAAACCACTGCAAAAAACAAAATTCACAGAAATATTGTCAATATTTTTTTCTAAACATGATATCTGTTCGTTTCACTCCTGTTTAGTTTCTCATAAGAGATTTTCCTTCTCCCGCACAATATCAGTAAAAAATATTTGCATTCGTCATGTAAACTAGACCGAACGAATTTCCCGATACGATTTTTTGTATTTGGGCTTTTAAGAAATTTTTAGTTATAGAATAATTAGTTATAATTACTCATAACATTTTCAAAAATATCATAATGGAAAATCTTCAGAGATGTGTAGTTTTAATCTATAAAGCAAAAAAATTCATTTTATTATCTCAAAAATTCATTTTATATCTCAAAAATTCATTTTTCTTATTATTATCAATTAAAACTACAAATATGTAGAGATCTTATGATTTCTGAAAATGTTATAAATGACGATTATATCTACTTTTTCAATTACTAAAAATTACAGAATAAGCTGAAAAACACAACGGAAAATTCGTTTACCGTGTGCATAAGCCGGCTATAGACTTATCGCGTTTCGCCTATTTCGCGTCATTCACGACTTTCTCGTGAATATTGTGTAGATGTTTTTTTTGGGTTTCTCGCGTTTTACTATTCGCGTTTCATGAGTTTTCTCTATTGGAGGCGGTTTTTTGACGACATCAATGGGTTTTGCTTGACAAAAAAATGTGCGAGACGATTTTTTCGTGACTTTCTCGCGAGTTTCATGCGTTTTGTGGAACAAGCCTAAAAATTCGTGAAATGTGAAAAACAAAAAATGCGGGAGAAGTCTGTAGCCGGCTTTAGATTACATCGTATACGAACTAACCTATAACAACTCTTTCTATATCAGTTTAATTTAGTCTTGCTTGTTAACGCTTTACATGCGAATTTGACATGAAAAATAATTAAAATCGGTTTATAATCTGATTGCGATGAAAAACAATTTCAGAGAATTTTGTCCACTAAGACAGTTTTGCGAAAAAGACTAAGGCGCGTCTGGAATCTTTTCAAAAATCCAGAAACATATTTGTTAAAAAAATTTATGAAGTGCAGCTTGGAAGCAGGTTGAACATTGTTTTACTTCAACTAGTCTAATATTATAAATACTCAAGAATTTATCAATCTGAAAGATATTCTTCCTTTCATGTAGTTTCAAAAGTAGGTAGTAGCTGTAGCACGTTAAATGATGGTACTATGATTGCTATCTAAGCAAATCATTCCGCCAAAAAAATACTATGACGGAATTTGGAATCTTAACGCGTGCAATTTAAGTGCGTAAAATGGAAAATAATTTCATAACAAGTCACTCACTTTTCTGTGTGTGACTAACATTTTGAAATCAGTTCATATGAGAGGATGAAGAGTGACCTAAGCCACATTGCATTTTTTGATGCTTATACTTTTTCATTTTGACCACAATAATCACATCTTTGTGTTCCAAGCTTATTTATTCACCCTAATATCAGTATACATTGCTTGACAATATATCAAAATGAAAACTATTTCTTTTTGAGAGTAATTAAGCAAGTTTTCAAATAACGTTAAAGTTTAGAGTCCGATGTCTCATTTCCCAGCATTGTCGGTTAGTCAACTCTTCCACTGAACCAGTCAGATAAAAAATGGTTTTTGGTAGGTCATACAAACAATCTTCGAGAAGTAGACAAAAACTAATAAAGCGCTAGAACCAATCAGCAATTCATTGAGGTATCGTCTGAATTTTTAAAAACGCAGTAAATATAAAGTGACGACAACCATAATATGGTCCTAAAATTATGCAGTCAATATTTTCTCTTATATTCCTTCAACACCGTTTAGCTATCTTTGATTTGCTAACAACGAAATAAATAAAAATTTTGCAGAAAATTTGTCCTAACTAAAGAGTATCTATTTTTTTACATTAAACTATAAGCCAATATCAGACAAAGTCACTAGTACCTATCTCAATAAAAAAAATACTTCGAAAATAGGGTAAAAAGAATCCTACACTAGCTATAAAACTCTTTTTATCACATAAAATAATTGATTAGGTTTTTTGTAGATAATGTATTTGGTTGTGTCACTACCACCATAGTAAATATCCATGTATAAATTTAAATTTAAGTTTAAGAGACAAAGAAAAAAAACTATGCAATTATAAAGACAAAATAGTTCATACTGGAAATTAAATAAATAGAAATACAAAAAAAAATACAATCTGTAAATATTGTTTGGTCTCATGGAATTGGTATTATCGAACCGTAGAATTGTACATAATAATAAAGTTATGATTAAGAAAAATGGAAACTAATACTTAGTTCTACAAAACTAATTGTGTAGGACTACAACAGTGAATATGTTCTATATTGAGAACATATATTTTTAGTAATATTTTATTATGCAAATTTGAATGACTTTTTTTTTTGTTAATAATCCTTGAATTAAGACACTATTGAAACTCAATTACATAATAAAAATATTTACATAAATTTCAATTACACTGAAACTGAGAAGAAACTCTTGTACTATTGAATGAGAAAGTACTTTGACTGAGTGATATGACAGCTGTTTACTACTAAACAAACTAAAAAAAATAATAATTTAAAATTTAAAAACAAAATGTATATTAGGTGTACAGTATTGAAATTATGTAGTTTGTATGTGTGTTTGTATAATGCACAAAACATTGTATACTGAAAATTGGAATAAAAAAAAAAGAAAAATTCTATGAAAATGCAATTTTTGAATAGCTAGGTACTTAAAATCCTATTTACCGTTACTAACTTTTTCAGCGCATCTACTTTTTGTCTCGAAATGAATGGTTTTGTGAATTCATCGAACATCGCAGGTTAACAATATATTGTTGAGAGAATTTCGAGTAAAACTTAATTCGATTAAAATCAATAGAAAAAAGATCACTTTATTTGTTCGATTTCAATAATCGCACCACTGGCAAAGCGTTTTACACGACGAATTTTGGTGTCTGTCAGTTTAGTCGCGGTTTTCTCAAAACGTTATTTTTCAAATCGGTAGACAAAATATCTAGAAATCTATCGAACGGATTCCTTTGAAATTTGGTAAACTTATTCAGTACTCATGTAGACACTTTACAAACTAGAATAATTGTGGTTCATCAAGCCATTTCTTTTTGTTTAACTGAAGTTGTCGTAAAAAACACCAAATTTGACGATAAAGAGTTCAACAAGTTTTAAATTTTGACAATCCTAGCTCCGAAACTAGTTCAAGCTTCAAAGATTAAAATGCCGTTTGATTTTTTTATTTGAGATAAACAGAACGCTCGCAATCGTGGTAACCGAAAAAAAGGTTTTTTGAAAATGGGTGGCTAAGTTGGCAATAAGGGAAAAAAAAATTCGGGCTGAAAAATTTTTAAAGTGTGCTAAAAAAATGTGCATAATTATGTGGTAAAAATTTAACAGTTGTATCTTTATTTAGTTCGCCAAAAACATTCCCAAGAAAGGGTAAAAAAAGAGCCTTCACACGGAATGACACCCTCAAGGCATACGATGGGCCTAGATACAAAATTTTTAAGATGGGTGGGTGGTGGAGTGTATGAATGGGTGGGTGGTGGAGTGTATGAATGGGTGGATTACAATATTTTCTGAACCAATTGTACCAGGAAGATAAAACTTGGTTTCTGTATCTAGAATTACAAATGGAGTTCATTCATTGTAAAATTTTTAAGGACGAAGCAATTTTTCAATAAATTAAATTTGTATATCTCAAGAACTGTATTAGACATGATATTAAAAATTCTAGGCACAGTACACTTCTAGTTTTAGTTTTAGGAAGGAACGCAGTGCTGAGCCACCGCGCACACTAGGCATCAAAAGTCTCGTTTGTCACCAAACACCCCCTAAACAGCCCAGATCCCTACAGAACTTGATTATCTTATCCTGTCCTATCGACTACCCGCTCAGTCGCTACACATCCCCTAAACAACCAAGATCCCTAATGAACTTCAGTAGCTTTTAATACCCTATCGAACTAAGGTCCTCCAAATTTTCAAAGAAAAGACTGCCCAACCACCTCAGTTGCCTCCTTGCAACCGCCTGAACTTAGACAAAATCTGGGTGATGTCGTCCTCGGCATATAGGTCAAGGCAATACCTGCACACGTCAGAGTCAGAGATCATACGATACGCAAAGCATGATTTCCGAGCAAGCAGTGCCCTGTGACCTCCAGTGCCAGTACACCTTTAATGCAGAATAAAATTTTAGAGATGCGGGTGTAGGGATAGTAGGAGGTGGTGGAAAGGAAAAAATTCCGATTTTTTTGTCAGAAACTGCAATGGGTATAAAACTAATAATTGACAACAATATAGAGCTCACTAATGGGACACACTAGACAAATAATAACGGGTAAATAATAACGGGCAAATAATAACGGGCTAACAAGGTACAAGGGTCGGAGTGGTTTTTTATTTCTCAGAAACGGCTTATGGTAGAAAGTTGAAACTTATTACATACCTAAAAAAAGATCATATTGTATGAAAAGGTCTATGAAAAAGCTTTTTTTTCACATTTTCGCAGATTTCGTTATACATATCTTTTAACATAGACATGTCTAGTTATCAAATTAATTTTACTTCTACGGACTCTATATGCGTGCCAAGAAATGATTTTCCAAATTGTTCGATATGCAACCACTAAGAAAGTGTAAAGTGGTTGTGCACATTTTCACGAATTCCGATATATTTCTTAGGTCTAATCAAACATAAGCATTTTTCGATATGAAACCCACTCCAAAGAATTGGAATCGCCTCCGTCATTCTTTAAAGAATTCTTGTGGGGTCTTCTTAAGTCCTTTTTACTTTCCATTTTTTATAAGTTCAAGTTTATTGCCATAGGTACAATTTAACAAATGTAGTCACATAGAAATCATTTATAAACTAGACAATAACACCGATTCCAATTTATAAGTGTGGCGGCATAATAAGTACCTTTAACTGTACTTTTACTTTTATGAGTCCGCTAGTGGCAGTGGTAAAAGGAGGCTATTAATTTTAAATTAAAGTGCTTCTAAATCTATCCAAGGCGAAGGCATATTTCTTTTAAATTTCACTCAAGAAATTCAAATTCCCACTCACTATAGTGCGAAAGCTTGTTCATGTGTCGTTTGGAGTAGCGTGGAGCCACACCAAAGCCCAATAAAGCCTTTGCGATTACCTGACGCAACGTTATTCTGTCTTTTTCGAAAAACAACTCGGCTCTCTGGCGATTTTCACCTGTGTGCTGCCCTATAGCGTTTAATTTTTATTGGCTTCAGCTTCAGTCACTGGAAGAAGCTCAACCAACGCTATTGCTCTAAAACGAAATGAATGTTGCCGTAGTCGGTTTAATGACGGGTGTGTTCTGTGTGTTGCTATGCTAACGACCTAAAAAAGTTTTATTTTGTTGTTTCGTGATAATTCGCGACCAGGTAAATTCGAAAGGGTTCGTACATTCTGTGCGCCGTTCTTCGACACTTCCTTGAGCTTGACTTGGTGGAGAAGAAGTGCGGCTTCGATTTGCTTCGCCCTTGGGATGTTTACCACGTAATCAACTCGGGTCATTACAACACCGTTGGAAAGATACGTAAAATAGGAGCAAGTTACGCGCGGTGTGCTCTGTTTGTTCTTCGCTGGCGATTGACGGTATAGTGCGTTCGGTATACGACGAAACTTCCCCAAAACCGTTTGTCGAGGTCGGATTCTGGTCCAGATTTGGCTGTTAGCCAGTTTTGAAACATCCAAAGAAAGGGCAGTAAAAAAAATATCGAAATGAGCGCTACGGTAACCGATGAACCGGATCACGCTATTGTCGAAAACAATGGCATCGAATTGTCGTCGGTCAAAAAGAATTCCCATGCCGATTTCAATGGTTCCGGTGCAGTGAGCAATCACCCGAGTGATTCTATTAAAAGTGATACGAGCGCTGCTTCCGATTCCGATCGACACACAGAAAATATGAAAAAAACAACGCAGTGGGTGCAGTTCGACGATGACGACGAGAAGAACGAAACGAGCGGCAATTTCCCAGTCGAGCCGAGCGTTGTTCCAGCAGCTAGCAAAGTTGCGACAGTGACAACCGTAGACATAACACCTCGTTCACCTGTACAGGTAAGAAAGAGAAAATTTTTTAATTTTTCTTTTCAACTTTCCATCTAAACGTACCGATCCGCAATGGAATAAATGTGAAGAATTGGGCTATACATCCAATTAGCATAGATGAGCGATTTAATTTCCGAAGTCGGTTCGTTTTGGGACGGAACAGGTTTCCGCTTTGCACGCTGTCCGCATATACCCACCCGCCGCCATCCATCACATTTATACGAATTTTTTTTTGGTCGAAGAAAATGTTCCGCGAGGTTTATTGCTTGGTAAAAAAACAACAACAAGAACTATTTACTGCATACCTCGAAAGGTAACTGTTATGACTCACTTATATCGTTGATGGTCTTGTAAATGTGGGAGAAAGGCGTCTGCCCCTTTCCGACCGAATGCCAGAGGAAAGTTCTGTTCGGATGGGGCAAATAGTAGCACAACGGAACCGTTTGAAAAAGTGGGTGAAATTCTCTTGCATAGCGCAGCAAAGTCTGCATTCTTTTTAACTTGGGGAGCACGACACCTGCTTGAGTGCTTGACGATCAGCTGATCAATGAAAAATGGTGAAGGTATAGGTATACATTGTAATCACCTTAGGATCGAATTTAACTCTGTTTATTATTTTTCGATAGATCTGATATTAGCCCGTTACCATTCCATATCTAACACCCACTAAAATTGAACATTAGTTTTGGCAAACCTACTTTCGGTGATAGTATGACTCTGACTATCAAGGTAAGGATCCAGGAGGTCCAGCAATATTTGTTCAAAGCGACTACAGTTTCAACTCAATTGAAACGGACACTTAATGTCTTCCTTTCAATTAACAGGAGACATTAAAATAATTGCTACCTTTTATAAATTCTATTAAGAAGTATCAGTTGCTCTTATTCTGCAGATAGCTGGATCAGCTGTACTCCAGTCACCTCTTCCATTTGGAGAAAGGGAAAAGGGATCCTCCAAAACTCATAATTACAAAATTCAAAATCAACCGAATTCATTAGTTGGCAAAAATCAAAGTCAAATCAATCTCAATCAAATCAAAAGAAACTACAACGCTATCTAGTATGTAGTTCATTATTTTCAATTGCCTTTCTGTAGCCTCATTATAATTAGTACTATTTCTTCAAAGTAGTCTGGGTGGTTTAGTGGCCAGAGCACTTGCCTTGGGCACCTGGTACCAGGTTTGAATCTGCTTCGCGACAAGTAATTTTCGAGAATGTGATTGGGTGCCGGACTGACTACCAATTCAATTCACTCAGTTAAAATCAGGGTAATAATCACGGACGAGCGTGTGGCTGACCACTTCACCTCCTAGTGTTCCGTTGGTCTCGTAATGAGGTAGCTCTAGCATTACTTCAAGGCCTAGGCCCGATATAGGCTGGAGCGCCATTGATTATTATTATTATTTCTGCAAAAGCGACAGTTGATCCAAAATTTAGTATGACAATGTAGTTTAATTTTCGCAATTTCGTTTGAACTCTAAAAATATAGGTATTAAAGGAAAATTTAAAATTGTTAAAATATTTCGCCCAGACGGTTTTTTTTTTAATTTTAATAATAACATGGGGTATACAATATAGCCATAACTCCTTAAGAATTAAATATTGTTTACCGTTGAAAAATAAATTGAAAACATCTGTTTCTTTAGATTTAAAAGTTCCATATTTAAAGAAATTTCAGAAATGCACTACTTTTGTGATAACTTATGAAAAAGCCAGGAAAAACCGAAGACTACTAGCGGATCATACTTGCCATTAGAGATGGGTCGTTCAGGAGTGAACTGTTCCAAAAGAACACTTCATTGAAGTGAGTCAGTGTGAAGTAATTCACTCCTTTTGGTGAAGTGCAGGACAGGTGACAAAAGACGTACTGTCGAAACAAAGGAACGATTAGTTTTAAAATACTTTACAAAGCTCTGCCCTCCTTTTTTTGTAGGTCCTCATTAATGTACTGACAGATCGAGGGTATGAACACTTCCGGAAGTAGTTCAGTTAACTCGTTCCTTCAAGTGAGTGACTCGGTGTAAAGAACTTCACTCAAAGGAACTGCTTTGCCCATCTCTACTCCCAATAGCGGTTCCCTCACAACATTTTCTTAGATATATACTTTTGACTTATGGTGTGGAAAGGGGTTTTACCAAACCTGCAAAATTGGAAGGTAAATTCATTCAAGCAGTAGGATCAGAAGTATATCCGTATACTTCTGATCCTCGCGTTTTGCTGATCGTGATTTTTCGTTCTTAGTTCACCTTTCGAAAACGTAGTATACGATATCTCCTTCTGGCTACTTCTGAAATACTCTTTCTTGTAGCACTTACAAGGGAACATTCCCAAGTATCCCACGTCGATTTTAAATATTTTCGTATATGGTATGTTGCAGAACTCGAAAATCTAAGGGACATGTATTTTTTTAATCGGCAGTAGTGAGCATTTAAAGAGTGAAACACCACCACCCCCCCTCCCCCCCTCCCAAAGTTGGGAGTACAATCGACCGAAATTTCGATTTCCGTAGAAACACTCAATTGATTTCAATGGTACTTGGCAAGAATATATATCGTGTCAGCACGATTAAAAAAAAATATAGTCTGACAAGAGTGCATCCCCATAAAGAGGCATCCCCATAAACGGGTGAACCATCCTTGTATAATTACTCGTTTCTTGTAAACGAATGAGCCCATTAAAAAAAACAAGTGGACGTTATTTTTTTTCGTATGAATCATTATGGTTCATATTTGTCACAAGAATGGTGTCGTGGAAGAAGTGTTTGAGGCAATGAGTTTTTAAGAATCATATTGGAAATAATCGGTCGATTATTAACTCAGCTTTGTAGGGGTGTTTCACCCCTTAAATGCTTATGACTGCCGATAGTAAATATAAATACGTGTCCCTCCTACTTGGGAATGTTCCCTTGTTAATACACCTTGAACACGGTTACTAATAGTTTGAAGTCTGTGAATTAGATCATAATTGCAACCACTTGTTTAATAATATAGTAATATTATAATAGTAATTGAAATTGAAGTAATAGAAATTGACTGATTCCATTCAATAATGGATTCAAAGTAAAATTCCGTTTTCTCTGTTTTTTTCTCATTTCTTCAGTTGCGTTCACATTGCATAGGTGTGGTTAAAAATGCTCACAGATTCTCAACTCAACAAAATCCATATACACTTATTGCATTCTATTCGTCACAAGAAATTTCAATCTCCTTTTATAAGCCATAGTTTCACCCCTCCCTACAAATTTTTTATGGGCATGCATGTTTAAGTATACCCCTTAAGTATGATAATTAGACCTTAAATTTAATTGAGAATAATAAAACTAAAATAAAATATTAATAAAAACGGCCAAGAATGCGGTCAGCTTCTCCAAACCAAAAAATTAATATTCTAAGAATGATTCGTTTCCACACCATTCACGTGCGTGGCTACTTTCAGTATAAGTTTGAGCTTATTAAATGAATTTTGTAGATACATTAAATTCAATTAACACCTGAATCTAAACACACGCGCTTTTATTGTATAGCTTAAGAATTTTATTATAATAATGTAAGATATGTCGGTACCTGTGTATGTATTAACTATTCATATCTCTTCAAGGTGTATATTTTTTCCATTTTATAAATTTAACACGATAAATCATTTGAGTGCATTTTTATTATGGTTTTATTTAATGTATTCTGAAAATACATGTGCAAATTTCAATAACCAACTTATCAATTTGCATTAGAATAAGTTGTTACGAGTCAAGATCTCGGTTCAATGATGAGGTACGATAAAAAAAAATATTCTCTACATTAACCAGTAAATAAATTGATAAATAAATATAGGTACGACAAGTTGATCAATTTCGTCTAATGACTCCTCTAACAAACGAATACAATGCATACATGTGACGTGTTACAATTATTGCGATGTTATCATAAAAAGTTTCGAAAAGAAAATGTTATATTTAGGTTATTGATTTGTCAGTACATAATCAATCAGCCAGTTTCATTGAAAAGTAAACTAACTCCTCATTCTCTCCTCTTAATTTTGAAACAACATATCGTGACTGATTCTTTAGCGCTTTAGCTGGTAGTATAGAATTTATTGCCATCAAAATTTCAGAAGTACTTAGGTAACACATTTAGTAAGTTTTTATCGAGAATGGAACTTTTACGTGCGGTAATGCTACGTCAGAGGAGCTTCTACACGATATATACCGGCTGGCATTAATTGCTACCTTGATTATTGCCATCGCGGGCATGTCAGTTGAATGAACTGTTTCATTATCAGGTTACATTGAATTTTCGAAGGATGTATCATATAGTTATCCGAAAAAACCTTACAGGTGGTGATATTGTCGAAGTTTACTCAATAAATAATTTCCGGAATCGAATTTGATTACTGCGAATTATAACGGGTCAAGTTTAGCATAGTTCCATGCTCTAAAGATCACCTCATATTTAAACCAATTTGGTTGTTCACTAGAATATTTATTCGACCCACTAATTAGAGAAATATTTTTGAGTGCAATAGATGAAATCTAGCCAACAGCAATTTTATTGTTGCCTTACGTATTTAACGAGAATAGAATTTTTTTGGTAAAGCTAGTTTTTTTTTTAGTGTCTAGAGAAGTTTTACAACTGGAATTGATCGTTCGATTGACTATTGCCTTTGAGGACGTTTAGTAAAGTGGCCGAGAAACTATTGTCTTTTAACTACGTGATAATCAGGTGAAATATATAGCCCAAGATACTTGTAAAATTGGAAGGAGTTATTGCCTTATATATAACGTCATAGCAAATGGCGCCCAACGTGGGTGTAATATAAAAATATGCAAGAGTCCCGGGGGAGAAATCCCATTCTTCAATGGCAGTTCCTACAACTACTGGATTCTTCGTGTTGGGTGGATAAGATATCAAACAGCTCGGTAGAAAGCTGAAGAGAGTAGAGATTTACAACCGATCCATTGTTTGCCTTGCACCATCCTGCGGTTATTTGCACCTTTTTTTAAAGTCGAAATAACAACTACAAGGCCTACATTTACAGCACGTAGAACTAGTTAGTCATTGCAGCTTAATTAAACTATTTTGATATGCTCGGTATTACGTTGAATTATTTTTATCTTGTTGTTTTTCGCTTTATTTGTAATAAACAATATTTCCCGGTAAGACATCTCTCCTCATGAATAATGTGGATACAGATACACCTCAGAAGTGAGAGAAGAAATTCATAGAATTTTTGATAAACGCAGCGAAAAATTTGGTCTCGGTGGTGTAGTGGCCAAGTGTGAAACACACATTATAGCTACGGCCTTATCACCTGTGGTCTAATTAAAAAAAAAATATATTTGAGCAGTAACAGTACCTCAGATGGAGTCATATTTACATTGAAGAAAAGAAAAAAAATTTTATATGTAAAAAACACTTCATTATAAAGCAGATATTTTTTTATGGAAAAGCTTATCTGCCCAACCTTTTTACTACACTTATAAACGAGAATGACATACTGTCGAAAAAATTGGATCAAAATATTTCAGCTAACTATTTTACTGCATTCACCACCAGCAGAGTCTAAAGCTAAGACTGTATGCCATCCTGTCATAAATTTGACGAAAAGTCCAGTCAATTTTTTCCGTCATAATAAACCTTGTGCAGAGCAAATTAAATAATGTGACATACAAAAATTTGACGATTCTACCTCTTGACTGTATTTATCAGTGATATCAAATATTTGACATAGTGCCATACAATAGGCGTGTTTTTTGTTCTTTATCCAGTACAGAGCAGGTTAGCGAAATGCGAAAACAACAACAAAGCGAGAAGAGCAACTACACTACCTCAAACGGTGGTGCAGCTATCCTGGGTCATGAAAAGTTCAAAGCTCAAAACTCCTATTCTACTCTAGATAAAGTCGCAAAAAAAGCACGCCTAGTGTAATAAAGGCTTAATACTAGCTTATTATTTTGGAGGTGAACTACTTATTTCAATATTTGACTATTTTTACTCTCGAATAGTGTAATCGTAAATTTTTTTATATTCCCAATAGGGAAGAAGGTTTATTTCAGCAGGACATTATCTAATTTATTTTTTATTTGTAATCAAAAGTTTGATATAATGATGGCATACAGTCTAATACAAGCTGGACGAATTTGAAATATTTAAATCGACTTGCATGTGTGAACGAATGACTTACTATATTAAAGAGTTAAACAAAAAATAAGAGCTACCGTATAACAGCGCTGCGGATTTCATCAAAACGATAGCCGACAGAATATGACAAATAACTTTGTCATGCTTTGCACTTGAACGAATCTCCATACGACAATAAGATTTAATTCGCTTAAATTTTAATATTGATTTCATTGTGCAAATCTCAAATGAATGCAATGAATGTAATTGTATCTATTTTTATCGACAAAAAAATGTTGAGGTTTTCATTTAACATTTTTCAAGTACAAATTTCCATCTAAGTGACTGTATATGGAAAAACTACAACGTAGACAATATAATAACATTTTCATTGCAATTGTTGCAATAATATACAAATTATTAATCACTTCTTCTGAGCATGACTAAATGCAGGGCACAGTATAAACAAATAATATAATGTACATACTCGTACGTATCAGTCATAACATTTGTCACTATCAATACACTTATGGCGTAAATTTATCAATTTGACCTAGGTAGGTATAAGCTTAATAAATACTTGCTTTGATATAATCAGACATTTGTTATGTAAATAAATAAAAAGATTCGTATTACGAATTTAACTTCAAATGATAACGATTTAACTTCTGTACTAATTACATGTTAATAATATAAATGAATAAACAGAAGATAATTTCCGTTTTTCTTATCTTAAAATTATGTACCTGTACATGCATAACTGGAATATTTGCCGGCTTCAAATAAGCTAAGTAAACAAATTTCTTAGCAGTCACGAGATACTCATATGTTATCTAGTTTATTCCAATTTATTTTGCAAAAGAGACCTCTGTATGTAAATTAAAATAAACTCAATACTTTGGCATGAATCACTACAATAGGTATTTGGGTACTTTTGAATACTAGTATAATTGCAATTATTTTGCCAAAATGAATGAGTGACTACCTCGTGACTAAACTAATTGTAATTATCATATTATTCGGGTGATTAGTAACTAACCTGCAGGGTCTTAAACGGTAGTTAGTAGTTTCTGTTAAGGGTCTCTACAGATTAACCAAACTATGTATTTATTTATATACTGGGTGATCTACAGAGATGTGTTTAAATTTACCGTCACACCCAATATGCGGAGTGTTACATTTAAATATTGAAATTTTGCACAGTATTCAACAGAATTTTATACGCTCAGTCTTATTCGAAAGATGTAGAATTCCTTTTGTTCTAACGGAATTCTAAGTTCCGAAAACATGCAAAATTCTATAGGAACCTTTTTGTTGCTCTTAAGTTCATTAAATAGTAATTCATTCGGAACTTAGTGAGTAACTATATTGTGGATTCCAATTCAGAAACAGTACTGTAATTCCGTAAGATTTCAATTCCTATAATCGATATTGCCAATGAGTTTGGTATTATTTAATTTGCTGCACACGAAAAAGTTTGGTTAAATTTTTGTATAGTTGTTTTTAGTCAAATATTTGAGTACTGCATGACATATCGTGTAATACAAGCTTTAGGAAAGAAATTTAAAAATCTGCCAACTAATTAGGAGCGGGATATTTATTGTATAGTGCCATTAGAAGACTGGGAATAAAATTTATATAAACATATGCCTGTTTTCATACCATTTGTGGGGTTCAAAAAAAAATTTTCCAGCTGTAACAATAATACCAATTTTTAAATCCTAATGATATCTAAATAATTATTTTACGATTGTATGAAAAATACTTCGAGTTCTTAAAATGCTCGTTTATTGTTTAGCAAAACGGAAAAACAATTTAAAAAACAAATTTGTAAAGACGGCTATTAAAAATTATTATTTTTTTTATATTGTGTAATCTTATTAGTCGCCTATTTGCTCTAGCTAAAGCTACGAAGTTATCCTTTAATCTAAACCATTTTCGCAATTGTGCAATTCTTTTTTATAATAAAGTGCAGCTGAGAAATTAAGAAATACAGGTGTAATGGTCTGTAGAGGAAATATTTACATAGCATTATTTGTCACAAACATGAGACCGAGTTGAGCTCATATTACCTATCATGAAAAAATGTTCTTTCGTTACTGACTTGAATTTTGAAATATGCGGCTTTGTTATCGATTTGATTTATTATTTTTGTTTTGTTATTATTTCTTTCACTCTACATAATCTTTAACAATAGCTCGTTTGTAAGACACAAACATATTGTTTACGACAGGTAATCTATTTTAGTATAATAAAATAAATAATTTTTTTTTGTTATAAATTTTTCCCATCAAATTTAGTTTAATGCTGTATTTAAGGGGTGTTTTCCACTATAATGTTCTATTACTTTAGTAGTTATTAACTATTTCAATGTAAGTAACAACAATTGCAATCAAAATTCTAAAAACTGGGTGCTTGAAACCTCGAGAATGCGTTGATCTACAATGCGATAATTTCATGTAATTCGGGCAAAAAGGGAGAGTAAAAAATAAATCATTCCACTGCTTCGGGTAGCTTACATACGTGCAAAAGTTCATTAAAAAATGTGGTCAAAACGAATGTCTTGCGTGTAATTAGTACACACATTACTCAACTTAATATCTCTCCGGAATTAGTTAATATTTACTTCGTTACACGACAATGAAGTATAAATACAAAGGTGTTAATATTAATTTTAGGCTAGTGGCTGCTTGCTGGTAGATTATAATTTTCCCAAAAGAATTTAATTGTAATATTGTGTAGAATAGTAAATATACGAGGGTAAAAGAACAAAATTTTGCTATATTAGGAGATGTTCGATACGCGCGTGATGCAGTCAGAAAATAGTCTATAGATGCGACGCGATTGGAGCGGTGCGATATCACTCATTACATTCAGTAACATATGTTCTAATCAGCATTGTATCACGGGCGCGAGTCGCGATCAATATGACTTCAACTTAACGATTTATAGGATAGTCATTAGAATTGGAAGGTGGACATAAAGGCGCTTCTCTGTTTTCATGAAGCAGTAAAAACTCTTGAATCATGATCTTTGGCGCTATTTAATATACGTTTGGAATGATGAAGCGAGCTTGTACGCTTCGAAAATTAATTATTAACGTTTGCCTATGAAACTACACTAATATAAACTACAAGTGCCGTATATTTTAATTTGAAAAAAAGTTGAAAAAATAGTAAAATTAAAATTTTTTTCTCAGAAATAAATTTCAGATAATTTCAACTTCATTTAAATTTCTTTACAGAACAACAAACCATCACCATCAACATCATCAAACGTTAATCCAGCTGTTTTAGCAACAGAAAGTGTACACATAAATTTAAACAATACTTCAGGTAGTCCACCGAAAAATAGCAATACAATTTCATCGCGACTAAACGATGCACCAAAGAAAGCAAGCGTACCAATTAGTATACCTCCGGCAGCTTCAGATGTTGGTCAAATGAGGACAATAGAACTATCTACTGGCCGCGTTCGTGAAGGATTCGGTAACGAATACTGTGCTTATAATAATTTTACTAAAAATTAATACAAATTAATAATATTCCAGCTAATGGTGATGTGATTGTTACACTGTTACCTATTAATACAAAATGGCCTTGGATTACTCCAGCCGTTTTCCGTCCAGAATTGGTTCCTGAAGAGTTGATGGCACAAGGACTTACGGTAAGATTGTTAATAAATTTTTTTTTTTTAAATTTTATTACTTAAAGATTTTTCTTGCGAATAGTTTCTTTCAAAAATTCTTCTATAGAGTTCATAGAACAAAATATATATACTTGTAAATAATACAACATCTGAACATTTTCTTTTATAATTCGAAAAAAATTAGTCATTATGGTGGTTCCTTCGTCCAATTTGAACTATCTTTTGAAGGTCTTCAACATAGTTTTTTTTTACCAGGGGATAGATTGTCAGCATATTACCCAACCCCCTAAACTTTACAAAATATATTCCTTACTGCAATTTAATGTTCATTAATTTTAATTGCTTATTATGGTTCCTGTAAAATATTGCTCCAAACCGCTTAATTTATTTTAAATGTAAGAATCAAGATACTTTCTTTATACAATTTAAAAAATATATAAATGTAAGCTTTTTAGCTAAATACGTTCTCGAGTTCGATTGGATGCAAGGACCCAAATCAAAGCAAACCTTTTAAACCTTGTTCCCTAAATATTAACATCTTATTGACATTATGAATAAAAAAGGTTTGGATTGTTGATCTCAATCGAAGGAACAATTATTCTAAATTATTGGCAACAACAATAATACAATAATTTTTTGACCGTCGAGCCTTATGTTTCCGATTTTTACTATTTTACATATTTATTTACTTTTCAGTTGACCGTAGAAGAGTATGTTAATGCTATGGAAACTCTTGTGAACGACTATAGATTCACGCTGTACAATGTATGCTATAAAAGAGTTTTAGTTTGTTGGATACTCTTTGCTTTTTGTGTCCTACTAGCGTTATTATTTTCCGGATTGCAAGGAATTGCGTTATTTTCGCTGGGCGTTGGCTGGCTATTCTTAAACGCCGCCGCAATATTTCTATGCATGTGGATCAAATTGAGATTATCGCGTGGTCTTGAAAAATGCTTAGCTCGTGTAAATAAGCAACTAGTTAGACACAAAATACTTTTAGTCCTCGACGATCGAGGACGAATATCCTGTCACAAAGTCAATTTGTGTTTCCTTTATTTCGATCCAGCACAATGTATAGCGTACTTGAATGACTATATCGAGCGTAGCGAACAGAACGGTTCAACAATTCAAGCCGGATGGGAGGCACGTTTAGATTTGGATGTTAGCGATATTGTTATACAAGGCAGCAATCCAACGCGACTTTCCCGAAAACAGGTAAGCAAATAATTTTAGAAATTTTTCAATTTTTTTCAAACTACCTTCTTTAAATCGTTTGATGATCAATTCAATAATATTAAATTTGAAATATAATTAGGCAATTGCTCAAGAGATACTCTTGAGCTATCTACAGCGTTGGGGTAAAGACTTTTTGAGACGACGTCTTGATTGGACTGTTAATGAAGCTGGTACTCACGAGATGCCTAGACATTTAATGTCGTCGATTTGCCCTTGTCAATATGTTGAAGAAATTTTAAACAATAAGATTAAAACACAATTGAAACGAAACTGTTGTGGCCTTATTAATATATGTAAAGATTTTTGCTGATTGTTAGAAATTTTGGACAGTAGTTGTTACAGAAATAGTTTTTATCTATAAGATTTAAAATAGTTGAATATTATATATTACATATATATTTTTTTTAAATTACATTTTAACCGTAATGTGTCAAGAAAAGTAAAATAGAATTCGATAATCTTCGTATAATCTAAACGTAAATTTTATAAAACAATTTTTAATATCGATCTCGTGAATCTGTTTTTGTGTTAGCTTTCGTCTTATATCATAAAACATTCTTAATTTTTGATTTTATAGTGTGCATAGGTTAGCATTCGTACTCAGATGGGCGATAAATAATTTTGTTACAAATTTTGCGAATTAATTAAAGTTTGCATTGAAAGCAAGGCAAATATTTTTGAAGTGACACTAAAAACGACAGTTTCGTACAACAGCAAAGTTCTGCCAATGACATGCTCCTTGTAAAAGGGTTGTATCTATTTATTTTCACGAATTCCGCAATATTCCTTAGGTCTGATTAGATATCGAATAATATATTTACTTTTTTTATATATTCGCCTAAAAACCATTTTCAGCATTTTTGCCTATCAACACCTAAGAAAGTGTAAGAGAGTTGTACACGTTTTCACGAGTTCCGTTACATACATATTTCAGGACCCCCAAATAAATGCAAAGAGTATGGTATCCCTTTTCAGAGAGGTGTGAATCTCCAGTGTACGTATTTGGCCGATCTACCTTGCGGTGGTGGAGTCAGTTTCTCTGCAAATAGTTGCCTTATTTATACAGTCATAGTCTGTCCTGTCGATTGCGTGGATTTTACCTTTCTAATTTCCGTTCTAAGTTGAAGAAGTCCTAATTCTGTCGATATGACGGTTAGATAGACAAACTATGTTTTGTAGTGGTTTCTTGCTAAGTGCTTCATGATTTTTGGCTCTAAACGCGATCTTTGGTATGAAACCCACCTTTGCTGGTCTCCACGCGATTGAGATGTAGCCCATATCGAAACTCCCTCTAAATATTGGGGACCAGTCCTTCCTGAAGTAGGATGAGAATGATTTTCGATAGTTGTGCGATACGTCTGTAAGCTGTTGACATAACAACTTAACTTTGAAGTTACATTCCCCGGCATTTTTTCACCTGTTATACTTTCTATGACTTAGGCCCGTTCCTACGATCATCAGTTACTTTCAAACTGGAGCTTTAACTGACAGGTTTTCATGCAAAACTTCCAGTTAAAGTTCCGATTAGAATTTAACTGACGATCGTAAGAACAGGCCTTAGTCTGTCGGGGATTACGTGCGATATTTTTCACAGACTATAGAGCACCAAAATTCTATCCTTATTTTCGATAATCAGCTACACGTTAGCAGCATTCATGAGATCGATTAGACTAGTCAGGTTTTACGTACTCGTTACTCGTATATAACACATAACAAATTCGAAGATTTTTTAAAACCATCTGCAGGTAACAGGGGAAAAAACTACTTTAAAAATTCAATGATAATTAACTTTTTAATAAAATTAACAATAAAATGACGTACATAAATTATATTTTCGCTCACAATATAAATTTGCTTTCGTGGTTTGCAGGAAAGAGGTTCACTTCTATATCTGCGCTACGGATCACGTTGGGGTAATGAAGTTGTACGCGGATTGGGAGACGTATCAATTACTGAACCAGCCCGGCATTGTGCTAATTTTATATGTCCGTGTCAGTATATAGAACGTCACGTATCATGCAAACCACGAGGCAAGTCAAAATTCAATCTAATTTATTGGGTGTTGGCTTCTGAACGCTATGAACATTAAACTACTACAAATAATAGTAAAAATATGGATCTTATCTTATTGTATTGTATAAATGTTAATGTCTCTATTTTGTTTCAATTTGTTTATATTCTATACTATTTTTTTGGGTTCTATTTTATGCACAATGTATTTAAGTGATAGACTCATTTACATTATCATTTAAACTAACATATTTTCTTTAGTAATATGAGCTTGTATTTTTTTGTGCTAACATTTTATCGCGTTGTCATAAGTGCGGAACATATTAAAGTAAACCGATAATATAGAATTTTCGAAAAAAGATATTACCGAATTATTGCGCTAAAATTATTTTATGGAATTGGAACCCAAAAAGATCTTTCGCAAAAAAAAAAAACAAATTGTTTTTATGTCCCAAAAGTTGTAAAATTATAATACGCTAGATTTAAAAATAACTCTGGTAATATTCAACACCTCATACGCTATATAAATGTAACGTAATTGTTCGATATGCAATTGGATCGATAAGCATAAAATAAATTGTAGAACAGTGTACCTGATCCTAAAGCACAATTGATTAACTGCACTTTTACAGAATAGATAAATCTTTAGACGTATATAAACCACAATTATAATAAATTCTGGTCATAGTCTGAAAAATACCTATACTTCAAATTTACTTAAAAACCAATAAATAAACACAAAAACAATTTTCTAGGTATCAGAAAAGAATTCATGATAGGAAGTAAGGGAATCGATTCACATTTCATTACATGGTATTAAAAAAAAAAAATTAATAAATTATGAAACTATAGAGTAGCATGAAAAACAGAAGAAAAAAATTGTTTTCCGCTCATCATCGCAAATCGACAATAATCTTAATTATTAAAGTGTACTTATAAACAAATGAACTACTAAATCCAATTAAGTGAACTTGTGATATTATATTCATTATAAAAATTTCGGAAATTAATTAATTGATTTTTGACTGTCCAGATTAGAATATATATAAAAAGAAGTAAAATGAAATTGTAATTTTTGTGCGTTAACATCACGAATTCACACACTCACTAAACTAACGGAAACATATTTGAAAAACATAATACGATATTTCTTTATAATAGTTTCGAATAGAATATTTTATATGTACATAAAAGATAGAAATGTTAACAAAATACCTATTATACCTATACACAATATTATTATTCCGTCCAGAATATTATATTTTTGTTAAAATATACGAAATACAAAACGGATTACGTACATAATAACAATAAAACAACAAAATTATACACATGAATATTTTTACAGAATATAAAATTAATAAATGTGTCATTAATGTACTTAAATTTTTTTTTTTTTTTGATTTTGGTTTTGTTTTACTTTGGTTTTTTTTCGAAACACAATTATTAAAAGGAACTCAATTATACAGACTTTAATAATTATATTAAAAAAACCGATTAATAAATTTAAAAACCAAATACAATTATTATTAATGAAAGGTAAGCTATAAACCAGTTCGTAATCGTAAGGAGCATAATCGTGATTTGCTAATCTAATGATCTTAAGCAGTTTTAAGGCATTAGATTTAGGTTTTTGAAATTAGGAGGTCAAGCCTCGCTTGGACCAAGTGTAACGTTGCCCCAAAGTTATCGATAGATCCTCTGCTGTTGATTTTGTGAAGGATATCTCAATAGTTAAAAAAAATAACCAATAGTTCTATGAAACCCTGAAGGAAGTTGTATCTTAGTAAGTTCCCCATTATTCAAGAAGTGAGTAGTTGATTTGATGTACATCTTATCTGGTATCTAAAGCTTAGCATTTTTCGAAGAGGAGTAGTCCGTCCGGTCTTTTGTGAACAAGTCCCTCACACTTCCAGAGGATGTTTTCTGGTGTTTCGTCTTTGACATTGTAAAATGGGCACCACTGGGCCGAATACACATGTATAGTCTAAATTGCATGAAGCTAGCAGTTAGAGGTTCTGTTGCACTATACACCAAAATTATAAGAATAGTACCGAAGCACTGAAATTATTCACAAAATTTTCCCTATCGTCCAGCAAGGCTCACCACGGAAGGTCAAGCGAGTGTGGTTATGATTTCGGCCGAAAAGAATTTTGGCCTTTAGCCAGAGCCACTGTAGCGTTAATATAAAGTTTATCTCGAGCCCTAGATTAGGCGCGAGCCCTACATTGGGTGCCACTGTATCGAATGTAGAGATATTTAATACGAGTTGTAGTATATGTACATCCAAATTCTCGCTAAATAAACGCGATACGGGCCCATTGCCTCTTCAAGTCCTCGTGGGCTATTCAATCACCTTAGAAGTACTACAATTCCATGCAGATCCAGAGCCAGTTTGCCATACCCTCATCAATGGCGCAACAGCCCAAATCAGGCCAGGACCTGCACACCCTAACACCTCAAGTCCTCAATGCTCTTGAAGAAAAGACTACCCAACCATTTCAAACGCCTTCTAGCGATTCCCGGGCATTGCCATTATAACAAAAAAAAAAAAAAAAACTAAAAACATCAACGGGGGAGGGGGGCATTAAGAATTATTTCCTAATAGAAAATACAAGGTTTTCCGGTAAATACTGTTAAATTTATTTTGTGTGACGTTTCGGACTCGACTGAGTCCTTTATCAAACTGATCGACAATATCTCTACAACTGCTATATATACAAAGCATATGTGAGGGACTTGTTCACAAAGCAGTTGTAGAGATATTGTCGATCAGTTTGATAAAGGACTCAGTCGAGTCCGAAACGTCACACAAAATAAATTTAACAGTATTTACCGGAAAACCTTGTATTTCAATTCAAAATGTACTGTGAAAACATTCATCAAAAATTATTTCCTAATAGTTTAGATTTTTTTTGTTAATTTTCTCAAAATTTTTAGAGCTGTACTGAATAACATGCTTATGTCTGAAATCTATCAAACATTAGCATAATTTAGGTACCTTCTAACAACACTAATATTACATAAAAGCTACACTACACGAACAGTATTAAATTACCGGCAATTAATCAATTTTTCATTTGTTGTCCAAAATACATATGTATTTAAATATATTTGTGCGATTTTGTGTAGTTATAATATATAGTGTTATAAATGTTACATCACAAAACAGACAAATTGTCCGTTGAAATTGAAAATTAAACAACAAAACTATTACAAATATTCGCATACTGCTCAATATTAAAAATTAGATTAGATTATCGCTGGTATTAGGTAATGGGGTAGCAATCAATCATAATAGTTGATTGATGATCTAAAACATTTCGCCGCCTCATTTTAATATGTAAACTTATCGATTTTTAAATTATATGTATTCTTTTAGTGTTTTGTTGTAGCTGTTGTGCATATACACCGGAACCAATTATGCAGTATCATTTCCAGTGATACAAAGAACAAAGTCTTATCGATAATTAAGATTAGATATTAATAATGAATATTTTTATGAAAAATATGATTAATTAAAGACTATATGAAATTAACAGTTCTCGTTGACTTTGTAAAATTAAAACACAAATCTTTTTGAACGATTTTTTAAATGTATTTATCTAAGGTCTGCCGTAACGGATACAACAAGTTAAGGAGTCTACAGCCACAAAAAATAATTACCAAAGCTAGTGTAGATATAAATCAGAGTCGGTCTCATGCACCCATGTACATAAATACATCTACTGGTTCTTATGGTTACAATAAGGAAACTAATATACATTACGTAGGTTAATTGAACCGAACACACAACACACCACCTTTATACAAGCAGTTACACATATAAACAGTTTAGTTTCTTTATACGTAGATATTCTTAACCTAAATTTCCTCTAGTTTATTACTAATTATTTTTGAAACACATGGGATCTATTCTTTCTTTGGACTCCTTACATTTAAAGCTGTATTTTTGTTTCGACTACAATATGGTTAAATATTTTCTTTTAGGATATTTTTGCAGCTGTTGCGCATACCTTACAGACCCGTCATTCCAAAATAGATATTAAGGTCAATCGAATAAGAATTAAATGTTACTTTCTGGACCAATGAAATGTTTAGTATAAATGTAGTATACAAAAAATGGCAACAACACACAAGACACCACCTTGATACAAGTAGTTACACATGTTAACAGTTTTTTGATAAGTAGATATTCTTAACCTAAATTTTCTCTAGTTTATTACTAATAATTTTTGAAGAAAAAAAAATTGTATCTATTTTTTCTTTGGACTCTTTACATTTAAGGCTGTATTTTTGTTCTGACTACAATATGGTTAAATATTTTCTTTTAGGACATCTTTGCAGCTGTTGCGCATTCCTTACAAATCCATCATTCCATATTCCATATTAAGATCAATCGAATAAGAATAAAATGTCACTTTCCGAACCAATGTAATGTTTAGTATATAGTATAAAAAAATGACAATAAAATATATTATTTTAATAAAAGTGTGATTGTGTTTATTTTTTATTATTTATTTTTAGGGTCATTCCATCAAGGATCGCCAAAGTTTTGACTTTACCACCTCCGACTCTTTTGAAAAATTTTATACTTGAAGAACTAGTGAAAAAAATAACTGAAATGCAATTTTTTGTTTCTATCTAATTTTTTTTGTTAGTTATAGTATGTGAAAGTATGTTAAAGTTTGCTCAAAAATGGTGTCCGAGTCCTCTTGGAAAATATAGGTATATCTCTGGTAATTTTTATTCCAGAATAATAAAATGTGACTTATTTTAAAGGGGGAAAAAAAATACAAAAAAAATACCAATAAAAATTATATTAGAACTTTTTTTTCAAGAATAACGAATAACTGTATCCTTGAGTATCTCTGTTTTTGTTTACACCACTGATCTTCGATTTTTTTGACCCCGAACCCCTTGAGATCCCAAGTAAATATTTTGGTATGTTTTGGAAAAGAGTACAACCTACAAAATATAAAAACCAAAAATTAAGAAAAACGTATTTTAAGATATTCAAGGATAAAGGACAAGATCGTTAGATATCCTTGAAAAAAAAAGTTTTAAGGATAATTTTTATTTGTATTTTTTTTTCATTTTGCGACAACCTTCCCCTTTAAAATAAACCCTATTTTATTTTTCTAGGATAAAAATTACTAGAGATATGAATTTTTAAGGAGAACTCGGACACCATTTTTGCGAAAACTTTAACTTACTGTGGTGGCGCTGGTTGTTATTAATTGTATCACTTTCACTGAGTGGTTTTTGTCACTCTCGATTCAACCATTCGTGAGTCAACTTCGATTGTATTTTCGATCAAACAAAGCTGGCACGTTTGGTATATTTTGCAAATTTATTTTTATTTTAAAAACAGTCGATTACTATCTTTTCGCCGAAGCACAAGTCAACATTTCAGTTCGATTTAAATAAAAATGTAATATTTTAAATTATAAAAAATAGAATTTAATTGAATCGATGCAATGAATAGTAATTTCAACCGAGCATTAAGGGGTTACATATAGCTGGGTAGTTAAAAAAATAGATTTTTCAAAAACGTCCTCTAAGTGCCGTTATTACGACCTTCAGTTAAATTTTGACCGGAACTTTAACTGCAAGTTTCGTATGAACATCTGTCAGTTAAAGTTCCAGTTAGAACGTAACTGACGATCGTAGGAACGGGCCTTAGTGTCTACTCTGAATATTTCATAAATAAATTCGATGTAATGATAAAGTTACAGCGTTTTGTAACCGACCTAGTGAGCAACGACTAATGGTTGGCGAGTAGGTGTCCCTAAGTCATCTGTTTGATTATGAGTTGTTTTTTTAAATTCCAGGTATTTATTATTGTTTTGAAAAGTTGGTGAGGTTTCGGTATACTTGTTCCACTGTTAAAATTCATAGAAGCTTATTTCAATGTAAACTGTACCCTAAACTTTAAATGCGTTTTTCTCGAAACATCGTTTTCAAAAACGGTACCAGGATTATCTCCGCGACTACTGGACCGATCGGGATCTACTTTTGCACAATTGTGTTTAATACAACACTCTTACGTTTACCGATATCTTGCTCCGTTTTTTTTTTATCATACCTAATTACTGAACAATTTTGAGGCAAAAAATTGCATTTTTAATTCCAGAGGCTGCCATGATCCGACAAAATTGAATTTTAATATTTCGGCTCGGTAAGCTTTGGAGCTGTGTATTATCTTTCAGGAAAAAAAAAATTCGAAAAAATTATGGAGGAAAATCTGGTACCAAAATCGTTCTCAAAACAAACACGTCCCAGCAAAACGACTGTAACTTTTTTACCGTTTGAAATTTTTCGACCAAATTTTCACAATGTACTTCTTTAAAAGATATGTAATAGTTGTTCAATTAAATTCAGTTTTATGCACGAAAAAAATTCTTAAAGATAGCGGACACAGGTGTATGTGATCCCTGAAGGGATCGTTTTATGTGACGGTCAGTTTTTTCCTCTTTTTTTGCAGATTATGGAAGAACTAACTTTGAAATTCTTACCACAATTGTGTTTAATACAACACTCTTACGTTTACCGATATCTTACTCCGTTTTTTTTTTTATCATACCTAATTACTGAACAATTTTGAGGCGAAAAATGGCATTTTTAATTCCAGAGGCTGCCATGATCCGACAAAATTGAATTTTAATATTTCGGCTCGGTAAGCTTTGGAGCTGTGTATTATCTTTCAGGAAAAAAAAAATTCGAAAAAATTATGGAGGAGAATCTGGTACCAAAATCGTTCTCAAAACAAACACGTCCCAGCAAAACGACTGTAACTTTTTTACCGTTTGAAATTTTTCGACCAAATTTTCACATACAAATTTTCACAATGTACTTCTTTAAAAGATATGTAATAGTTGTTCAATTAAATTCAGTTTTATGCACGAAAAAAATTCTTAAAGATAGCCGACACAGGTGTATGTGATCCCTGAAGGGGTCGTCTTATGTGACGGTCAGTTTTTTCCTCTTTTTTTGCAGATTATGGAAGAACTAACTTTGAAATTCTTACCACATATTTGTTCATATTTTAACAAACATTAGACATTTTTTTAGAGAGATATATTGTTTTTTTTAGTTCAGAGGCTCTTGAAAGTGGCCGCTTTTCCCCTAATCAGAAGCTCAGTTCTGTAACTTATGAATGAGAGATTTCTCACCAAAAAGCCAAAATGAGGACGAATTAATGCAGTTTTCTCTCTGTATTCTCACCAAATGAGAAAGCACCGTAATTGACTACGCATTTGGCAATCTTTTATTTCTCATTTGGTGAGAGTACAGAGAGAAAACTGCATCAATTCGTCCTCATTTTGACTTTTTGGTGAGAAATTTCGCATTCATAAGTTCTGTACCTCAGAGGTAAACTGTCGTTACTACCAAATTTTCGATTTTGGGATTATTAATGTAATTGCATTGTTGAGATGTAGATTTTTAAGTGGTAAATCATCGCATCCGCAGAGCTAAAGGAAGCCAAATAATCAATGAGTATTAATCGTATCTGCCTTGTATTGATGGAGGAAATGTATAGTTATAAAATGGTCTACTGAACATTTTACGAAATGTTACGACAGTTTACCTCTGAGGTACAGATTTAAGAACTGAGCTACAGAAATCAAAAAATCACTGTGGCTATAACTGGTACCAGAATAAAGTCAAAATTTTGGTAAAATTTTTGTTGTAAAGCCCTAGGGTTTCTTGTCTGATTTTAGAGTTGTTGAAACGAAAAACATTGGAATTAAGTAAAAAAAAAAGTATATTTGTCAATAGTTAACAATTCGAGCTCCACATTAACTCACAACAAGAGTTCAATCTTTGATTTCTTTCCTGGCCACGGTCAAGTGTTTTTCAATGTCGTTTTTAATATTTGCAGCAGCTGCATCGATTTCCAGTTTCGACGACTCCAATTTGATTTTGTACGTATTAATGAGGACCTTAAGTCGCTTGTAGTCGTTCACGTCGTGTAGAAAAGTCTCAAACAGCTTCCACCAATCTGCGTCAGAGGAAGCAACACCCGGATCCAGGGTTCTGGTTTTTACTATAACCGGCCGTTCGAGATGAAATGTTTCCAGATCTTCGAGGATTTCGGATAGAGTTGGTGACGAAGGTGGCGGTTCCAGGGCTTTCTTTCGCTTGAACATGACTGTGGTACCCGAAAGGACTTCTAAAATATCAAGTAGAACGATAACAAAACGATGTCAACTCTGTTTGACATTTCTACATGGTGTTGCTGACGTTTCAGATGTTGCTGAGAACCGAGAAATGTTGCTCAGAAGAGGAATTCTGTATAAAGTACTTTTCGCCCTTAATTAAACTTAATTCTGTGGTAAAAACATTCTTGACTTAATTGAATCAGGACGAAGAATCATTTTTAACCTTCCGAAAAATTAATAATTCATTTTAATGCAAATTTCTCGAACAAAATCTGGAAGTAAATACGTTTACAAGGGTCACGTTACTTCGCCAAGAAGAAGAAGAAGAAAAGTCGGTCAATTAATTAAAAAGTCATCCAAGTGTCAGTGCCATTTCATTCTACAGGAAAAATTTGGAAATCAATAAAACCAAAATAGATGTGCTAAATTAAAGTTTCACCTTCAATTAACAAAAGTAAGTGTGCTCGCTAGTGAGCGGCCTACACTCCAACTCACAAGCCTTTAACCTAATTTTTTCCGTACTATCTGCCTAAAATTTTCCACTACTCACTCCACTGTGCAGCTGAGATATTTTTAAATTTGCTAATTTTGTGGACACGTTTCAGCTCAAAATGAAATTATCCGTTACCCTTTTGGGTATTTTTTTGTTCGGGCTGGTTCTGTGCCGAGCTGATTCCGACAGCGACTTTGCCGAATTCGAAGATTTCGGAACGGACGACGACGTTGTGACTGCTGGCAGTCAGCAATGGAACTCGCCGCAACAAGGCGGCCAACCGGCCAAAGCCAAGAACGTGAACGTCAAGGAAAAGGAGGAGGACGATAAAAACGACGATTTTGTCGAGCTAAGCGACGATAATGAAGGTGACGATGGTGTCGTTGAAGACGACGATGATGGCGAAGAATTCGAACATTTCAACGATGAAGAAGAGTTCGAAGGGTTCGATGGACACGAGGGTAAGGATGCACCGTTGCCTGATCTTAAAGTCGAACCGAAACTAACGATGGCCGATGTTCCGCTCCATTTCCGGTAAATTTGATGAGGTTTCGGTGTAGGAGTTTTTGTTAAATCCGTTTTTAATTTTCAGGACTCATTGGGACTCGTACTGGATGGAAATGCTAATGATTGCCGGTCTGACGACTTATTTCGCAAACTTTTTCCTCGGGAAAAACAAGAATTCGAAATTGGCTAATCTATGGCTCAGCACACATCGGACTTTATTGGAGGAGAATTTTGTTTTAGTTGGTAAGTGAAAGGCGTTGCTTAAAAATGTTGAGGTAGTTTTTAATAGAGTGTCTGGTACGAAAGAGGTTCCGTATGTTTTAAGAACTCTGCTATTCACAATACAGAACTATTGGATAATGAGAAAGAGGAATTTTATCACTTCATTCATGGTGCAATCATGGTCAGCATCCAATGGTGCCTAAGATTAATGAAAACCACGTCGCATCGGGGAGGCAGTTTCTATACCTCTCTAAAGACTTTAAAAGGCTAATTTTGGTCAAATATGACAGTGGCGAGGCTCCGTAAAACGCGTAGTCATGGCAATGGGCTTGCGGCACAATGTGCTCTGGACGGGATCAACCACACCCTAGTAACATGCAAACAATACTTCCCAAAAATGTACAGGGAACAGAAAATACAACATGTTTTCCAGTTCAAAGAATTGGAAACAGTGCCTCTTAGTCGTAACCAAAACGAATAGAACAAACATTTAATTCTTTACCATCCGACGACATGAAAATACTTCTAGGAGACTTCAATGCAAAAGTTGGTCAAGAGGAGACATATAGAGGAACCACAGGAAGGCACAATGTTCATAATACCACCAATGACAATGGACAACGTCTAATCGCTTCGCTACCAGCAAAAACTTAGTTGTAAGCTCAATATGCTTCCCCCATTGCAACATACATAAAAGAACGTGGTCATCTCCAGATGGCCGCACTTTCAATCAAATTGACCCGGTTTTAATCGAGAGAAGGGCTGCGACCAGCATTCTAGATGTAAGATCTTTTCGCGGAGCAAACTGCGACTCCGACCGCTACCTCGTAACAGTTAAATATCGATGTCGAGTGGCATTATACGGGTCTTCAAGAAAGGGCAGAGCACCCAAATTTGATATCGGTAAACTGAAGGACGAGACTGTCGCGTTAGCTTATAAGTCAGTGCTACTAACACGCTTTGAAGCATTACTAACTGACGAAGTGACAACCATTGATCAAGAGTGGACACAGTTGAGAGGTTACTTCATCAATGTGTAACGATTTTGTTGTGACGTCTTTCAGGATTTTTTCCACCTAGGAGTAGTGCGAGTCAAGTCGGTAACTTTTCTAGTTTCGGGATGCGGTCTAGAAACTCAACTTTGACAATAGAATCTCTTAGATCAAGAGCACCACGAAGATTAGTTTGCCACATCAAGAGAGCTGATTGGGCCTTGAGGAGCTTATCCGTGCTTTTAATTGAAGCCTATGCGTTGAATCCAAGAATTATGACTTGGCATTTCAACTAATAACAATCTTTAAAGGAAAGAGGCAGTGAAGAGGCTACACCACCTTTTCCCGATGATGACCGAATCGTAGTAGAGAATGTTGAAAAAACTAACCTTTTGGCGACAAGTAAGTTTCGCTAGGTCAACTTTTGAACCAGAGTAGCTCCAGCATAATTATAGTGGAGACTACCCACAACTTCGTTTTCGAACTAGGGTTGTTTTCAGGATCCTGCAAAAGCATAATGTGCACAAATCTGTTAGAGCGGATTGTCTGCTCGCTAAAACAAAATTTTTCTCTTTTTTTTTATCGTTCGGCATATGGGATTAATTGTGAAAAAATCTATTTTAACATTCTGTTTTGGTATTTCTTTACATTTACAAAAATTTTTTGGTATTTCTAGGGGACGATGGCAAATTAGACAATGAATCGCCTGGGTTAATGAAGGAAAGTGAAAGCTTATATACGTTATGGTGTTCGGGACGTACATGCTGCGAAGGCATGCTAGTCGAATTGAAGATGATTAAACGACAAGATCTAGTCTCCCTGGTGTCGGGATTAATGCGGCCAACTCAAGATCAAATTCACATTAAAATCGAAATTTCCAAAGACTCAATGGACACATTTGTTTTTTGCGTAGCATCAAAGAAAACTGGAACTAAGTTATTTAAAGAATTATCAGATCTTGTAAGATTTTCTATTTTCTGTGATTAAGATGATATTAACTACTCGGTTTTTATTTACAGAACAAATTCTGTAGTCTAGTCAACAAGCCGGAAGATAAGTACAATGTCCCAGTTGGATTCTCAGTTTTATCCGAAATACCTGAAGCCTCGTCTACCATGTTAGACTCCAGAGTGTTGGCTGCACTCAATAAATATGCAAACTTAATTGATTATATTCATATTTCCGATCAATTCTGTGGACCGGTACAGCAAGACGATCCAAACAATTTGAAACAGCCCGAAGTTAAGAAAATGCTAATGGCTGGATTCAATTTGCCAAAAAAATGTGATATGGAGTCTGTTAAGCCTTTACTTGTACTTGTATTTTATATTATGGAAAGACTGAAACGTTACCGCCTATCGAAAGAAGTATGCCATTTTATTTTGAGGGTTTGGATTTTTTTTTAAATAAGGTTTTTTTTTTGTTTTCAGGGAAAAATTAAAGCCGATAAAAATCGGCAACGTGTTGAAGAGCAATTTTTGAAGAGTACCCATGCTGCCCGGGCTGAAGCAGCCGCTCAACGTCGCGAAGATAAACGCAAACAAGAGAAAGAACGTGTAATGGCCGATGAGGATCCGGATAAGCAACGTCGCTGGGAAGAGAAGGAACAAAGACGCCAGGCGAAGAAAAAGGCACCGAAAATGAAACGACTATCAGTTAAATCATTGTAAGATTCTGTTGAAGAATTATGAAAAATTAAATGTTTGTAACGTATTGCTCATGCATCTCGTTTTATGGAAATTTTGCTGTTAGTATTGAGTTTTCGAATTATAAAAATAAAGTACAGTCATGAGTTTAAATGTTCTTTTCAATTATTATTTGAAGTATGTATTTGAAATCGGTATGAGACTAGATGACAATGTGCAATGATGCACTCCACATCTCCCAATGCTGCACGCGCAATGAGCAAGTATTTCTAGGCGATGGAGAATTGAAAGCTCCCAGAATCTAGTAATAAGTATAAACCCAAATACTTTTGATAGTTGGTTAGATAATAGCCCATCTTCGGAATATAAGCAACAAAGTTCTGAACAAGTAGTGGCTAGTGCACTTGCCTTCGGTGCACCTGGTATCAGGTTCGAATATGCTTGGCGACAAGTAATATTCGAGAATGGGATTACTACCAGTTCACTTTGCTTTGAATGAGTAACTGAGTTAAAATCGGAGTAATAATCACGGACGAGCGTGTGGCTGACCTCTTCACCTCCTAGTGTTCCGTTGGTCTAGTAATGAAGTATCTCTAGCATTACTTTTTAATAATAATAATAGATTTAGTCCCTTCATGCAAAATGGGCGATTCCTTCCCAACTCGAGAGTTGTAGGCCCAATTTGGGTGTTGTGGACCCTATTTGGGCTGTTGTGCCATCGATTATTATTATCATTAAGTTAACAACATTAACATTAAGTTAACAAGAGCTGCTTACAGCAGCGATAGAGGGAAGAAATATAGTTTTAGTAATTTAGTAGGCTTGGTCATCAAAATCACTTTTAATTTTAAAGTTGGTTGCGTCAGTAGAGCTTATAAAATTACACACGTCGTGCATATAAAAATTTTACGGAAAAATGTCTAATACGATTGCTAGGTTCTTTTTATTAATTATCACGTTTTATATTTATAGAACTGTTGCCTACGATTATTGCAAAATAGAAAGCAGAGATTGCAAAAAAAGGCAACATATTAGATGTCATCCTGATCAAATGATGAAAAAGGTATTAAAGTTGATATTCGTACAAATTTGAAATGATTAAAAAGCGTATAATATTTACTACACTGCTCAGAGGTTTTTACAACTGCAATTGGTTTCTAAAATCATGCAGTCAATAATTGTTCTGTGTCCTAGAGTTGTTTAAAGTTGTTTTTATCATTTTTCAATTAATTTTCTTTTAGATTCGTCCGCCCTTTGAGAAGACAACAAACTATTCTCGGGTACCAATGACAAATTTTATGAGGCAAGTAATACTTGACGCTCACAATGAACTTCGAAATGAGATATCATGTGGACGTCAAAAGAATAAGAAGGGTGAAACGTTTCCACCCGCTGGTGCTATGAGAGAATTGGTAAATTATTTTTTACGAAGAGAGTTGCTATTATTACTTACTGGCTTTATAAAAATTGAGGTTTTGTAACTACGTCTATAGAAAAAAAGAAGGTAGTCCGTCAAAAATAATGATTAGTCTACTTTCTCCTTGACTTCGTTCACTGTTTTAATACAAGTTCTGCCAAACCTCTACACCAAATTTTTTTTTATTAAGACTGGAATCTTATGCCTGAAGTCATAAACTATTATAAAAAACGTAGACGAAGTAATCTAATCGTATAGTTCTAAATGCAGCGTCTAGCTCTAGCGACGCATCAGTCTAAAAACCATTTAAGAGAAGATCACGGTCTAGATAAAAACTCGATCGTGTTGAAGAACCTAAACAAATCAAGTAACTGATTTTTTTGCGGGAATAAAAGTCAAATGCTCTTTAAACATGATGAATACCATTTATTGGTCCCGCTTTAGATACATTAAAGAATTTTATAACATCATCCTAATTTCCTCCACGTAAAATTAATGCTGCTAATTCCTCAATACCTTAATCCCTCGCTCTATAGTTTGAGCCAGTGTTTCATTCCTGAAAGCTTGCGAATATCCAACGTATTCTGAAAATAACGCATAATTGAAGCCCTTGGTGGTATAATAAGGGGTCAACTCATCAAGCTTGACTTTTCTGATCTCTAACTGCAATCGGAGGAAATTCAGTTGATGCAGTTAGCCCCTCATGATTTAATATTATATATCCTTAATCTTAATAAAAAAAAATAGAAAGTAGAGACTGCAAAAAAAGAGGCAGCATAGAGGCAGCAATTAGATGTCATCTTGATCAAATGACGAAAAAAGTATCAAAGTATAAATGCGAAATGATTAAGCAGCGTAAATTGCTCTAACTGCTTTTGGATGAAATTCAGCTGATGCAGTTGGCCCCTTATGATTTAATATTATCTATCCTTAAAAATTTTAATAAAAGAATAAAAAAATTCAATAAAATAATTTTAATTCAATAAGGCTTCAGAAAAATTAAATTTTTCGCATCTTGTTGGAAAAACGAGTTGATCCTTTATTCTACCAAGGACTTCAATTAAAGTTCAAATGCTAAATTACATTTATATTATATAAATGCCGGGTGTGGCCCAGTGGTAGTGTACTAGGTCTTGAAAACATTGCTACTGGGGTTCGATTCCCACTCAACGCATAATATTATTTATGTGAATGTTTCAGTTGCTATTGGCATGGATGTAGTAAGTATAATTGGATCGTTGATAAATAAAATTTTGCCTTATTTGAAGGTCTGATTGTGATAGATTCTAATTGAAGTCTGATTGTGTTAGATTCTAATTGCTTTTTGTATGTGTTCAGTGCAGGCGTTAAAAAGGCCAAATGTGCGGGCGCAATATTAAAGGTATTTTATTTTTCAACGTTGACGCTGTTATGGAAACTGTAGAGCAAAAAAATTTGACAGGCTAGCACAAAAGTATCATTGCCTCTCTTTCATACCAGATGTTTTGTCCTTTTCTTAACGAATTAGTCTCGCATACTGGATCTTTAACACTACAGCCACTCCGTTTATACTATGGCTATTGGTTTCGGAATATTTCTGTAAGCTGTGAACAGTGCGGAATGTTTAATAGGGTCAATTGTAAAGGATTTAAAACCTAAACAAATGAGTTCTGTTTAGATTCTTATCAGATTCACAAATACCAGCAGAGCTGCCAGACAGTAGTTGATTTGCTATAGGCAACTTTGCTGTTCTGGTAGATCTATCACATCCAATAGTACTGCAAAATTATTATCATTTACACCTTTTAGTACACTGCCATACAATGCACAATTCCTGATCTTCCTTCCCATTCCTAAAACTGATTAAGTTCGGTATCCCTTTCTTCACTACAATTCCAACTCTCCTCTTCTTCGCACAAAGAAACACGGAAAAATATTTGATAGAACAATGAAAATTGGGCTCAGTTTATTCTTGAAAATTAGCCGAACAATAGCCATCAGCACAACGGACCCATCTAGCGGTCTATGTATTAGCTATCTCTGCCAATAGGTGCTACCCACCTAGCCTAAGCTATCAAAAATTGTAGAAACTATTATCAACTACTGATACAAATCCATAATTTATAATCAAATTGAATTCAATTCCTAGATTTGGGACGACGAACTTGAATATATAGCTGGTGGACATGCCGATCAATGCGTAATGGCTCACGATGAGTGCCGATCATCAGCCCGTTTTAAGTTAGCTGGACAAAATCTTGCCAGTATTATTACGACCGGTGGCTATAAAGGCATTTCAATAGTTGATAAAATTCAAAAATTGACGAAAGCGTGGTATAACGAATATAAGGATACACCGATCAAGAATGTCAATGTTGGTTTGGGAGCACAGAAGTAAGTATTGGTTTTCGGATTTTATCTGTAGTACGTAGCGAAGACAAGAACGTTTGCTGTTAGTTGGAGTTACTATTGATGCCTCTGGGGTTGGCTTCATTTTTTTTATTTACGTGCAATATACTCATATTTTTCATTGCTTCTATTGCGAGGACATGATTGAAACATGATTAAAACAGCACGCCTTTGTATTTTGTGTAGCGTTACCTGCTAGCTAATAATTAATTTCCTCTTCTCGAGGTTAACAAAAAAAATCTGAAAGGTATCATATTTATTTTTTCCCCATTTCCAGAGGACCTCAAATAGGACATTTTACGGTATTATGTAGCGATGCAGTAACACGCGTAGGTTGCGCTATATCACGTTGCTGGTATAAGAAAAATAACAAATTGTTAATATTGTACACCTGTGACTATTCCTACACGAACATGATCGGCCGTAAAATGTATCATAAAGCAAATGAGCCTGCAAGCAAGTGTGCAGATGTTGAATCCGTAAAAAGCCTCAAATATGAATGTTTATGTGGTAAATTAAGATTAGTTATTTATTTTCTTAATTCTACTAATTTTTTTTCTTTCCAGTAAATAGTGATGTTGATTATAAATTATAAGGAAAAAATAAATTTGATACATAAACAACATTAGTAAACAGTATGCACGATAAATTATAAATTATAAAATGCTAATTTAACTTTATAACTGTTTTTGTTTAGTTTACTGTTTGTCCTATCTGCAGAATTCATACCATAGTCATCGTGATCTTAACGGAGTGTTGCTCTTTGGGTTAACGACTGTAATAGCAGTAGAGCCGATTCAGTTTACTTTATTACGCGGCTTTAATTTTTTTTAGTCTTAAACTGAGCATCCTGTGAAGGCAATGCACTATGCTTTCTCTGACTAGAGAAGACCACAAAATATAGAACGATTGATAACTCGTCCTCACTTCGAAACTGCTGAAGTATGTAACGACTACCCTTACCATCTCATTAAACTGAGTGACTCTACCTGAAGCTGAGACTCTACTTTAAGTTGAGATAGTGTACATAAAATGAGGAAATTTTTTCCCCAGTTTACTGAGTGTTGATGATGGGTTGATTGATCTGAAGGAACTACCCAATTAAGAAGAAATGTTTGTTGTTTTTCGGCGTCAGTGGAGTGAAACCCCAACACGAAATGCGTGACTGTTGTGTAATCGCTGTCCTTGAGGACATGACAATTGAAAAACCTTCATTGGATAGGACAGTTTATAAGAATGTGTTGGACTAGGTCCGAAGGAGCTGTTCCGTCATCGGATGGCATAGACTGGTCAGAGGGTGTATCATGCCTACTATCTGAAACACCCTTACAGCTATTGCTTAGGAATATTCGATATAGGCGATGAATCAATTTCATTTTCGCAAATTATATTGGAGCGAAATTCTTGCCATCGCATTCTTGTAGTAAAGGTAGGTGGCACTGAATATCATCCAATATTTCAACCAATTTGGTGGAATTTTTGGGTGTTCGATAGGATATATAAAACTCAACCCTAAGGGCGCGGACATCGAATCCTGCCAACAGCATTTTTTTTCCTAATATTTATGAATGGAATTTTTTCATGGTAAACTAACATAGAAGCAAATTTGGGACTAAATTAATAAATACCTTACGGGCATATTACGAAACTCAAGTCGAGTGAGTAACTCACTCACATCTGAACTCAACTCGAACAAAAGTCGGTATGATGAAACTCGACAATTGGAAAGTCACTTCATTTCCATTACAAGTAAATACTCACACGATCGGCTACGCAGTTCTCTTTACTCACGCTTTTTTCTCGACTAAAAATCGAGTGAAACTCGACAAGTAGGACGTCGTCGAGTTTCATAGTCGCAGAATGTGAGTTTTTTGGTCGAGCGAGTTCAGTAATAGACCCGTTATTTTAGTATATTTATTTTTATCGTGCATTTTCAACGAATTTCTTTTTACCGAGAATGTGGTAATTCACTCTGCAAACAGAAAAAGTTCTCTAGTTGAAAAAATGTTCAAAGAAAGCATAGTAGGCTGTCTTGTCATTGAAAACAAACAGTATTATTAAATTTATAATAATGATAAATTAAACTCATCGTTGAACTTCAAAATTTTGCTCAAAATGTCCCGTATTATTACTCGATTCGTTTTCATCGTTACCGCATTGTACGTATGTGAAATATTTTCGTATGATTTTTGTGCAATTGAAAAAGAATATTGTAAATCGAAAAATAAAAACAATCACATATTGTGTCATCCGGAGATCATGAAAAGTTTGGTAACATAATTTTTTTACCTTCGCATCGAATTTTTCAGGTGTTTTTATACACATGTTTCAGATCGCGATAGAGGGTCATGAATACACTAGAAACTACACAAGAGTGGTAATGACTAAGAAAATAAAGACACTAATTGTCGATACTCATAATAAGCTTAGAAATTTATTGGCGTGTGGTAAAGTTAAGAATAAGTGGAATGAAACATTTCCACCAGCAGCTTACATGAGAGAATTGGTAATTTTTATTTTTTAATTATAAAATTTGCCTAAGATACGCGGATCCTATCATCGAATTATTACAGAGTTCGGTAAATCTTGTTTTTCGGATGACTTAAAAAAAGTTGGTATATCGCTGAAATTATGTTGAGAAATAAATAAAAACTAGGATTTTCTATCCGAACGCCGGAGTACTTATACAAATCCCGTAGTCCGTTTTAGGTCCGTTCCTACGACCGTCAGTTAAATTCTAACCGAAACATTGACTGGAAGTTTTGTATAAAAATCTGTCAGTTAAAGTTGCAGTTAGAACGTAACTGACGATTGTACGGCCGGACCGTAACAAAATGTGATTTTAAAATTTTTTTTTTTCGTTTCCCTTGAGCTAGATAAAACACGGTAGATTTCGATTCCTATGAGTTAAATTTTTTTTTTTGCAATCTTTCAAAAAAATCCGCACAAAGAAATATTCACTCAATAATTTGTTATACCTACATACGATCTTTACTTTTTAGGTATGGAATGACGAACTCGAATATGTAGCAGGAGGACATGCTGAACAATGCGTTATGGCTCACGATCAATGTCGCAAGACTTTACGGTTTAAAAAGCCCGGACAAAATTTGGCATGCGCTAAAACCAACGCGCCTTATAAGGACATCAGTGTACTTGACAAAGTTGAAAATTTTACGACCAGGTGGTATTTAGAATATATAAAGACAACGGTTGCAAATGTCTACGAAGGATACAAGAGGTCAGTTTATTTCGGAAAATTAACACAATTCTCTTTGTATTTGACCAAAATCCTTGTGAAAAGATTCGACTTAGCACTCGAAGGAGTGAGGGGCGTTTTCATCTTAAATTCCGTAGCTTGAACTATTGGTAAATCGACGTTTGGTTATTTATCTTAACGTTTTCAGTATTCCATCATATACATGATTAGATCGAGCTCATATTTGAAGGGGTCTTATACGTATGTTATATGAAGGACTCAGGATCATTTTCTTTGAAAAGTCGACCCATTACAAAATGTTAACATTGAAAATTTGAATTCTCTAACCAGATGGTCGAGTTATCTTGTTTTCGAACAGATGGTTAGATAGCAATCGGCTTTTCTGAACGGGAAAAAAATTCGATGCCCTAAAGGCAATACCAATTCCAATACCATAATCAGTTTTAATAAATTGCGGAGTACAATTCGATTGACTACTAAGGGGGATACTTTCACGTCACAACAAGTATAAATCGTTATAAATAACAATATTAGCTATGCTACAGAAGCCGCACTGTAAAGACATCGAGATTTGAAAATCTATCTAAAGGACGATTCGCTTCACATTCTTCTTTGAAATAACAGGCAACATTGCTGTTCTGGTAGACCACATCATAGCCAACACAACACTCAAAATTAACACCAACTAGTACACTGTCATACCCGGCCTGACTTCTAACCTCCCAATCCCTAAGCTGACTAGATTTACACTACACTGTATTAAAGGTTAACCACCTAAGTCCAGTTCAGTATCCTTAAAAAAAAAACAGCATTTGAACTGTTGCATTTTTTTACTGTTAATCCTCCCACCATTCCAAAATTTGGCTCCACGCCCGCCTCTTGTGTTAGATTAGTAAAGTCATCACGACTTTCTGATAATAAAAATTTTTCTTTTATCCTTTTTTAGAACCTCATTTAGGTACATACTCGTGAATTCATCGAAAAAAGCCCACGAAAATTGAGTAACAACTTAAAATTTACTTTCGTATATTTTTAGTGTAAAGAAAACAGGACATTTCACACTACTCGGTAATGACCGATTGTCGCATATAGGCTGTGCTTATACACGTTGCTGGTATAAACAAACCGAACCAGGAGAACAACCACCAGCTTTATATTTATTTTCATGCGATTATACTTATGCAAATATAAAACGCTATAGAATGTATAGGAACGCAAGTACGCCTGCTAGCAAATGCGCTGCTATTAATTCGACAAGAAGTAAAAAGTATAATTGTTTATGTGGTAAGTTAATAATTTTTTTAATTTGTAAAACTATTATTTTGTTACAGTATTACATTTTTTTATAATTTCAGCAAACAATGATTTCGAAAATTTTGATCCATAAGTCAAATGAGAAGTAATTGCCTATGTATATTGATTATAAGTTTAAACTATTTTGAATATTGTACACAGTATGGTAAATTTTTTATTTAAATTATTATCTCCTGAATAAAGCTAATACAAATTTAGTTTATATGGCTGTATAAATGAGTCTGGTTCTGTAATTTAATTCAAGTTAGCATATAAGACTAAACTGGGATTGTTTGTTATTTGTAACTTCTGATATTTTTTTAAGGATATCGAACTGAACTTGGGTTAGCCTTTAATACATTGTAGTGTACTGTCAAGTCAGCTTGGGATGGGAGATCACGCGGCTCAATGTAGTTGTGCTCAATTCTTATCAAGCGCAATTTTTTACTTCTGACTTAAGGGGGTATTTGCCTTTAGCTCAATCCAAAAATCGAAATTTTTTTTTTTTAATATTTTCATAGATAAACATGTGTAGAATATTGTACCCAAACGGATTTTTTGAAATCAACTGCATATGTGAGCTATCGTATCATTTAGGCACCTACTTTATGGATTTCCCATATGAAAAAGTACTCAAGGAAAATTTTAAACGTGTTTTTCTCGAAACTACGTTTTGCGAACTGGCGTAAGTTCTAGAGCTTGAACCCAATAAGCTATCGACTTAATTTTTTTTTGGTTTAAAGTAAACTAAAGTCATGGAGCTTATACCAACAAAATAGTGGAAAAAAAAAATTGTTTCTATTTTTTTAACACCTTTAAGATAAAAAAAAACTGAAAAATCGAAACTTAAACTTCGTATGCCCGTCGTTTTTTGTTTGTTTGAGTTTTTATTGATTTTATAGGTATAAGCTTCAACTACAGAAATATATTTCTGAAAAATTTTTGAATTTTTAAATTCGGATAAAATTTACGATTTGTACAGGTTACGCCAAGTGGACATCTTTTTTGAAAGTGATTACGGCGCTCGTATATAACTAACCACCATGATATCATTTTGAAAAAAAAAAAAAATTTATTTTGTACTTAAAAACTTATTAAATATTTTGAGAAAAAATCGCAGCATGCTGTTTACATCTTCTATGAAAAAAAATCATGTAAATTGTCCTATTTTTAGGTCAGCTAGAGGCAAATACCTCCTTAATCCTGGAAATAATCATGAAAATATTCGATCGTATTCACGTAATTTGGTATCATTAATTTAACTTTCTGGCGACAAAAAAACGGCAGCACAAATAGTCAAAGGTTTATCATTCGACTGGTGAGCATGTGTTGCATGCTCATTAAAATGGGTTTCGAAGAAAAGTACACAAACTTCTTATTATGAATTCGGCAACAAAGTTTAATCAAATTTCGTATTCAATTGATACGAAAGTAAGGTTTTCCAATATTTTTAGTTTTGATCCCGTATATGTACATTCGATCTAAAATCCCGTAGAAGAATACTCACAATGGAAAAAACACGCTCAGTACACAAAATAAAACTCATCAGAATGATTCATTTTTTAAGGGATAAAAATGTCTTCATTGGCCTAAATGCCAACATCTTTCATAATTTGGACAATAATTTTTTCGGTTTACGATTAATATCATTTATTATGTTAATTTCTGAAGCGAATTTTATTTTATAAAAAAAATAATTGATCAGTCCTCACCCAAATCTTTATGCGCTATATAAAAGCTCGCCAGACTTTGCAAGAACACTTTCTTTTCATTATCATTTACGCATCCAACAACACCATATAGAAAATTATCCAAAGCTTCACCTTCTGAATTATGAATTAAACAAATAGCAGCATACTGTAAAAGGAATTAAGAACAATTTTCAGTTTAGGAAAAAATTTTACTAAATAAAATCGAAAAAGCGCTTACCTTCAAAAAATACGGAAAATAATATTTGTAATCATGATCTGTTATCGGCTTTGCAATGGCCAATATTGCCGATAAATTAATCCAATCTCTATTTAGGAGACAAACGCGGCATTCAGCAAGGAGCTTACCAAACGAATCACGTTTAAAACCGCATGTACGTAGCCGTCCAATATGCGGCTGATGATGACATCCGTCTTCCCACGTTGGCGGAACCCACTGACTTTCTTTCGCCTCTAGTATTTTGATTGCAGCTTGTAATTTACTTTTGGGTATTTGGTACTTTGGAATTTCTGTTTAGACGAAATTTTAAAGATATTTTTTACAGTTGCTGAAACAAAGATCTTACTGCGAAGTCCCTTTAATGCTGATCTAGTTTGATATTTGTTGCCACGCTTCAATGATTTTACGGAACCTTTTCGTGATCGTTTACGTTTACGTTTTTGTGATGACTCGCCAACTTGTACATACGAGGTTGTAGCTTCCTGCACATCGTTAGATTCAGATTCATTTTCGGACATTCTTCTGTAACGAAAAGAAGCGATTACTAGAACAGGGAATTGTATTTTGTTATAGCAATCCAGTTACATTAACAGACACGACAATTATATACAAAATTTTGGACAGCGTCCCACCAAAGGCTTAATCCTTAAACTAAAGTGTTATACCTTCTCAAAGTGAAAAGGAAAAAATTGTATCTGATGTTTTCGGTATTCTTACTAAACTTTGAGCTAAGAAAAAATTAAAAGATAATCTGAATGTTTCTAATAATATGGCAAATACCATAAAGATCGAAATTTCTTGGGATAGGATAAGATCATTTAAAGAGACAGGATATCGGCAAGGCTTACTGACCAAAATACGAAGATCCCAAACATTAAAAAAAGTGGTGCTGCATTCAGCTGTTGCAAATGACGGCCTCGTCAAAATATCAAATTTTCAAACAAATTGACCCAGTCCTTGTAAGTAACATTTTTTGTAACTCACAAATTATAGCTGAGTGTTTAATATGATTTCGAAGTTCTATTGTTAAATGGTTCAAAAATATCAAGAAGAGTGACGCCTAAAATATTCCATATCCAATCTGCTGCATTGTAAAGAAGTTTTTCTTGGAATCGATAGATCAGGACCATTATCCGATGCCCACCTTTCAGAAGAAAATCTGGGTGAAACTCCTTTTGCATTATTGACGCAGGAGAGACCTCAAAAAATTCAAGGAATGAATAAGTCCCGGCGAATACCCAGTGCTGTGTTCATTGGTGAGTATGAGAGATACCCGACCAGAACACACGGGTTTAGTCCCGAGAAGAGGTGGGACCTAAAAGAGAGAGGGGTACTGTCGCATGCTCGTGGCCTTGTTCAGCGAACAGTGCCTGAGTCCTATGTGGTAGATCAACTCTTTCTTCGTGAACTTCCTGAAGTTAATCCAGGTGTAGATAAATATTCTAAGTGCCCAAATAGCTCGAGGATGTAATTAAGCCCGACTCAGAGAACATTTTGGTAGTTTTTCAGAAGAACAACTGGTATTTCGTCGATTTCCGGTTTTTGGTCACATAGGGCTGCTTTGATTTCGTCTAGTGTGGGTAGTGTCTATAGCGGGACGGTATTTCTCCGTTAGTTGAATCCTCAGTTGAGATGTTATCGGTCGTAATCGGTGCTGATGGAGTGGGATTGAGAAGATGTACGAAGTAGGAGGCCCATCTTTTAAGTTCTTGTGTGTCGCTGATGATGGTTTCTTCTACAACTCTCGAGTTGGGAAAGAATCGCCCATTTTGCATGAAGGGACTAAATCTATTATTATTATTGTTGCCCTCAAAGTCTTTGCAAAGACAGGTTTTGGGCTTATAGTGGGTATAATTCAATATAAAGGGGGTTTTTAGGTCTTTTACTATTGCGTATGTGTCCCGGGTTTTATTTTGTCTGATATTGTCGTCCATTTTTTCTATCTTGTCATTATAGTACTTCCTTTGTAACATTTGAGTCAAAGTTTTATATTCTGCAGTTCTTTATAGGTTCTGCGACCTCCTTGTGGTTATTCTTCTAACATTTCGAGTCGTCAGTTCGAATTTCGTTCGGTCCTAGCCATGGTTTTATTAAAATCTAGCAGCACCTTAAAAAGAGCACAGACTGAGCTAAGCAGGGACTGAACTGAACACATGGTCCTGGTATTTCCGATTGCATTACTTCAATTTTTTTTGTGCCAACTAAGAACTTTGTGAATGGAGTTAAGTACCTACCGTGTAATAGGTTGCCAGATCGATTTAACAACAGACACAAAACGTAAGTTCTAGATCGGGTTAATAGCAAACACAAGACGTAAACTGCTTCATCAAATAAACCATAAAATCACATATTCAACAACAATCAACGAGTTGTCCGAAATCAGCTGTTAGCAGACCGTTTGGCGCGAAGATCCGGTGTTTAGAGTAATTAAAAGTCTTATACGAAAATTTTCATCATTTTAGAAGATTGGGTTCAAGCTTCAATAATTTATTTTTCCGTGAATTTGTTTAAATTCATGTTTACTTTGATCAATTTTAAACTAAAACCCTTTTAATTTCTTAAAAATTGGAATTTCTGTGAATTTCTTCGCTTTACAACAAATAAATTTTTTCTGACGTCTTTATTTACGTTTTTCGATGGTTTTTCGCCAGGCGAATCCGTCAAACGTCAAACAAACGGTGAAAGTCCATTTTGCAATCGTACAAAGTCCAACGATTTGTCGACGATAAAAAAAAACCTAAATTTATATTTACACCGTTCATGCAGGATACAGTTTCAGTTGTGCTCGACTTCTATTCGTTCCAGTTAACACTTTGTGTGAAAAGTAAATAGAAAGAAATCGACTTGAAGATGATAAACACCGGGTACGTATGCAACTAGTGACACTTTCTCCGGGATTCGGACTCGGTCAGGTCAACGACTTTAAATTAATTTCCGAGTTGTTTTTCGATTGTCCGGTGTGGACTTTTGACCTCCCAGTCGACCCTGAAAGTATTCCGTTGCCAATCTATGCGATGGAAATAATTCCTTGTGATTTGCAGGAAATTAGCTGGCCGGACGATTTTCATTACGGGCGCATCACGCGGAATCGGAAAAGCAATTGCTTTAAAGGCGGCACAAGATGGAGCGAATATTGTGATTGCGGCCAAAACAGCGGAACCGCACCCCAAATTACCGGGCACGATCTTTTCGGCAGCCGAAGAAGGTAAAGTACACTGAACAAGATCCAATCGATTTCAAATTACCCGGTCTTCATACGAATATTTTCGATTCTGTTTAGTTGAAAAGGCTGGCGGCAAGGCACTGCCGTGTATCGTTGATGTACGCGATGAAGGTCAAGTTCGGGCTGCTATTAAACAGGCCGCTGAAAAGGTGAGTTGTTATTTTTGTGTTGATATGCTTCGAGCTAATGATGGGTTTTTTGTTTTGCAGTTTGGCGGAATCGATATTTTGATAAATAATGCAAGTGCAATTTCGTTGACGCCGACTGCATCAACTGATATGAAGCGGTACGATCTAATGCACAACATCAACACAAGAGGAACTTTTTTGGTGTAAGTTTTTTCATGTATCCGTAACGTTGCCCATTTTACATCGAGAATGGTTCTCAGTTTTTGGAAGATATGTTTCTATATTCTGAAGTAGAGCAACATTTTTCCAACCTAGGATCCGAGTGCTGGTCCGGCTGAGTCCTAGCACCCTGTAGTCAGGAGCGCGTGAGGTCTGACTTCTTTCAGCACTAAAAGGAGCTGTTGCTCGGACTTTGAAAAGGGCGGTGCGTGCTAATACTCCTTTATACTTATGGCAACAGTTTAGCCAAGAACTGAATCGGTAACTCTTAGGCAAGCCCTAAGAAGAGCTAAGCTAAGAAGGACGGTTCGGTTGTCCCGATAATTGAAATGCGACCTATCGTTGCGATTTCTAATTCACTAATAATTTTTTTTTCCTAAGAACTAGCCTATTTACACGTAAAAGTAAATAATAAATCTTGGTTCAGGCGACCTAGCGATCGTAATCCAATGCAAAGTGCATTTTAACAAAATCTCTTGTTTGATGTTTGCAGATTAAATGGTTTGACCGAACGAGTCCAAAATTAAATTTCTATTATCTTTGTGCGTCATTTAGGCCCATTTCTACGATCCTCAGTTACGTTTTAACTGGAACTTTAAATGAATCCTTATTACTGAATCAAAATCAATCGTAAATTCCTAAATTCGGCATACTGAAATTTAGGATTTATGATTGATTTTGATCGTATCGTATTCAGTAATAAGAACTCAGACATATTTTCATACAAAACTTCTAGTTAAAGTTCCGGTTAGAATTTAACTGACGATCGTAGGAACGGGCTAAGCCGACAACAGTCGCGTTCGTCTAAATGGCCTACAATCAACTTCCTTAGAACGGTCGAATGGTCCATTGTAATACCAGACCCATGAAACCCTAATGAAGCTTCATATACGAAGTTACCGTAGTATTACGACAGCGGAATAGTTAGTCGAAGCAGCCACAAATTCGAATGAATTTGGCTAATTCACCAATGCGTAATTCAGCTACCTATGTTCCGAAACTGGAAGAAAAAGTAGCGGCCTAGTTTAGAACACTAGCAAAGTATGTGCGTTGTGCGTTTATGCCAATGAGATTGTCTTTTATGACTGCCATAAAGTTACTGGTTCATACGACTTCTTTTCAGAAAGTTGTAATTTCTTCTAGGATGTATTATCAGTTTTAGCTGCCTAGAAGTGACACGTCTCTATGTTAACCGATCTACAATTGGTCAGCTTCATTACCTTCTGGTCAAGCCAGACATAAGTAAGAATTGTTTTTACTGCTAGGATTGCATATACAGCATCTTTTTCACATCCAGTTTTAGTACGCGCATAAGAAAACGTTCCGTGAACGCGGAAAGGTGAGTTAAGATATTTTATCTTACTTTTCATGTGGGCGAAGCCGTTTGGAAGTTACAGGCTGTTATATTCACTAAACTCTCTTAGGCCCGGTATTTCAATGTAGAGTTAACTTGTAGGTCTGGTATTTCCATATAAAGTTTACTCGAGTGGTTTTGATTAACTGACAACTTACAAGTTTACTGTACATTGAAACACCGGGTCTTACTGTTCCGAATTTAATGGTTAGTTAAGTCGCGTATTTTAGTTCAGTATTTTCTAAATCGGTAGACACGATATCTCGAAATCTGTCGAACGAATTCCTTTGAAATTTGGTGGATTCATTCAGTACTCATGTAGACGCTTTGCAAACTAGAATAATTGTGATTCATGAAGCCGTTCTTTTTTTGTTGACCTTAAGAAGTCGTAAAAAAACGTCAAAATTGACGATCAGAAGTTCAACAAGCTGCCAAAAATTTACTATTCAATATTTTTTGATAATCCTAGTTCCGAAACTAGTTCAAACTTCAAAGATTAAAATGCCGTTAATTTTTTTTTTGTTGAGATAAGCAGAGCGCCCGTAATCGTGTCTACCGAGAACAAGGATTTTTAAAAATGGTGCCTAAGTTAACGTGCTGCAAAAATTTTAAAGTGTGCTCAAAATGTCCATAAATATGTGGAAAAAATTGCATTGTTGTATCTTTATTTACTTCTGCAAAATAAATTTCGCAAAAAAGCGTAAAGAACAGAGTCTTTACACGGGATGACCCCCTTAAACCACGGGTAATAAGCACATGGCTTAAAACAAACCATGTTACAAATATGCAGTCCAACTTTTGCTTTTGGAATAATTCCCTTAGTAAACAATAGTCTCAATCTATTAAAATCTCTTTAGTACCAAATTGTATATGAACACTGTCATAATATTATTGTAGTAGTCACCTAGTTTCTATGCCCGGCTAATTATCAGTGAATCTTATTGCCACAATTTTGTTGGGTTTTTATCTTTTTTACAACAGATTATAAAAGTCATGCTGACACGAATTAGATGATTAAAGTTCATAATTTTAAAGATATGGAAGACAAATCAAAAAATAGACTATTTCAGCTTTTCTGTTTTTAATTAAGTATTTGAAATGAATAGCGGGGAAACTATAAATATGCTAGTCTTACATTCAGAATGTTCTGCAAAGAACAAATATAATCCGCTTCTGATTTACATCGAGACAGTAAAAAAATAATGGCAACTTTAGAAAAGTGGTCAAGATGGGAAGATGGTTACTTCTTCAGGTTCTACTGTATTAAATGTTCGTTTCCAAAAGCTGCTCAAGTACCTTGAGCACAAAGGACGATAGACTGGTGGGTCGAAATAGTGCTTAGCCAATTTTTAGTTGCCGCAGAGGCTCTTTGTAGCATAATTGGCCTGATACCGTCTGCTCCTGGTGTTTTTTAGGCAGCAAAAGTGCCTATAGCCCATTTGATCCTTTTCTCACTTAGTAGTTCGACCATCCCTACCGGAACAGTCTCATGATTTTCAATTAAATCTACACTTCCCATAGGATGCCCATCCGGCGATGTGCTACCAGGGACGTGATTGGACGACATCAAGAGCTCGAACGTCTTCTCACTAGACTAGACTAGACATCTCAAAAAGATGGTCTATCTAATTCTCAAAAAGAATTTAATCGTTCAAAAATAAAAATTTCACACAACTTTCTCTTGCAGCTCCAAAGAATGCCTACCATACCTAAAAAAGAGCAATCACGCCCACATCATGAACATCTCGCCACCACTAAACTTAAATCCACGTTGGTTCAAAGATCACGTTGCCTATACAATGGCGAAATACGGAATGTCAATGTGTGTCCTCGGCATGGCCAGCGAATTCAAAGAAAGCAATATTGCTGTAAACGCCTTATGGCCCCAGACAGCAATTCATACGGCCGCTATTGAAATGCTTACCGGTCCGGATAGCCAGTCGATATCGCGTAAAGTCGATATTATGGCCGATGCAGCGTACGCAATCCTTTGTCGGGAACCACGTAATTGTTCCGGAAATTTCTACATTGACGAGGATGTTCTTCGCGAAACGGGCATAACAGATTTGAAGCAATACGCATGCGATCCGTCGAATGCCGATAATCTAATGGAAGATTTTTTTCTTGATGCGGCACTTACAAAAGCAGCTGAAGCGAAAACTGTAGACAGTTCATCCTCCGGTAGTAAAATTCCCGGACTTTTCGCAAAAATCGAAACAGTTTTGAGCGAAGAACTGGTGGCAAAAACCAAATCGATATTTCAATTTAATGTTACCGGTGCGGAAAAGGGAACATGGTTTTTGGATTTGAAGAATGGCGCTGGAAAGTGCGGTGCTGGCGAGGTATCGTCACCCGATGCAACATTAACAATGGATTCAAACAATTTCTTCGCTATGTTTACAGGTTTGTTTTTTTTTCGCTAGTTTGGCTTGTTTTTTATTATAGTTTTTGTTTTGTTTTCTATTTTAGGTAAACTAAAACCAACAGCCGCATTTATGACAGGAAAATTAAAAATTTCGGGCGATATGCAAAGAGCTATGAAGTTAGAGAAACTCATGTCTGGCCTTAAATCGAAATTGTAACGTTAAAAAGAGAAATTTAAAAGCGAAAATCATTTTTGTTTTAAATCAAACGTATTATAGATTTATGTTGAAAACATATTTTTACTGTTCAACAGGTTCTTGTTATTGTTTTTAAATGTAATACCGAAGTTTTATACGGAGGCGAATAAAAGTGATAAACAGTTTTTACAAAATTAAATTTCTATCTTTAATTTAATAGAATAAAAACAAACTTAAGACTAATTTAGGTATTATGTAATGTACTAAAATTGATTTAGTAATCGATAGAATAACCATGGCTCTAGTTTTTTTAATATCGATGAATTGATCGTATTCGTCATGGTTAAGTTTGTAAGTTTTGGTGGAGGCGTTACAACAACAATATCATGTTCAGCTCTAACTTCTAGATAGGTATTTGCAGCGCTCTGACTAGAGTTTAGCTGTGGTTTCGAAACTGTTACTTTGAAACGAAGACCTTCGGCGTTCTTGAGATATTCCGGCGGTTTAGTTTCAGTTGAATTAAGAGAAGTTAATATTTCATTGTCGTAGAGCTCTTCAGTTTGATCGCTGCTCAAATGATTGTGTTGTGATTCCGAATCGTTGTTTGAATTATGAACTACATAGTTGTACTTTATATACGTGTTGTTTTCTATATAGTGTACGTGAACAAGTGGCATTATTATCTGTAAATTTGCCACATATGCGCTATCATTGCTTTGTACCTGAATCGCATTTGCAACCTCGTAATCGGAATATGCATCTGGTTCGGTTTCGCTGTCAAAGTTTTCACTAACGTCTTCTGTTGTTGTCGCCAATTCATTCTCGTATTGTAAGATTTCGGCCAGTTCTTCCGATTCACTCTACAAAAAATTGTTTTTAACAAAGTTATTTACATTATTTTCCCCCGATTCTATTGTTCATACTTCACATTCGCCGCATGGTGAACTGTACCACGTCGAAAGGATCGCAGCCTTTACTAGATGATACTGCATATCACTCCACGGCGGAATAAGTTCGTACGTAAGCCGCGAACATTTATCGAAAACATAAACACTACCTGCTACAAAGAAATCATTGTCAATATCGTGCAACGATACAACCACGATATCTCCAGCTCTCGATTGAAGCTCGTCGAATTTCTTCGAGCCAGAATATTCGGTCGTTAGCATTATGAAAACAATATTATTGTAGTCAGCAATTTCGAATAGAAGTTGTAGGGCTTTGAACCTGCAATCGATTTACTTATTAAATGTTCACGTTTAGTCACAAAACGGTGAACTTACGATAGTAGCTTTTGTGAGCATCGTTTGCACAAAGCCGAATTGAAAACAACAACCATTCGTTCATCGGTCGTAATATTCAGCGAACTATTGAAATTGTAATTTCGGCAATCCCACTTTGAATCACTGCCGTCGTTTTCATCGATTGAACTACAAAAAAACATTGCGAATACTCCGCTTACCGCTACCAAGACAAACAATTTACGCGACAACATTTTTGTAATTTCGCACAAATTAACAATATCACTCGATAAACTCACGTAAACAATTGTGTTAGTCGAAACAAGTGTAAAATTCGATCAAGAACCACCGTACGATTTATAATCTCTAATCGAATTACAAAATGCAATGTAAACTGAGCTTAATTCTTGTCATGTCTATTTTTGTTTACATGACCTCTGGGATTGTTCGGCGATAAGACAAAAAAAAAATCAATTGTAAGAAACTAATAAATAATAATATGCGATGATGGAAATAATTATATTAAAGAAATTAACGAAACGGATTTTACTCTCACGAAATTTAAAGCGATTTAATGAATGGTAGGTCGTCGGGAACAAAGATTAATGGAGACGATTTGAAAGTGTGTATTGCTCTTAAAATCTCAATTTCTAATAATCTTCGTATTTATGCTAATTGTTCGGAGTACTTAGGATTTATATAATGTGAAAGATTTTTATTTCTTTTTTTTTTCTTGAGGTCTTATCATTTCTGGGATTTTACGTTGTTGTTTATATGTCACATCTATTTGTGTTTTAATTTGGGTTAGAAGTTTATGATATTTTATAGAAATCTGGTATGAGTTGTTATTGTTATTGGGACAGCAAAAGCACATCTGTTTCATCTGAATTTTATTTTACGATCGCTCTTGTGTTTTTATTTTTTAAAAATATATTGTACCTTTTATTGTTAAACCAATGGACAGAATATTTTTAAAATTGTGTGTCCAAAGTAGCTGAGAGTAACATATTGATCCAAAAAATACAGTTTTTTTACGATCGACAGCAATCTTAGCTGAAAACACATTTAGAAATGATGTAGCCGATGTTGAAAAAAAAACACTCCACCGAGCCTACCAGAAGCCAGAGTGCAAAGCTCTAATAGATTGGAGAAGTTTGTGTAGATCGCCGCACGATATTTCCAATTGGATCTGAAGCTGAAAAATGAATAAAGCTAGCTTCCAGAGTAGCTCTGTTCAAAACCACATCCAGATTAAAAAATCTGCCAACAGTCTGGGCGTAACTTTATTATTTTTCCAGCAGAAGTTAGGAACGCGTTCAATTCTGAGATGCGGTGTAGGTTACTAATAATCAATGGCGCAACAGTCCAAATCGGGCCTAGGCCTTGGAGTAATGCTAAAGTTACTTTATTACGAGACCAACGGAACACTAGGAGGTGAAGTGGTCAGCTACACGCTCTAGGTTACTATGTAACGCAAAACCTATCAAAAAAGAACAAGCCCGTGGAAGTGAAAATCTGATCGGATCTCGAGACAGTAAGGGCTCAGGTCAGAGTACATCACAAGTGGAGATGATCGCACTACTTCTGCGGCCCCTTGTAGTTAAAATTATTTTGACTACACTTAATCGCCCGTGTTAGTTGCATACGCAGACTACAATTGCATCCAACAAACATGATACGGAAGTTTGAAAGAAATTAACTGTTAAAACTGTGCAATACTTACAAATTTTAATCATCATTAAATTTGGCATCATCTATTTATTGGTATTCGCACTTATTTTCAAAATATAAATAATATTAAATTATCGTAAAATCTTCTCAATCAAAATCGATTCCCGGTGGCAATGTACCACTCGCTCTTGCAGCTGCCACTTTCTCATAATAAAGCTCAAAATCAATGTACGGTTCTACGCTTTCAATCTTTCCGCCTTTTCTTCTAAAAAATCAAAGTAGATAAATAAAATGTTTTGAGCTGAAATCTCGATTAACTGTTTGTAAATTCAATTTACCTGTTGTTATTCGATGAACTTGTATTTGTATTATCGCTGACTGAATTCGGAACAATTGTATCCTGAAATTAATAAAACTGACTAGATTTTTTTTAAAAAAAGTAAACAGTTTTTTTTTTGTTTTACCTGACTGCCACTAATTGATATGTTCGGCATAAGAACATTGAATTTTCGCACTAGCAAAGTTATATCATCAATTCCGACCATACTTCGGGTTCCATCCGTATAAATTTTGTGATGCAATTCGATTATTCTGTTAACAACAGCTTTCGCAACACCTTCAATTGATGATTGTCTTTCGAACTGTTAAAAAGGATTGTAATTGGAATGGAGTCACTTTTATTCGAGTGAGATGTATAGAGATTTTTTGATAGAGAGGAGAGGAGGAGGGTTTAACAAATTCCCAAAAATTCGAGACTCCATTTTACTTACTTCTTTTGCTGTAATGCGAATTATCTCTCGATTTTGTTGTGTAATATCATTCGGATAAATATCCCGCAACGCATTGCACAACCCGGCGGATAAGAGCAATAAAAACCTGAAAATAAATTCCAAACATTAATGAAACTAGAACACAGCCAAGACTAATCACTTACTGAAATGAACTATCAATTTGTTGACCGTCAACGATTTCGGGATTCGATATAATCGGTTCCGAGGTTGATTTCGAAATACTATCACGATCCTTATAGCCACCCTTGTACGCATAATATCCCATACATCTTGTTATTTGTAGTTTAGCTGGAATAAATTTTTTTTTAAAATCGCCGACGGCTACGGAAAGCAACGGGGAGCTCCCGCTCGCCCTGCCAAAGAAATTTTGAATTGAAAAAAAAAAATACCATAAAACTTACATTGCATTAAGGTGTCCCGATCCAAACCGAGTCGAGACAATCGAACCAATTCTTCGGGATTATCAAGATTATGATCGTCGGAAAATTGAACAACGCGTGGTGCATTGTTCTCGTCGTATTTACATAAAAGTGCTCGACACGTCCCAATATTACAAATGTACATTTTTGTATTATGAATGAGGCAGAGTATAACACTGGAGCCGACCAAAAGTTCCAGATTTATTTCAGTTATTTGTTTCTGGTATTTTTGAAAGTCCTTGAATAATTTCATTTAAGTTCGATTTTTGTTCAGTCGTCTCATAAGCATTTAAAATTTCATATTTTTACCTCATAGTTAATGTTTTTATCGTGAACCTTATCATGCAGAACCATTCGTTTTGCTAAGCTGCCATCGATTTCTTCCTGATTTCTGTTTTCGGCATCGATAAATGCTCGTCGTAACAATTCCTTTATTTCGTCAGGCGATTTGTTCTCCTTTACTTGGCCGAACAGCAAAGAGATTAGCATTGATTCTCTGGTTTTTTCTGCAACTGATACTCCGTTGAGACCAGAGAATATTCCATAAAGTGATCTTTTAAAAAAATCACATTATTATTTATAATTCTAAACAGGTTTTGATCTGGCTTACGTATCAAAATCGTACGCGTAGTTCATACTTCTGTCCAGAGAACCAAATACTGTGCTCTTATCTCTGTAAAAAAAGATTTATGATTGAGTTGAACCTTTTCAGCCTTCAATTCGATCATTCATCGGTTATATGCACGGCTGCCCTCTATACCTATCTGGACTGAAAACTCTAATGGGAGCATTCAGCAGTATTATAAAGAATACGCTAAAAAGTTGATATGCGTTTGCCAATTGCAAAGGATTCCCCAATATAGGACATATATAACAATCGCTAAAACTAGTTATGTGCCGAGGAAACAGTAGAGTTCAATAAAGTCCGAGAAGAAGGGGAAACGACCCTAGAAAATTCGTGTGTGGTGCGTGGTGTAAAGTCGAATATAAAATTTTTGTGGTGAGTTTAAGGCGACTGCAGATAACCAAGCAGGGCTTTGGATATTTATTAAACCCTTGCATACTCAATGAATGCGTTATTTTCAAACTGGAGAGAATACAAAAATTCTTCGTCAATTTCAGAAGCACCAAAAACGAGGATTGTCTGAGGATTGGCGTCTACAGTCTGCAACAGGTTTTTGCCTGTCTGAGTCTGACTTGGTAGAAACACTTTAGCTGATTCGGCCTAATTTACTGACCGTTTCTTTCCGGTTTCGAAAGACGAGCCTACAAACTTTTGTCTCGCATTTCTATTTTGAAGCAGAAGCGATTTTCTCTTTCGTAATTCTGGTGGGAGCAGATGGCAACTGGATCCGACGATCTAATCAAACTATTATTACAAATGGAGTATGTCATTTGAATACACAAGAATGAAGCCAGTATGTCATAGAATATTTGCAATGTATCCACCTTCTTACTACCAAATGTGGCTATTGTGTATCGAATGCGTAAACTATTGACATACTCATTATCGTCCCTGAAAACGAACTCACTACATCGTCTACCGCAAAAAAAAAAACATTAGCACATCTTTGCTGCTTTGAGCGAACCTCTAAATTTAGTCAAGTTTGCTTTCTATTTTAATGAATTAATTCATTCGAAAATTCATGGTAAAATTATTAACAATAATTGCAAGAGATTGGTTCGCTCCGGGCGTATTTCACACATCGCATTTTATCCGCTATACGCGGTATCAACTACGATTGACCGCATTTTCGAAGGATTGTGAAAAAAATTAATATCGCCATGATATGTTGCTAATTAATTAAGTACAAGGCATTTTAGTCAATTCGTAAATATCCAGAATAAATTTGAAGTGGAGAATATAAATACCGATCCAATAATTTGTATGTACTCACCGGCAGATATTTTTTACTGTGTTAATTATTTATTTTTTATTATATTTACGAGAATGTTGGTGAAATTGTTCACATTCCAAATGGTTTTAAGCAAGTCCCCCTCCTCATCTTTCTACCTTGTCGTGATGAGGCGGCTTAAGACACTTGTGTCAACTAAGGGAAAGCCGAAAACATGATGGACAAGCCTATAGATTTAAACTCTCCAAGTGGTAACTAGACACAGTCTGGGAATCCACCCGATGATGCGGCCGGGGCTCGGATTTTGGAGGCCCCAAAATCATGTACGACTGCAATGAGTTATCCAGGTTCCAGTGGGATCATTCCACTGGATCTCAATAACTTCTTTGAGAATTTACTGTTTGCCGATGAGGACAGTGCCGATAATGCACGAACGGTTAATCCGACCCGGCCCTTGGAGGAGGAATGCACCGCAACCATCTTGGGGACGGTTAATCTGAATTCGAAGTCTGATGAGGATAGTCCTGGGAACTTATTCCCGGTTAATCCCATTCGGTCAATGATTGAAGAAAGTACCTGTGCTTCTGGCGCGGTTAATCCGAAATCAATGATAAGGGTTTTTATTTTGAATGGCTAACTACGGCATTGTACCACCTTGATCAAAAAGTTCATTAGAAATCTTAGCCAGGCACAACTCTAACATTTTGCAAATATAATAAAAAATCGTATCGACCATCTTTTTGTACTTGCCTGTAGTTTTTATTGCTTGCTTCAGCAACAGCCGATTTACTACACAACGGTATTTCATCGGTGAAGGTTTGCGTCGATTGATTACTGTCTTCCCGGTCCATTGTGGCACTTTAGAAATAACAAAAAACAAATCAAATCAAGAAAACAACGAATTCAAAACAACTATTCAACAGCTGTTCGCGTCCAGAGAAATGTCAAAACTAAAATGACGTTCCATTCCATTGGAAGATTCGTTGATTTTCCAAGGCAATTGAGCAAAAAGTGCTAGAGTGCTACTAAACATTTCCTCAGTACGAACAATAACAATTTCTTATCGCCGTTTTTCTGTTATCAGACGAAATTCGTAAATTAAGGTGATAGTTAAAAGCAATTTTCCATCGATTAGAATTTTTGATAAAACCGCGCAGGAGGAAAGTTCAGTCGCAATTTCGTGTTTTTTTTCCACAGGTCTCACGACCTGTCATGCACCCTGTTTCTGGCACATTTAAACCGTAGGTCTGGAAGGCCGTTGTATTGGAAGCTGGAAATTGTTTTGCATATGAAATTTTCCGGGAAAGGTGCTTTTCGCGTGCTGTCCGCTGTCCGTCATTTGCTCAGAATAGAAGAAAGACGGAGTTGGCGAAGTTTCGTGCGTTCGTCGTGGAGTTGATGTTTCCGAATTTTGTGTGTGACCGATTTTTTTTTATTTTCTTTTGATTTTTTTTCAACTTGCTAGTTTTGGTTTTACTGTGAAAATTCGATTTGCGGTCATCTCATCGCGTTAATCAACCGTGTGAAAATTGGTGTAAAAGTGCAAATGTTTGTTTTGTGATTGAGTGAAAAGCATTACGTCGTGGGAACAGTTTTCCAATTGAAAACGTGAGTAAAGAAAAAAATTGTTTTTCGGCTTTTTGATGACTGCAAGTGCTATTTTTAAACGCGACTGAATTTTAGAATTTGCAAAAGGCGGCCTCGCAAACGCAGACTGACCGAAAAGGGTCACCCGTTTTGCATTTTTCGCCCGCCCCTTTCGTTCGATGACCCGATTACTTTGTGTGTGCGTTGCGGCCGAACAAAGAGGTCATGTCATGACAAATTCCGGGGAAATCCCCTTCACAAGAACAATTGAATTCGCGCCGTCAAGCACTAGCGAAATGAATGAAATTCCAGACATACCGAAAAGTTGTTTTGTCGCTGCGGGCGCATTGCAACAAATTGGCACAGATTCGATTCAATTAAGAACACCTGGCGGCGTGGCCGTCTCCCCGACGTAGCCCACCCGCACGATGACAAAACGTTCATCTCGTTTTTTTTTTTTTTTTTGGCGAGAGTCGTAAAGAAAACTGAAACAGCTTTTGTGTTGCGGCCGATAAAAATCGCGCTAAGTAATTTATGGGCACTTTCAGCAGCCTCGCTTTCACATGCTTAAAACCGCGACTTTTTCTTTCGAATTTCGGTCGAATTTTACTATTTGAGTGGGCCGGGAGCACGACGACGCTTAAGCGCTGCCCCATTCGAGTGGCGTGTGGCGGACTCGTTATGCGGAATTTTGTAGGTGGTGCGGCGGCGGACGGAAAGTGATAATAATGTGCTTGAAGTCACCCGCCCCCGCCTATGGTTCTCGAATCACGCTATCAGCAATCAATCATGAAATTGGCGAACAGATGTAACACTGGGGGTTTGCAACCAAAATATGTGTACAAATCCGAAAGCCTTCTTTGTTGCGCGCCACAAAGCAAGTGATGAGTCGTTATTATTAACATTAAATTGTCGCTGACTGTGGTGAGTGGTGATATGATAAATGATAACAACGCCTCATGTGGAAAAGCCTTCGAAAGTAGATTGCGCAAATAATCGGGGTTTGGGAACCGATCGCTGCGTAAGAGGTTTTTATTTTCATGATAGCATTTTTACTATATTTTTTAACCCAATTCCTAGAAGGTGGCATGAGTCCACAATTGATGTGTAACCTGATCTGGAGTGTAGTCTGGAATTAGATCTTTCGGTCAGTCACAATAACAATCACATTCTACTTAAACAGGTCTTCATATCGAATTGTGGTTCAGCCACTAAGCGCCCTTATCTAATCAAGGCTGTGGCGTCGGTTCGAATTGCATCTAGTCACCTTTTCCTTCTGTCTCTCCCACTACACTGTGGCCTGAAACGCCTAATTTTTGGGAATTAAAATGGCCAACCACATTATTTTTGTCATACAGAATATACTTTCACGAGCCGACACCCCGGGGAATCAGAATCTGCATTTAAATGTAACAAGATCTCATGATTCTGGAACTATACGTAGCTTCAGTTTTCATTGATCTCAGAAAGGCTTTCGATACAATCAACCACGATCTATTACTAAGAGAACTCTTGAGGTATTCGTGGAAAACCAAAAGCCTTAATTAAGGACTACCTACTTAACCGGACTTATATTACAAGAAACATGGACATCTACAGCAAAGAAAGACTAATCAACTTGGGAATCCCACAAGGATCGATCCTGGGACCGACATTGTAACTCGTATATATTCATTACCTTCAAAATTCGGGACTTTCGGGGAAATACATTACATTTGCGGACGACACCCTGCTGTTGTATAAGAGTGACAGACAGGTAATCTTAGAACTACGTTCAATTAAGTGGGAATAGATTATCTCTAAATGCCGCAAAAACAAATTATAAACTAATTAAATTGAAAATCAAGCCAGATATTCAGAAATTGGAAATTGGTGTCAAGGAAATTTCTAGAGTCAACCAGACTAAGTACCTAGTATTAATCATTGTCGAAAACCTTAACTGGATAACTCATATTAGCAATACGCCAAAAAAATAGCACCCATTATTGGATTATGAAGACGCAACAATCATGTTGACTATCAGGTGAAGGACCTCATATTCAATGCCTTTATCCTTTCCAACATTAGGTATTGACTACTCTCTTGGAACCAAACAGATTTGTATAATCTGCTAGATTAATGAACAAAGGAATCAAGGCGGTATACAATCTTCCTCGACTAATGCCTTCGTTGACTCTCTACTCTGACTACAAGAAGTTAACAATATATTAACTGATAGCGTTTGAAAGAGTAGAATTCATTTACAAATTTCTGAATAAAACAACTAAAACCCCGCTAACCATACGACACATTAAAGACTTACATCAATTTAACACACGTAAAGCGAACAATATTGTAAATCTATGTAGACCAAAAACGAATGGTATAAGAAGAGACCCACTATACGAACACAATCGTTGACTACGATTCCTTACCCAGCTCCATAAAAAATACAATCAGTATTGCCGACTTCAAGGCCCAAGTGAAGGAATATTTCCTTGACAAGCAGTCCTGAAAGACGGTTGATTTTATTTTTTAAATCATTTTTTTTATAGATTTTTTCTTTTAAAAATTAAATAAAAAAAACTCACTCTATATTTGCATGGATTACTTAATATTTTGACCATTCGAATTTTCCTTATTAATCACTTTATTACTTTGATTTCTAATTTTTAATATAAAACTTGACTTTTTTATTTAATTTATTGTTGTAATTTTTTACTACACAAAACGGCAATCTTATTTCGCATTAATTCATTCAATACTACAATATGGCATAATCTCATAGGGAAATGCTACGAACACGTTCTAAGAGCCCGTTCAAATCATGCAAAAGAACCTTGGTGAAAATATTACTTAAGGAAAGAAAGAACGAACATATCTCTCTAATCTCCTTTACCCACTTTTCGTCATTCTGAATATTCGACAACTATTTAATCTTGTATCCACAATCCAAATATACAGGCCTATTCAGGACCGAGTCACAAGTCACAAAGTAATCACAACTTTGTATGAATTTTGAATTAATTGTGACTTTTTTGAGTTGTGACTGTGGTCCTGAATAGGTCTGATATAAAGAGTTCCAAGCTGGACAAATCAAATTTAACACTAGTACTACTCGCGGTGGTACCCACGGAATGATTCTCATAAACATCTTGAATACTTGCACAGGACAACAACAATATTATTACCAAGGCTGTAGAGTTTTCAAAGAGTTGCCAAGCTACTATATAAAAAAAGGACTATCCTTGTAAAATTCAAAATGAATTTAAAAAAATTGTATTATATTGGAACATCTGTATATATAAAAGAGGATGTACGTTCCCTATGGACTGTTAAACAGCTGAACCGATTTTGATGAAATTTTCAGGGAATGTGTAGAAAAGTCCCGCGATGGTTCCTGTGAAGTTTGGTCCCGATCGAATGAAAAACAATTGTATTTTTTTTACATTTTTCAATTTTTTCGCGATTTTAGTATCCTGGTGCTTTTAATTGTTTATTTGCGCTTTCCTACCATATATTATTCATTCGATTACGATGAATCTTGGCTGATATATTGAGCACACGCCCGCGAAGGTTTCTGCGTTAACAAAATCATTTTACAATTGGTGGTACGAGAGTTATTTCAACATTTGAGAGTATTTCATATGATTTCGCGTCAGTTCTTTTTGATGTATTAGCTATGCGTTCCTATTACTAAATGGTAATGCTGGATAGTGGATGGAGGGTGGAAGATGGAGGATGGGAGGAACGAGAGAAATGAAAGAAACGGGAGCAACGAAAGTAACGGGAGAAATGGACGCAACGAGGTCAACGGGATCAATGCAAATGGAACTAAAATAAATTTTTGATGTTAAAACTGTAGAGACTCCTCACCCCTAACACAAGGATATGTCCTCAGAAGGGGGGAGTAGTGCAATAACCGACATAGACTAAGAATTTATTTATTTAAATTTAAATAAATGAACTCCTCAAACCCAACGAAACCATCACGGAAAATCGCTAACGACTATACAATTGATACGTTCAAGCCGAGCATTGAAGGGAAAAGGGCAGCATGACAACGGTCGGTCACATGTTGGAAAATCGGTGTAAACGTATACGAGATTAACGCGTTTAAACCTAGTTAAACACTTTGAAAGCACTTTACAAACACGTGTACGAAACCACGTTGCTACAACGCGTTCAACAAAATACATGTACTGCGCCCTTCGCGTAAATCGAAGTAAACTTTGGAAGAAACTATTTAATGATGTCAAAGATCGGTCGTTCACGTGTGAACTGTTCCAAAAGAACACTTCATTCAAGGGAGTGAGTGAAGTTGCTGATTCCTTTTGGTGAACTGCAGTTTCATTGGACACGTGAAAAAAAACTTTACCGAACTTTTATTTTTTGCTCATCATCTTTTTCCCTCAACTTGAAGCTATGAATGACCTAAAAGAACTAACTAGTTCGCAACCGAACGAAGGAACGATGGAACGAAGAGTTCCGGAACTACTTCACTGAACTCGTTCCTTAAAGTAAGTGACTCGGAGTATTTCACTGAAAGGAACTGCTTTGCCATCTCTAAATGGTGTAGAAACTCAATTGTATGCTTGTGCAACGACAGTATTTACTACTATACGGTTTCAGCTTCAAATAATTTAAGAACAATAAATTTATTAATGGAACTCAGCTGAATACCTATTGTTAAAGCAAATCACGTTATCTAAACAAGTTGCCTAATCTGAACACTACTTTTTTAACATGTTCAAATTGAACCCTCATACTCAGCCTTAACTGCGATACCACCCTGATGTGAACGAACTATTGCGGGTACTAACGACAGTTTTTATCGCTGATTACAGCTGAGTTAAAAAAAAATGGAAAATATGGATGGAAAGGATATGCCAATATCATAGAGAAGGCAGAGGCATAGACATAGACAATGAAAGGCAGTAATATAATAGATGGGTTGAAATTATCAAATTCAAGATGTCCAAAAAAATATTTCTAATGCACGGTGTAACTTGAGAAGCCAAAGAACCATCCTTAATTCGTTATTGGCTTAATTCTTTTTGGGGCGTTAGCAAGAATAAGTAATCTTTATAAATTAACTCAACAAAGATTTGAAGAAGAAGTACAAAAAGAAACTATTTGGTTTCACATCTAAAAATATATTCAATTCTGATTAATTAGCAGCAATGATGCTTTGTCCCAAAAACCATCTAATCAAGAATATGATGGAACAAAGGCGACACAAACTGAAACCATCGTCAAAAGGAATTCAATTTAATGACGTCGCAAAAGTCGAAACGAATGTGATGATGAACATATTTGTGGCTAAAAATAAAGGAAGTAAAAATAGGATCTACGTAAAAAAGTCCTTCCGAATAATGTTGGCCGTGTCTAATGCTGCATTCAAGCAAAATTTAATTCATCACTGTGTATAAATAGTTACACATTTCTAGACCGTACTGAATCCAGTGAAATTGTCGCATCGGAACACTTTGTAAGTTGACTACGAGAATTTATAATTTTATTCCCATTTTTAATTTATTCTTTTTTTGAACAGGCTTACTGAAGACTGAAGTTGTAATAGAAAAATGGAAGGGATCAATTAATACCGTACATACTGCAGTTATTGATAGAATTCAATGAGCAAAGAAATTAATTAAAATGAATTGGATTAAATTATCGCACATCGGGGAGAACGTATCAAGTTAAGACCAGTTTTTCGATGTAAATCTTTTTATAACTTGAACATATCGATATACAGTATAAACGAGAACGAACTAATTCCGGATTGAATCGAAAAGGTTGCCAACCTCTGATACTCTACAAACGCCTCTTTTTCGATACGGATACTGTGTAGTGGAGACCTACTATAAATACTTGTAAAAACCAAAACTCAAAGCTGGGGCGCTCCACACTTGAATGACGTCCGATAAGTCATGATCCATTGGCTACGGCCTGGAATTATATTGGATCCATACCAGTTACTAATTGAAGTCGTTGTTGCTTCTCAGAGCCAGTTGGTTGTTAATTCGGTACGCGCCAGCAGGTCATCTACACAGCGCTCCCCGAGTACAGTTTCATTTCGAAGAAACAACGAGCAACATCTTAAAATCGCGTGCTCTTTCTTATAGTTAGTGCTTTTAAGAAGAGCCTCCTCGAGCGTTTAGTGTTAGTTCCCACGGAGTGAAATCCAGTATTTCGAAAAAAAAATTGGTATTCGCTAAAGTCGTTAGACAACGCGCGCGTCTTGTAACCAAGTTGATCGTGCCACGACTATAATAAATATATAAGATAAGATATCGTGTCGTCTGTGTATCAGAGATGTATCTATTGTGTGTTATAAAAGAAGCGACACTATCAGAATAAAATATACGCCAGGACGGCTTATTATGCGGACTGTTTTTTTTTTTATTTAGGCAACACATAACAAATCTGATACTCCAGTGGCTGTTAAAAACCAGATAATACTGACCTCCAACCAACACTCGAAACGGAGTGTAAAAAAAAAAAAATCCGATTTCGTGTGCATTTTTCGCTTCGAAAGTTCGCGTCAATTTTCTCGGAAACTCTTGATTCCGCTGAATTATAATATGTTTTTGTGTTGTTTTTTTTATCGTATAGAACGTTCATAACATATACAGCACATCCTGTGTTTTAGCCTTGTCCTATTGGAAAACAGTTTGTGGGTGATTCGCGAAGTGTACGTATTGTGTGTAGTGCACTTAAAATCTTCTATCCAGACTATTGAGTTTTGCTCAAACTATTTTTAGTTGGTAAGATCGTTTCGAGCTAGTGATCGAGTACATAATTCATGTAAGCATAGTATTACAACTTCTATAATTAATTTTAGTGGTATTATTTTCCATATTTGCATGAAAAAGTGATTGACATGCCTGTGACTCGTGTGTTTGCTACGTGAGAGTATTCAAATTTTAAAAACGACTCAAATATCGTTTGCACACGATCGTCAAGCAAAATATCGGCGCTAGCACTAACGCGAAAAAGTTTGCTGTTAGCGATTACTCGGTTGCGCAAGATTTTCTTTTTCTTTTTTTTTATGAAAAGTGAAATTTTTCCGTTCCATATTGAATCAAGTTTTATTTAGTTAGCTTTATAATCGCAGTAATTTTATATTTTTTCATAATCATACTCTCATGTATGTAAACAATTTAATAACAAACGTCTGGGCAACTATATACATACACTAAGCCACACAAGACACATGAAAAACCCCATTCAAGATTTTCCTGATTTTACGTAAACAAGACCTTCGTCGTTTGCAATAACATTGTACCTATACGACATCATGTTGAGTGATATATTGTACGGTACTGTACTGAGAAGTAGTTGTTCATTTAAAAAAAAAATTGTTGATTTAATTTTTTCTTTAAAAAAATTAAATTTGTTTAACTACTTTTTTTTTTTAATCGTAATCTTTCAATGATAACCACACCGTGTTTGGTTTTTGAACCGAGAATCATTTCTATTTCAATTCTTAAGCCTTATAGAATTCTAATCCACAATTCTGAGAACATTAAATTAGTATGTAAATCGCGTGACACTAGCGATCGTCAGTTACGTTCTAGCTGAAACTTTAACTGATATATTTCCATACAAAACTTGCAGTTCTGGTTAGAATTTAACTGACGATCGTAGGAACGGGCCTAAAGGTCACAATTTCGTTTAGTTAATGTAATGGTCGTAACTGCATTAAAAGATCAACTGAATTTTGTGGTAAACAAAAAATTTCACTGTGCAAATGACTGACGATTTTCGACGCGAGTAGATATATAAAAAAGTTTTACGACAACTTAGAAATTGATGTGGAAAGTTTAATAGCTGCAATGACAGCAATATTATGGAGTGTAATAAAATCGTTTAATAAGATTTTCATGATTTTGATATTCAGCCAAAAAATATATCAGTTCCGGGTATAGGTTGAGTAGGTCGTTTGCACCGATCCTAAGTATTGGTCACTTAGTATAACTGGACACCTTTCTTTTCCATTGTTGCACTTTAAATTAGAGAAAAGCTCGTCCACAATGTTTGATCTACTCTAAGCTTGCAAGACATGGCTGTCGGAAATTCTTCAAAATTCGATTTTAATTTACTCGATTTCTGTGTAAACTGTTTCAATACTCTGATACTCTTCAATGCGATCAGCAACACCAAAACCACTAGTCTGAATTTACCGGTTTACCGGTTAGAACTTCAATTGAATATGCCACTTCTACAGTTGCGAATACAATCTTACTTGGTATGTGATTGATTGTAACCGCATAAGTAAACCACTTCCAAAGCCAATAACAGCTCTTGGAAGAGTTCTTTTTGAAGTACAAACAGATTATACCGAAGAACGTATGCAAATCCATTTATTGTTAAGGAACCGATTTGATTCGATCATCCGACGAGCCAATTCCACTGTCTAGACTCAGCAGCAAAGGATGTCGGGCTAAGGGTCAATGAGAATAAGACCAAGTTCATGACCCAAACAAGAAGAAACGCGCCAACTAGACAAAATATGACCTTGGGGGACTACAATCTGGAGAATGTGGATCATTTCTCATACTTGGGATCACACCTTGTAAGAGACGGCAACGAACGGGACGAAGTAAATCAACGGATCACACTAGCAAATAAGGCATATTTCTCGGTTCTCCCGATTTTAAAATCGAAAAAAGTGCACAGGCTGAGCAAACTTCGCATATACAAGACCATAATAAGACCTGTGCTACTATATGCAAGTGAAACGTGGACTCTCACCCAAGCGTCTGAAAAATCAATAGACGCTTTTGAACGACGAATTCTTCGAAGAATTTTGGGACCAGTAAGAGAAGGCACTGAATGGCGTATTCGGTACAACAACGAGTTGTATAACATCTATGACGACCCAGCCGCATCGACTCTTATAAAATTCCGTAAGCTGCAATGGGCAGGTCATGTGGAGCGAATGGATGACGGAAGAATTCCCAAGCGCACATTGAAAGGTAGAGCCCATGGCAAGCGACCGGTGGGAAAACCGCGAAAAAGATACGAGGATTCAGTTGACGCAGATTGCAAATCGCTTCTTAGATGCACAAACTGGAGGACGCGGGCGCTGAACCGAGATGACTTCAGACAATGTATCCTGCAGGCCCTGGCCCGATTTGGGCTGTCGCGCCATTGATGATGGTGATGATCCGACGAGCCAAATTCTCCTTTAACCAAAACATAAAACGTAAAATTATTAAATATCCTAAGGGTAGTGAAAGAGTCGCTGGTTCTATTCGAAAAAAAATACTTCGTACTTCATCCTCAACTCCACTACTAGAATGTCTGAGGCTGGGCACGTATCACTGGATTAACTTTGAATCCAGGATATGTTCTTTGCCAAAACTGATCTCGACAAGAATCGTACAATTCAAGATAAGCACAGAGATTTGAAAATGAATGCTCAAAAAATATCTCAGACTGAGAATTGAGGAAGATTTATGTATTTTAGGCCAACCACGAAATATATGAAAACGATCATTCGAGAAGAAACTGATTAAGCCTATGATCACGCCTTATAGAGTAACAAGGCTGCCTTGTCTTAGCAAAATACAAAATTATATCGTTTATATTAAGGTTTCTTTCTTGTATTCTGCTTTTCAGTGGGTAGTTCTAATACTTCCTATACTCCCAACTTGAGATGAGCAAAGCAGTTACGTTCAGTGAAGTACTCCTATCAATCCTAGTAACTCACTTTAAGGAACGAGTTCCGTGATGTACTCGTTTCTTTAAAGTGTTCACTCACTCGTTCACTAGTCATAGCCACTAATAGTGAAGTACTTCAATGGAACTCTTCGTTCCTTCGATCACTTACTCCATTCCCTTCGATCACTCACTCTATTCTCTTCTACAGCCGTTTAAAATAAGTTCCTGCAAATTGTTATATGTATATCGCTTTTAATTTTTATGTCACGTGTCGATTTGAACTGCATTTCACCAAAATGAGTGAGTTCCTTCACTCGCTCACTTCAATGAAGTGTTCTTTTAGAACAGTTCACTCGTAACCGACTCATCTCTATTCTCAACTACCCTCTCCCCAGAACAATTTTATGAACGTTCACAAAGGGTGAAGAAAAAGCGAATGTTGTGAAGAAAAAAACAACACTGAGTGAATTTCAGTGCCGATACTACAACAATTAAAATAAATAGAATAAAGCAAAAAATTATGACTGATAAGTTTTTATAGAATCATTTTTTTTTACAGAGAATCAATAATTAGTAGAGCGGCGACTATATTGACAACCAGTGTAAACGAATTCATGTAATTCTTTGATGTCAAATTCATCAAAATCGATTCTCCAATGAACATTCTTTAACTAATCTCTAACATGAGTTTGAAACCAACCAATGTTAGTATATAGCGTAGATAATTTTGTAGATAAATTGTATCATTTTTCAATCGTAATACCTTAATCAATTTCGAATCGCAACTGAATTCATTTCGGTGATTGGCTTTCGAATCATTTTCGATTCAAAATGTTTGCTGGGTGGAGATTTTTTCTAGTTGTGCCACTGATACTGCCTTATGCTACTATCGAATATTACACAAAATCTGAAGATATGATATATGCGTATATTATATTATGATCACGCGCCTTACTATCCAATTTGCTATATTAATTTTGTGTTTCATTCATTACATAAATAATTCACTAGACTTTAATTTGAGTACACAATTGTTTGATTTTAACAGATTGCATTGCAGTATGTCTGATATTTGATTCACTACCCCCAGAGCATTTTGTTATCGATGTCCATCGACCTCGCAATTACGAAACCGATACCGCCGACAATACAAATTGGCTGCGAAACAAACGCCCAATTGACGTAGGCTATTTCGCTCATTGCATTCAAATCAAGAATAATTATTAGGCTTAAAATAGCCACATGAATAGATACCACGACGACTTGTAAGTTGTTAGTAAAATGCTAGACGTATTTCGACCCATCTCAATCAAGTATGATGTTTTCATAAATATCAGCTTCCTATAAATTGGAAATATATCATAAAACTGTGGGATGTTGATAACTAAAAAGGAAATGGTAATTGCTTACTGATTGGGACATCGAAAAAAAAATTCCAGCAAAACAAACTACACTAGAAACCTTCAGAAAAATTTTACAATTAACAATCTCTCTCCTATTCAAGACTATTTTAAATTATTTTTAACTACAATCTTATCAGTGAAAAAATGTCACCAAAGTATTTATTTGTCTTAGCGGCATGCATTGCATTAAACGTTTTAAGAACGACGATCAATTCAGGCTTTACATAGGCAATGATTTTTATTTTTTATCTGAAGTAGAAAAAAAATCATTTTTAGTTTAATAAAAAATTCTTTTTTAATTTTTCATTCAAGTGCCAGATAATTTCGACGAAGTGATATTTAAGCTTTTGTATTTTTCCCATTATAAAAGAAAATTAAATTAACTTTAGAATATTAAAGTCTGTGTCTATTCAGAATGGTTGATAAGGTTTTATCAAATCACTTTTAGATATCACGATATAAAGTAAGTTTGAGCTTTAAATTCAAGATAGCATTGTGACAAGATCGATTTAAGTGCAGTTTAAAAAGATTATTTTATACTCACCAGACAATTAGTAATGTTTTGATATAGATAAGTAATGTATTACCAAAAATAGTTATAAGACTTGATATTATTTATGTTGAAAAACCTTCGCTAGAAAACTAGTTTTTAAATTGTGTTACGCTAGTATTACACTGTTTGACCAAGCGGTCAAATTTTAGTAATAAGAAAAAGCGAATTTGAACGAGTGGATAGTTTGAATCCCCTACTTCGCATTGCTTAATACTGCAATTTGACTACTTGGTCAAACAGTGTATTACTACGTTATGACTAGATACGAAGGAGCTATTTTGTCATCAGATTGCATTGACTCATCAGAGAGTATATCATTCTAACTACCCGAAACAACCTTACAACTGCTGGTCCCGCTAAGGATTTTTCTTCTATCAAAAGCGCACTGCTATCAGTGGAAGTAAAGAAACCGAGATTTTCAATTGACTTGATTTAATGCAACCGAGTAGGATTATAAAATCCGAGCTAGTTGAATGCCGTATAACAAAGTTAGGTTCCAGAGGCAATTCGCAAAAAGGTGTGATTTCACTGTCTGTGGTCAAGAACATCTTTGTTGAACTGGAGAACCTTGGATTCAAGGTATGTACATATGATGTCGACGTGGTTATCCTTGTTCCGACACTTACCAACAATTAGTAATTTAATGAAAAGTGCACTCAACAAACTACGGCGATGAGCGGATGGATGGTTCTCTCCCCGAAGAAATACAAAATTCCAAATTTTATGTTACCGAAAATGGGAAGTGACGAGTTTCATCTTTTCGTTAGCGCTAAATATCTCGAGCGTTGTTCTGGACATGAAACGGAATCTGGACGATAAAAATGCGTACAATGCATTTTACGCATTTGGTATTTCGGATACAGATGTGGTCTCCAACCAAAATTGGTACACTGGATGTATACAGCCATAATAAGACTAATTTTAACCTATGGCGGGATAGTGTGGAAAGTTCGTCCTCGTATCTAAGCAAATTGACAAAAGTACAGTGCTTAACATGTATAGGGGTCACTAGCACACTCAGAACCACAACCACGGCATCACTGGAAACTATTCTCTATCTGCGCTTTTAGACTCAAAGAGTTCGGTCACTGGAGAACTAGACTGGTCACAGTACCATACTCAATGACTGCTAGGAGTGTGATATCCCAAGAGGGAACAGCTTCATTGTGCCAGAAATAGGTTTCAGTAGAGACGATTGGAATAAAGAACCGACACCTCGACATTAGAATCACTGTGGTCTTCACCGATGGTTCGAAAACACACACAGGAACTGGAGATTCACGAGTCAACGAGGTTACAGGACCATGTCAGTATATTTAATGCAGAAAACTTTCCAATACTTCAGGCTTGCAAAATTAGTGCAGCTAAAGTGAATGAAACGGAAGACATTGCTATTTGCGTTAACAGAGAAGCGGCCATCAAGGCACGATCCAAAAAAGTCAAGACGATTTCGTGGTGTTCTAAACTTCGGTAAACAGCACAATGTTAGCCTCCGCTGGATGTCAGGCTACTGTGGTATTCAGGGGAATCAGAACGAGGCAGGCTATAGCCTAAGCTAGACCAGGTTCTTGCTATTCCCTTCGGATTCCTAGAACATTATCAAGAAATCTTTCGCCTGACTATGATCTTGATGGGGAAGCAAATTTGTCCTCAGCCTGATCAGGAAAGATGCTAGCATACTACTTCGTTGCATATATCTTAGATGAATACAGCAAACTTAATAAAATCCACAAAATGGTTTTAGGTTCATCGGCTAATAATCACACTCAAATGGAGAGCACAACGGACGAACAGTAACATCTAAGTAAACCGGGATATTAGTATCACCACCCTACATACCATACCGTAGATACACAGTAAAAAAATTTTACTACTTTAAAAGTAGGCAATGGGACGCCAACTTTAATTATAGTAAAATTACACTGCATTGTGTACGCTACACAATAGTGTGTAAACTTTAATTACATGCTGATTCTGTATACTTTACACACTAGTGTGTAAAAAAAAAAAATATAAAAAATTTGTTTTTTTTTTCCTGCTTGCTTGCTACGAATTTATTTTCCTTTAAATTATTTTTTTTTGTTTGAAAAATTAGAATGCACACTCTCGGATTCGAACTATAGACCCGTCGCACATAAGTCCGATACGCTACCACTCGGCCACCTGAGCGTTTCTGAAACATGCTTAAATCATCAACAATAGCCAAGAATGACATAAATTAACCCTACTACTATATAAGAAATAGTACTTTTACATAAATTCGCTTACTGTGTACACAACGCTATTGAATTCTGCACAACGTACGTACTTTTATGTAATTTTTACAGAAATTACACAATTTACACATTTTATAGCAAATAAGCATATTAGTTCTTTACATTTACGTTCCAATTGTAAAATTACATTGACCCAACAGTAAAAATTACTATACAAAAAATAGTACTTTTTCTGAAATTTTGTACTGTGTACAAGAAAGGCAATGTACGACAAATACTACCAGCTGAGGAAGCGTTTTGGGAAGCATGTATAGTACGCTCTATAATAAGGTCAATCCAACTCAATACCGAAACAAATCACTTTACAGGGAAAGTTTTTCACCTTTGTCCTCTTTTGGCTCTTAGAATGAACATCTTTCTCCAGTCGTTGTTTTAAGTTGCAGTAGTAACTTCAAAAAACATAAATATACATACAAAAATTTTGTTTTCACTACAAAAAATAGCTCCTCATCTGTTTTTATTCTATTGTCTCTAATTCCGAATGATTATGTTGCGGCTGAAACAATGTTGAGATCCATTAGGGCGGTCGCATACAACCGATTTCCATTTTGTTCTTACCGACTATAAATAAGAATGAAGGTGCGCTCGTCATAGGTTTTGTTCTACTAAGCGCATACAACCAATTTTGATTCTTACCGATTCGTAGTCGACTATATGCTTATGAGATGATGCCGATCAACGACGCTGATTTCGGTAAGAACAGAATGGAAATCGGTTGTATGCGGCCGGCCTTAAACAGACATTATTTTCTTATTGTAAAAACATATTGTTTTTTATAGTATCTACCTATTATCCGGTTTTGCAATTAATGTCATAGGGTTCTGGTTTAGATCATAAATTCTTCAAGTTTAGCATTACAAAAAAAATAAAAAAACTAGTAAAACCTGAATATGATTAGAAAGGTTGTTGGTGGCAATCGTATCTCCGATATGGCTACCATAGAGGTCATGTCTGGGAAATCTGGTTTAATCATTATGTTTATTAGGACAGCGAAAATCCCCGATTGATTACGCAGCTTCTATGGCTGTCAAGTGGGTTGTTTGCTTTTAATTATTAACGACAGATCGTTTTAATTTACGTACTAATCATCTCCTTCGCCTTTATTGTAAAAATAAAATTCCCACCGTTTGATAATTGTCGTAACGACGAATTCGTTTTAAACAATTTCATTTCATTCGAAAATTCGATTTTATTATTCGTTAAGTAAATGAAACACACTCAGTTTCAATTAAGCAAAATAATACAATTGACTAAATTGACTGGACAACGCCATTGACGCATCAATGCTCACTCGCTTTCAATATTACTTTAGCGTTTAGATTAATGTTTGTATACAATTCTGTAAGGTCAATAAAATTGTAATTGAAATAGTTAGGAAGGTCTTAGAGATATGTTATTCGATTGAGCCATAATATTTTTGATAAAAAAAAATTAATTCTGTTTTTTGTTTTTATATTTTACAGAAATGCAATACGATGGCAAACAAAAAAAATGTTGCTAGTGATAATAATTCTGGATCCGCTGTACATATAAAAGATGGAAAATCTAAAGATAAACAATTGGGTAAGTATACGAAAAAAAGTAAAAATAACTACTTCGAAAATTTTTCACTTAAATTCGTAAACTTTTTGGTGTATTACTCATTGGTTCTTTTCAACAATAAAATATTTTGGTGTTTACCATTTCAATTAAATTTTTAACTCGTTTATTGAAGATTTCAATCTGTGCAATGAGGGGCGTATGCGCTGTCGTCTGTAACACAATTATTATACTATTGATATTTGAGTTGCGTCACACAGTATTATTATTTTTTTAGTTGTTTACTCTTGTTAATATTTTAAAAGGAAATATACCAGATTGTTGCTGTCATGCTGTGTGCGTATTATAAAGTGCTGCAATTAATATGATTAGCAAGCCTCCTTTATGTTGCTGAGAGAATTTCTGCGAAAAGAAACACAATAACAAGTCCGAATTTGATAAAATGTATGACAACAAGATAGTTTTTGATTAGTGACTATTTGTTAAAGCGTATAACCTTGTGGCAAATTATCGTTGACTATTCGTTTGAATCAATATTTTGATTTGATTGGAATACGAATTTCATCCAATAGCTAACGAAGGAACATTTATGAGAAGAAGAAAACCGTCGAATAATCGATTTTCATTAAAAGTGATGAAACATTGATTTCTTTACGGGTCAATCTTTCTCATCGTTAACAAGTTGGAATACAATTTTAAAAAAACGTATCACAAATTTTTTAATAATATTGGTATTAGAAGTGATGCTCCGTTGCAGAAATAAGGTAGAATAAAAAGGTATAGTTAGTATGGGGTCCTTGTTGAGTTCCGCGGAAAGATTTGGGCAAGCTGTTTTACGCTCTGACTCCTACGAGCTCAAAAGTTTGTACGTGATGAAACGTCTTTCTGTATTTCTAAGTGTAGAGGTGCTAGGTTGAGATGCAGCTCTAAGGCAGCTGTGGGAGTGGTACGCATCGCCCCAGGAATATCCAGGCATGCCAGTCCTTGCAATTTAGTCAGCTTAAGCTGAACAGTTTTCTGCTTTGTTTTCTTCCACCACACGCGTAAGTTATAATGGGCCTAGCAACGACGGTATACATCCAGTAGGTTAGTTTTGGGCTCAGTCCCCAGAAGGCTCCTGCAGATTCAGAGAGAGATTCTATCTCTTTCAAGAACATTGTTGAAATGAGCATTCCAAGTGAGCTTTTCATACAGAATGATTCCCATATGAATTTTACCTCACTAGCATACTCTATGGGTTCTCTAAACAGAGTAGGCTTAGATAACTTGTCCTACACCTCCTTTTGGTGAATGCAACAATTACTTTATTTTTTAGGATGATACCCAATCCTGCTTTTGTGCACCAGGTAGCTACCTGGTTTAATGTATTCTAAACTAGATCACCGTCTCTTCAAATTTACCACTAACAAGGATGGCAAGGTCATCAGCGTACCCTGTACCGTAGCTCCGGAAATTGTTAGGTCTGTTACTCCCGCTTATCCATTGGTCCTGTTTCTCTCGTTGATACATTACTCTCGTTTTGGGTACACTTTCTCAGCTCAAGGAACTGAAGACATTAATGCCATTTTTCATTTTTCATTTTTCTCCATTCCCCATCCACCATCCTCCATTCTCTATCCACCATCCTCCATACTTCATCCATTCAAATGTTGAAATGACTCGCGAACCACCAATTTCGGGAATATATAATTATGTTTCATCGCCCCTGTTACTCACGTCACGTGTTCGCAGCCGGTAGTAAAATCGAAAAAAATTAATTAAAAAAAAATCACATGTTCGCGGTCGGCAGGATTTGAACCTATCATCATCTGATTTCTAGTCAGACGCCTTACCCGCTCGGCTACGACTGCCTGTTGTAAATTTTTAACTCTAAGTCAAGTTCATCTGATTCAACTTACTAAAAAACTCAAATGTTGAAATAACTCACGAACCACCAATTTCGGGAATATATAATTATGTTCACGACCTGGCCGGTAGTCTCGAGAATGTCCATGCAAAATTTTGGAGGAAACGGTTCATAGGTGTAGATTTTCATCGCGCTCGACCAAAAAACTGACTTATTTTTTATAAATTAGACATTCGACAAGTGTATGGAAGTACGTAGAGGTGTGCTGAGACTACTACGTATTTCTTGTTGAATATTGCAAGATGGTCAATCAGATGTTTTTCTCTGGATCGGTGTCCAGAAAAAAACATCTGATGTCATGATGTCAACGACTTAATATTCCTCAAAATCGATTGAAAGAATTGATCGTAATCGCTCCGTCGTTCGACCCTTCACAATTTTCTTTTAACCAATCAGATAATCCTTTTGAAACCAAATATTTACCTAATTTGTTGCACACTACATACACTTTTTTGTAGCTCAGTACTTGAAATTATCAATTCAACGCATGTGTAACATTTTTCCGGTTGCTTAGATTTAATATTATCGGAACCGTCCGGTAGAATTGCGATAAGAAAATACATTTTTGCGTAGGAATGTACCAAAAACGATATACATATATAGATAAGCACGAGTATAAATCAAATTAAAAAAAAAAAAAATGCCGAAAACACAAAAAAATTGCCGAATAAATTTCTATAACCACGCACAAAAGTTCCCAAAATTTAAATTTATTATTTTTATGCTAACACCGAAATTGCAACATATTATATTGCATTTGAACTTATTCGATGTTCTCCATATTCATTATTTTGTTTGAAACTTTTGGCAAATAAATGTATGTCAAATTCGAATTCCAGCTGTAAAGCGTAGTGAAGTTATCGGTCAATATTCTTGCAAACGTGTTTTAACTTTTGTATGGGAGTACGTACTATACACTTTTGGTCTGGATCAAACTAATAATAATCTATAGATTTTATATAGAGTCTTAATTATTGAATTTAGGCTGAGACGTTCTAATTTCTTTCTGTTGAAAAATGTTGAGTCTTAAGGCTATATCTATTTTGTTTTTCTTGGTGATTATTTTAATCTACATATTAAAATAACATTTGCAGTGTCGTAGACATTACTATCAAAATATCTAAGATAAATTCTGAATGATCCCACTTCAACGGTGGGTACAATAATTTCGGTAATACTGAGATAAGTCTTCAATTAGCCGGAACGTAAAGTTTATTTTATGGTATCCACTTGATCCAAATATTTCTATACTTGAGTTGGATTCGAATTCAGACCATGTGTTCATTGATCGAGAATTCTTATACACTCGCATAAATTTATATCAAAACCATAATTTTTTGCTTTCATCGAAGCTATACAATTAATACTCAGAGATATTTTACAGTTGATTCAGAATAGGTCAAAGTTGATTAAAAGAAATAAAATAAGGTTTGGTGAGACTCTGGAACAGTCTGTAAGTAGACAATGTCCTCCATCAAAACGTACTTAAGCTATAAATTGGTTTGATCAAAAGATCAGGCATTTCCGTCCAGAGCGTATCAAGATCAAAATATCAATTCTGATCACACCATGTTGCTCAAAAAACTATGTTTCGCGTCATTAATTTAGCCCTGACCAAAATTGAACACACATTTGTATAAATTTGATGGAATAGATCAACTGATTCGTGACAGACAGGCCCAACATTTTAATCGAAGCCAAGCATTTACATTGATTTCGTAATCAGAACCAGAATCAAGATTATGCTAGTCATGGTCACGCTCAAGTTGTCTAGGTACTAGTAATATATGTGTGTCCACTTAAAAGTTGGGCACAACCAAATGTAATAATCTTTTAAAAGACGATTCATTAGTTTTCGTAATACTGATTTTGAAGAACGTGGTATAAGATTCAAACACAACCACAATATTCTCAGAAAAAAAGAGATATGTTGTGGCTATTCGCTATTGCTACTAATACATGAGAATACCAATGAAATTACTGGAAATCATAAACAAGAATTTAGATAGCAAGTTTATGACTTCGTCATCTCGTTCGCCAAATTTATTGGGCGTCAAATGCTTGTTTCACTGCATGCCAAATATTTGATTATTGCAAAATTTTTGATTGCCACGTTATTTGCCCAATAACCGAAAGGAAAGTTGAAGGAAATGCTTATAACCTACACGCTTCTTCTGAGTACAGAGAATTCGAGGTGGATTAAAATTCTTGCTTTTGACAATGTTTTTTTTCTAATTTTTGGGAATCTTTCGAGAGATTTGGGTTGCCAAAAAGAAGACAAGAAATTACTACTTTTTTCAAAATCACTGATATATCTCTCCAGCTTTTAGACTAATAAGATTTGGTCATAACAAGAAATTTTGACTACTGAGAGAAACCACCGATTTGGATTTGGAAAAAGATAAGGGGTTTTCATCTCTCAAAAAAACCATCATTAATGAATAGTGATCAAACTACACAAATGTCGCACAACTTCTTTAAAAATTTATGTCTTGTCTTTTGGCAGATCTGGAGTTTTAATCTACTTCCATGTTCCTCTTTGTGTTGTTCTTATCGTTTTGACATTCCAAAAAGTATTCATTTGAAAAATACTTAAATTTTCGGAAAACAATTCATCAACGAATTCGTTGAGTTTTAAAAATAACAGTAAAGATAGCAGCTTCCTTATCTTTATATATAGCATTATTCAAACAAATCTTAATGTTTTGTACAATTTTTAAAATGTAGCACATTAAAAAGAACATCAGCGTCAGATTGTCTGTTGGAAAAGCCACGAGATTATTATTATGCTATCTTCATTTATATGAATTTGTTATTCTGTTTTTTTTTTTTGTAACAATTTGTTGCTTATGCACACGCGCTGCTGTGATTTATTTTTATTTTTATTAGTTAAGTTTGTGGTGTGATCAAATGGACTCTTGAACTTATTTTTTGATCTAATTGTACACTACTCAGTTTTGCAACTAACTATACATACATTTCCGAATGTATGCATTCCAGTTGTTTCGAGTCCCAAAAATCAGCGAAAATTTATGCTCTGCAATTATTTGAAGACTTAACATTGACGCGACTTACATAGGCTTATAAAATTTAAGCTATTTAATCTCTTCGTGTATCGTGTATTTACTGTTTAGTACACATTGTTTATAAGCGATAAGATTCGAGTGTAGCCCTGATCCTCTTCTATAAATAATTTCATACTTACTTTGTGCTAAGGCTGAAGATACTATGCTAGAGCTATCAATTCGAGTGACTAGTAATTTTGGTGTGAGTTGGAAAAAAGGCTTTTTAGTAGTGATGAATAATGACTGAAGCGACAGACAGAATTTGAACAGAATCTTTTGAGTTTCAAGGCTGATTTCAAATCGATTGCTAAAAATGTGAGACCTAAGCATGGACGTGCAACAAATTTTTTTAGATTTTTGAAGCTGCCGTTATTATCAACATCTTCTGGATAACTCTCTGATGGAGGACATAGAATCCCAACTTGGAACGCAAGACGAACTAGCTCAAATATTTGACAATTCTATCAGGCATTTTTGTCAAATTTTTGTTTGCCACATTATTTTTTTCTCTTATTCTTGACAGAAAAAAATTGACAGCATACAGTATAACTAACTAGCTTTAGAAGTTGAACTCAGATGCCTAGTTATTTATGAAAGTTTGTACTACTATATTAGTTTTAAGAAGGGATGCAGCGTTGAGACACTAAAAAAGGTCCATCGTGATTGAAACCTCGTGGATTGGGGAAATCCAAAGGCTCTCGTTTTTGGCATTTTCTCTACACGGGACATCCGACCTTTTACTTGTAGAGAATGGCGTTGCGAATGGTACAGGGATAAGTTTCAATATACTCATTAAAACGTTGACTGAAACGTCAGTATACAAAAAAAAAACGTATGTCTACTGTCAAATATTTAACTACTTAAAGTCAAGTTCTGTAAAAAAAAAATTTGTCAAAAAAGACATTATATATGACAAATAAAATAAAGTGGCAAACAAAAGATTGCATTTGGCAACAGTAATTGTCAAATATTTGACAGCGTGGCATGCAATGTATAATACTAGCTTTAGGACATTTTTTCCCTGATATATTTTGTAAAAATAGATAACCAAAATTGGACATATCACCTTTTTTGCTATTCAGGCATATCGTAGTTTGATCACATTTATTTTGAGACCGGCCTTGCTTCTCGATCAATTTGAAAGAATACCAAAACCAATTTATACAAGTTACAATTCAATCACTTTTATTAATACAATCTGTAATAAACCTAGAACAATTCAATGTCGTTTTTTATTCTATATTCCGTTGTCTTCGTCCATTGCCTGTTAAGATTTGATCAATAAACAAAGTTTTCATCAAGCTCGTATTGTGTGTTAGTGTTTTCTTTGGACTTTGGTCAAGTCGATGACGTTCAATAAATACTTTAGTATATTGTGCCTATAATATTCCAAGGTCCCATCTTGTTTCTTATATGGGGCAAATCTAGTGATCCCCTATTTATTCTGCGTCTTTTCTTCCATTGGAATAGTCAAATATGCAAGAATACAATTTATATGTCCATACGTCTAGCTCTGAGATCACTTTTGACAAGTTGGTGATAGATTTACTAGTCTTACGTTTCAAGGCACTTTATCCTAATTAAATAAATTTGGCGTACTTCCAATAGAATCATTGCAATGACATACTTTTCATTGGACTTACAGGTGATCGCGACGATCTTGAATCCCTAAGATTTTACTTTAAAATTGAATTTTATGCAGGCAATTTAATTTTAATTCATCACAATGTCATTGTGTATTTATCGTAGTTTGTACACTGGCATCTCTTGGAATCTATCTGATCTTATGATCGACGATTCAAGATGAAACTCAATACTAGTTTGTTGTAAATTTGTAATGTGATCAAACAACTTATCAAAGGCCTTAAAATTGCTTTAATAACAAATATCAACAAAAACCATGAACAATTTGCTCACGATGAACACCTTGTCTATCTTCGAAAGAATTTTTGAAAATTAATTTCTAATTACATTGTCAACTTTTCAAATTAACAAGCAAACAACAGAAATGGATGAGAAATTTTATATTAAACAGATTTCTTTAAATAGGTACATAGATGATACGTTACGATTCAAGTATTTTTATTTGCTCTTGAGATAGATAGTGATCCAGTTAAATTTAATGCGGTATTTATGTCAAGTGGCTATCTTTGAGAGTATCCTACCTTCGGTATCAAGGCATAATGTCAATATCATTATTTCGTAAAAATAAGATTACGCATTTTTTATCAGCTAAAATTTGCAATCTTGAGATTGATAAAAAGAAATTATAAAGTTTTGTGACTGACAACCAATACATATTTTCTTTCGAAGAAAATTATTCATTTTTTTTTTTGAAACTCTTGAAGTCAATTCATAAAGTCTATACTAAAGAAGTCTTGGTTTAATCATCCATTTTATTGCTGGCAATAAATTGCTCGATTTGCCACTATATTGGTTGTAGACCTCGCCGGATGATTGCTTCCTTTTAATTTTAAGAATTGTCGAGCAACGTGATCTTTAAATTTCTTTTAGAAAAGCTATCTTCAAGAGAGTCTAAAGGATGTACTATATGTACATACCTATGTCCGATGAGTAACCACAACTTTCCGAAATTCCATGCTTATATTTCCCTAGACTTCTGTTTGTCCAGCCTTGGCCTGAACGTCCTAGATATTCTACAGCTTGTCAGCTACCTTGCATTCGCTGTATCCGTAGCACATTCTCTGATAGGCAATTTGATGCTCCTTAACGGTGGGCTAACTCTCTACCATGCCGCATTCCATTTTTGGATTGTCCGTATTCACGGAAACTACCCTATTATTTTCCCAATTCTCTCTCCATAGACATATGACCGGGATCATATTGTCACCTGAATACTAAAACTCGACATCTTAAATATGTAAGTTTTGAGAAAAACTAGTTTTAACATTCAGCCAACCACTGATTTTAAACTAATCTAGTTTTTTCGTACAACACATCCGGAACATCAGAATCTGAGTGTGCCTTCTCCTACATGTAAACTACTACTGGGATTGGACTCAATTGAGAAAACTAAATCAAGATGGGGAGATGGTATTACATGTCACACTGCGAGACAGGTCTAGCCGAAGCAGGATCTAAACGCTCTAAAAGGCTGAGTTTAATTAAACGGACGAATATCAGCACCACACTCGGGTTCCTTACCGGACACTGGCCTCTTCTCAAACGACAGTCCTTCACCTTCTCTGTACATGTCCAACTCTATCCGCTAGAAGAAAAGCTCATCTTGGAACTTCTTCAACTGGCTTATTGAACTTGCCGCAATGAAGGTCGCGAGAATCCAACACTTCATTGCAACCTCTAAATGGTTTGACGAGTAGGACCGGATTCGATGATCCTGTGGTAACACAACGGTCCTTTTTGTTAGGTCTAAGTGTGCCCGTGTTCTCACGGGCAGCCATGCATACCTTGATCAAAAAGTTCCCGGAATAACCACCGTGTGGCGCTTTTATTGTTCCGATATGAGTTCTGTTTTTTTGTTAAGTTGGTACATCTGTTGTTGACATTCCCTCTACATCTTAGCGTCATAGCTTGACATTTGCAAAAGTTACGTAGCCAAGAGTACATCTATGTATCTCTGTTCATACCGAAAACCGAATATAAAAAATGTTTCGAGGATTGGATCAGGCGCTGGCATAAGTGGGTTGCAGTCGATGGAGATTACTTTGAAGGGGACAATATAGATTTAGATGAATAAACTTGTATTTTTAATTTTCTCAATACATTCCGGGAACTTTTTGATCAAGGCGTATATACAAAATTGTGGCATTCTGGAGTTGTAGCAGGGCATTTCCATCAGAACTAGGGCAACATCACGCAGCCCTGTGCTGTACCCTTCAACCATCTTGGAGCTTACGATCCTAGTCTCGAACAAGGTCGTCAACCAGTCCGTCCTCTAAGCCTATGCCATTTAAAGCCTCCTTGATTATTTCCACTATTACATTAGGAGTGTGACAAGGTTTTATGTACGCATTCATTCACCTTTAATTGCCACCCATGTAAATAGTAAAGCTCTTTTATGCATCATAAACCTATAACATGGTCAAACAATGAACTCGCAAATCCTTTCGATAAAAGTAAAACTCTAACAATAACTGCAGTGCGCATTAGTTAGAGTCAGCCTCAAAAAATGTTTATTCTTCGTATTAACAGCACACCTCTGTTAATCTTTAACAGAAAATATGAACTGAAATTTATCTCTGCGTCTTTTCACTTCATCGTCGTATTTTTAAATCCAACAAAGAAAATATAATTTGCACAAAAATTTAGTACATGTACACGTTTTTATTTGTTTTAAAAAAAAAAAAAAATGTAAAATTAAAATGTAATCTTAAGAAAGCCCGTGATGTGTAGGTGTTTGAAAATATCTTAGAACGCAAAAAGTTTCGCTCAAGTTAAAATTAGATGGGTAATTCCGTACGGTTGATTTAAGTAACTAAATAAAATCTTTAATAATTTTAAGATATGACTTGATTTTCCAGCCAAACCTGATCAGAAAACTTTTCTCTTATTCTATCTTACAGCAATTTCTACACGAAATCATAATCATCATAAGATTCCGGAACCAGACTACGACTTGGTGCCGCCAGACGGAGGATGGGGATGGCTTATTCTAGCCGGATCGACATTAGTTAATATTTTAGTACCTGGTACAATAAAAAGTTTCGGAGTCCTGTTTGTTGAATTTATCGAAGCGTTCGATGCATCGCCCGTAACAGCTGCGTGGATTCCAGCCTTATGTTACTTTCTGTACAGCTCATTAGGTAATAAAAACGAAAGTGTAATCGAAAAATCGTTTTAAAGAAACCGAATCAAAGAAAAAAGAAGCGTTCAAATAAATTCCTAACATTTATTTGGCTTGAGACGAGAGAGTGTGATGTTATAAAAAGAATATAGAAAAAAAATTAGAATCAATCCGCAATTGAATCTCTTTTAACAGCATGTCATCCATTTCTCACGAAAACTTTTTTTTTTCTTTCTTTCATTTTTTATTGTCATATGCAGGTATCGCGATTAATGAGAAGATTAAAAATTGATCAAATGAATTGCTCTCCTAATGCCTTATGATGTGGTGGACCATCATCAAGAGTTTATTGTGTTGTCTGCACACATGTTTGACATCAAAATGGTATGCGTAAACACTGCTCAGCAATTTTCTATTTTGTTTTAGGTCCACTGTCCAGCATACTTTCTGTTAAATATTCCTACAGGACAGTTACAATAATTGGTGGAACATGTGCTGCCTTAGGAATGATTTTGTCGTTTTGGGCAAACTCTATAACGTATTTGTACATAAGGTGTGCTTTAGTTTTACCCCAACGAATCTTGTTGTTTTCCTAAAGACTAGTTTCTTTTCTTTAATTTTAGTTATGGCGTGCTAGTTGGAACCGGAGCTGGTCTATCATTTCCGCCAACTGTCTACATTGTAACATCTTACTTTGTAAGATTGCGAGGCTTAGCAAATGGTCTGTGTATATCTGGAAGTGCATTGGGATCGATAATTCTTCCGCCAGTGCTTCGATGGCTTATGGAAACTTACGGATATAGGTTGGTCTACATTTTATTTCTCATATTTTCAAAAATTAATTAAATTGACTTTCGCAGAGGTGCCATTCTCATCATGGGCGGAATAACATTGCATGTATGGATCGCTGCAATTTTCTACGAACCCGTCGAACAGCACATGAAACGCGTACCGAAAGAAGATAACGCACTCGAAAATATCGAAGAAGAAGACTTCGGAATCATGATGAAGCTGGAAAGTGTCGAAGATCAAAAATCCATTATAACATCGAACGAAACATTAGTTTCGCCGAAACTTACAATTCCCGAAATAACGAACGGAATCGAGAACGGTTTCGTTCGAAGTGCCTCGGCTGCCGTTGTGCAGAATTTCAGTAGTGATCGAACGCGTAAAATCAGTACACCAATTCGAGTGCCTCAGCGAAATCAAACGTTTACAACAGGACAATTGAGTTCGACACCGTCACTGTATGCTGCTCCGAATCGTTCACGGAGCCGCCTGCAAAAACGTTCACCATCGACCAGTAGCTTTCAGTACGTATGTACACCGTATCACGGTAGTACGCTATCGTTTCAACCTCGTGAATTTTCGTCGCATTTATCGTTGAAGTCGATTACGTCGGGAAAGTACGGTCAGAAACAGGATGCCGAAGAGGAAAAGGAAAAACAACGAGAGAAATTCATCGACTTAACACTTCTCAAAGATCCCGTCTACTTAGTTATTTTGATTTCGAACTCAACGAACGCAATTAGCTACACCAACTTCATAATTCTTTTGCCAGCCTACGCTATAACAATGGGTTTCGATAAGAGCTTGGCCGCTTACTTAATATCAATTGTTTCCGCAACCGATCTTATTGGTCGTATTGGCGGTTCGGCTCTTTCCGACACGGCACTCATTCCGAAAACCTGGTACTTTATCGGCGGTCTGGCATTATCCGGTATCTCATTATCACTTCTACCGCTCGCACATACCTACGGTATGATCAGTTTTTGTTGTGCCGTATTCGGATTAGCATCCGGTGTTTATGTCGGTATTACGGCTGTTATTATGGCCGATATGTTGGGTATGCAACGTCTTACATCATCGTACGGTATTAGTTTATTCGTAAACGGAATATTGCAATTAGTTGGACCGCCAATATGTGGCGTCTGGTTCGAAAATACTGGTACTTATGTTCCGCTATTTTTCACACTCGGTCTATTTTTATTAGCCGGCGCAAGTATATGGGGCTTTATGCCGCTCATCGAACGACGACGAAAACAAGCGAATAGTGAAAATGAAAAAGGAGTGGAAAATAGCCTCCTGGAGAGTAATTAGATGTAAAATTTTAGTTTAATTTACGTCTTTTTTTTTTAATAGATCTTAAGTTTTAAAAAGTATTTATTTATGATTTAAATGAAGAAAACAAGTTTTTTTTTAATTATTTACATAACAAAAATTATAAGGTAAACCTTTCAATTCCCGAAGTTTGTATCATGTTGATTTAAAAAAAATGAAATAGTTATTGATTGTGTGTAATTGCATTACCAGAATGCAGAAGTTTATTAAGTTTTTTTTATATATCAAATCCGTGCACAGAACTATCAGTGCCAAGTCTATTCAACTTGTCAACGAAATATTGTTAAAATGTGTTTAATGTTTTTCTTTCTAAGTAATGAACGTGATTATTTTATGCTTTTATTGTTCGTTATAATCTAGCAACAAATATTTACATAAAACGAAGAGATATTTTTTACTAGTACTATTTACTACTATCGGAGAATGCAATGTACAAATTTTACAAGAACTATAAAAAAAAAATATATATATAGAACATGATTCAAAATAAAATTCAATTACCGAGTATATATTAAATTTTTTCAGCACACTAAACATATCAATTAAATTGCAAAGTTATTATTGCAATAATATATTAATTTAGTAGGGAAATAGAATACAAGTTTACTGTCCTTTAATCACTTTCATAAACAACATAAAAATATAGTTCAATAATTAGAATTCATGTTTGCATTTGAATCAGATCATTTGCTACTATAGTTAGCTCTACGAAATCATATTTATTGCTACGTCATTAGAAACCATATTTGTTTTGCTAAATCAATTGTAGTTAATTGCAAAGTTTTAACTAAACCAATGTCTATAGTTGCATTGAATTATTAACTTGTATGTAATGCCATATTTGCCAGTTGACTGGCTACACATAACTTTGAAATTTGCTAGTCTTTTGTTTTAAAGAACAAACTTGACAATAATCAGAAGCATGAAATATAATCAACAGCTGAATTTTTGGATTATATCGATTTTGAGGAAAATTTCAAAACGAGCATGGCACCCTGAATTTCATGGACATCGTTCTTGACCTATTGATCACGCAGTGCAGTGACGATACCAGAAACAGAAACGGTGCCTTGAATACGAACGGATTATTAAATCCGCAGGTCCAAACGGCATTAATCGCATTTCCAATAATACCTAGAACTGTGCTTTGGCTAAACTTCTGCAACATTTGCTATCATTTCTATTCTTTTGGAAAGTTTCCTTGTTCATAGAAACTAACTAAAGATCTGCCTATACTTAAGCAGGGTAGAGAAACGAACCCCGCCAATTACCGCGCTATAATCATCATTTGTATTTTGTGATGGAAACTAATGTCAAACGTAAGGTCATGCAATATCTCTTTGTGTTCCTCCGTTGGTCTAATAGTGAAGTAACTCTAGCATTACTTCAAGGCCTCGGCCCAATTTGGGACATTTATTATTATTATTTAATCATCTTCCAACACGAAATCCCCGACTGTTGATTAATCGCTGTCCTTGAGGGGATGACAATTGGAAAACCTCTACTGGATAGGCCAGTTTATAAGACTGTGTTGGATTAGGTTCGAAAGGTTTTGTATTCTTAAGGCGGTCGGGCCTATTACGAAACTTGACTCGACCAAAAAACGCATATTTAGATAGTCCTTTATCCCCCGAACATCAGTAATGTGGAACGCATTGCCGGACGATCTGTTCCCTGATAAGTATACCTTCAGCAGTTCAAAAACAACGTCCACCGACATTTGAGACGCTTTTTTCCCGTTCCACCGCCCTAAGTCCCCCACCACACAATTTTATCCCTAACCTATGTCGTTATAGCTGTGCAATCGCATTAAAGGGTGACCCCCTAAGTTATAACGACGGCCGAAAAAAAAATTAAGTGACTTTTGAATTGTCGAGTTTCATAATACCAACTTTAGGTTGAGTCGAGTTCAAATGTGAGTCGAGTTACTCACTCTACTCGACTCGAGTTTCGTTACTCACTCGACTCGAGTTTCGTTACTCACTCGACTCGAGTTTCGTAATAGGCCCGTAAGTTTCATCTCATTCTTATGTACGCGAGTTGAAAATTAAATTAGCAATGCTTAAAAGCACAACGAAATAAGAAATAAACTCAGGGTTGTGTCTCAGTGCTGTTTCTGGGTGTGTAATAAATAGCATGATTGTGGGGTTTTCGTTGTAGCAACTCGAGCAGCGCTACTACCTCCGTCGACGTTTCTCAAGCCGGTGTGATAAAACGGATTGCTTTAAAATCCCACCAATCTGGTAGGAAAAGTGAAAAGAATGTACATATGGTTCTAAATTGAAAAAATACCCCGTCGAACATATTGCCACATCATCTTAAAATTATTCACATGTCTAAAGTCACTGAACACAGTATCACAACAACCTGACAAACTTCATATAGTCATGGATTAGCATGGCATAAAGAGAAAGTGTTTTAGAGAACTTTTTTAAGCAATAGAATTCTTCAGAAGAACGAGGCTGCTACACTATGCTCCAGAGAGTCAGAAAATAATTAAAAATTTTTTATTTCTTGAAAACTTGATACTGTCGACAGAATTTGTTGAAGCGAGACATGCAACATTCCAAGTCATCTCGAAAGTTACTTTTGCAACTTGGTTGTCTAACATAAAATATCGCCATTGAAAAAATTGTGGATTCACTTGGAATTTCTTTCACGATTGAGTAATCTACCGCACGCGTTCGATGCCGATTCTAATCCAGACCAAGTTTGCAGATATTTCGCACTGTCTTCCTCAAAATAATAAAGATTAAAAAGTATGGTACATGCTTTACTAATACGTTTCACTCGCCAGCCTTTTATCTTAATTCTGTCTCCGATAAATCGGAGTGCTACTGAGAATCGTGAGATTCTAAATTTTATTTTTCGTATTAAGAGAACTTTGTTCAGACTAAGGCGAACTTTTAACATTAAACTATCTTAAATAATATTTTCTATTTGAGCTGAATATGTAAAAATGGATCATAGGAAGAATATCCTAAACTTAGGGTATAAATAGAGTGGTGATCGAAAACATCTCGCGAAAATTCGCATTTGTAATTCGGATCGTTATGGACAAATAATATAATGCTGATTTGGTACATGATCCAGGTGTCTAGGGTAAGCATAATGCTTTTAGCAAATGCATAAGTTCTCCATGACTCGATTTCGGTCAGTAGTACTGCAATTATACCATTATTTTCATTTTGTATCGGACAATAGAAGCATATCACTCCATTCATAACATCTCAATAGATTCAATTCAATACAGTCATATATTAAACAGAAAATTATACGCACAAATAATTTATCTACACTGTTACTACCTAATTATCTTCTAAAACTATAACATTAAACTAACTTAGCGCAATGCCGAATATAAATCAACAGTTTAATTCTTTGTTATTTTTCTTGAATATAAAATAAAACCGTTATAAATTTCAAACTCATTTGTTCAATTGTTTCGGGTTTAAATTACTAGCGTTTGATACGAGCTGTATAAACTATAGGGAAAAAAATCAATTTATTAATCGACATTGTAATAAAAACCAAATTGCGAATTACTAAAAATTAAACAATTTTTTCTACAAAAATCTTTGATGTGATTGAAGTAAATTCATATTAAAGTCCCTTTTTATTGTAAATAGTGCAAATATATGTAAACTTAACAATAGAGAAATTTTTTATATTTTAGTGCGTAAAAAAAATATATTGCAAAAAATTTTGTAAATAAATTTTATTAAAAATCTGAACTGTATTTTTTTCAGTTTCATTGTCTGTTGAGTCATGGGAGTAATTTTGCATGAAAGGAAATTCAAACCGGGTTTTTGATGTAATGACCTCATTCGCTTTCTTTTGATTAGTGTCCAGAATTTTCAATTGGATTCATGTCAATCCAAAACAGGGAACATTTTCCGTGTGCCAGAGAGCACCATCCTGCATTAAGATAAAAAGAATTTCCGCTTGGAAACCACTCCCTGAACTGAGGAAGTAATTTTGCCTCATAAACATACAAAAACTCTGCAATACTAAGGAAAAAAACAAAATACATCCTTGTTTAAAACCGTCGCGCAGACTGGGCCAGGTTGACCCATTTATATTAATTTATAGATAAGCAAATCCTGGAGAGACAGCAACCTTTTTGGTGATAGTAAATTGATAACAGAAATACGAATATAGGTAAAGCGGTTTACCCATCCCAAACATGAAATAAAGCAATTTAGAAGGATCTGAATCCAGTTCTTGGTAAAAATTTTAAGTGCGTCTAATAATTTGGCCAGGAACTGTATTTCAGCCCACGATTAGGTGCCTTCTTCACCTAGCAACCATACGCGCCACTGCTTTTTATGTTGCAACTTTGGATCTTCGTAGAGTCTATACCTTATTCGCCCTTCCGTTCCTTCTCTCACAGGTCCAAAAATTCTTCAGAGGGCATATTTTTAGAATATATTAAACGTTTTTTGGGAAGTTCGTGTTAATGTCCACGTCTTGCAGCTATAACAGCTTATTTGCAGCTTATTGACCCTGTGCATTTTTTTGTATTTAATTTTTGAAAGTACTGTTTTATTTGCTATCATGATCCGTCGATTGATTTCGTCCGTTTCATTACCGTTCTTTGCTAGATTAGCCCCAAGATATACATATGAAGTGGTGCACACTCTTCAAATTATACTCCGCAATTGTTATATCCTGTCCGATTGGCGTTCTCTTCCTTGTTTCTCATTTCTTTTGTTAATGTTATGGTTGAACCCGGCTTCTTTTACGGCGGAGTAAAGATTGACAAATACCTCCTTAGCACTAGGGAAGGATCTTGCGAGGATATTTATATTGTCAGCGTATGCTACTAGTTGGGTGGATTTGAATATTAGTATTCCATTGGTGTCGAGTGGAGTTTTTCGGATGACATTCTCTCGTGCCATAAGTTCAAAACCAGGGGTGCTAGACCATATCCCTGCTTTAAGCCACATTCCGTTCGAAATCTGGTGTTGTAATCGGTTTGTCTTCTCACTTGGGATTTAGTGTTTTCCATTGTGAGTCTGGTTAGTTGTACTAGTTTTGAAAGAATTCCAAAATCATGATTTGGTGCTTGTTTAAAATCTATTTAAGATTTGGTAGGCATCTCTGTTATATTTTAAGCATTTCTGAAACACTTGTTTCACCGATAACATTTGGTCTATTCGAGATCGTCCTTTTTTCTTAATATTTACGGATGAGTGTCCGATAAACTATCGATCACTATTCATAGGGGCATCCTTGTAAGTTAAATAAAAATACAATATCCTTCTTCCAGCCTATAAGAGAGTTACCTTTCCTCGATCCGTTCAATCTCTTCAGAGTGCTATTAACGAATATAAATTTCAGGTAAGTTTGGCTTGCTCTCTTCTTTCAGATCAGAAAAAATACATACAAGGTATTAAATACGTCTGCAAATTTATGGAGAATAGTAGATGATTTTGTGTACCTTCTGTTAAAAATTTAAATTCAGTTCCAATCGAATATAACCCTCCAACCAATAAGATGAATTAATAGCGATGATTCTACTTGTGATCAACAAACTCACTTATTATATCAACCTGACCGGGCCCTTTACTTGCGATGAAGTTGAATTAAAGCCAATGTGTAGTAACATACACACATATTCGTTACCCTGACCTGACCCTCGATCGGAGAGCCTGCACCCCGCATAAACCCAAAACCCATACATACCTACTTTCGAATGGTTCGGTTCAGATCACATAAAAGGAAAAGAGAAAAGGAGGAAGCCTTACGCTCTAACTGTGCAGTGTGTAGTGAATGAAAATTAACATTATCTGAATTTAGTAATCGATAATTTGGACGGAGAATTTGAATATGACTCCGAACTACCCACAGATAACACAATCTTACTCTTAATATGGGCGTCTTCAATATCCCACATTAGTTAGAGGCCAGCTAAAAAGCCAATGTTACTGACTAATGGTTAAGTCTTCTAATTATAGCTCGAGTTAAAAATTCAACTTGTGTGTGTACAGAACACGTTATACTTATACATGAATTTCTCTTAAGCTACAGAAATAATTGGCCTTTGACAGTAGCCAGTTGAAATTTGACAGTTCGTATTTTAACAGTGGTAAAATTTTAGCAAGTGTTTGCAGTTATTATTTTAGTAAAAAAATCAAAATATTTCGTTCGGATATTATTTAAAGTATAGCGATGACTTCGGTAAACCGTTCGACAAAATCAAAGAACAAAAGACCTCCTCGCGGTCGTTACATGGACGCGAAAGATAAAGTGCTTCTAATAAACCTCGCCAAAAAGTACGAAGATATCATACTAAATCGAAATGTCGATCAATCGACGAATCAAAAAAAAAATTTAGCTTGGCGTTATATTGCCAATGAGTTCAATTCAAAATCCAGCAAGAAAAAGACCGGCGAACAATTGAAGAACATTTACAGGAACAAAAGGACCGCAATGAGCAAGGTTTTAGATTCGATATCGCCCGAAGTTAGGGCACAGTACGAAAAGTATTTATCACAGGACAAGTCGGTCGAGCCGAGCAAATACGCCCGCAATCCAATTAACCACGTAAGTTTCGAATTAGCAAATCAAATTTTAAAAGTCGATAAAAATTCATTCATTCAATTTTAGTACGAAAATTATTCGTATGACGAAGTCGAATTAAGTTCGACCGAACAATCTTTAGAATGTAGTCTGGAAGAAGCCCAATCCGACCGATACGAGACGTTTTCAGTTTGTGATTCGCCCGAACCGAACACTTCGACCCAATCGACCGAAACAAATCATCAACTTTTCGCAGACGCTAGAGAAACGAATGGTAGTTTTTCGGATATAAAAGACAATGACGAGACTCTCAAGGAGCCCGAAGAATCGAATTTGCTACAGCCAATTTCAAATGGTACGAAAAAACCATCGACATCGAAAGAATTGAAAAGTATCCTCTACGAGGAGTACATAAAAGTTGGAAAGCTTAAACAGAAATTGTTAGAATCTAAAATTAGATTCTACGAAGAGAAAACAAGACTATTGTCGACACAAAGTATCAAAAAGAATTGAATTTCGATTTAGCTTTTAAGTAAAAAAAAAACGAACTGATTTATTTTATCAATTTTTTTTTTCCAAATACGTTCTTGTTGTACTCGTATACTTTTATATAAATAAATGTAGAACTTCTAGAATAAGTAAAATTTTATGTATTTTATGAAAGAGTAGTAAATAGCGATGTACTGCCAGTTAATGGCGACTAATTGCAGTGTTTTAATCTTGTATTGTTTAAGAATTTATAGATTAACTAACGCCTTGCTTGCGACGAGAGCGAGGACTCAACGGCACATTTCCTTTTCGAGTATCCAGCTTACTTTTGTGCGAGAATGCACGTATACGGCGTTGATGTTATGAGGATGAAAGAACTCCGGAGCCAAATATCTTTTAACAGGTTCTGGATTGAAATCCATAAGGCAGATGTCATCCAAAATAGATAAAGAGTGACGAGGGGATGGAGGGCACTGTCAATGAAGAATAGTATTGCTTGGAAAGGAATGGACAAGAATTCCGACGATTCCATGAAACTTTGACGGAATTGACAAAGTCTTTTGGGCCACTGCCAACGTTGTCGCTCTTTTATTATGACGTTGGTTAGTCAACGCTGTTGACTCGAATGTTGCAATGTTCATTACATCCTACGTCCCCTGCATGTTTTGCTCTAAGAAAGACCAATCCTATGGAGTCAGCGCTCCCACTAGAGTTTGTGTCTGATATCTGTTGAATTTCATTAAATTACAATTTGCGATTTTTGCCACATTCGGATGTTAATTTTAGCTGTGTTAAACAGTAACCCATAGAACGGATATGGTCCTATATCTTTTCTAGCCATTGAGTCGGCTTTTTCGTTATCTTACACACCGGTGTCCCACAATTGAAATCTAGTTAATTCTACTCTGGTTTCAAAGTTTAATCAGGTTCTTGGTGAAATCCCAAGCAAGTTTGGAGTATATGTATATAAACTGACTGCAGAGCCGAATAATAGGACCAAGATGTACTTGAAATCTGTTTACGATCAGGATGACCGTTGAGTGTGGGATTTTGTTCGCGACTTTATGAAGGAGAAATTGGAGCTTGCGTGAAGTTTTGATTTTGTTCGGTGATATAAAGGGTGGCACGAGACAGACGCATAGATTTCAAAAGGTAATTGCTCTTTTCCTAGCAGTCGTAGAGGATTGATAGTGGGGTGGTTCTAAAGAGGGGGCAGGAAGGTTTGTTAGCACTTCGTTTCAGTCGCCAAGATGAAGTGGCCTGTTCAACCTCGTGTTTTTTGTGTGCAAGCCAGTTTTTCAAGCAACCTCTCGATCGTCTATGTGCTGCGTGTCTTTCGTTTACAGTTCAATAACGCCCCCCGCGGTCGAGTTTTCGATCGAAATCGAATTCTAGAGTGGGTAAATGCCTTCCACGATAAGAAGAGTGCCTAAGAGAACTATCTCTACCCCAAAAAACATCAAGCGAGTTCGAGCTGCAATTGAACAATCGCCCACGCGTGCAATTCGGAAACAGGCAGGGGCCCTTGGCATTTCAGTACGTCCCATTCAACGAATCGTTCAAGAACATCTTCATTTACACCCCAACAAAATGGTTGTCGTCCAAGAATTGAAACAGGATTCTCCGGGCGCCTCATCTCTGATGAGGGCGATGTGAACTGGCCAGCGCGCTCTCCTGATTTGGCGCCCTGAGTTTATTTATCGAGGGGATACCTAAAGTCTCATCTTTACAACGATAGTCCCCCAACCCCAACAGCCCTAAAAGACAACATTCGCACCAGCATCCTCCAAACACCTATGGCAATGCTTCAAACAGTGAACGAAAACTTCAGAAAAAGGTTTACACAATGTTTGGAGCATGAGGCCGCCATTTGGTAGATACATTGTTTAAAACTCTGTTAACTTAAATCTCTCATATAAATAAACCAGGGAAAAATAAAAGAAAATTGTGATTTTCGAACAGGTTACGTTTTATTGATGTTTCAAATCCATGCGTCTGCCGCGCTCCACCCTGTATGTTATTAGGTAGAACTAGAAGGGAATTGAAGAGGTTAGAGGTATGGAGATTGCTTCGTGAACGACGAATAATACCGCGATCAAAAACTTGTCGTTAACGTGTAGTCTTTGAAAGGAGCACCCAGCAGACACAGCGTAAGGACTATTTTAAGAGATTTCCACTTTTTTTTTATTTGTGTGGATAATAGTTACCTTGATTTTCGTTTGGTTTACCTAGTCGCTGAAGACAGACCGATGCGATTCGCTTCTAGAAAAGGTGTTTTACCAAGGATTGATACTTATAAGAGAGGATACTTATATAGGACCGTGTAGCTTCAACCATAGCTTGATCCAACGACAGTCATCGTCGCTTCACAGTACGACCCATAAGAATGGACTGTGGTGAATTTATGAATTTTAAAAAAATATGTTTGAACGCTAACAATCTAGCACCGAAAAACCCAACACAGTTTTGGAACATTGAAAAAAAAAACTGAGATCGGGTAAAGGGACGATGTCTCTAAACACGCTTGACTTGAGCTATCCCATTAGAGAATATTGTCAGACGCCTCGATTACGGTCAGATGTAAAAATTTTCGTAGTGTCAAGTCCTGTTTAGCTTTAGTTTTAGGAAGGGGCACCAAGCTGAGCAGCAGCGCTCACTAGGCACCAAAACAGGGCCCATAGCGATCCCTTCGGAAATAACATGAACGACCAACTTGGCATGCCCTATCAATCTCAGATCTTCCAAATTGTGGAAGACTGTCCAACCACTTCAAGCGCCTTTTTTAAGCCTCTTGAAACACAAAATGTGGGTAATATCTTCTTCAGCATATAAGTGGGTCCTGCATAATACAAAAAATTGTCCCGCTTAAGACATAAGTGGAAACGGAAACGGAAACATCGAGATACAGAGCAAACGAAAAAATGTAGGGAATCGCATATTTACAGAAAGCATGTATCCAATTGATTCAACTGAACACCTTTCTTCGTGGTTAGGACTAGTAGTGTCTAAATGAAACTCTAAATACGATAAAATAATATTTCAATATTTTTATTCAATAGAATTTTGAATAACCGAATAGTTTGTAAAAAAATTTCCAGCCTAAATCTTTGGATTTTTTTTTGTTTGTTTCTATAATTACTTGTTTACTTAATCTTTATTAAATTTAATTACTGCTTTTTCACTTTCAGTATTCCCTTCGATCTTAAATACTTGACAATAAACGGTGTAGCCCCCAATGTAATACTAATCCTAACAGGTGCAAAAACTTTATGAATCGCATATGCGATAACAAATGTACTGGCACCAGCTGCTATTTTACTGGATAGGGCTGTCGATCCGACGCCTATAGCTTCTAAGAGTGGCAACACATCTATTCCTCTGTAAAGAAAAGAATCATAGTCGGGATTTTGTTTAGAATTTTATGTTCAATGGCATATAATCGAATGATTATGCAGATTACGGAAAATGATAAGCTATATAAGAAGTAGGTGGAAATGATAAGCTATGTGAGTAAGAAGTAGGTGAAAATCATGTTAGTTCTCAATACCCAAGATGGATTTTAGTTTGATGAATCAATCATGAAAGTTATAGAGCGAAAAATTTACGAATTTGTCTACGAACTGAATGAAATAAAATGAATATAAATAAAACTAAAACTAATGTAACGAACGTTCCAGTCATGCAGAATGTAATTACCAGGATATAATCTTATTGGAGCAGTTGTTATTATTTTTTCTTCTTCCAAGAGTCTAATAAAATTTATTTAATATTTATTTAGGATTCAACATGCACCTGGATGATCAGCAACTTTAGCCTTTTACACAAGCACTGCCCGATTTTCCCACAATATAAAAGTAAAAAAAAATAAAACAAACAAAAAACAACATACCTAGAAACTACCAGATAACTAACTCCAAGTGATACCAACGATATTCCGACATGAAATACAACAATAGTCGATCCGTACTCTTTAAACGCTCGTTTCAATTGATCTTTTCGCGATAGTTTACTATCATCAAGATTCGTTTTCTCTTGTTCGAGTTGATTTTTCGAATCGGTCTTTTCATCATTAGCAGTAGTGGAAAAACTTCTTGTTAGTTCATGCAAATTATAAAATCTTTGATTACAGTCTAAAATCGCTTGCCTTTCGAATATTGATCGTATCGATTGGTTCGTACCTTTCTTATTAAATGTTGCATTCTCATTGTATTCGGACCAGCCGGCACGTGTTTCACGTCGTAGATTCGTATAGTGCGAACTCTGTAAATTTTGCGACATAAATTTACTATCTTGGCCCCATTGTCCACCGGGCATATTCAAATGTGTGAATTTATGGAGTCCGCCAAACGGGCTCGGTACATTGCTTTGCATCGATGAATTTAGACTTACCGCACCCGTACAATCGTACGAATTTACATGCGGATCGATCGATGAATTGTTCAATGTAATGTCCAATGGCTTTTCAAATGATGACGACTGATGCGTTAGAATTGCATTGGCTGATATGTCACGGTTACGTTGTGGCGAGAAACGTGTCGTTTCTGATGGATCAATGTTTGCTGGAAGTGGTAGAGCAGCTGCTACTGGATACGATTGTTGCGCAGTAACGTGAAGTTTGTTGAATGTCATTTTCATACCATCTGAAAGAAAACAAAATTAATTCGAACTATTTAGTGGTATTGGGATTTAGGCTGATTTCGTTAAGGTCTCGAGACCATTCAAATTTGCTAATGTTGTGATTTAACACAGGCCTTGGAAAATGGAATTGTACGAAACTTTTGATGGATTAAATAATGGAAGCTCAAAATTAAACGTGAAATGAAGAGCAGGATGATTCGACAACACCCATTTCTTTTTAAAGAAATTAGCTAGGATCTGATACAATGCATTCAAGGTTCACTATTAAAAGTGGTAAGAATGGCGGTTGAAATATGACGAACTGTGCAGCTTTCTCGTAGTTACATTGAGGTACTTCTACAAAAAAGTACTTTACCTTGTTTAAGATTGATTGATTGTTACATGAAATATACATCAAACAGCGAATCGGAATTCAGTGATTGAGTTCTTGCAATCTGTACATTTTGAAACGAAGATTTTATAACAAGAAATTCAATGGGAATACAGAAAATTCGTTACGGAAACAATTCCAAATATATTTAAATAGTATGTGATGGTCATAAGGAAATCAATCACACAATCGATCACTCAATCGTTGGAGTTATCTGTGAATCAAATTTCCATACAAAGTTTATAGTATTCCACAAAGATGAATATCTTTCTAAACATATGCATATTATGTGCATACTGTGATCGTATCTTTTTACTCACTTTCTTAACGAGATTGGATAAATCTCAAAGTCCAGATTTTACCCTTGAACTAAAGTGACGCTGTTAGAACTGATTAGCATCAAAGGTAAATCGCCTTGTAGTAAGGAGGGAGAGGGAGATCTGGGTAGCCAGGGTACTGTGCTTGGCTTTGGAATACTGTGTGTGGCCTTAGAATACTGTGCTTAGCTTTGGAATACTTTACTTGGCTATGGAATACCAGTAAAACTCGCCTGACTGAAAAGCATAACGAGAAAGAACATAAAATGCAAATTCAAAACTAAAGTCCGTTTAAATAATTCCTTTAGGTCTCGTTGACGCAATGGCTAGGTCTCGTTGACGCAATGGCTAGATGCGCTAGTCTAAAAACATTGAGATTGGGGTTCCGAATCAAATGAACGAATTCAAATAAAAGGGCAGTAAGCATCTGAAATGACGGTGGACGTTGTTTTTGAATTACTGAAGCAATGTACCGCAGGAGTTTGTGCTGAACAGTTTCAATATGGGCAGAGTGAATATGAAAGAAAGGGTTCCAGATGACAGATAAATATTCCAGATGGGGACGAACCAATGAACAGTAAAGCAGACTATTGCGTATAGCAAAACCCAGCATTCTATGAGCTGAACTATATATTCTGTTATGAGTTACGAATGCCAATTTAGAGTCAAGTAACAGACCTAATTCTTTAACATGAACCACTGGACAATTATTAAGATAATAATTAATATTGACACGTTCACGACGTCTGCTCAAGACAATGAAATTTCCTTAATCATAATTATCAATGGCGCAACAGCCCAAATCGGGCCTAGGCCTTGAAGTAATGCTAGAATTCCTTTATTGCGAGACCAACGGAACACTAGGAGGTGAAGTGGTCAGCTACACGCTTGTCCGTCATTATTACCCCGATTTTTACTCAGGTACTCATTTTTAGTTCATTTAGTCCGGCACCCTATCCCATTCTCAAAAATTACTAGTCGCCATGCAGATTCGAACCCGGTACCACGTACACCGAAGGCAAGTGCTCTAGCCACTAAGCTACCCAGACTACAATTTTCCTTACACTTGGAAATGTTCAGTGGAAGACGATTAGCGATACACCAATCATACAAGCAATTAAGATTATTTTGAATAATTCTACAATCGTGTAGTGTTTATAATTTTATAAATGTTTAGATCATCTACGAATAACACCAACAATTTACATTGACGAATATGTTAGATATGTCGTTAATAAAAACAAGGAAGAGCAGAGGTCCTAAATGCGATCCTTGTGTTACTCCAGATTTTACGAGAAAAGATTCCGATTGAGCAGATTTTATATTTACAATGATACTGAGTTCATGAAGGTAATCACGTATCCAATTCAACTCAAAAGATCACCAGAGATGCCTAAGGCGTCAAGCTTCGAAACGAGTAGGCTGTGATTAACTTTTTCAAAAGAGGAACAAGTAGGAGATTGCGTGAACCTGGGGTTTTATTGCCCAGAGCTTGGAAAGAGATTAGTCAATGTAAAGTTCTGTTTCTGAAGACCATTTTGGTAAGAAGTGATTTAGTTTCTCAGCAATGGTGTTAATTTCTCCGTGACGATTGCATCAAAAATTTTGGATTGGAATGGGCTTGTACTTTTGAATATTGCATTTATCATTAGACTTATGAATTAGCATAAGGCCGCAGTCAGAATTATACTCACTTTGCTTACATCGCTAACAATGGTTTTAGCCGGTTCGAATTATCGGTACGCTTACGACGCTTATAATTCGGACCGCTTGTGTGCACACAGTCAGTGTAAGCGTCAGAAAATTACCGCTCTATGTAAGTTGTATGCATCGTGAGCGCAATTCGTACCGGTTGTATGCGTCCTAAAAACGCAGAAAGCGTAATTTGGAACCGGGTCTAAATGAAGTCTTTCACATTTCAGAAAAAAGATCCAAACGTAAAGATAAATTTAAAAGAATAGGAATGGGTAAAGCCAAAAACTGATAATAATTAAACAGAAGCAATTGTGGGGCAGCATCGGGTCCCATACCTTTAGATGTATCTATCAAGGGTATCGAGCATGGAAACGACCTCTGAGATGACAACATTTAAGCCGGGTTGGCACGTTACGTATCAACAGGTAAAACGAGCATGCTCGGACGTTATGATCCGACACGAGTTAAGTCGGACAGTGCTCAACTTGAACGAATAACGTCCGACTGTCTATCGGAGTTGACTCGTTCCGATTCCACTCTTAACGTGTCAACCTGGCTTTACTACGTTTACCATGGAAATCTCGATCGATATTCGAGTGAATCTATAGAAGCTGTTGAAACGCATGTTTTTGAACACGGTGAAGCAAAGCTAAATAAGATTTTGTAGTCACAGCCCAGATATGCGAATTGTACTCAACACACGGTCTGATATATAAGGAGTGTTCTTCGGCAATACATACCAAATATTTCCCAGCTTTCTCTGGCTTGCACAACTTCTGCCCATAAAAACAAATTTCCGAAAACATTTTTCTAGTTAAGTAGTTGGAACTAATATACAATCGACACTCATGAAATAATTTCGGATTTATTTTGAGAAGCAAAGCTAGAGTTCAATGGCATCCCGGTTCGAGCAAATTAGGCCGAATCCATGTACAGCTTTGTTTTTCGAGAATTCCTACGACAATGTTTTGGAACACATAGTACTTATGAGAGAGACCCGGCGCGGGTGACGGAAGTAAAAATAAATAATACAGCCGGTTACTCGACGTACTGTAATCTGCCACGACCAGACCGGCTGCCAAAATCATTCAAACGACCGCAATGTCGATTTCTTTTATGGTTTTACGCAAAAATATATGCGAAAACAATAACATGGGTGTCTTAAGTCTGTCACCATGAGTGGACAAACTGATCTGAAATGCGTCCTTGCAGCGTTCTCAAGTTATTTTTATTCTTGTGGACTTTTGCCCGTGGCAATGGGCAAGAATTCGACAATTGCGGGGTACTTGTGGACTTGTGGAATATTTAAAATTTGTATTTTTAGAATTTTGGGGAAAAAATTTTTGCTGTGGGGATGAATTGAAATTGCGTCGTAAAATAATGAAATAGTTGCCTGCAACTAAATGACTGATATAGGCACTAGTCAGGCAACAATGTAACAACAAGTAGTAATTTCCGCAATTAATCAAAACGAACAAGAAAAACACTTTAATAATTGGGCACGCAGTAGACCGGGATCGGGGAGTACTCACCATTTCGATTGTTGCCTGTAGAAGCTCCAAATTGGCGGCTCTGTTGAACGCGTTCGAGCGTCTTTGCACAATTCGCTAGATTCTTCATTGCCATCGTGATGATTTTTGTTTTCTGGAAAAAAGATGATAATGAATGTTTTAATCGTGAAACAAAATCGGTCGCGATAACAAAACCCACCTTCCTCTCGAGAACTCAGCTGTAAAAATGTTGTCGGTGATATTTTTGTATCGGACAAGAAGTGCAAGTGACATTTCAGTTTTCACTCGTCGGCACGAGAACGACGCAAAAACACGAAGGAAAAGCTTTTGGTACGAAAGTTGAGTGATGTTGCGAAACATTTTCTTGTTGCGGTGACGAGCTTTTGGAAATTTTGAAATGTTGCATCGGTTTCAAATCGGTAGCTGAAAGGACGGTTATTTTTATTTTATAGTTTTCTTAACGAATTTGCTTTAACTTTACGGCCGTACGGTTTTGGTCGAAACTTGGCAATATTATGCGATTTGTTAATCAGGACAGAACAGAACTTAAAGTAGAGTTCAATGCCTCCAAAGCGCAGTCCATCTAACCCGAGATGTTCCGACGTCGGTCTCAAATATATCCTTTGGTTTTTTTTAAGGCTAGGTAGAAATCTGGAAAGACACTATGAGGAGCGCACCTCCTTCTAACCTTTTCTTGTTTGCTCATCGTTTTCCCTCAATTTGAGATATGAATGAACTAAAAGAACGAACTAGTTCGCGAACGCACTAAGAAACGAGGAGTTCAGGAACTACACCACTGAACTCGTTCGTTAAAGTGAGTGTGACTCGGAGTGAAGTACTTCACTGAAAGGAACTGCTTTGCCCATCTCTACTTCACATTACTAGGCAGTAAAATCTATAGCCACCTAAATTGGAGCCTACCCTTCTTTGATGACACGTGTGAAGCAATTCTTTTTACCGTCTGACTTAGCTACAATCTACAAGGCATATATTAGACCGCGTCTTGAGTATAATTCGCATATCTGCGCTGGGGCCCCAAAATTCTATGTCTAGCTCAATCGTGTTCAAAAACATGAGTCTCGACTGATTGGAGACGAAGCCGTTTCAGCTTCCATAGACTCCCTTAAGCATTGCCGAAATGTCGGAGCACTCTGTACTGTAGATGGGTCGTTCATGAGTGAACTTTTCCAAAAGAGCAGTTCATTGAAGTGAGTGAGTGATGTAACTTACTCCTTTTGGCGAACTGTAGTTCGTTTATTGAAAAGAAGTAGTTCCTTTGCGTGTGAGAACCTTATTTTTTTTAGGTCCTCACTAGAACTAGTTCCTTCGTGAGTGACCTTCTTTTTTTTTAGGTCCTCACATCAAAACTTGAGAAAATTTTTGTTTTTTAGGTCCTCACATTCAATACGAACTTGAAAAGAACTAGTTCCTTCGTGAGTGAAGAACCTTCTTTTTTTTAGGTCCTCACATTCAATCCGAACTTGAAAAGAACTTCCTTCGCTGGGTTAAGTGATCTTCAAAAGGAACTACCACTGAACTACTTAGTTCATTTCAGTGAGTGAGTCGGAGTTCACTGACTCACTAAAAGGAGCTGCTTTGCTTATATCTACTCTGGACTTACTATCGATACTTCCATCGTAAATGTAGTAAGGAACTAAAAGATATTATACCTCCACTCTTAGTCGCCCCCGTAACTATTCTTGTGTAGTTCGCGAACGAACTAGTTCGGAAGAGAACTCCCACAAGCCACAAATGAAATGAACGAACTAGTGAGTTCCGCTCCTAGTTCGTTTGCATTCCGCATTGGGGTATAATTCCAAGTGAAATGAAGGAAGTAGTTCGTAGTAAGTCCCGGTCGTATTTCCTTTGTGTTTATGCGGTTGCACACGGAGGACATTTTTTTAGGTCATCACATTGAAATTAAAATGAAGGAAGCAGTTGGCAGTAAGTGCTGCTCCTTCATGCATTACTGAGCACATTTTTTTTAGGTCATTAGATTGTACCAGACGACAATATTCCACAGAGGGGTCCTGTTTTTTTTAGGTCATCACATTTTCCTACACTATATTTCACTGCACACTGGTGAACTGCGGAACTAAACCAACAAACTAATTCGCGACGGAACCGCAACTGATCTTCACATTTTCCTTCACTATATTTCGCTGAACTCCCCGCGAACTAATAAACTAAAAGAACGATCTAGTTCGCGACGGATCGGGAACTGCAAATGATCGGTCACTATAGTGAACTAAAATGCCCAAGCTACCCATAACCCTCTCTAAGGTTCACGCGCCTACGTGTATGTGTATACTGTTCGTGGAGAACAGTGATATTCAGGCAGTCTTTTATCCCCCCGAGCATCTGTAATGGCGGAACGCATTGCTAGCTGATCTATTCCCTGATAAGTATAACGTTGGGTGTGCGCCCTTCCTTCAGCAGTTCAAAAACGACGTTAGGTGTGCCCCCTTCCAAATAGCTGCATATCCATTCAACTAAACTATCGCGAGATTAAAAGTATCTAGTATGCGGTTGCTCCTAGTTTATGGCGATCGTCCTATGATTGTCAGTTAAATTCTAACTGGAAGTTTTGAATGAAAATCTGTCAGTGAAAGTTCCAGTCAGAACGTAACTGACGATCGTAGGAACGGGTCTAAGCTAAGATTCGTTTATTTAAACTGGCACGATCCATCGTAGCTATACTTTGCTATTTGCTTTCCTGTTTTTAACAAGACGATAGCGGCCAATGTATAAACTACTTTCGGTCAAATGAGGGACACTCTTCTCGCCAAAGGTTTATCACTGTTTAATAAATAGTTGACTTTCACGTTGACACCAAAAAACAACGTTTTTTTTCATATTTTGTTTGCTTTATTTTAAGATTAAAATAGTTTCTACATTAAGACTTCAGTAACTAAAAAGAGAAAATTCAAATTACCACCGGTGACAAAATTCTTAATTTTTTTTTTCTATTTTTAAAGTTTCTTTTTTTGTTATACAACAAACGTGAAAAAGATAGCTTAATTTCTATTTTAGTTTAAAAACATTTTCTGTTTTTCTTTTTTTTTTTAATTACTAGAAAAAAATCCTTTCGAGTCCATTCATTTATTGAAAGTATTGAAATCTTCCGTGGTGTATACAAACTTAGAACCGTAGTAAGAACTAATGGTGCGATAAAAGTCAGTAACAAAAAGGAAAAATTTAATAATTTTTTTTTGATAATAACAATTAAAAAGCAAAAGAAAAAAAAAAACCTAAGAACTAATCTAGATTACGATTTTCTCGTCGTATTCAATAAATTAGCGGCATTTAATGTATCTGGAAATAGTGAATGATAATTGACCAGCGGAACATAGGCTGCAGTTATGACACGTCCTGCAAACCATCGTCCATGTAGGGAATTCACAGCTAGAACGGCTGTCGCGATACTCGGACATTTCACATAGACATTTCCTTGCGACTCTTTATCGACGTACAGGTGTAGTACGCCACCGTGTTTCTTACACTCATCAATCACATCGTCTTCGATTTCAGTTTCCCACGTCGGATTCGATTCGATTGCCGGATCGAACATGTTCGAGAGCATAAAGCATTGCGTTGCAATTGTCGGTGTTGCTTGGATTTGTTGAATCGGAGCCGGTTGTGGTGCAGTCGCTAGTAGGGCATTAGCAGCAGCTTGTGGTACAGCTAAGCCGGCACCTTCGGCCAATTTGAACATCAATTGTAAACGGCCGGTAGCACCCAAATCGATTCCACTACGATCCATTTCGTCGGTATCCAGTGACGATGTGTTCATGTCTAAACGTTCGGTAACGTTGCCAACTTTCATCGGTCGGCCGGCCAATTCAAATCCATTGAGCTGTTCCAGTGCCTTTTTAGCATCGTCGGCATTATGAAACTGAAATGAAAGAAAATCAAATTCAATTTCAAGTATATTACAAAATTAAACCGTATTTTTACCGTTATAAAACCATATCCTTTCGATCGTCCAGTCTCTTGATCCATAATCAATTGAATCACGTCAATTTTCCCGAACGGTTCGAAAATACCACGCAGCATATCTTCCGTAATATTAAAATGCAATGAGCCAACATAGAGACGCATCGGGCCCGTGTGATTTTTTGGTGTAAATATTGGAACTGTATTTGCCATACGATTCTTTTCGGCCTGTGTGTGTTGTACACAAATTGGAATACCCAAAAGTCGCTGACCGGACAATCCCAGAGCCTGTGAAACAGAAACAAATAAGTTTTTTAGTTCCAGTGATGGCTTAAAAATAAAGTTAAAGCCAGACTGTAAAAGTATTTGTCAAGCCGAAAAAAAAAAAAACAAAAAAGAAACTTACCAAAGCCACCGATTCGGGATCCTTAAACTCAATGTATGCGATCCCCTTAAATCGTTTCGTTTTATTGCACGTAATCAATCGCACGTCGCGAACTTTACCGACACTCGAAAAGAACTCTTCCAAATCACGAGCGCGAATCCGTTGAGAAAGTTGCATACAAAAAACGGTACGAGCATCACGCTCTTCGGGGCTTAGATCTTCGGGTGGCGATCGATCACCTAAACCGTTCGGTGGAGTACGTCCCCGTCGAAATGGTCGTGGTGATGGGCTGCGACGTCTGTAACAAATTAGAATCACAATTTAGAATTAAAACAAACAGATGGTCACAATTATAATTGCTGTACCTTTCTTTTCTTTCTTTGGATTTGCTTCGTCTCCTTTCCTTGCTGCTCCGTCTTGGTACTTCCTTCGGTCCGCTCTTCTTTGGTTCCTTCGATTTGCTTCGACGTCGCTCTTTGGATCGACTACGGCGACGTTTATTAAGATCACGCGATCGGCTACGTTTTTTATCGCGAGGTGAACGGCGCGGTTCACTTCGTCGCCGTTCGCCACCACGATCACGAGAACGTCGACGATCTTTATCACGAAATCTATCTTGCATACGATTCCGATCTGATCCGTCTCGTGACGGATCGTTGTTTCGTCCTCGATCACCTCGATCGTAGTCATTGCCGCGATCTCTGTTTCGATCTAGCATTTTTGATGTTGAACGTTCACGGGATCGGCTTCTAGTAAAAAAGAGACAAAAATCAAAAGTTTGTGTAAGTCACGGACAGGACGCAGGTTTCATTTCAATAACTTACTTTGAGTGATGTCGTCTGCCGTTCTCTCCTCCTCGCTTCTTTCCGTTGTAGCTTTGACCTGGTGAAGATCTTTCGCCATCATTCTGTTTTTTTTACAAGTCACAATTTAATTGGCATTGGAAAATTGCGTGTATGTGACGTACAGAGGAGAACGCCAACAAACAAAGCAGGAATAAAGCAAATCGAATAAATTAGTAATCTGTGTATATGATTTGAGCTTAATAGTAAGACGAAATCAACATTATGTAGTTCCATTTTTTTTTTACTTAAGAACACACTATATCAATATAATGACATATTTCAAAGTCGAAAAAACAATTTGCACTCAGTTTTTATTTGCTCGGTTTATTTTTATGTAATTCCTGCACATGATGATTGCACACATTTTTTATGATATCTGAAAATTAGGTTCAGTTTGAGAAAAAACGGGTAAAAGGAGAATAATTTGATTGATATGAATTTCATTCTTTTTTTTTCTTAATGTTTTTTTTTTTTTATTTCTTTATATATATTTTTTTCTTTATTTATTTTTTTGTAGAGATAAGTTACAAAGAAATCAACAATATCGTATCCGAAAAATATATTGTCTCTTTCTTGTTAAAAAAGATGTTAAAATTTGTTCGCAACGCGAGCTTTATTGGGTGCATCCAAACTTACCGGAATCATCCAGCCAAATTAGACAACGACCACTAGGGATCACACGAGCATAGCAAATTTGAGTATAAACGAATTTCTGCAAAAGATATTTTACCCGTGAGAAAATTTCAACCATTTAATTTTTTGTTGTTTATTTCAATACCAAATGAAAATTCGACTGTTTTGTTTTACTTGTTTTTTTTTTCTTTCGTTAATTTCTTCTAAGAACCGATTTTTAATGGCCGTATTCTGATCTAAGATTTTCATCGATACATTAGTAGAGTAGAAATACTATTTTTGCAAATAAAATAAAAGCAAGGAGCTTTGTTAAAGATGGTAACTACATACAGAAGAATTCAGAAAATGAGTTCAAGAAGCTAATAGAGTAGAAGAGGTTGGTGCTGTTATTTGTGCAGTTTGCTATCGATTGCCACTATTAATTAGGGTGGGACTTCATATTTTTTCCACATACATAAATCGTCCTTATTTGTGCAATGCAGTGCACTTTTAAATACTTTCAGTCAATCGCCAGAGGTTGCCGATCGGATTAAGATCAGAAGATTGCCTTCGACAGGACGACTTTAAATGCTTTCGATCATTGATCCAGTACTTGACTGGCATAAAGAAGTGCGTGTGTTGCTAAATTTGTTTTCTGAATACCATTAAATGGTAGGCGCTGCTGAATACATAAAAAAGTCAGAAATTTTATAAGTACATGAAAATGAAATATTATTAAAAAAAAGGATGACCGCTTAACCGTGACTGTGGAAGGACAAACTGAATTTACAAGTATTTGAACAAAAAAAAATCTTCGTATATCATTGGGGTTGGCGGACAATCAATTTTGAGTAAAAAGGGTTTAATTGTGTCATGTGATACTGTAGATCAGACAATTATTGTCTTAAGACGCTACTGTCCGAAGTTATTTTTTCATTCAGTCATCCCTGGTGTCCCAACAAAAATTCATCCAGCTGATTGTTAAGCTCCCGGCAAAGATGCACGTCTGGAGCTGATTTTGAAAATAGAGATTTGGCACTTTGAACCTATTTACAAATAGTTTCTACGTTACGAAAATAATCAACATGGTCAGAAGGCTTTAATATTATCTGGTGGTAAAGGTGATTAGCTGGTTTTTAAGAAACATTGTAAGTCGAATAAAAAACATTGAAAACTCTCTACTGCGTAAAAACAAATTTGGTTTGTACTCCTTGAATACCGAGTAACATATTCACAACCGGGGGTGTGTTCAAGATTTCTGCTATAGCTGCTTTTAGCTGCTATTAGCTGCTTTTTTGTGTTCAATGCAACCAAAAAGCTGCTTTCTCGTGCTTGCTATTTGACACTAGATCTGTTCAAGATTTTTAAAAAGCTGCTTCCATAGCTGCTTTTTCTTGCTCGCACTCCCGAGTGTAGCTAGAAAGCGGCTATTGCAATATTTATATGTGTGTGTAGCTGTCACTTTCGTCGAAACGTTATTTTCAGTCTTTAAAACTGGAAGAAACTCTATCATTAGCATTAGAAATTAATGAAAAATTTAAGGAAACATTAGAAGCAGTTAATGCGGTAAGTATTCAAAGTCATTCAAACAAATGTCTTATATGCCACGCCAACTTGCGTATGTGCTTGTCGAACAGCTGTTATTAGCTATACAAGCTGCTTTTGGCTGTTCAAGACCCGAAGAAGCTATTTCATGCTATGGCTGAAATTGACAGCTGCTACAGTCTTGCTATGCTATGCTTTCAAAGCAGCTATAGCAGAAATCTTGAACAGAGCCCGGTTGGGTCGATATTGATTCCACAGACTGATCTTTTTAATATTTATGTTCATCGGATAAAATCATGTTTTAAATTTTTTATCTATTTTCAGCTAGCCTGGTTTTACTTTACTCGTGTTGAAAGAACAGATCAAAATTGTTCAAAGAGTGTGTTCAGACAACTGCATGTCATCCGAGTTGGCAACCAACTGTGTACATCCAACGAAATCTTCCTGCTCTTCAAGCATGTAACGACTCGACTAAAAGACTCACATTCTTCAATTATGGGACTCGACCGAGCGATTATCCTTTGACACTGAATTGGAAGAAAAGTGTGTGTGAAAATAACTGCATATTGGCAGTCAATCGAATAAGTATTTGATTTTAGGTATTTTGGAAACGGTTTGAAACATCCCACTCGTTTTTGTGACTTTTTATCATCTGCAAAAAAAAAGTAGTACGTTAAAATCCTAAGCGGGTATAAAATACTTAGCCTCAAAGAATCTAATAAAGTAAAAAATGGTATGAAGTATGGACTTTCCGAAAGAATTCGATAGTTCATATAATTTGACTCAAATTAAAAAAGCGGGATTTTTATAAATTCTGAACAAATGTAAGATCTCTTTTGAATCAAATTCAAAGAACGTACGATTGGTTATTTGATAGTGGCGAATTGAAGTTATTATTTAATTCTTTTTATTTGTCTTAACAATAGCTCCAGAGTAATATCACATACAAAACGTGGCGAATTCCATTTATTGTCTCAAGTCCTGAGTGGTCATAAAGGGTAGAATCGATGACAAACTTCAGGGGTTTGTCAACCCTCCTCATATGTCGGAATAAATACCTTTGTCGAACACAATGTTACTACATATTCAGTTTTTTTTTTCCCAAAATCAGCATATCTAAGGCGCTGTGCACTTTGCACACGACCGAACGAATTTTCCGATACGATTTTTCGTTTTTCGACCTATTGTGAAAATCTTTAATTATTATTGAAAAATATAGCTATAATCGTAAATTATAACATCTTCCAAAATATAATGAAAGAATATTTTCTGAAACTTTTAGCTGTAATTGATAATGAAAAGAAATATGAATCCGTCAAAATATTCGTACCGAGAAACGGTTTTTTTTTAATGTTATCAATCGTAAACTCATTAGAAATGTTCTCTTATGATATTCTTAAATTTTTTATAATTAACGCTTTCAACCAATAACTGAAGATTTGATAAGCAGAAAAAGGAAAATTCGTATCGCAAAATTCGTTCGGTCGTATGCGCCTAAGTGAAACGCCAAATATTTATGAAAAAAAAAAATTTAAATTGACAAAGCTATAATTTTTTTTAGCGAAAGTCTTTTTAACCTTTCCCCTAAACATCAGAATCTGGGTGTGCCTATCTCTACATGTAAACTGCTACTGAGACTGGACTCAATTGAAAAAACCAACTCTAGACGGGAAGATGGACTACATGTCACACTGATAGACAGATCTGGCCAAAGCTGAATCTAAACCACTCTAAAAGGCTGGCTCTGCTGAATAGGCGGATATCAGTACAACAGTCGGTGTCCTAACCGGACACTGTCTTATAGGTCGACATGCTGAAAGGCTCGGCCTCTTCTCAAACGACTTCGGTAGAAGCTGCCAGGATGAGAAGGAGGAAGAGACAGTCCTTCACTTTCTCTGTCCAGCTCTATCAGCCAGAAGAAAAGCTATCTTGGAGCTCACTTCTTCAACTGTCTTGATATTCTTGCCACAATAGAGGTCGCGAGCATCCAACGCTTCATTACAAGCTCTAAATGGTTTGACGAGTAGTTTTTATAAATAAATTTATCGTACATCATCTAAAGCGTTCAGAGATAACTCAGTCAGTTTTCAATATTTTTCAACTTTTTTTTTTTTAAATTTTGATAACTGTTTTCTCTATAGTCTATCGAGAGCTTTTTTTAATTTTTTGCTTGGAACTTTTTTTTATAAATTATTAAACGCAAATTTTTCTTAAAAAAACTGGTTACTAAGGTTTGAAATACAGGTCGGCCTCCTACAACGAGGTAGATACGTTCCAAGAAAATGCCGCGTTGTAGGAAATCGCATTTTAGGAGATATGAAAATAAAGGAGTTCGGTTCTAAAAGATGAATTTCTTTTTTTTGTTTATTAAATTTTTTAATAAAAACAAGCGTTGTTGAAGATTTCTTTTAAAAATGTTGACTCTCTCCGTAAAAGGATTCTCAACTACTTCGCTACATCTAAGCCTCTTTCAATACCTTTTAGGGTAAAATTTTTGTTGTGCCAAATAACCCTTCATGGATTATTTTCGCAAGCTTTGATGAACATTCATTCGCTGCTGCAGCATCCTTGTAACAACCATTGCTGTCAAGGAATTGATGGCTGGTTTCATCAGTTGAACACTGACTCATTTAAATATTTTAAATTCCTAAAGGTAACCGTTTTGTGGTCATATTCCACACTGCAACTGCAAGCGCTTCTTCCATTTTTTCCATTGTGTTAGGTCTGGGATGAACAGTAATTTTGACAAGTACAGACGCTGCGGATACAACGAAACGTGTAATGTAGTCTTCAGCTAGCTTAATAGTTTCTATTGACGATTCATTAAGATTAAAATGTCTAGCAACATCAGCTGTCCTTGATAGGTTAGCTGAACAAAAAAGCTTTGAAGGAAACTTGCAAATTTTATCTGAATCGCGTTGTAGTGAAACCGCGCTATAGAAGTACCGCGTTGTAGAAAAATTTCCGCATTACCTGAACCGCGTTGTAGGAGACTTACCTGTACTGTAACTTACTTATTTTTGAAAAAAAAAAAAAAAAAAAAATTCCCTCCGATAGACTATAACTACTACATTCTTTTACAAGATTCTTTTTCAATTTTGCAAATTGAATTATTTTTAGTGAAGTTATGATGCCGTCCAGCAGGCGCCATGGTTTTAAGTAATCCATTTATACCAGTAAAAAACAATGTTAATATTAAAAAACAAAAAACAAAATTTTGAGTTTTCTAAAGTTTTGATTTCTGTTTCGAATTGATGAACCATGTCGGAAAAAAAAGGAGGTCGATCTTACGAATATTTTCCGTTCTTCAGTTAAAGTTGTTTTTAATATATGAGCGTACATCTGTTCTAATGCTATGTTCAGACTATGCGGTTTAAACACATTTAAGTAGGCAAAATTAACGTCTCAAAAAAGTAGTGTTCACACTAGGCAACTGGTTTTATTTTGATACCTGACAGCTTGACGTAAGTTTTTCTGACAAGTAGATATTCAGCTTTGTTTCAATACCAGATTTATGGTGTGTAAATTGTCTAAAACAAATGTGTTTGAATAGCAGTAATAAAAAGAGAATTTATTAGCTAATGCAGTCGTTGCACAAGCTCAACATTGAATTTCTATCGCATTACAAAGTTTCTTCCAAAGTTTACTTCGATTTCCGCGAGAGTCGCAGTGCATATTTTCAGTTAAATACGTCGTAGCTACGTGTTTTCGTAAACGCCTACGGGAAATGATTTCAGCGCATTTAACTCGATTTAAACGCGTCAATCTCGTAGTCTGTACATAGCATAAGGTTAGGACTGTCGACCGAATAAATGTAAACAAAAATGTACGGTTTGATAATGTATAAAAACTGCTTCATTTTTGACAATCCTCAATCCTTATTCCGCATTTGATAGGGTATTGGCTCGAGCACCTAAGCATGAGTCTAATTTGTGATATCTGTCCTTTGAAACAAAAACACAGAGGGTACTATTTAGTATGAGTTCCGTGAAAAAAAATATGTTTTCTTCAAATACGCCGCTCGTCATCTCCACTACATATATCTCTATGGCTGTACAAATGAAACTAAATGTACAATTTTTTTAGTTAAAATTTTTTTTTCATTCGGTTCTGAGTTTCTAAAAACAAGTTCTATTTTTGTTCTTTTGAGATCATAGAACCCATTTGAATGTTACTGTACTGCAAATTTCTTACAGAAATACGCGACAAAGAAGACTTAAAGTATTTTTCATGAGACCTACGCATAGACTAGCAAAACGAGATTTTTTCAAGCAAAATATGAAGCTAAACACATGTTACACAATTTTTGTAGATGGTAGTGAATAAATTTAATGTGACCATTTTATGGTCATATCTTCTTTAGCTTTCGCACTATTTTAGAAAAACCACATACGGTCGACATTCATATTTTTCTCGGATCAATATTAATCTTTTCTGTGGGATTCCAAAACAAAGTTATTCGAGAAGTAGCAATCTGAATTAAGCGACTAATTTAACTGGTCTGCTGAACAGGGCCCCCTTTCAGCTGGAATATTTGTCTAATTTTTATTTGACATCATGGCGCAATCCAATGAAGACAAAAGTCATGTAAGGTCCCGGTACTGTTAGTTTAGTTTTCGAATAAAAAGTGAAATGTACGTGTACGTATTTAAAGACCCGGCACTGGTGACAATGATGGCCTGGAATTGGCGTTTGGTTTTTGTATATTAGATTAGATTACTTCGGAGGCGGAGGGATTCCTCCAAGTACCGCGACCTGTGGTCTATTGTGCTATACCTCATAGATCTTTCTCCAGTTTCAACCAAGAAGTCCTCACATAGCTTATTTCTCTTAGGAATTTATCTAGTTGGTGTAGGTCTACTTTTGCAATGATACTATGGCCACAAAGTTCTTTGGTACTTCAAAGAATCGTGACTAGAAATTCAGAAAAAACAACACACAAAATTGCAATGAAGGTTAACTTGATGATGTAATAAGACCTCAGATGGACAAATTAAAAGCTAGCTTAATTTCATAAAATCAATTACAAGAGATTGGTTCCTATAAAAAAAACGAACAAAGTATCTCCATTGAAATATGGAATCAATAATCCTTTAAAAAAAAAAAAAGCGCTGAAAAACATTTCCCTTCATCAGCCGGGTAGAGAAAAATCTGAAACGAATATGAAGAAATTTCTCGGTAATAATTGATGACACGCTACCACCCACACTTCCGAGAAAAAAATCATTCCTTTCATTCGGCTTTGAATTTAAAGCTGCATGTGTTGTATGGTTGTTTCAAGACTTAAATATCGTCAATTTCATCGAATGTTGTTGTGTTTTTGCAGAGTCTAATAATTGGGAGTTGTGAAGCCATTTGTTTAATTGATTGCCAGCATTTAAGTCGTATGTGAACATTGTATTGCTCTTTCGCTTCCAAGTAACGAGTCGATATGTTGCAACGTTTCAATGCCTAGAAAATTGATAGTGCCGATTTAAATTTTACGATTATTTTTTATGTTGTTCCGAACACAAGTCCAAGTTGCTTCTAAAACAGATAACGATATAATTTCGGAAAATTTGATTAAAAATTTAGAAGCCATTTCGTTGGTGTGTTGATTTTTGTTTTGTTTTAGTCGTGCTGAAAGTACACTGATGAAAATGGTTCAGACAACTGCATCTCATCCGAGTGGGTGTGTTTCGTTGGCTGTCGAAGCCAACTGTGTACATCCTTGTGAAACAGATTTCTAATAAGTGTACAAAAACAAAATAACGTTAGCAGTTTTTTCTCGTGTCTTGTAGGCCACAGCGCCTTGAGGGGAGGCTGGGCATTGTTTTAGCGTCCAGATCCTATTGGTTCAGCCTGTATATAATTCATAAACAAAACGAATAAAGTCATTTCCATTTAGCGCTTATCTTTACATTGAACATTCCAAAAATTCGCAGTTTGGCGGCCATTCGATTCGAGCAGATACAAAGCTCCCAGGTACCGATCCGCGTTGCACAGAGTGTGACAAACCTTCTCTTATCTCGTAGTTAGGCAAAAAAAAAGAAACCTGTGTACATCTACAAAACAAATACAATCATGATAAAAACAATAAACGTACAATTTTGTAGCCGGGGATGCCGGAGAGCGAGCGCGACTACAATTTTGTTATAGCTCTGATGAAATTTCCACTAGGTTAACGTCGAATTTTAGCAATCAGCTCGAAATGGTAATCACGGCAGGCGACCCGTTATGTAATTGCCTATGAATCGCCTACCCTCGCGCCTATCAATCAGAATACGGCCATACACGGTTACAATTACGATTTGTTCTCATTTTTCTTTCCTTTTGAACAGCAAACAACATTTTATTAAGCGATCTGATCCGCAGAGCGATTTCCTCTTCGTCTATGGACGGCAGAAATAGTATAGAAAAAAAAATTAGCCGAATAAATCTCGTACGTGGTGTTTTGTGGACGCAATCAGAACTTCGTATCGCTGGTCGTACGTGGCTAAACTACTAGACTCTAGCTGGCCGATTTATCAATTGTATAGACGGGGAAGGGCCCCATTATTTTCGATTGGTGCGGGTCAAGTAGTCAGCCAGCGTGACTAATAAACAAAGTGCAATAAAAATAACCCGAGGGACCCTGTCGTTTTTTCTAGAGCTACTCTCTAATCGTTCGCATCGGAAGGACTAGGTTCAGTGTGTGCGTCACAAAATCTTGGAAAACCTCTTTCCTATCCTTCTTCGTCTGTTCACACACGCGTTTTTCTACTTGAGGGGGTTGGGTGGGTGTGCCTAGAAGCGAAATAGTTTTATACCTTAAACTGATTTAAGTCTTTTTTAAAAAATAACGCTAAGGATACAAATTTTAAATGATTTCAGTTTTCTATGCGCATTGTTTTTTTTTTTGTTTTTAAGTACCTCTGGTTGTCTGTCGGCGTTGTTGCTCGATTATCAACAATGTCTATAAATGTAAAACGGGATAAATGAGTGCCGTCTTGACAAAAAATAATAATTTCCTTACAAAGCTAATTTATTTCCAACGAGTTTTTCTGTGGCGAAAAGTAAAACGTCAAGAGGAAAACACACTCGGACCGGCGGCGGCAACGGCCTCTGGACAAAAAATTCGCGCGCCGTCACTCGAATCGCGGCGACGGGCCGCCCAACTTCTAATCACAACACGAACCTCGTGAAAATTCACGCAGTTCGTATCGTAATTGTCGTCCCGCTGCACACGTCCTTGTGCCCTTTTCCGCGCCACTTTTCCTTTTCGCCAACAGAACTTCTACAGGAGATGCGTTTAGGCAAGAAAAGAAAAAAAAAATTTGACTTACGTCTTTCTTGTACGGTGCCTCCAACATGGCCTCTACGTCGAAATCTTCGGCCATTTCTGCTGATGGTTTTTTCGTTGTCGGGCTTGTCGAGCGGTTGCTGTGTGCTGCTGCTGCGGCTCTTATTGCGTCTCGCCTTGAAAATTTCCAAGTTTTACAGACTTTATATAATTGCCGGAGGCACTATACAAACGTTTGGACGCGGACAATTCGATTTAAAAGTTTTGATTAGCGGCGTTTTGTGACGGTTTAAAGTTTTCTACGGGGCACACGAGTTTTCACTTTTTTTTTCGTCGAAGAGAATGCGGAAATTGAAACTGCAAGTTTTCACCTTTTGCAACGAGACGTCCGAACCGTTCGACGATGTTACGAAATATGACGACTGACGAGACGAAGGAATCTCATTGTTCGGATTGGTAGGCCATTTTTGCGATAGGTGCGACATCTGGCGAGTGAGCAGGTGTGGCAACTGTTAGAAATGGAATTTCAATTTGCGGTGTATTTTCTGATGTGCGCAAACGTAGTTGCTCTCAACCTGTAAAATTTAACGGAACGGAACGGAAATAAATTTTTGTAAAAATTCAAAAATGCCTGACTTGGAAACATTTTCTCAGCCCGAAGAACTGGAGGCGTCAGAGCTACGCCACTGACTATTTTTAAGCTTAACTAATAAAGCAATATCAATTTATGCGAAAAGGCAACCATATAGTTAAAAAGAGTTTACCGATCAAAAAACGACATCCAGTGGACAAAATTAACAACTAATTTAAGAATAAAGGCCGTGACACCAACATACAGTGTGCTCTGGTGGCGAATTTCGGAACCTTACAATATACATACTAAAAACTGGCAGTTGCATGTTATTTTCATACTTAATTGAGATTGCGCGCGAATAAAAGTGTTTCACAACAAAACATCGCTTAAAGTGAACTTAAATTATTGTTATAATGAAATAAGAAGCACAAACGTTTCATAGCATATCAAAAGCAAAATTTATTTACTTCAGAAACCAATTTCAAGTACCGAAATAAAAGAAAAATGTAAAAACGGTTTATATTCTCCTTAAGTAATTTAATAATTATTCCATATTTTTTTTTCCCGGAATATTAAACATTTGTAAAGTGTTTTTTTCTTTCATTCAGGTGTTTGAAATTGGTTTCTTAAAAAGATAAATTTTGTTTTTGATATGTTAAGCGTCACAAACGTAGATTTTCACGGAATTAACTTAGTTTGCCGTAACTGTCAATACAACTAAAATATTAGACGACTCTGTTTATTATTTAAGGGGCTATACGCAATCACCAGGCCGAAAAAAACTGATTTTTCATGAATTGTTCCTGGAAAGACATTTTAATTTATTTACGTAAAAATATGTAACTTTTAACTTCATTCTAGTATTTTTTATTTCTAAAAATAATGATTTTTAAATCTGCTATAGCTGATTGCCGGGAACTCATATAAAAAAAGTAGTTTGCGGTGACAATGATATCTCTATCCTATCTTTAGGATAACCTAAAATAAAAAAAAATGAAAACATTTCGGTAGTATAATGCATTATCTAGAACTTAATCGAAAGAATTCGCAAAATATTAATTTTTAACGAAATGGCGGCTTCTCAAAAAAAAAATTTCGATTTTCGACAACATTTCGGCCTTAAATTTGTTATAAAATTGAAAATATTCATCGGCGAAAAAACCCTTCGATTAATCTCTAAAAAAAATACCTTTAATAAGCTAGTGTAAAAATTTCAGACTTATCGGTTTCGCCGTTTCCGAGAAATCGTATGGTCACCGACTTTATAAACACAGTTTTGAGAAAACGCGTTCAAAGTTTCAAAAACTCTTTTAAACGCTCCTATAGACGTCTTTACAAATATGCGTGTAACTTCGAGAATATTTGTCGAATTGACATGGAACTTTCTGTAAATAAACTTGAATATTACATTACGAAAATAAAAAAAAAAATTTTTTTTTTGGAAAATGCTGACTGCGTATAACCCCTTAAGTTACAACCAAAGTCATCAATGATTTCGGTAACTAAGAAAATAATTCGATTTTTCACAGCTAAATTTAATCCTTCAAGCTGATAACGTATATTATTTAATTAAGAACTTATCAAATATAATTTAAAAAAATGTTTATTAGAAATATTCAATTTACTCAAAAAACAATTTACTTTTGATTCAATTTAACTTTGTTATTATAAAAAGTTGAATCATATTTATAACAGTTAATTAAAGTTTAATAATAAATTAATGGATAATTTTATTTTCAAACTTAATGACAAGCAAAATAAAAATTTGAATTAAAATTATTTTTGTTGCATGCAATTGATTTAGTATAGAAATTTCCAAAAGTATAGAAATTTCTAAAAGTATAGAAATTTCCAAAAGTATAGAAATTTCTAAAAGTATAGAAATTTCCAAAAGTATAGAAATTTCTAAAAGTATAGAAATTTCCAAAAGTTTAGAAATTTCTAAAAGTATAGAAATTTCTAAAAGTATAGAAATTAGAGTTTTAGGAAAAGCTATAGTTTTAGGAAAATCTATAGTTTTAGGAAAATCTATAGTTTTAGGAAAATCTATAGTTTTAGTCGGAAGGAGCGATGTCTGGTGAAGTGTTGCAATGTAATTTTTTCCAATTTGGTGAAAAAACGGTTATCACACCCGATATTTAAAATTAAATTACAAATTTTTTTTACTAATTATTATTGTTGTTTTGCTCTAGGCGGTTAAATTTAGTACGTTTAAGTAAATAGTAATGGTAGGATAAGGCTTTCACTTTTATAGTTGAGTACAATATTGGACTAACTAGGTAGCACACGGTTGTGTTTATATTGACGTCATAAAATTGCAACTAAGTATAATTAAAATCTAAATCTAGTTCTTGCAAATAGAAAATGATAGAAAATTGTTAGTAACTAAAATCGCTATTGCAAAAGTGGAAGCTATCATTACGCACTTGAAGCAATTGACCGATTTAAATATTTTCTATACGAACAGATACAATAATCTACTGGCACAACATTGTGCTCAAAAACTTTAATAAATTAAAAATCAGAAATAATAATCGGTTATCTTATTTTTTGCTGTTGTCCAGCAGTAATCCAAGTACATTTATCATTTTATTGATAACGCTGACTAGATAACAGATAGCTAATCCATACGGCGCTTGAGTACCTACGCTACAGGTAGTAAATATATGTACAATAATTTCAAACGTTGAACGTTGAACTTGAGTCAGCGAAAAATAACTTTTCTTTTTGTCGAAAAGATTAAATTGTTTTCGAAAAACTACAATATGTATTTGAATTTAATTTTTTGTCGAAAAAAAATCGATTACCGGAAGAATAAGATGTCTGTCGCGTATTAGGTATATCGAGAAAATTAAGATTATCAGCGACAATAATTAATTTATGAGTTTGCAGAACTGATTTCAAAAATCAAGTCACGATTATTTTATGTGCGGTGATCTATAAGTAAAATATACTGGCGTGACGATCTATAAATTCCGCAGTTTTATGCTTCGGTGAAATTATGTGATATCAGTAAAAGTACCACTACATACGCAGAAAGTAGTTATTTGGCAAACAGTATTTAAAATGGGCAAATAGAACGATCAACAACCATCTATGACTCTTATGCTGACACTATTCAAATGCGTATGTTAACACCTAAATAAAATTATATAAAAATGGCACTTGCGTTTGAACCGTCCTTACAATAATCAGATTGTCTAAGAACTTTCTTGGTGGTTTCTTTTAGAATTACCAACACGAAACCCAATGTCCGACTGGGATCGATCGCTATCCTGCCAGACTACAGCCAGTTGAAAAACCTTCACTCATATGAACCAGATTTTAATCGCAATGAAGATTCGTATGATATCAAAGAGTTAATTCACGTATATGATTTATTTTCGAATCATTTTCGAATAAAAATATTTATTGTCAATAAGTGAAAAGTTTCAATGACACGAATGATAAGTACATACTCGTATATGCAAAGTGATTACGAAATTCTTCAATGGCTTTTTATCATAAATAAATGGGTCTATTAAAAGCAAGGTGTGTGTTTTCCACTTTAATTAATTTTGATTAAAATGCAAGAAAAACTTTACTAGCGTTTGTAGAATTTTTGCAAATTTTGTGATATTTGTAGTAGTGAACAAAAATTTAGTAACAGCGCGAATTATTTTTTTTTTTTGAGAAAATAACATTAACAATTTGCTATGTTCAAAAATCATCTTGTTTGGTTGAACAGAGAAATATTACAAAAGGAATATTTGAAGCCTTCTCATGATGTACGAGGTATCAACCATAAATACGTATGAATTGTCCATCTTCATCAGAGTTGATGCGAGAGTAATGAAAAAGTAGCAACAAATATTTCACGAAGTGGACTCTTATTTGAAAAAATATAAATAAATACGAAAATGCCAGTTTTTCGGGTAAAATACTGTTTTATTTTTATTTTATATGATTTCACTTTATATTCGGGTTCGATCGAGCTCATTATCAAGAGTCACATTTGCTTGGCAGCAGCAGCTATGTGTTCCTTCTCAAATTAGTCCAAGAAACATTTTTAATAATCCACTAAGGGTTTGAATGAATTCAGTCCAGTGGCGGTCTTTTCATTAATGAATAATAAACGAATTGGACTAAATATGGTATATAAAATTTGTCTAAGTTTTTTGCCAGTTTTGCTATTTTTCTAAAAATTGTCATATGCTAGTAACTTGGTGATATATCGACCAAACTCCGGCAAGAAAAGTAACATAACTCAAAAAATGCTTATTTGGAGGTTAAGTCAGCTATAAATAGGTATTGTGCTTCTTAACTTGCACGAAAAACGTCACATCTATTCGTAAATTAATAAACAAAAAAATTATAATAATGGAGAAGCATCAAAAGTGACATAACTAAGAGACCTCATCTATTTTAACCTGGTAGCGCCAAATACTCTAGAAGAACTAATTTGCAGATCCATAGTATTATTCTATAGAATATGATTAGATCTATTTGTCAAAAATACTTATCTGAAATTTAAAAAAATGGATTTTACTACAGTAGGTACCGCTTATTGTATTTACTTTGGGACCAGCCAAAAACAATAACATTAACCGGTTTATAACAATAGACGAACGAAAAACGAACGAGAAACGAACGTTTGTGAAGAATGGGACCCAACTGTTTTGATAACAAAATCCGGATTATAACATTATCCGGGATTACAATAGGCGGACCCCACTGTATTTCAATATAAATTTTATTGATTTCTTTAATGTGTTATTTCTCAATTACTTAATTTTTGAGAAGTGACATATTCTCTTGCCGGGATGCGATATGTAAATGTAGGAAAGTAATTAAGGTAAATAAAATTTCTTATCTTTATGAGCATACATTTCACATCATATCATATATCGTATGATCGAATTTTATCATATCTTTCGGGACTTCTCAAATATTAAATTAGTTTTGCTTGTAGGGGTTGTTAAGATTAATGCTTAAAAAGGTGTACATGATTTGTATACATTGTTACGAATTCCGTCATATCTCTTAGGTTTGATTTCATATAAAAAATATTTTTAATTCCACCGGCTTTTTATTTAATCGCTGAAAAACGTGTTTAGATTTTATTACTTTTAAACCTCTTAAAAGGTGTAAAAGGATTCTATATACGTTCTCACGAATTCCGTCATATCTCTTAGGCCAGATATTGAATTGGGTTTTACTTATTCTTAATAATTCATTTTTGGGTATTTAGCCACAGGGTTGAGTAACGGAGTTGCATATGCTTTTAACAATTTTTGGCTCTCTGAGGTCCAGGCCCGTGCGCAGGAAAGTATGATGGGGGGGGGGGGATTTTATCAACTTCCCTCATACTAAATGTGATGAACTTAAAAAAAAAAAAAAAGGTCCTCACTTCCCTATGAAAATAGGCCAATGGGGGGAGGGGGGTTTGCCCCCCCCCGTGCACACGGGCCTGCTGAGGTCTGATGAAATCAAAATTTGTTTTTTATGTAGACACGTAAGAATTAATTTCACGTTTTTTTAAATTCAACCCCGAAAAGTGTAAAAGTGTTGTGTACATTTTCACAAATTGTGTGAAATCTCCAAGGTCTGATGAGATAGCAAATTGGTTTTTACTTCAATAGTAAGAACGGCGTTGGAGCAAGTGAGTGGCATCCGGGAGAGAGCAGAACTATGAGATGAACAAATTTGATTTTCTTGAATAATTGTAAAAAAAATATTTTTTTCTCGTGTTTTTGGGCATGATATTTTATTAGACGAAGAAGTCAGTTCGTAGGAGAGTTTTGCACCAATTTAACGTGCATAAAAATCCATTACTCACATTTCGGACGATTTAGGTATATTTGAGTCATCCATTTAGATACTACATAATAAAAAAAAAAACATTTTCGTGCTAAGTGCATACCCACTTTCTAGACACATTTCTTTCTGTTTACAAAACCACTTTAACTATACATGAAAGAAGAAATTACCATAAGTACCCACCCCCATTAAGTAAGACCAAATTATTGTGTTAAGCATATATAAAAAAAAACTTCACACTGCTCTAATAAAATATCGATCTACGCACAAGTACTCCTTGTACGGCAGTTTCATTTCCTTTTCAGTCAGGTAAATAGTTTTCACAGACAGAAGGGTTCAAAAGTAATAATCGACCCCAATGCGTTGCAACCATACTGCATAAAGCGATACTAGGGCGCACGTATCGAATATAAAAATCTAATTACCCGGCCAAAGTGGGTCTGGCTGGCGAGCGTATCGTGTAGCGTTTTGAAGGGGTCTTGAGTTCTGTATGCGTTCGATGGTAACTAAGTAGCACCAATAAGAGAAACCATCAGATAATGTAACTAATATCTTCAATTTCAAAAATCTTGGCATCGGTTAACTGCCTTATTTTTATCGTGTAAAATAGCGTTTAGATTGAAAAGATCCGATTCCATGCCAGTTTGAGACAAGATCCCCGAGTATAAGCAACCACAAAACTGATTTCATTGCTCTAACGCACATACCATCTTTCATCTGTAAACACAGTAATACCAATGAGATATTATTGCTAATAATGATGAAAGTGCGATAAATCTATTGTGCAAAAACCAATGCAAATTTTAGTAAAGCAAATAGTATTTACGTAATGTTACAATTTGCTTAGTTTGTAGGTGATGTGATTCATATTCTACATGTACGTGCCTATTATGTAAATAATAAAAAAAAACAATAATTAAATAAAAATAGCAACAATAATAATGAGGGCAAGAAATAATAAGACGATGGAACGTATCATATTTACATGGCGTATGCTCCTTTTTTTCGACGTACGCGTAGTAAATGTCGAGGTGAAAAACTTAATAGGCCAATAAATTAATCAAGAACATAATATCGAAATCTAGATATGATTTGCAGCGTATCTATCTTTTCCGAACTGATAGTGGCTGGTGGAGCGGTTTTCCCTTCATACCTGTATTACACGTAGGTATACTCGTCCAGTTGGGTTGACCGTTTAATCATGTTTTTATAATTTCATAGGGGAGTTTGGCGCGGTACAGAAAACGGACTAATATAGAAGACGACATCACAAATGAATACCAATGGGAAAAAATAAGAAATAATAAGTCATATTTTGGTAATTTTACAGGAGAGCAAATTTAAACTTCAACCAATCAAAAAGTTGGAATTCGTAAGAACATATAGGTACAATCGTTTTACACACTCTTAGAGGTTGAATCTCGAAAAACCATGAAATTAATTTTTAAAACAATATGAGCACATAGAAATAAAACCAAATATTTCATTAGACCTTAAAGATTTGTCTGAAGTCGTGAAAACTTCATCGCCATACATCCTGTAGGGAGTTGAATATCGAAAAATATTTCAACAGATTTTTTCCCAATTATATTTAAAGACTTTAGAAGTTAAAGCGAATTCGATATCTAAGAGATATGTCGGAATTCGTGAAAACGTACACAAAAACGTTATATCTCCTTAGGAAAAATATGAGTAATTTTTCAAGGCGCTTAAATAAAAAACCGTAAAACTAATTTGATACAACAGAAATCCGGGAAAATATGAAAAGATCACTTTTCACGGATTTTTTTAACCCCTTTTACTCTAACGAAAATCTGACCTTTTTTTTGTTTAAATTACTTCTGTGGTACAGCTATATATACGCTCTTTCAACTGCTTGTACAACACCTTCCAAGGATACATAAAAACCACCTCCGTATCTTGTTCACCATATCAAAAACAAATTTTTAGGACCCATTACGTTTTAGGTTTCTATTCATTGTGGTTTTCCAGGATAGTATTCAGCATTTTTTCCTTTTTACCTCATCGCACCGTCCCCCCCTGCTCACCTGCCCTTAAATGTTTTTCTCTGTTAGAGGTTACTGGGTCTAACTCTAGTAAAATTTTTGAGATCATATCTGGAACGATTATTGAGATATGAAAATAGTTTTTGTAAAAAAAAAATTTATATTGTATCCAAAGTCTTTCACCGATTACCAATAACCTTATACACCTTTATTAAAAAATAATAAAGTGTAATGGCATTGCGTCCTAAGATTTCTTCCTCGAAATCTCTTGTTTTCTGAAAGGTATTATTTTTTTTTAAATATCTCGTATTAAAAATCCTGCGCTTTCAGATGCAAAAAAAAAACCGGATTTTTTTGTTCGGGTTTTTCTGGACGATATATTGAAAAGCGATACTATTACCCAACTTATACATATGTGTATGTGATCTGTACAAATTGAATTCGGAAATTGCTGAAATAAATTACCTTATTATTTTTAATATTAAGGTATTGTTATCGTCCTTAAATTTTAGACAAATTTGCTACCTGTAATTTTGTAAGTTAAAGCTTAGTACGTGTATGCAAATGCGCTACTATAGTAATTAAATAAACAAAGTTTAGAATTTTCTTGGTGTACCTTCAGAGGTGAAATAAAAAAATGGCCGTAAAAAGTTTTTTTTTACATTTTCACGAATTTTGTTATATCATCCAAAAGTGCTGAGCTATTAAAATAATTTATCGAGCTCTTCATATAAGTACCTAGAAACGGTTTTCCAAATTTGTCGATATCTTAACGGGGTGTAAATTGGCTGTGTATATTTTCACGAATTCCGATATATTTCTTAGGTCTAATAAGAACACTTTGTAGACCATAGTACTATTGCAAAAATATAGCTACACCAACTAGATAAACTCCCAAGGGAAATAAAGCTGAGTAAGGACCTCTAGATTGAAACTGGAGAAATATATATGGGGTATAGCACAATAGATCACTGGTCGTGGTGCTTGGAGAAATCACATTCAGTCATTGTAACACCGTACTCCTGTACAATTCAATATTTTATTAGTAGTATTGATAGTATTCGAACAGATTTGCTAGGTGATTTTTGCATTGCGCGACCGGCGGCATATCTACCTCAATACCAGTGTAACTTAAGTTTTTGTACGAAGGCAAAGTGTGGCTATCCGCTCAACGTTCGTAGGTAAAAATACAATGCAAACTCACCTGGATCGGTGAGTGTCTGTCTCATCGGGTCTCACCTGTGTTCTTTTCGAAAAATTATACATTTTCATACCGTCGGTATAGTGGACTTTGGTAGTGGTTAGTGGGAAGGTAAGCCGTGCGGTTCTCTTTCACGTATGTACCCCGTTTAGTCATTATTTTGCTTTTCGTAAACTTGAACGTTACTTTACTGTCGTTACTCGCAAAGTATGTTGCAATAGTTGATAAATTTATTGGTCCTTTTTTTTTTTGCTACTATCTACGCCAAGTGTTGAGTGTTTCGTGCTATTTGCGAAAATAATTATGCCATAGATGTTAATATTATTCTCTTATTCCATATGTTCCGGTCGGTACTAGTGTCTCGTATATTAACGGTGGAGCAAATCTAAATAAATAAATGAGATTAGAACTATTGTGTTTTATCTGGTTTGGATGCAACACTTCATATTATATCATAGAGTTTAGAAGTTCTCGACAAATAACGTGCCGTTGTGAATAAAACAGTGTTATACAAAGTAATGGATTTCTGTTCGATGTAACCGGAACACAACTTCCTCTTTGAAAGTAGAAAAAAGAAAAATTGAAAAATAGTTAATATATCCGTGGAACATAAAGAAGATAATTGGATTTCCGTAATTTATTCTGGAGAGACAGAGTAAGTGTGCATATATGGAATACGTAATTAGTTTTAAGCCTCGTTACCTTACCTGTACTTAATGACGTATAATGGACGATTTGACGGTTGTTTTTATTTCCCATTCATAGAAATATGGTCAGTCAGTGAGCGCGGACTTAAATAGTAAAGGGCCTTGTAGTAGGTACGATAGTGTCATGAATAGTGAATTTTCCATTCAAGTTAGTGTTGCCGACGTCATCATAAGTGATAGTAGATTATAGTGAACGTAAAGCCGGTCCTTCCGGTTTGATTTCGCGGATTATTGGATTACGGCCAATTTTCGCACTTTAGCGAAGATCTCAGTTGTTGCTGTGGAGAAATCAGGGTAGTGGTACCAGTTGTCCGAAAGTAAAGTAGGTACCTGCCCTTTTATTTTTACGCAGAAAGTAGAATGCCACTTTCGATAAAGGAAGTTGGGTATCTAGGAACTAATTGATTTAGTCCGGGACATCGATCAATGCGAGTTAAATCCAAAGCTTTGCGTATCATATTTCCTTTCTGTTAAGGAAAGCTAATAGAAAAATTCAATCACCGCTAATTTTGATTTTTAAGTAGGACTTTGAAGATATAGTTCTTTGTCATAGTAATGTTGAAGCAAGACATTTAGAGCTACCCGTTACTATATTATCATACCACCAGTGAGGGAGAATGAATCATTGGGGTGGTTCCAACTCCTTGCAATAATAATGGTCATAGTACTCTAAATCCAATCTATTGAAAATTTTAAATTTGATCTAATAGAGTAGAGAAATTATGATGCTCGCATGAGTCAATTACACTTAAGATCCTTATGCGGAAGTCGTCAGCAAGTTGATCTTATTTTTCTTTTGGAAATTTATTAACTATATTGTCAGTAAAATTTCGTGTTTCTAATGCTCAAGCTCTGAGTCAATACTCATTCTTTCTTGCATTGCATCAAAGTACATTTTTTTATTTTAAACTGATTTCGCAGAGCCTAAAGAAGTAAAAATAATTGCGATACCTCTCTCATTAGACCTAAACGATTTGTCGGAATTCGTGAAAATTTATACAAGTCGACACACTTTCATGAGGGTTGAATTGAAAACTGTTTATACTGATTTTTGGATTTTTAACCGATTGTATTTGAAGCCTTTATAAGTAAGAATGAATTAGATATCTGAATAGACCTAGGGAATTTTCAAATTCAAATTCAAATTCTCTTTATTTTGCCTAATATGTATAAGTTTTAGTATAAGTTTCTAATAAAAATACTTTAGAGCTATTGAGTAAGATATTGACCTAATAAATATGTCGGAATTCGTAAAAACTTACACAGCACCCACACACTTCCATGAGTTTGAATAGAAATATAATTGCTTATACTGTTTTTAAGATAACTATAGAAGTTAAAATGTATTCCATATTTCAATAGACCTAAGAAATATTTCGGAATTCGTAGAAACTTACACAAAGGGTATGAAGGAATTCGTGAAATTGTCCAATCCACTACACACACCAAAGCAATTCTATTTTCAAATTAATGGTGAGATCACAAGCTACTCTAAAAATGAAACTGAATGAAAACCAGGTAAAAAAAATTTGGACTGCTAGGATATCAAATTGACACGAGCTCATGGAAACATGATGTTTACATTACCACGGAAGTGGTTGATTTTTCATAAATTATAATGCATTACTACTTCGCTGGGTAATCAAATGCTACGTTTCGGTTTTTTTTTAATATTTCCACTAATTGATATAGTTTACAGAATAATGCAAAGTCGATAGAACACCATAACGGAAATGCTTAGATACTAAACGTTTTAAAGATAAGGTGTAATTCTATTAACTTTCCGATGATTCGTATTTGAAAGTTGTGTCATTCAAGAAACATGTGGTAAATTTTCCTGCCTTTTAGTGTTAATAGAATTTGGAGCAGTTTCAAAATATGTACCTCTAGTACGGTTTGTCATGCAATGCAGTTATTTATAGGAAGCGATTACGAATGTCACAATAACATCGATACCGTAATACAAAAACGATTCCATATCGCTTACTGATAATGATTACAAAATTAATGATGTAAGCATTACTAGTCCTACTGGGTCCGGATACGGACTCTAACCTCTAATACCAATGTTATTGAGACAAGTCAATGTCCTGGCAAGAGAGAAAGAGTACTAGCGATTTTGTCCCTACCAAAAAATCAACCAATCAGATAGCATGTGGAGAGTTTAACATTCTTCAGCTTTTTCTCTGAAGCACTCCTCTACCATATATGCGTACTCACATACAATGAACTGTGGAACCACACAATTCGCATCGTATTTCTGTCGTTTCGCACTTATATGCCTCAAGGGTGAGTAGAAATGCACCATAATTTTTCCTGTTCTGTAAATTTCCCGAACATTCCACTCAGATCACCAAATGTTTGGGACAGCTCATGACTCAACACAAGCAGTATTTAAGCACGACCGAGCTTGCAGTCAAACACAGTTCTTACTACGCTGCGAGGCGAGACGACGATTGGTCAGTTCTACGCGAAAGTAGCTGTAAAGCGATTTAGTGACCAAGTTGCTTATAAAATTGATTATCGAATACGTATAATGAAATGCTATTATTTCTCTTAAACGAGTTGTGATTTACTTGCAGTCCTCTAGCTCGCAACAATATAGTAGTTTGTCCTTCAGTACGATTCGTTAAAGAATGTTACAACATGAATTAAAATTCCAACTTCTGAAATAAAAAAAAATTTAAATTGTTTCCACAATAAATCAATGTTACGAAATCATCTAAAATTTACAAATATCCAATTATGTAATTTCCATATTTCATCGAATCTTAAAGAATGATTTGGCAGCCCGATGAACATATGGTGGAATTGAAATTAATCATAATCACAAGGCCAGTATGAGTTTCGCTCATAAAACTATCAAGTTCTCATTTCTGGTATATTTTCTGCTCTTTATAAATTCACTATAATTTCCAGTATATTGGTCGCGGTATCATCACTCCATACCAAGACGGTCTCAAAAGTCGGTTATTTTTATTCTTGAAGATAGTCGTCTGGACTGTTGTCTGTTCGGTGTGTGAGCACAGTTTCAGTTGACTCACTCGGAAACGGGTTTGGTTACACGTAGTTATAGTATAGGAAACGAAAAACCTGAAAAAAGCACAAACTTTTCGAAGCCCGTATATATACCTAAAAGATGGATGATATTATACATACCTGCATGGTTTTAAATTAGCGGTAAACATAAAGGTGGAAAAAAATCACCGCGACTTACCTACAAACATATCATATAAAAAATATTTGTATGATTGTGGTGGGGGTAGCTCATATGGGAAGCCTCTTACTCATCGATCGGGTCGGAATTGTGTTATTTAATTTTTTTATTAATGATTTTATTATAGCGATACCAACAACAACGACTGTAATTAGTGCAAAGTTACCAGATCCAAGCTTACAGCCTTGGTTTTCGAGTGTTCAACGTTCGCTGACTTTGGTGGATCATATAAATTTATTGTTAGGTGGTGTCCATATGGTTTGGTTGGTTTGTAGCAACAAAGTCGGTATAGCACTTATTCAATCTTTAAGTCGAGTATGTTAAAGCCGGGCTTACGCATGCGCATCTTGCGGAACTTATCTCCCGTCCAGGTGAGTTACTGGTAATGGTTCTGTTTTGTGTGTTTTCGGATTCGGTTCGATGAGTGACTATAATGAAACATTAGATTCATCTTTTGTGAAATATAGTCAGAACCCACCTATTTATCTGCCTATAATCCAAATGAAAGAGGTGAAATGGAAAGGAAATTAAATAACATCATTGTATGGTTTTTTCTGTTCACCCGGCTCTTTTGATGCATGAGAGCTGGGCTTAGAGCTATTCTACGGGGCCGGCTAATTTTCTTTCTATAGATCTCAGATCTGACTTCCAAGTCGTTGATCGTTTCACTATTCTTTGTCGAAAGAATAAAACTTAGTACAAAGCTTAGGCTATTGTCCGATAAAATAAGACGTCTTTTATTCGATTAGCGAAAGCTACTAGAAACTATTATTAACAATAATCGAATTGTGTCATACAGTTGCATTATAAGTGGGTAGGTGTTAATGATTTTATTATCCCGCTTTGTAACTCTTTTATGCCGAGTCATATTATCATCGTCATCGTGAAAAGATTGTTCGTCACACCGTTTGGTCGTTGCTATTTTTTTTTGGTTTTTTGAAAAGAAAGTGCTGACAAGAGAAATGTAAAGTAGTTCAGACCGGAAATCCAATTGTTGTCTTATTCTAAGGTACTTGCACTTATTTGAAAGTGTGTTTTATTTGGGTGCATAGGTTTAAGATGTTTTCATGGTGTACGCGACACACCTCTATTTGTTTCTTCCCTGTTGCGAGAAAGTGACCTTAATTATGAAAAGTAAATAAGAAAACAAAAAAACGTTCTTATTGTCTTCAGCGTGGTAGCAATCTTTTCTTAAAAATAAGAATTTCAATTTTGATTTAGTTAGTGAACTACTGAAAAATCGCCTAATTAGACTTTTTCTGCTACGTTGGCCAAGTGTGCGAATACAGGCTCTTTCAATGATCTTCCGTTATTATATCAAACAATTTTAATCGTTTGATGCGTGATATAGTAATACATACTAGATTTTAAAAAAACTATTATAATGGATTTACAAAAAATATTCCCATTTTAGTGCCGGTCCCACCAAGAATTCAACATCACAGGAATATGTTGAATAAGGTTTCATGAGATATCCAATTCGAGTTTACTTCTAAGGCCTTAGATATTCAATTTAATGAGCTAAACATAATCGCAGTATTTTTCGATATTGACACCCCAAGAAGGTGTTTGTGTCAGTTTTCACGAATTCCGATAAATCTTTTAGGTCTAATGAGATATCAAATTTGTTTTTAACTTTTGTGCTTTGTATAAAATCCGACTAAAAATTAATTTTACAATTTTACAAAATTCAATACCTAAAGGGGGTATAGAGAATTGTTATATTTTTAATTTTTATTTTAACGGGCTTTCTTTATACTTCAAACTATAAAAACATATCTGTAAATTTTGGAAGAATAAAATTTACTATTATTATTACTTATACTCACATTATTATTATTTATACTTACCTTAAATAACTAATTCATGTCTACTCCATCCAGACAGAAAACAAGTAGATCCCATCGGTAGTAAGCTCTGACCTAATTATACTTTATTATTTTTTAATATTTCTTTATTATTTTTTAATAGAATAGAATGGGTGAAACCTATTTTACTTTTGCGGGATCTTTATATAGGTGTTCTTCTAAATTTTTCGGTATCCAATGCGGTATGTACTTAGGTACATATTCACGAATTCCTACATATTTCTTAGCCAGGAAGCTATATGCAACGTTATTTTTTAGGTTGTCACTTGCATAGTAACCTACGTCAGTTCTCAACATTAAACGCTTCCAGGACTAATACCCAAAAAATGATAAAGTTGCGCCCAGACTGTTGGTCATTTTTTTTCTTTAAGGTGGTGTATGAAATTAAATGTTTTTATTAAGCTATATTTAATTGTAATACATTTATTACGTTATTAATTTTTTTTTGGTCAAATTTGTTCCCCCATACAATAGCCAAATCATACTGCTTTTATTTGTACGGGTTTTTATTATATGCTGCCACAAATTTGACCACAAATTTGACCACAAATTTGACATAATTATGGCAAAATTGTGTAATTTTGGTGGATATTGTCAAATTTGTATACAGTTTAATAATTGCTGCTTGTCCATACGAATTCAGATTAAGACGGTAGAAGACTTCTTGATTATTTTGACAAACGAAATTCACGAAGGCATATAGGACAGTAACATTCCTTAAGGAGAGGTGGGTGTTTTCGCGGATTGTTTAAGACTACATTCAGAATTCTTAGATCGAATTAATCAGGGTGATGATCTTTTCCGTTCATTTCAGACGTTTTTGTATGTTCATTTTTTGTTAAAACATAAATTTCTTCAAATCTATTTTTTTCCATTCAGTCATTCACATAACATCTTCTAGTTTGCTATTTTAACAACTAAGAATTGTTGTAGCTATACTGAAGCAATTATTAGGCCAGTGAACTTATAATACAAATATCTCTGTAAAAGAATTTATTAATTTCAAAATCTAAAGTAGCTTATTATATTCGACATGATTTTTTTTCAATCTTTTGAAATAGATATGCAAATTCGTTCTACATTTTTGCAGAATTGATAAACGAGGTTTTTGAAAAGTTTATTAATTATTGCTGCAAGAAACCTGAATTAAAAAAGTTCAGGATATGTTCATTTCGCCATGAAAGATCTTAAGGTGGCTTGAAAAGACTTTAAGCTAAAAAAAAATCCTCATTGATTGGCCGTTCATTCAATTTGCCAAGTATGAAAGTTCGTTTTTAAAGGCATCTTCGCTGCGTGTACTACGTCTCGCTTATTTAAATCTTGTTGGTTCTTCAAGGTCTCAATCAATTTATAAAGATCTGAAATTAAACTACTTTTTTTTCCCATACTTTTCATCGTAATCTCGATTTAACCATATCAACCTCGAACTAAAGAAAAAATTACAGCAATTATTTCTTAAGTAACTTTTACTTTTACACAAATATTCCGACAATAGGTCTTTTTTGTTTCTGAAATTCATGGCAAAATATAATTAAATGTTATTATTAGTCATCATGACCACCTTTTTTTTCCTTGTTATTTTGAAATTTATCTCGTTTTTAAGCCAACGCATATTTGTATGTAACTGAATGTAAATTGGATATGATAAATTTAAAACCGATCGATATTTTATTGGAAGACTCGGCCTACCTTGCATTAAAGACAGGTACTTCTGGTTCATCAGCTTGACACAGTAATCGGCTTATGGTATTAAGTCGTTTCAGCAGTCCTCTAAAGTATTTTGAACTTGACTTGGGGCCTAGAGTCTATCTTTAATTAGATTTTACCCGACAAGGAAATGCACATTTTGAAATTCTGCATTGTCGACACTTTTGTATCGCGTAGACGTTTAGCGGTATGAATGGCGACATATCGACAGTTGACTCACCTTTTATTAATGGTTTAAGTTGGCAATTGTTGAATTGTAAATCATTAAGTACAACAGGTCGCCTACCTTCGTCTTCTTCTTCTTCTTATGAATACCCACCTTACCTTGAGGAAGATTTCGGTTTAGTAAACAAGACATGAATGGTTTTTACCTATCGAAAATAATATACTAGGTGGGTGTTTCGGGATAACAAACGAAATTGAAAGTTATTTATAAAATTAATGATATCATCCAGGTAAACTTGTTTACATAGTCTTTAAGAAAATCTGGTAGATCCATAAATTAAAAAAAAAACGTGAAAATGCAAAATTTCAGTGTAGTAAATTTTTTTAAATTTCAGGTCGATCAAAATTCTTTATCATAAAAAAATAATACAGAAAAAGTCAATATCATAGGGTACCTATTTGAATTTGAAGAAATTATTTTGCATAACTAGGAGGCATACCTACATATTGCAAAATATTAACTAGTCATTCACATTGGCCTTCCAATTCTATGTCACATTGCTTAACAATTCCTTTAACAAAGACTTCCATCTCTTTTTCCTTTTACCTTTTCATTACCATATGAATAAATACCCAGGATGGTTCAGAATAGGACAAAAGAAAAACATTTTTTTAGAGAGGTGAAGCATTGTTAACGTTCTTTATTCTTTATCTAGTTTCATAGAGTTTTAATATGCTGAAACCTCACAATACTGAACAGAAGAATGCCCATTTATCCTTGAATCGTCCGTTTTAATAGTGTGTTTTTACTACCTTCATATCTCTTATTGTTTTTAAGTAATCGTTTGTTCAAAATACAAATAAATTTAAAAATCATCAATATTTTATTTGAAAAATCGTTTGATAGTAGTAAAGTATAAATAGAAGACAGACTGTTATTTGACGGAATCTCTTGTTTAGAAAAATAAATTAATAAAAATTCAGAAAAAGAATATTTCAGGAAAAAAATTTAACTTCTTATATATTTTGTGCAAAACATTTTCTAAAAAAGACATTCAATGTCTGTTAAATAAATCGTAAGGCTTTACTCATAACTATCTGAGGTTGAAAAAAATTGATTGAGATAATCTCAGAACATTGGGAATTGCACATTAGGACGATTTGATGTAAGCCGATAGTGAATGGCAGTTCAAGCTAAATTTTATTAAATCGCACCATCTAGATGTCGAAAAAAAACTGATATTTTTTAGTCATCATCTTCTTACCTTAAGTTTAACTATGAATGAACTAAAAGAACGGAAGAACGATGGAACGAAAACGAAGAACGATGGGTCGGAGAGTTTCGGAACTACTTCACTGACCTCGTTCCTTAAAGGAAGTAACTCGGAGTGGAGTATTTCACTGAAAGGGATTGCTTTTTACATCTCTATCACAGACTGCGTATTGGTAGTTCAAACTCAGCACCATCTCGATGTCGAAATTTGAATGAAGAACAGATGAACTGAAAATTTCGAGAGGGAATGTTTTCTTTAAAATATTCTTTCTTATAGACTTACAAAATTTTTCGATGACTTCATTTCAATCCCGGTTGATGTAATTTAACTTAGTGATATAATTTTAAATCTATGCAATATCACACTGATGACATAAACAGCTCTACTTCGCTATTTCGTTCTAAGGCCTTATAAAACGGAAATATTGTATAAGATCTTGCGAAATTAAACATTTTCTTGATATGAGCCTAAATTGATTAATAAAAATAAATTTTCCTTTGTTGTTCGCTATTTGCAAAGTTACATTTACTCTATTTTTGCGATACTAAGAAAAATGCATTGTGTACTTGTTGTTCATTATCACGACATAATTTACGTTATTTTTCTCTTATCGAAAAGAAATTTTACCTTTTATTATTTTTTCCCTAGACTTTTGAGGCTGGTATATATAATTTATTATTTTATTATTTGAGTGCCCTAGATTGTGATTGCGCAAAATTTTAAAAGTAGTAACATAATATATTTGTGTCATTACTTTTTATATCAAATCTCTTTTGGATAGGCGTCTCGATGCTTTTGCATACGGCGGACAGACGGACAATTTTTTTTGTTGTTTGTTGGTGTTTTCTTGTTCTAAAACATAAAAATACAGATTTTTTAGAAATTTCCGGGCGATCACAATTCTTTTTTATCAATAAATAATAAAGCAAAAGAAGCATATACCCTGTACAGACTATTCGTTTTAAACGCGTTTAAGTAGGCAAAATAAATGTGTTAAAAAAGTAGTATTCAGACTAGACAAATCGTTTTGATTCACAGTTTATATATTTTTTTTTAAAATTGGAAATACAAAAACAACGTGTGCTATAAGTTCTATGCATTCGTATAGTGCTGTAACCACATTAGTAAATATAGTTCACAATTTTTGAGTTATATTGTAGTTACTCCTGAATTAATTTATTCCGTTTGATCTGCGAACAACGTTCTTAGAAATTAATTTTGGTAATATCAATGCACTCTCTTATTTTAAGTAACAAAAGTTGATTACATATTTTTATCTCAACCATAAAAAAAAGCCATCAGCACTGTTAGCAACTATAAAAAAAATTATTTTTGCGTTCCAAGTAAAGTAAATTATAAATATTTACACTATAAATTCAGCCGGATAAATTTGTTCACCATATATTTGAACGCATGCTTCGTAATTAGAGTACTCTTGCATATGAATCATTCTTTGCAGGAATTTAGCATCTTCTGACTCTAATTTGAGTCAGCAAGTGAAAAATCACACGATCTAATTATATACATTCAGATTTGATAAATGATAAAAAAGTAAAAAATTGTTATTATAATAAAAATACGTAACAAAATTTTGCACTTTGTGATATGATATCAAGTGTCTTTTTTAAACAAAAAATAAATAATTGTTCATAAACCATGATTATGCACTATCTGATTATTTTTGCCGAATCATTTTTTGCACGCAGTATCTATTGTTTGTATTAAGACGTTCCTACTCGTATTTTATATGTAAATCAATTTGATATTTTCATAACTGATAAATCGAACGCAATTAAGAGAGACATTTGTTTACGGATGTGTTGGGTTTTATCTTCAATAATAAAATCGAAAGCACTTAATCATTAAAGTACCCAGATATTTAGTTGCATCTACGGCGTGTGCCTTAAATTCATTAAATTGGTAGGTATATATTATTTTCAAAGTGTTTATTGAAACACTTTGAAAATAATATATTGTTCTGAATCGATACGGTGATAAGAACATATACAATTTTATAATTTCGATGTACTGTCACCTCTGTAGGTAATATTTCTACCTCGTCCTGTTCAGAGTTAAATTTAAACAATGTTTTTAAACATTTGTGGAAACATTTAATTTTTGCTTACCATTGATTCGAAATTCTATTTGTTTGCTTTTTTCTAGAAAATATTAGAATTAATATTCAATAGTGGCTTTTATAAGCTAGAAAATTTCAACTTTGAATCAATAAAAGAAATCTGCCAACCATATAACCCTTAAAAAGGAAAAAAATTTAAAACAGATTTTGTGTGATTACTAAACAAGCAAGTAGAAGTAAAAAATTTATCCGATATCTAATCAGACCGGAGGGATATGGCTGAATTCTTGAAAGTGTATACAGCCCCCTTGGGTGTCGAATTACAAAAAAAAAAATTAAAACACATTCTAGGTAATTATTTAGAAAATTCGTAGAATAAAAATGAATTTAATATTTGGGAAGACCTAGTAGATATGCCGAGAATCGTGAAAATTTTATATGCATTCTATTTTCGCATTCTATGACGCCAATGGATTGCTGAATTTTTTTTAATTTAAAATTACTTTTCTGGTTGAAACTCGGCATGTATGTACCTATATGAATTCCTAGTTGTACCTTATTATAAAAAAGAATTGATAAATTTAAAAATAGTTTACTTTAAAGGTAGATAGCTTCGAAAGTACATACTTAAGCTAGAACAATAAATTTACCCTCACATGAAATATGATGAAAAAGGCTTTTATAATCCTGACAAAAAAAATGGGTTATCGATGCCATTTTTACATACAACAACCGTGAACCAAAAATAGGTATCTACCATATACGAAAAAATTAATAAAAATATTTTTTAAAGTAGTTCCCTTACAACTGTGGAAGAATTATTTAAATAGTAAGCTGATGGTCATTGTAACTAGTGCTTAAGTATAACTGTGTATATTTATATGCCTTTTATAAAAATATAATAATAATAATATTTAAATAGTTTTTAAGGACCGGTAGTTATTGATATTTAAGTGATATATCTTCAAAACGGTAGAAAACGGACATATGTTTATGCGAGTGGTTTATTTTTATTACTTTATAATGTTAATTTCATATTTTCAACCCGCCTAAAATTTTACAACTTTACTGACAAACCCACTTAAAAGTGTTGAAAACAATATTTAAAAAGCAAATTTTATTTTTACCGTAGTCTTAGAAAATGCTGTAAGCTACACATTAAAAGATTTTCTCTATTTTTTCTCAAGCATAAAATATTAATGTCGATATAATTTTAGTGCAAACAGACAAGACAGTAAAAGCATTACTTACGTAAAATTGTTAGGATATTTTCTCGTGCATATTTATCTACTGAGATTATTATAAAGTTAATCCCTGCATTACATACATTGTTGTTAAAGATATAGGGGGTAAATAGTCTGAGCCGAGATAACTTCGTTTGGTATACTATTGTTTATACTAATTTTTGTTCGTGTTTTCATATTAGTATTAATGATAACAGGGGAAACACGTGTTGTTTTCTATACGAAGTTCAGGGAGACTATTGTTTACTTCGTTCATAAATAAATTTATGTGGAAATTAGCTTACTATATTTGATCATTTATCCAAGGTCTCAATATCTAACATATTTCTGTTTTATTGTTTTTTTTTTTTAAATTGAATAAAATGAAAAAAATTATAAATAAAGAGAATTCAACGACTGTCGTAGTTCACATATGTATGTTAGAGGACAAAGTTATCAAACTTAACGAATTGGAAATTTACCATACTGCTATATTTAAATTGAAATAAAAATAATGGCTGTGGTTTATAGCATGGCACATAGCTGGTTTAATGTTACATACTCTTGAACATGATAAATCGATTTATTGATAAAACACGTTCATAATGAAGTTTTTTTTTTTATATCGAAGTAAATCGGTTGAAGTGGAAGCTACTTGGCCAATTAAGTTTAATGTCCTAAACCGATAAAAAAAATGTGTTTATTTGGTTCTACGTATGACACATAGAATTGTGAAATAGCAACAAATTGTTACAACTACTTTTGTAAAACAACAAAACAGTATCAGAATCATTAGGTGTATTAAGAATTAAGAATTTTCTACGGTACTCATCACTCAAATACTTGCACAATTTGAAAATGCTCGTACTGCTTCGATATATTGATCACGAGACCCGATTCAATAATTGCACTCGATCGCGATCGAAGCTATCACGCGAAAAAGATCAATTATTTATTTAAGTAGTCAGTATCCAATTATATACGACCACCAAAGTGTACAAGTTTGAAGCGTTTCTTTTACGGAAAATGAAAAGTTCAGTATGCTTCATGAATTCGTAACGTTCTTATCGAAGTGATAAAAAGTCTTACCTTTGAAATTTTGTATCGGGATCCTGGCGAAAATTTATGAATAAAACGATTTGAAAGTGAGTTAAATGCGGTTTTAACGATCGTGTAATTTCTTTGACGCTACTGATCGATAAATTAACATTCAGATTTTTATTTTAAAATTCATTTTACTTTATTATTTTTAATAATAAAGTATTGTGATCGAACTGAAATTGCAAAAAAATTTGCTACCCTGAAATTTTGTATTTTCACGTTTTAGGACTAGTAGACACCAAAAAAGTAATAAAAAAAATGTCCGTCTGTAAAAATAGCTCGTCCGAAACGCAACAATGCCGAGATCGACACATTCTAAAATCCATATCTCCTAAACCCCTGATCGCACGAAACTCAAACTTATCAAATATCTGTACCTATACTAGGAAAAAATATTGAAAAGAAATTTTTGAGTAGGGTAGTGGCGTATGGGGGGGAGGGGGGGGGGGGTGGTGAAAAACTTTAGATTACGATATCTCAAGAACCAATTGCTCTAGAAAGATGAAATTCGGTTTGAGTATTAAGGATGACAAATAAAGATTTCTGAATGTAAAATTTTGTAAGGGGGTGGTGAAACATGGAAGTGGGGGATCCGGATCCAAAAAAGGATCCAGATCCAAAAAAGGATCCGGATCCAAAAAAGGATCCAGATCCAAAAAAGGATCCAGATCCAAAAAAGGATCCGGATCCAAAAAAGGATCCAGATCCAAAAAAGGATCCAGATCCAAAAAAGGATCCGGATCCAAAAAAGGATCCGGATCCAAAAAAGGATCCGGATCCAAAAAAGGATCCGGATCCAAAAAAGGATCCGGATCCACAAAAGGATCCGGATCCAAAAAAGGATCCAGATCCAAAAAAGGATCCATAGTAGTGGCATGTTGGAAAAATATAATTTTTTTTAGGGGTAGCATGGTACGGGGGTGGGGGCTTTTTTTTCCTAGCTATAGAACGGCTTATGCTTAAGTTGAAACTCGATGTGTATATGTAATTAAAATAGAAAAGTAAATTCAAATTCAAATTCAAATTCATATTTATTTCCAATAATTTAAATTTCTCTTAGACGTTAACATTTCTTTAAGTGGTCAGGCTGTCGCCTCTTCAACTATTGGTTACATTGGTTTAGCATGTGCTAGTAAAAAAGTTCTTGGTATTAATTTTTTAGGAAAATGGAAAGTGAATATTAGTATTAAAGTAATTTTGATTAAAAAAAAATTCGAATATCCATTGGCGTTCGAAAGGGGGACAAAAAAAAATTATTAATGGAAATAAAATGCACATATATTCACGTTTTTCGTCATATCTACTAGGTCTTCCCAAATATCGAACTCATTTTTGTTCTACGGATTCTTCATAGAAATATCTAGAAGGCCTTTTTAAAATTTTTTGAAATTCGACCCCTAAGGGGATGTAAAATGGTTGTATATTTTTTCATGAATTTTGCCATATCTCTCAGATCTGTAGTTCAGTTGTGTAACTTATGAATGAGAAATTTCTCCAAAAAGTCAAGATCAGGACGAATTAATGCAGTCTTCTTTCTGTATTCTCACCAAATGAGAAATGAAAGATTGCCAATTGCGTAGTCAAGTACGGTGCTTTCTTATTTGGTGAGAATACAGAGAGAAAACTGCATCAATTCATCCTCATTTTGACTTCTTGGTGAGAAATTTCTCATTCATAAGTTACAGAACTGAGCTACTGATCAGATTTTCACTTCCACTGGCTTGTTAAATAATCACCTATTTGTAAGTGCTATCCTTCTGCAGCCCCTAGACCGCAAATGACCCAATTATGCAATGCATATGTTATTCTAACCGCTTCCCGACCTTTTTGTTAGGTTTTCAGTATCATTATACATTCCAAACTTCTGTCGGAAAAATATTAAAGTTACGCCCAGATTGTTGGCAGATTTTTTTTATAAATAAAGGCGTTTTTTATCTTTCCAGGCGGACTATTCTATGCAGAGACTGGCTCAAAATGTCGGAATACTTTGAGTTTCAGTTGTCGAGCAATTACCGAAGCGGTCAATCATCGTACCTGGATATTAAAGCGGTACACGGTCGAAATGAGCCAAACGATCGACGGCGGGCCTTAGTGAACCTCAAGGATATGATTGGAGCCAGTACGAATTTAATACTTCGCGATAAATCTTGCTACGACGACGATGAATTTCTTATGCGATTTCTCTACGCTCGGAAATTTCGTCTGGACGAAGCGTTCGAGCTACTAGTTAACTATCATTCGTATCTGCAACGGAATAAGATGCTCTTGCAACGGTTGACAATATTCGACGAGACATTACAGTTGGCGTTGCGCGAAGGATTTCCGAGTGTTTTACAAGATCGCGATCGACGCGGACGTAAAGTTATCGTTTTCTTTACATCGAACTGGGATCCGGCTGCGTATTCGATGGAAGTTGTATATAGGGCATTTCTTCTATCGCTAGAGAAATTACTGGAGGATGTACAGAATCAATCGCAAGGATTTATTGTAATTGTCGATTGGACAAATTTTACGTTTCGACAATCGTCACATTTAGCACCGAAAGTTTTGAGATTGATGATTGAAGGATTACAGGTAAGGATATTGTTCAATTTGCATTATTACGTTTTACGTATCTAAAAAGTAGTCTCTGTGGCGTTCACGGAACGGTTTGGGAAAAAAACGCACTATAATAAAACCTTATAATTTCTTCAACCAACAATGAAATATTTTTTCCCCACTCAAATACCTAAGTAGGGAATAAATCTTTGTACTGCACAAAGTTTCAATGTTGTAGCATAAGCCGTTGCTGAAATAAGGACGTAGTTTCATACGCTGTTGCTCTTTTTTAACGAACTTTCTATTATCTTCAGTTCCAGGTGAAATGTCAACTTTTTTGCTTAAGCTCTTCTAGAAAATTTTACCTTTCATTCCCATGCCCATGCCTAGTAGTTCCCAGTAAGATGCGAATAAATACCTAATTTTTTTTCCGGAATTCGTGAAAACCCCCCGGGAGTTTGATATTGAAAAATGCTTGCATTAGATTTTTCTTCGAATAAATTTAAAGCCTTTAAAAATTAAAGTGAATTGAATATCTCATTTTAAACTCAATATACGGAAATTCGTGAAAATAAACACAACAACTTTACGTTTGATATCGAAAAAAAAAAAAAAAATTCTAGGTGATTACATAAAGAAATCGCAGAAGTAAAATTTATTTCACCATGTTGCGAAATCGTGAAAATGTGGAAAAACCTCTATGCCAATAAAAATATGAATTTTTTCATTTAGTGACTTCGAAACGTATGTACATACACATACGTACGAAGGTTCAATTTTTGCTTCATAATCCTATATAAAAAACCACCACCTGAGATCTAAAAACCAAATTAAATATATTTCAACAATTCACCACAATTCAATTCCAAACTTCGATCAGAATTCAACTCGTATCCAACTCTGGTAGCACTGATTTCAGATCTCTGTTTTTTTCTTCATGACGTCACAGTGGGCTTTCCACGGAATGGATTGAACGCTCATAGATGCACCTTTCAAAATGCTTCCATGTGTCTTCTTTTTGGTTTCTTTTCGCTTGCCTTTTTCGTTGTGTTGCCAAATCGGCTGTGTGCGATATCCGCGTGTAGTTTCTTCTGAACTTTTATGTATAAACTGTGTCAAAGAAAATATTTGGAACATGATTTTTCTGCGCGATCTAGAAAACGTTTTTTAGATATAATGTTTTTGAGCAAAATGTAAGGGAAGTAATCCTTCTCTTGCTTCCATGCCACTGATGTAGGTGAAAATTGATTTTTTTTTCATACTTCTACGGTTTAGTTATGTGAGCTTTCGGGATTCTTCGATATTCAGCCTACTAAATGTGAATCCCAATATCTCCAATTACTGATGAATTTGAACTTCTACAAGATATTCGTACAAGCGCCTAAACAACAGATTTAGAATTTTTCTTATATTAAACCAAATGAAAATAAATTAAATATTTTCATATCATTATTAAGGTCGGACGAAATGATTTGTTTTTCAAACATCTAAAATGTTATATCGGTACTTTTGAAAAGTATGGATGTCTCAATATCTGTTTGACCTGATGAGATATCTAATTTTTTTTGTGTTCTGTAGGGTTTCTACCTAAACGGTTCAAAAATGATTACTTTTCTTGTTATTCAACCTCCAAAAGGAGTTAAGACGTATTCACGTATTTTTCAATATCTGTTAGTTCCAATGAGATATCAAATTGCTTTGGTTTTCTACGGGTTGCATCGAAAAAAAATTTCAGAATTTTTCGATGGCGATCTATGGAGGTGAGAATTGTTTCAATATTTTTAACGAATACGTAAATATCTTTTGGATCATTTACACAAACGCCTAAAACGTATTTTCCAAATTTTCCGATATTTATGAACCAGTGTGGTGAAAAATTATTTTGTCAATACCTATTTCTTAGATCCGATTTTGAATTGGGGGGGTTCGATTAAGGCCTCAATTAGGGCTTATTGTGATCCATAAATCCCGATTAAATAACGAATTGCTTTTTACATCTAAAGGGTATTATTAATGGAATGTTTTTGAAGAAATTTTTGTTGTTTTCCGGCGTCAGTGTAATTTCTGGTGTGAAACCCCAACACGAAATCCTCGACTTTTGATTAATCGCTATTCCTGAGGACATAACAGTTTGAACATTCTCCAAAAAAGTATTATTTACACAAATCAGTTACGATATCAATATTTTGGTAAAAGTTATGTAGAATAATGAGGTTTAACTCGCGGCAGGTTACCCATACAGCAAAATTGTGGATGACACACTGCGGTGAGGGCTTGCCGATTACATGAAATGGATTTCGAGTAAACGACATTTTAACGTTATACATGAGTAACCTGATCCTTTAATATAATAAATTTTTAATTCTATACATTGTTGATAAAACTTTAAACTACACTTTTTGGTAGAACAAAATAGAATTTATTATAATAAATTAAGAAAAAAGTTACCAAAATTGTTCCATAGGTTGGGAACTCCTAGGTAACTTCCTTATCTATTTCAAACATAAGCCAGTAATTGGGTATAAGCCCGATATGTTATCAACATGCAGAATATACCTATATATAAAGTCCAACAGTATATCAAACCGGCGGATCAAGGCATACAAATATTTTAATCGATTACCGATACTAAAATTTCACTTGCAGTATGCACATCGTTTTTATTTGTATATCTTATTCGCACTTTCGTCTACATCGACCTGCCGAAGTATTTTTTTTTATCGCTAGTATTTTTATCTTATCAGTATGATAACGAAATGTGAATTTTTTTGATTTTTTATTTCTTGCTTTGTAGTTCCGTTCATAAAGAATTTACAGATTAAACTTGAAAATAAAAAAAATCAATTAACACACCATAAAATCTTCTGTTTATATGATAATTTCCGTTACTTCAGAGAGAGGAAGTTGAAAAGGTTTATCACGAGTCAAATTGGTTAAATATAAACTTTTCGGCTTGACTTTAAAAAACGAAATGTTTAACGTGGAATTCGTTTATTCCTTACATAAATTTAATGCTTCGATTTTTGGACGGTGTTGGTGCGACTGCTATTAGTTCACAATTCTTGACTCCGTTTCTTATTTAGTTATGAAAATATCAGGAGTATTTTCATTTTCACGACTTCTGCATGAAGTTACGTAAATAAGAAGTGATCTTGGACAATGATATAGGATAGAATACTTATTTTTAATAAAAATTTCTTGCTAAAAGGAAAAAAATCAATAGGATTTTTTATAACCAAGCGGAAATCAAGTGGAGACGTACATAGTTGAAAATTGTCTAATGAGGGAGCCTCTCGATTTATTTGGATAGGGGGAGGGAGACGGGGAAGCGAAGATGTAGAACAGGGGGGTTCATGTCTTAGCTATGCCACTGGGTGAATTGAGTGAATTGGTTATAGACCCAGAAGTGTGGAACATCCCAATTTTCGCTGCAGATGTATTTGGTAGAAGTCTTTGCTTTAACCTACCACTTTCAGATTTTTTTATGAAAATTGTTTTTCCGTATTTCAACAAATTTTTATTTCATTTATTTCCAGGACTGTTTTCCGGTTCAATTCAAAGCGATACACTTCATAGCTCAACCGTGGTATGTGGAAGCTGCTTTAGCGGTCATAAAACCATTTCTCAAGGAAAAAACTCGAAATAGGATTAAATTACACGGCGGAAACTTATCAACGTTACACGCTTGCGTCGCTAAGGATATTCTACCGACCGAATTGGGTGGCGAAGGACCATCTCTAAATCCTCTCGACTGGTTTCACACACTCTTAGAATCGAGCCAATCCATGGACTCACCCAAGACTTATAGGATAACGGAAACGACGATTTATTCGAAACCGCCAAACGGATTCGTTAAGGGATCATCCGAAAATTTAAAGGCATCATTCGAACCGACAGCCAAAACAGCACTCATTGAAGGCAAACATGATTTCTGACAAAGCCGATAAGAAACGGTAATCATAAGTGCTAAGAAACTCCTTATTTATAAGTTAAATAACGCGTGGTTTTATTATTAAAAAGACTCTCTTTTTGTTATCGGATGACGACTTTATAATCTCATAGAATGTAAGAGTCCTGATAGGATTATTGATAATTTTGCAGTATTTCTTTTTATAAATACTTGGCGTAAAGTAGAGCTTATTTATATTGTAATAAAAATGGACAATTATTGATACGTAATGTAATAAAATCCAATGAACTAAATATTTAAAGTAGTTTAGAGGTTTACAATTTTATACTCTTGAAAAAGATTTATAGTTTTTTTTAGTGTGAAATAAATTTTTTTAAAAAGATTTTAAATTAGTTTCGATTGAAATACTATACGTCAAGAAGACTATTGTCTATACTATTGAGCCATGGTCTTAACTAAAATTAAGCTGTGAACTAAACGGCGAAATTGGTGAAATGGCAGACGAATTAGCTAGGCAAGGTTCTGCTTTTCAGGGATCTCTGATGGAATCAGTTCAGATCCCACTAGGGACTGTTAAGCGCAAAATATCCACCCAATTTCTCACGAACTCGAACTCCAGATGGAGAGGACTGACCAACTGCGTCATATCTAGGAAGATATGGCCATCCTACTGCCGGAGCAGAAAAGATGAATTCTTGAGCTGAAGCCGGCAGTCAGCACGGTAGTCACTGGCCGATCGACGACCACGTGCCGAGACTGGGTACTCCCTTTAACGCCAATTGCCGCAGTTGTGGGATGCAAATAAAAGGGGTAACTTTTATTCACCTTATTTGCGCGTTCCAGCCCAAGCTAGACTTCGCGCACTAGGCAAACCTTTCTTGAATAACCTTGAGATCTCGAAAACAAAGATTGGAGAGCTGAGAACTGCACCTTCTTGAAAAGCTCTGAATGGATAAGGTAATCCATTCAAGCAATCAAGGTCTCTGTAAAACTATGTAGCAAATTAATCGGCCCTCAACGACCAGGTTGAACGAGTTTTGGTATCAAAACGGCGATGCTTGTGCTAATGGGACCTGTTTTTAACAGATGATCCACCACGTAAACCAACCAACCAAACTCCTTCCCAAATAAAACGACAATCTTAATTATTATTTCATCATTTTTTTTAATTTACTTTCACTAACATATATTCGAACGTAATTTATATAAAACATCTTTTTTTTTAATTATTAATTTCATTATTACTCTTTGTTCTTTATTTTATACATATAAAAAGAAAATATTTATTCCTTCGTTATTTAAATTATAACATTAAATCGATGACAAAAAAAAACTGAATATGATATTTCTTTAAGTTAATAAATATAATCAAAACGTTATGAAATTAAAATAATATTAACAAAAAAAAAAAAGCTAGCTATGAAATGAAGTCGATAATTAAAACCAAATTTCGATAGTAATTTTTATTTCTGTATTTACAATATTGAAATAAGGTTAATTTTTTTTAAAGAAATAAACTATTATGCTTAAAAAATATAAATTTTCTAAATACTATGAGATTTGATTCGTGTATGTTTCTTTGTTTGTTTTTATATAATTTTCCGTTATTCTCCATTATTAATTTTATTTTACTTTTATATCTCGTTTGTTTTTAATTATATTATGTATTATTTATAGTTATGTATGTATTATTTATATATATGTTTTTCAATATATTTACTTTTGATTGTTTAACTATGTACGAAAGATTCAGTGAGTGTTTCTTCTTGTTATTATTAATTTCTTTTTCTTAATGTTGTACAGGTGAGTAGATTTCTATAATTATGTTGTGTTGTAATTGTTAGGAAAGAAAATTGTTGCTTGGTTTTGTTTTGCGTTTTATAGTACAATGTAAGGAGAGTGGTTTAAATTGTTTTTTTTTTAATACGGCAAAAAAATAAGGAAATAAGAAATTATGTTCGAATAGTTAAAAATCATAGTAAGAATTGAAGTAATATTAAAAGTCTTGTACATGAAACTGTGTGAAATTTAGAAGCTTGAATTTACTTTTAATTTGTTACGGCTCAATACATATTTATAATAATTTATGCATTGGTTTTGGCTATTTCTTCTGCTCGAAAATTTTGTTGTTATATTTATTGTTCTAGAATTATAATATTCAAATAATATTAATATTCATATAATTTATAATATTATTAATATCTCTTATCTATGTTGGTATAATTAGTGATTCTAATCTGCTTTTGGTTTTTTTAGTTGTATTCACCTTTTTAATTGTGTAAAATTGTCGACCAGGCTTTGGTTTTATTTCGGAAAATAATTTCAATTTCAAATATTTAAATGAGATAAATTCATGATGATTACCAAAATTCTATTAACCTCTAGTAAATTAATTAGTTGTTAATAATTTCGTATTTTTCTATTTACAAAAAACTCGAACTAAATGCAATTCGATAAATTTTTGATCCTGGTCGATAAAGCGTCAGAGTTCTCTTAACAATAAATTTTTTAAATTAATAATTATTTCCTCGTTTTATTTTTCATCGTGGTTTCATTAAAACTATTAATTCTATAATTCATGCTTTTACTCTTGTATGAATGTTTTTTTTTTACATTTTCATTAATTAATTGAGTAATTTAATTCCTATTTTCATAATATTCGATTTTTTACATTTTTGTATTTTCAAAATTTGATTTACTAGAAATTTGATTAATTTTTACCTTGTTGTTTGGTTTTTTCGTGAGTTTTGAATTGCAAGAAACTGTGGACAAATATTGTATGTAAAAAAATTGTTTGTTTTTTTATATAATTTAATATGCAATACATTTTATTCGATTGATATAAAATTAGAAATTTAATAAAAATTTCGTGCGTTTTATTTTGAAAGTTTTGTTTTGTTGTTATCGCGACTTTCGCTAAAATAATTTCCAACGACTTTGACAAATTTACATAAGTTTTAAAATAACGATTCATTAGATTTTTGTTTTTATTTCACGTGGTGTCATTATAATGTTTATTGTTTAAAGAAATGTTTTAATACTAATAGACAAAAAACTATTTTCATCATTTATCTTTTTATTTTCGATATGATTTGCGTTTTGAAATCGTCCCGATTAATCAATTAACTTTTTATTTCGTGGTTCGAAAATGAGATTATAAATCAAATATTTGTATTACTCAAAAGCAAACCCTGGAAATCACATTATTCGATATTTATTTTTAATATTTGTCTATTTCTTTGGAGCCAAAGTTCAGATATATAAATTATATTACTTTGTTTTAAGTAAAATAATGAAAATCTACTTGAATCTTTAAGAAACCCTGAAAGAGTTGTTTAATTGGTTCTTACGAGAATTCTTATTATATTTACGGTCTTTTGTTGTAATAAATGTTCTTAATCAAAAAGCAGTACTGTTGTAGCTTATTAAAATAAAAAATAATAGTAAATTAATACATTTGTTCGTCTTCTTTTTATTTATGTGCTTCTTAAGTGCACTTGTAGTCTGGTTAAGATGTTTATCCCTTATAAAATGCTATTCGTCCTTACCTCGATTACGTATTTAATTTCTTTTAATTTTGTTTACTTTGCGTTCATTTATTCAGTCATGCAACTGACATACAAAATAAATCTACCTCCATGTTTTTTTCTTCATATGTTCCAGTGTTCAACCACATTGTGGAAATTGCTCTTTCACGAGAGCAGTATTCAGTGAAAATGTTTGGGTGACGGTTGGCATACATCCCGTATGAATTCTTCATCCTCAACTTCCATAAAATATTGTTTGATTTCGTAATTTTTAAAAAAGTGGGTTTTCTAGTCTTCCATTCGTAGAAGAAATGGTCTGAATATGGGCCCGTGGTGTTTTTTTACCCAAACCATTGCCATCTTGTGTGTAATAGGTTAATCATAAAAATGAACCTACTCAATGCTTATGTATTGCCGGCATCGTTTGTTTGACTTGTCGGAGATTGATTGAGGTTTTTGTTTTCTCTTTTCCTTTTCAAAGTTTCTAAGGATTTTCGGTAATATTTCCTCATTAAGATATAAGAAAAACACGTTCAAAGTGAGTATAATCATCATTTTCTTTTATGGCCTGCAATGTTTGCACTCTCTGTTTGCTGAATATAGGACTCATTCCTTCAAAAAATCATGCACTTTTTTATTTTACGGCAATTTTGTTATTAGTCAATTTTATTTGAGAAACCCAAGGGGTGCCCATATTGGAAGCAGTTCTACTAGAATTTTTCATAATTAAAAGGACATCTATGAGAAAAGCATAGCATCATAAGATTCTTAAATGGATATCCTGCATATGAAAAAAATGAGTTTGGTAGCTGAAAAGAAAGACTGAAATGTTACGCTAAAGTTTTAAAGGCCAAGAATATGAAAATATAACCCAAATATTTAACATTACGGGTCCAACCTCAAATCGAAATTGCTGATCAATTTCGTTCGCATCAAACGCATGCCGTTGACTTCGAAGATTATGAACTGACTGTCAAAACTATAGCACTTTCCAATACAATCCTTATATACGCCTCTTACTGGATATTCTCTGCAATTTATTGCCAACAGCGCTATTCAGCAAGTATGTGGTAACTAGGGTCATTAAATTTCGTTTTGTACTTATTTTCAGATGGAATCGAGTTTCGCTTTCAACAATATTTTTTATTTCGTTGACTAGATACAAACCGATTACAACAAGAAAATTATGTTACAAATGGCTTAGAACGTGAATCGCTAGCAAAAAAGTAAGTTCACAAGTCTTGACTCTTGACAAGTTTACCATTTTCTTTTGGTAGATTTTTAGATAAATAAAGCATACTATACGTTAGGGTTCGAGTGCTACAATTTTAAAATGACGATGTATATATTAGCAGTGTATCAGTTGTATTAGACTCTATCTGAAAAGGTGGTGTGGCAAAGAGTCTGTACGGAAAATAAATAATCTTCAAAACATCACAATTGCAAGGAATTGCGAGTGTATAAATAAATAAATAAATATAAAAATAACGGTTCGCAAGCTTTCATAAAAAAATAAATTATATTAAAATAAATTAAAAAATAATGATTATACGAAAAAAAATCCTGTGATCAAAAATAAGGAATCGAGATTCTTAAAACAAATTTACAACTATTTTGAAATAAAAATTGCACATCCAATGGTAGACGGAGGAAAAGAATTTGCTTTTAAAACCTCCTATGTATATTAAAGACCACTCAAAAATTAGAGATTATATAAATAACGTTGTAAGTGAAATGAACTTTCCGATAGGACTATATGAGACTTTAAGTACGGGTAGGCTCTAAAGTGAAACATAGGGACTTTGCACGAAGAACAACTTTTGCAGTAAAGTGCATACCTACTTCCTTGATAAAATTTAAGGCTGCCAATGTAAGTCTTTTAAGAAATTCTTTTTTATCAAAACCCTTGCAATATTTTAAGATCTGAAAAATTGTGGGTGTCCGAAAATCAGAAAGGATCCATTGGACACATTCCTTGATTCTTGCAAATTTTTACCTTCTTTGGCTTCAGGTCTGCGAAAACTTTTTTGTTTAGTTTAGGTTCTTTACCCACTATCTGATATGCTTACATTCCAATCCATAGCTTTAGCAGTTTGAATATCATGATCTAACTTATTCTTACAGATCAATATCATTAGACCTTTTCATGGTAACTAATTAGAAGAACGTACTAACTTAACTAAACGCAGCGCACGCTATGCATTAAAAGAGGGCCCATAGCGATCCCTTTGAAAAAAAAAAAATCGGAACTAATTAATCATCCTCAAAACATCCGAAATCCCTTAGAAATTTCACCATCTTGTCATGCCCTATCTCAAGACTACTCAACCACTTTAAGCGCCTCCTTGCAACCACCTGACATTCACACAAAAAGTGGGTAATGTCCTCCTCAGCATATAGGTCAAGACAGTACCTACACACGTCAGAGTCAACTAACCCCATCCACACAGCATACTTTCCTAGCAAGCAGTGCGCCCGTTAGTATTCCGATAAGACACCAATCACAATCTTTCCCTATGTCAATATTTCCCTCCTAGACTTTAGTCTGTCCTGTCCAGCTTTGGCCAGAGCAACCTAGAGATCCTACAGCTCGTCAGCTGCTCCCACCTGGAGTTCGCTGCGTCCGTGGCTCGGTCTCTGATAAGCGCTTTGATGCCGCTTAGTGGTGGACTAATCCCCTCCTCCACTAGTTCGGCTGACTCCGATCCCAATCTCGACAGCTCATCGGTCAGTTCGTTTCCTGGTATTCAGCTATGCCCTGGTACTCAGGACAGTTTTACTCTATTCTGACAGCAAAGTACCTCTTAACAGTTCATGACAGCACTGCACTAGTTGGGATTTAATAGTCTCCGATTTCAGTGGATTCAAAGCCGCCTGGCTCTCAATGTAGAATGAGATATGCTTACCGCATATCGCCAAAACTAGGAAAGAATATTAAAGGCCAAGTAATTTTTTTTATTTAAATAATAAGTAAAATTTTCTATTAGAAGAAGGATTCACTGCAACAAACAATACCGCAAATCGCGATGCATTTTCGAGCTGTAACCAATAGCATTCTAAGAAAAAAAATCCTATTAAAGAACTAGGTATGCAAAATAGTCGTGGATTTATTGTTTATTTTTTTCTCGATTATTTATATAACAAATTCAATATCAATATGATACGATTTGTTTGATTTCGATCACACCAATTGCAATCAAAATATTTTTTTTGTACTTAAGAAAACAAATAATTTCAATTCAATAAACTTAACAAAAATACTAAAAAAGGAATATATAACTAATAAAAAATAATAATATAAACGAAAATAAAATCTTCATTTTGATTTTATCATTTTTCTTTCATCCATAGCAATAAAAACTCCTCGTAACTTTTTTGTTTGTTTTTCTTTTTCTTTTTCATATAATTAAATTTTGCTTTCTTTTTAATTTAGAACATGTGTTTCATTTTTTTAATAATCTAATTTTATATATATATATAAGTTTGTTTTTGTATTTTTTTGTTTTTAATTTTTTTCTCCTTTCATTTTCTTTTTCGTTTTATTAATTATAATTTTTATTTTGAGATTTCCTACAATTTCTTTTGTTGTTTGTTTCATTTTTATTAATCCGTGGTCTAGTCGGTGTGTGTTTTAAATGTAAAAAAATTAATTAGAATTAGGTTCAATTTATGTTGTTTTTTCCGTTTCAATAATAACTTTTACTCACTTTACATTAAATATTGAATTTTATTTAGTTATTCTGTTTAATTTGTTTTATCGGATTCCGTTTTTACATATATTATTTCGCGCTAAGTATTGGGTAGTATTAGGGGGTAATAAATCGCCTTATGATATTCGCCCAATATTTTCATTAATTTCAGATGTTTTTTAATTTTTATATTTTGATAATATTTTTCTTTATTGTTTTAATAATAAAGTATTTGTTGTTGTAATAAAAATATTGGGTTTTTATACAATAGAATTTATTTTGTGTGTTTATGTGTGGGTCTGTAAGCTACGAATTTAATTATTTGTTGTTGCTTATTAATTTTTTAACAGTTGATTTCGGAATACAATTTCATTTTCTATACATGTAATAAAAATTATAATTTAATTAGTTTTTATATCACACTATAAAATGCATGTATTGTGTTGATGTTGTTGTTTTTTTTGCCTCGTTCTTTTATATTCCTAATTATAATATATAATCTCATTTTATGTACCTATACAGTTTATGTTTTAATTAAATAATAATTTGTAGTTGCGATTTGGAGATTTTTTTTCTTACAATTAAATTGTTTTTTTGTTTTCTTTGTTTATATGTTTTTGTGTAATTATATAAATATCATATTTCATTTTGTTATTTTAATTATAATTAGTTTTTGTTTTAATTATTTTTTAAATCGTTGATCCACGCGCACACTTAATTCTTTTAATTTTTTTGTTATTTAAATAGTTTTCTTTTATTTAAATAGTTGAGTACAATTAATTTTTTCATAATATTAATTAATTTACGTCTAGCTGTCAGTTTGGTTTCTTTTTCGTTTCAGTTGTTGTTATTTTTTGTTATTGTTTAATCATTTTTAATACGAATGTTATTAATTTCTCCTAAATTTATATTTTAATTATAATTTGTAATTGTCCATAATGGAAATAAAGCGTTTTGAAAACAAAATGGCTTGTTGAAAAGAAGAAGATTTTTCGGTGTGTATGTTGTGCAGAGTAGCAAAACACTGTCGGGCCATCGAGTGAACCTTGTGGAACTCCAGTTTTCTTAGTAGTACGTATAGTTGTAGGTTGAGTGAAAAGTTGTGATGAGTTACTTTTGTTTTGAGTTAAGGAAGAAAGAGAGTTTGGAAAGATGTTTAGTTGCTCTTTTCTTATTTTTCTTTGAAAAAATTTGAACTAGATTTGTTTTTTGTTTTTTTATAGACATAATTCGAGTGCGATTATTATTTGTTTAATAATGCATTGATGTGCGATTCTTTCTTATTTTAATAAAAATTAATTTTTATAATATTATTTTGTAATATTTTGGATTTTATTTTCAATTTTTTGTTTTCGTTTATGTCTAAATAGTTCTAAATATCTTACGGGATGATTTAGATCCTGCTTTGAGGTTGGCAGTATTCATTACAGTTTTATGTTACATAATAAACGTTATAATTATTTAATTAGTACGATTTAAATGTTTTATTTAATAATATTTATTTATTTATTTTTTTTGGTTCATCAGCATGCACTTTCAAGTTCAACACCAGCACGTCTCATAGCTTGTCGTTTCCGATATGCATAGAACTCTTCTTTCATGGCTTGAACGCGGGCCTCGATATTGTCGTAGCGGGATACTCGCGGTTTCCGAGGTCCCGTCGTTCCGATATTGTGGAACGTTGTTGAAGGCGGTTCTATGTGAAGATCATCGCGAGGCGCGCCGGTTGGTGTGGACGCACTCGGAGTCGGCGTTGACGGATCGAATTCGTAGTGACCGTCCACGCTGCCCACGTCGACAGCCTTGTGAAGGCTGACCGGTTCGGTAACGTCGTTCAGACGTGATATCATATCTAACCAGTGGTCCATGGTGTACGGTGGAGATGACGGACGTTGACTAGTATAGTAGTAGGGATGAAAATGATGATATGATGCGGATGGAGGTGGTGGCGGTGGACGATATGGTGGCAATAATCGCCATTCGCTCGTACTTCCCGAATGAGATCCTTGATGTTGCGTTGAGGTGTTCTTACTGCCGAAACCGCTCGAACTCGAACGGCTTTCGGGCGAAGCTTCAACACCACGCATTGTATAATTCAAATTGGGCAGTGGCGACAGGAGTTCGGAGTTGCTCCTTGTTATGCGCGAGTGGCGAGGAAACCATCGCGTCCTAGGCCTATAGCTGTGATATGGAACTTGGGTTTGATAGTAGCCTCTCCATGACGGCGACGGTATATGAAGCGGAACGAATCCCTGGTTCATTCGTCGTGTCTCCTCCTGTATTGTCCTGAGCGACGGTAACTCCTGCGAGAGGCGAAAGCGACTCAGATTCCCACTCGAAGGAGTTGGAAATGAGCGTTCTGCCGAACTCGGATACACAGTACTCAGATCACTGAACTGCTGCGCTGACCAGGGCGACGTGATTCCAATTGTACTTGCCGGCGAACTGGAAAAAATCCTCGAAACTCTCGACGGCGTATAAAAATTGGGCGTCACAGGTCCTTGCAGATTCCCACTAATAGTATTTATATGTAAATTTTGATTAAGTGGTCGACTCTGCTGGGCCGGAAGATTCTTGTACAAGTTCTGATAACGTGCGCCAATACGAAGAAGGCCACCCAGTCCGCGCATTATACTCTGTCCCGAATTCTCCGAACGCAAGCTGAGCTGGCTGGGCGAAGCGACTAAAGGTCTTCGCCAGGATGCCCGACCATTTCCAATTCGCCGTGCTAGAAATCCTCCATCATCACTACTACTACTATTCGATCCGGTTCGATCGCGATGTTCGTCATCGAGTTCCTCGTCCTCATGATGAATTGGTGAGTCGGAAAGGACGAATCGTCCGTCAACGGTTCGATGTATTTGTCCGACATTATTCCGATTGCTGTCGGTCTGATCTACGGCTGAGACGCTGTATATTGATTGGCAATTAGTGCAACGATCTGGTGGCCATATCCAGTGAAGTATAGCTGTGAGTAGTTTTGTTAGACCTGATACTCGGCCTTGTTTATATCTACGAAAAGAAAATTGATAGAAATATATTACTTTCAAGCAGTAATGAATGTAGAAGATAAGTCGAACATGCAAAAGTAAAAATTAAGAAAGTAAGTAATTCCTAAATGATGTAAAAGAAAACATGTGCAAAAAACAGTAGCTATGTGCTTGATTCTTCGTTGATTCTTGAATTTTTCGAATCTTTCTGGGCTTTCAGAAGAACTCATTCATTTAAAGCCGTTTAAAATTTTGTTTGCCCTCTTTTTACAAATTTGGAGACTATTCACAACTGTGTCTCCAAGTTTTATTAAGAATAGTTCTACGGGTCCAGAGAGATCCTAGCGTTTAGGTTGTACACTCCAAGGTTACATCAACATATTTGACTTCACTGGAAAAATCGACCTTTGGATTTATGAGTTTGGTCTTGTTTTTCTTTTCGTAAAAGCAACAACAGTCGACCTTTTTAAGTTGACGTTTAGCCTAGTTTCTGTGAACCAGAGTGATACCATGTCCAGGCATTTTTCAGTATGTTTGAGATAGTGTCTTCACTCTTAAGTTAAAGTGGAAATATGGACAAAATTAAACCAGCTTGGGTATTAAACCAGCTTGCTCATTGATGGAGCTGTCCTATGTGTGAACTTCATTGTATCTAACCAATAAGTGTAAAGTTAAGTGGTTCCCCAATCTTTGAACTCAGTTCATGTGGAACCTTATAAACCTGGACATGATAAACTAGTATGGACAAAAAAACTAGAATAGATGGACTCATATAAGTACACCTATAGCTTGGCTTGTGGAAAGTGAAGATGAAGGAGAAGCCTACAAATAAGGGTTGAAGGCTTGGAATTGGAAAAAATTTCATTGTCCGATCAACAGCAACATATTTTTCGAATTTTAATTACAAAATTACTCTATAGAAAAGAGCTTTCACATTTATAAAATATTTGCTCTTGTTCAGTGTTCACTAGGGCTCTTTTTTTGAACATCATTTACGATACATTCTTGTTATTTTAATGCATCCGTCTACCTCAGGCATGTTATTACATGGTCAAGGTATTAATTAAAATAGCGTTCAATTTGCGAAAATTGCATTAAAAAAAAAAACTAAGGGAAGTTTATATTATTTATTTTTAAATTGTAATATGAGTTTTTTTTTTTCATTGTATACCTGTTAGCCTGAAATTACGTTGAAAGCAAATTTTTGCAAGCATATCCAGAAAATTGTTAAGCGAAAATGTGAAAATTAAATGTGATTATTAGTGAGGAGGAAAATAGCTTGTTAATTAAATTTTTGTATGCAACAAGATTATTGAATTTTTAATAATGAAGAAATTGGGTGTCTGTGCATAGATTACACCATTACACCTAGAAATACAATCATAATAAAATTTAAGTGATTCCGATTGTGTATGGCAATATTGCGCACAAAATCATAATAAGGAAAAAATTCGAAAAACAGATAAATTTTTTAGTTGAGGTTTTTCTTTTAGATAGTTGCGATTTTTTTTAATTACTTTTCACCGCCTCAATGTAAATTCTATATTGATTATGAAAAATATATATGAAACATGAGTGAATAAATAAAAAGAAACTACAAAAAATTAAAGAAATTTGAACTGGTCAATCCAAAAAGCCAAATCCTAAAGATTATCAAAAAAACTTGGCTTCCTTCTACGGAATGACTAATTCAACTATAATTTTATATATTTTAATAATAAATTTAATGCAAAAATGAGATCTTACGGTTGTGATTTTGACTAGGCCCTGGGATTATAAAAACGGTCTCGTAATCCCGGTATTGATCGGAATCACTCCTGATTTGATTTGATTTTTATAATTTTTTTTTTTTCGATATAATGTTTTAGCAGAAAAACGTTACAGGAAGAGAAATATATAAATAATTTTTTGTTATTATTAATTTTTGATTGGGATAATATTTACAAAGCGTGTTAATTTTTTCTTTTGTTTTTTTTTATTGTAATTATTAATAATTGATTTACTTACTTTTTCAAAGGCACTTGACTACTGGAAGCGGAGCCCGTTCGACTAGCTGCATTTCGGGCATCCGTTATCCTACAAGCTACCATGTTGTACTCTGCAAACGAATTATTTCTAAAATTAATTTGGGCATAGCATTAGCCATCCTTAATATATATATTTGTACAAATCATATTTTCAAAAAGGATGCAATCACCACAATACATTTTTTCGTTGTAAAATCGTATGCATTATTAAATTTATAATAGTTACTATGATTATTTAGCTATTTACATTAAAAATTATTTAGCAAACAATTATACCAATTAGATTAATTATGGACTACAGTTTACAAAAGTTTTTATATAGATTTATTTTTTAAGAAATTAATTTTGTATAATTTATGAATTTTCTTAATGTTTTTGGATGGTTGGGGAATGCTTTTAGTAAGTACGTCCTTGTCTCAGTGAGGAGCACAAAATATATATAAAGGGTACGGCTTGTTAAATAGTGAAGTATGTAAAGTGATGGTCTGAGATGCTGCGAAAATTATTTCTTAATTTCTTGCGTTAGTTATCCTGACCATATAAATTAAAATTAAATTATTATTAAGTAAGTATTTGGCCATTTGTTCAAGAGTCAAGTCTTCACAAGAGAAGATATTGATGAGCTTCCTTTTTATTATTCACCTACTCTAGGAAGAATATAAGTCTTTGATGAATGTAGTCGGTGAAAATATGTTATTTGCGATATGATGTGAATATTTGGTATCGGAAATATTACAAGCTGTGAAGGGCGAGAAGCTGGATGAAAACCTCGGACGAATTTCATTGGTTTGAAATACATATATCAGATTTAGAAAGAAACATAAAAATTTCAAACAGTTTCACAACTATTTCCTGGTCCTCGGTATTTCAGACAAATATATTTACGAGTAATAAGATTCCTCATTGAAATAATGATGAAACTAGTTAGACCACCAACAATAATTGGTCTGTGACCAAAGGATAATTACTAGAAAATAGATAGATTTTACATATTAATACACAAAACTTCATTTTTGGAAAGTAAAATTTCAAATTTCAACGCGTTTTAAAATTATTATGTTTCTACATGGTTTTTGTTGTTTAACTGTGCCTTAAAATTTACTAAAGGCTCTATAACACTGTATGCAACTATGTAAAATATTTAACTAGTCTCGCTGGCAGTTGCAATTTGATAGTGTAATCGTCAAATTTTGTCTGCCACAAAATTTCACTGAATTTTTCGTCAAATTTTTAAGTCAAATATTTGACAGCATAGAATACACCGTAATATAATACTAGCCATATACTGAATTCTAAACTTCTATTCAATATCCAAATGTGCTTCCAGGTTACTGATCATTCAAATGTTGAATGTTGGCAAAACTTAAAACCAGTTGTTTATTGAGCATAATTACAAAAATAAATTTAAGGTAGAAGCTAAATTAAGAGAGAATACTTCGGTAATATTCAAAAAAATCAATCAGAAAAATGAATAGATTTGGTTAAAATGTATCTTTCCAAACCAACTATTGGAACGTGTTATATTTTCTAACGAAATTAAATTTAATATTTTTTGTATAAATTTGAATAATAAAGTTTGCTGAAAGGCTGATATAGAAATAGACCCAAGTAACGTACATTTGTCGAGGATAGAATGGCTTTCTATTTGTTAGATTCCAGTCCATATGGCAGGGATCATTAGAAATATCCTTTTTCATTCTAATTTGGATTATTTTCGTGTATTGTAAATTACGTGTATTGTAAAAAATCAAATCTACGAGTATTGTATGAAGTAACCGATAGAAGATTAAGCTTGCATCTGAGCAATGAAAAACATTTAGCGTAGGTGAAGAAAAGATAATATTTATAGACATAATATGCAACGCGCATTCTAAGAGCACCTAAATATTTCACGTATGAATTACAATCAGTCCAACTAAGGAAATCACTTACAAGTAACAAGATTTACGTAAGAAAAGTATTTATATTCTCATGTGAACATATTTTTAAAAGATTTTGAAATTTTTTGGCCAAAAATCTTAATTACTATAAAACTACGTATACATTTGAAATTTTAAATTATTACAGTACATCTTCGTCAAACCCTATCGGACCAATTATGACACACGAGTAACTGCAGCTGAGTTGTTCTTATAACTTGATATCATAAGACTTGATGCGTAAATGTTACATCAATTGCAGCAGTCAACAGAATTCAGTCACTTTTGGAGATATAAAAATCAAATGTTTTAATTCAAGGCATACCCTCACATTCACCACAGAAGGAGTTCTACCAGGTAGCCCGGTAGAAAAAATGATCATATCGATGACAATACTTTTTTACGAAAAAATAGTAAAGTAAAAATTATGCAACACGATTATGTCGAAAACCCGTTAAAGTCAAAAACAATTCAGTATTTCATCAGACCTAAAAGATATGTTGGAATTCGTAAGGACGTACAGCGAACCCATTTCGTACTAAACCTAAGAATAATGTTGGAATTCGTGAAAACGTACATCACTGATTTACACCCCTTTAGGCATTATTCATTGAAAAAAAGAAATTAGTTCCTCGGGCCGTATTTGTCCCCTGCAGAGTAAAATATTGCAATGTCTCGACAGACCCAGGAGATATGACGAAATTTTTGAATAGATTTTCGGAAATCGAGTTTTAAAACTTTGGTTGTAAATTAGTTATTAATTTAATTCTGTTCTTATATACACAAGACTTCAAAACTGGATTTGCAGAAATCTTGAGATTACTATTACTCAATTTACGTTTTAATATCGGGTTAGGTGGACATATAATCATGAGTTATGATAAGTGAAACATGTTTGCGTGCGATGCATACAATTTGTACGGGATTTACTACGAATTCCGGAAATTGTTTGTTTTTGCTTTTTTGAATTGAATTTTGGTATTTTCGTGTTTCAGGGCTAGTAGTTGGAGCACGAAAAACAAAGGCTTAGGGTTCCTTAACATTTCTTTAATTCAATAATTTGTAATGAATGAAATAAGAAGGCTGAATAGAACCAAACCTCTTGATTTGGTGTGTCTGTAATAGAAAGTTGTATTGTATTGTATTACAAGTCAGATTTAAATTTAGAGCATCAATGGATGACGTACTAATTTGAATAGAGTTAAGAATTCAGACGAAAATTAATGGTTAGTCCTCAGACTAGTTGAATACGCAAAGGGGGGTGTTTTTAGTGGGGGTGGATCCCGCACTACTAAGATGTTTCGCGCGGGTATCATAGTGTCTTTCAAGATTTTTACCTTCCTGCGACCAAAAAAAAAAATTATAATTAAAATAATAATATGAACCAGTTGAAGTTTCAAAAGTCTTTGAGTTTCTCAAAAATAGAGGTTTTTGCACTTGTGAGAAGAAAATTTATGAGGCTGTCTAAATAATGTTTTACCTATTTTTTTTTAAGTATAAGTCTATTGTAAAAAAATCACTTTATATTATTTTCACACTTGGAAATTGAACGTAATTAAAATCGAAAAATTAATAAAATCATAAAATACCGTTATCCTATTTTCTAATTTTTGTAGCTATCTACTACATTAGTCTAGTACGAAAAAAGCACAAATCATTAAAATAAATCAATCAAAAACCAAAACCAAGTCAAAAAAAAATAAAAACCAAAAATAAAATCAATTAAACCAGGTTTTAAAAGTCTCGCTTAATTTGAACTACAGCATCCCAGATAGCCATCACCAAATCTTAGCCAACAATAAAATTTCGTCTCACCTTTTTCCTGTTTTCGTCGTTTACGTTTATTGCAAATTTTTACGGCACAAATCGATAAAATTATTGCAACAATAAAAAATAAAATTCCGCCAACAACACCGGCCGTTATGGCTTTGTGCTTGACACGAGCCGGTACCGGAAACTTAACTTCGTCGCTCGACTCATAGCTCTTCGCCGAATTAGCTAATACGCGAAAATAATAGGTTCGTCCGCCGACTAAATTCTTAACCAGATAGGACGTCTCTTCGGGCCGTATTTGTCCCCGATTCAGCGTCTTCCATTGCGCGTCCGTACGATACTTAATCGTGTAGAATTGAACTAGGTGTGCACGTTCGAGCGGCGACTGCCAGGTAATAAGGAACCCGTTTGGTATCTCGGTTACAGTCAGGTTACGTGGCGGACCTGGTTTCGGACCTATATGAAGAGAACGATGAAAGAAGAAACAAAACAAAAAAAACAGGCAAATTTTTAGTATCTTATCTAGGAATGCAATAGAAAGATTTCGTATGTGTGTAATGTCGGAAGAAGTGTGTTTCTGTTAGTAAGGAAAAAGTACTGTCTTGAAATGAGTTATGTGGTTGAAAATAAATATAAAATGGCAGCAAGAAAAAACAATCGTAACAAGAAAAATACCAAGCTACAATCGATTAAATCGATGCTACTTACCATCCTACAGTGTATTCAAACTCAGGCACAATTAGAAGATTGAAGACGTAAACCAAAAATCAAAGACGATGGTAAGATGATGCGCGGCGGCGAATGAGTCGAATGCAGAACAACTCAACCACCGAACCGGCTATCTCAAAGATAGCTTATACCTCTGGCCCAAAGGAAGGTGATTGGCCTATTGATTGGCTCTATGATAAAAGAGCCGATTGAAAGAGAAGGTAGAAGGCAATAGATGAAGATACGAAGAAACGGAACCGATGCGCAGCACAAGGAAGTGTGGGCTGAATTATTGCCGAGAAGATCAAAATATTACGACTTTATCGCGTGTCAAAATAGCGAACATAGTATCTACCAGCCATCTTCAAGTTATCACCGAGATATTTAAGAACCGCAACACTGGACCATTTCACCTTCCCGGCACACTTAACACTAAGAAGCGAATCTTCTCTAAATTAGATAATAGTCACCACGAAGACCGAGTCATCCAATTCAGTTTATCCGAACTCGGTACCAAAATGATTGCGGTGTAAAACTGATGAAAATTATTTTTTAAGTGTTTGTAAAGCTCTCGAATGACCAATCATCGGGCATCCGGCGATAATTATCTTGTTTACGATTATAACGAGTATCTTTTGCCTTAATTCGAAAGAAATTACTAATCGATTGGAAATTGTGGGCGATCCGCGAAATGATTCTATTGCCGAGTTACTCGTCTATCGGTCGTCCAAGTCTTTTGTTTTTTAGTATATGTATAGTACCGAAGAGTTGCCGTAGGTAGCTAGTGGTGAAGGTGGTCGAGTGGTGGATTATAAATTTCAAGATGATATCAAGTAGTTGAAATGATCTAATTTTGGCAAATTGATCAAATATTGTTTCTGTTATAATAAATTAAAGAAATTTAAGAAGTTCTGTTTTGTCGATGATCGCATGATTATGAGTTTAAAATTACGCACAAGTTTGTTTGTTCTTCGTCCATGAAAAATGAATAGTGGGAGCTATAGAATTGACTGACAACTGACTGATTGATCAACAATCTCCTAACAGGTGTAATTTTATGATTTATTGTTTCAAAGTTCGGAAAGCGGTTTTAGTGGGGGTGCAACAGAAGTGGTTGAACCATTGTAACTCTTAACAATTGAAGAAGTCAAAGTTGAAATGTAATAACATCGAATGTTTTAAGACAAGAAGGTTTTTGAATGTCACTGGGAAAAAATGTTTCTTATCAGGTATGTTGGAGGTTCTTCATCATCTTGGGGGTTGAATATCAAAAAATTATGAAATTCGTTTCAATAATCGCCTTGAAATCAATTTTAGAATTTTTAAAAGTCTGTAAAAGAAAAAACCAATTCAGTTTTTGATCACACCTAAAAGAAATGACGGAGTTCGTAAAAAGGAATACAAACCTAATACGCCCTTTCTGAGTGGTTGGACAGAAATAATCTTTAACTTAGGTTAGTTTTATGCGGTTACATAAAAAACCTATGACAATAAAAACTTATCCGACAGCTTATAAGGCATATTTATACATCCCCTTCCTCGCCTTTAGGGATTGAATTTTATAAGATTCAAAAATAATTTTTTTGCCATTTAACTGAAGTCGTAGTAAAATTTATCCAATTTTTTAAAAGACCTAAGAGATATGACGAAATTCGTGAAAATAATGTGACACAAGCCTATTGCAAATCTTTGCATCATGACCATTGCCACAAATAATAATTGATCCATACTGCACTTGAATATCGAGACTAATGAATTATGTTTACTTTCAAAGTGTGCATACTTCAATTTGATAACGATTTTCTTTAATAGATTCATCTATAACCTTCCATTTTTCAAATATTCAAGCCACCCTTTCATTCATTACCTAAAGTCCATTAGGCAATTTAAAGGGAAACAGGGGGGTCCTGACCGAATTCGACCACCTCCATTCCATAGGACGCAATTAATTTGACTGGTTGGTGGCTGGTACTCTTTCAGAATGAGAAGACATAACTATACACAAAGCGAGCATTACGCTAATAAATCATGCAAATTAAAAAGCTAAACTTTTACCACTCACCGCAATGTACACACGCAATTAATTACTTGCAAAAATTGTAAATCTGGTATCCATTAATCCTCCGAAAAAAGGGATGTGGCACCAAAAAGTATACACATAAAAACCACACTAAATTCAAGGAGAGCGAGTTGCGAGGCAAAACCACAGGCGCTCAAACAAACAAACAAACCAAATTTAATTACAAGCAATCATAGTGACCTTGCACACCCACACCTTGCGCCCAACCCACACATATTCAAACCTGAATGGTCAAACTGGCGAAAAAAATTAGGAAAAACCAGGTGTAGAGTGTAGGAATAATAATAAAATAAAGTGTAGGTCGTGGGGATTAACAAGCACCGTAAACCCTTAAAGGCTTCAGGTATTCATATTTTTGCGATACCCACACCCTCCATCAATGCTCAGCCCCATCTAGCATTGAACCCTACCATTTTTGTCGTATGTAAAAAAATGATACAGGACTTTTTCTCCCAGCCTTTATTTTCACCCTTCTCCAAGGAAACTGGAATTCAAAGGGATGAAAGCGAACATAAAAAATACGGTTGGCATGCGAAAAGAATAAAATCAATGTAACACCACCCTTAGCACTTTTCAAAAAAAAAAAAAAAAAAATGGTGCGTTGTCATGCTTAAGTACTCCCTCTTTTCATTGGTAGGTACCTGAAGGCCGGAGTACTGATGGGAATAACGTGAAACCAGTCGAATTACCAGGTAACCAGATATTACTGAAATTTACTATATCTGCAAATAAAGGTACGAGTTTTTTTTTGTTGTTTTTGCTGTTCTTAAAATAAACTGAAAATCAAGCGAAAATAAATATTGGATTTTTCTAAAACTGAAATGTAAAGATGTGCTGGAAGAAAGTGTGCTGAAATCAAGTGGGGATAAAGGCAATTAGGCTAAGTAAATGTCAAGTAGGCTACTACGTACGCACTTTCGATTTAGGATTACACTTAACAAATAAAACATCCCTTTTATAAAAGGGCGTTATTTTTTCGCTTCGAAAAGCCTTTTATGTTATTTCGGTAGTAATTTAATTATGTTCAATTTGTTCACTTATTCTTACGATAAAAGTTACGTTTTGAATTTATTAGGAAAAGAAGTAAACCAAACTGTTGGAAATTTTTTATCTTGAAATAGAAATATTAACTTTGTAAGTTAGCGAATATTATAGAAGATAGAGTGTATTAAAAAATATTGGCTCAATATATGGTATGTAGGTACTCCTAATATCGGGAAATGGAAGCCGTCTAATATAAGAGATTATAACAGAAAGGACGTAGTAGTAGGCTTCATATCTACATTATTTTCATAGTTTAATCCATATGACGAGATGTCGAATAAAAATTAGGATTTAAATTATGAATTAAATTCTCTCGTGCAGTTTTCTATCGTGCAGTTTTGCTATAAAAAGACATGAATAATATTTTCTATTATTAACATTTTTTGCATAAAAAATGCATACACTAAAAGACAATTTAGAAGGCTAAACTACCGAGTCGATAGGATTGAAAATTCTATACACGTCTCGTATGTTCTACACACTTCGTACAAGTGTCACATCTACCACCGTATGTGCACGAATTTTCTGGAACACACACAAGATAGGACTTTAAGGGCTCATATCACCCTGCGGGCGCTGAAAAACAAGTAAATTTGAACAATTATTATAAAGGTTATATGGTAGAAAAAAAAAAATTGTTGAGTTCACATATCTTACTAACTATTCAACTATAATAAAAAATTACTATTTTTTTTTTATTAATATTAACATTGTTTTTCATGAGTATAAATAGACTACTGACTTAAACTACGGCACCTCCTTGTCGGCATGATAACTTCACCAAAAATAATTCAATTTGCAAAAATGAAAAAGAATCTTGTAAAAGAATGTAGTAGTTATAGGGTGACGGAGAGATTTCTTATTTTTTTTTTTTTAAATAAAGAAGTTACAGTATTTCAAACATTAGAAATCATTTTTTTTTAAAAAAAGGTTGCGTTTGATAATTTATAAAAAATTGCGTAACTAAAAAATTAAAAAAAGCTCTCGTCACCCTCGTGAGAAAATAGTTAACAAAATTTAAAAAAAAAAATGAAAAATATTGAAAACTGACTGTGTTATCGTGCCGACACTGGCTGAAAACATAGTTTCGAGAAAAATGCGTTTAAAGTTTGTGGTAGGTGCAACGCGAACTTACGGCTAGTCTCCTATTCTAGCTTCGTACTGTACGCTTTCTTCTTTTATCTTCGGGCTTTTCACAGATGGTCCTATGAATGACCTTGTTTTCTATGATACTCGGCTTTTGTGAAAAAATATATGCTAAACGCTGCTGTTGAAAGTGGCGGGGCAAATAGCCAGGAAGCTGCTTTAAATCGATGTATGGTTACATTTAGTGCTATAACTTTGTACTGAAGTGGAATTTTCTAAATTCAAATTTTTTTTATAGTTCTTGAAAGTATAAGACATGAAAATTTGTAAAAAAAAAAAAAATCGATTTTCAGGGTGACATGAGGCCTTAATACGATTTAGTTTGGTTTTTTAAGACTGTGAAAACGAGATGACAATCAGCGTTACTGGAAATCGTAGTAGTGATCTTTCCTGATAACGACCGTGTATTAAATGAAAACATGAAGAATGAACAAGTGCAATAATAATTGACTTAGGGCCGGTTTCACAATCAAAGTTTAAACCAAAAATTTGGTTTAAACTTAGGAATTTGTTCGTAAGATCCTAAGCTTAAACCAAATTTTTGGTTTAAGCTTCGACTGTGAAACCGGCTCTAAATCAATTTAATATTATGAAATCGCGACGAAGTGTGAGGGTGTATCATGCAATTATCCGAAACACTCTGATATATCCGTGGATTCCTTCATATGTACGATACTGAATCGAAATTGATTACTGCGAATTATAACAAGGTTAAGGGTATATGCGCTGAAGTAATGTTAATCCTGAAGTTAATCCAATTTGGTTGTTTATTAGGATATATCTGTAAATGCAGGTTTCACCCACGAATTAGCGCAATATTTTAACTCTAACACTAAGTGCCTAACCCTTCAATAGAGACCTAGATGTACGCTAGATCTAGAAACCTAGATCTTTCGCGAAGAGTAGTGAGAACTGCGATATAATAGTTAATCAATGGCGCAAGAGCCCAAATTGGACATAGGTCTTGAAGTAATGCTAGAGTTACTTCATTACTAGACCAACGATATGATAGTTGTCCCAAACAATTTGCCAGTGCGGGCTAAGTAATATATACATATCACCTCACTACCTGCAGGGTTACGAATAGTTGAGGACTACGACTGACCAGAATGTCCATTTTGTTGTGAGTGGAGTGCATGTGGTTCCAAACCATTTACGGCCCATATTCCAACTATCTGCGAACTATCTGCGAACTATCTGCGAACTTTATAGTAAAATAGAGTAGTGGTGTTAAATATCACACATACGAGTCGAGAGCACGCTGATGAAATACAATTGTTAAATTTAAAATCTACATCTAAAGCTAATTTTATTGAAAACATAATATTTACTGAAAACATATGTGATGTTCACATGCTTAAACTTTACGCCACTCCATAAAAAGCTATCTTGTAGTATTTTATAATTTTTTAAGTGAAATTGATTTTTTAAACGGAATTACTTTTTTACTAAAATGGAATAAAAATATTCAAAATAATATTTTAAAGTAGGAATAAAAGAATTTTGGTTCAAAATATGTGTATCTTTTGTATAAATTTTTGTTCAAAATATTTCAGTTATATTTAAAGCCATGTCACATCTACAAAATATGGAGTCATATGAAGTAGCAATACATTACTATTTAGTAGCAAAATACACGACTATTTAGTAGTAATACAGTTGCACAGGGCTGGTTCGAAGGTTAAAGTTGGCAGGTGGTTGTGCGAACTACACACGGACTTATAAATAAGGAGTATTCTTATGGTTTTCGCATTAGTTCACAAAACCATTGCACAATTACTTAAACGAACTAAATGGTCGTACGACTATACAGTACTGATAAAAAGTTGCTAGAGAGTTTTCGCAACTAAAAACTGTTGTAAGTGCCAAGGAAATTAAATAGACACAAGCCACGACTAAATATTAGTTGTGACAAAATTGACCGGACTACAGGTTGTGACCAAAACTACTCGTGCTACTTGGGAACCTCTTCGTTTCTTAATAAAATTTTAGATTCTACTTATAAAAGACGAAATGATATTTTTTTGTAACATGAAACTGAAATAATAAATTTTTTATTTAAATGTTTTTTATCGGTGAATTTTAGAACGGTTAAAAGCAGAAAAAAGCGTGGGTGTGAATTTGTTCTTATCCCCAGAGGTCATCAAAACAATTTATTCTTGAGTGAAGGCCCATAATATTTATAAAACGATCACCACTTTATAATAAATGAATAAAACATAGCGTTTTTAAAAAAAATATCGAATATTAGATTTGTGACTTATAGGAATGAAATCAGAGCCTATTTTGTTTTGATTTAGTGCAGTCTTATTAATTTTTTGTTCAAATCATAATAAATAAGAAGTATTAAATTACAAGCATAAGATATCGAGAAACTAACAATTAGAACACGAATTGAAATTTAACATTTTTAAAAAGCATTTCATGTGTGAATTTTGAACTTTATGTCAAGGTAAACAAAACAGAGTGGATGATAATAAAAAAATGTTAAATGGTGTTTTCGAGGTAATGTTTGGTAATGTTCATGTGTCCAGGTAAAAACGCTTACGTTCAATTGGGAACGAAAATCTTACCCGCTTCATCAGGCATTAATGAAAATTTAAAATCATTAGGGGCTTGAGTCGGCGACTTAACAGTACGGGGAGGCGCAGCAGCATCTTTAACGATAATATGAATTTTCGCTTTGATTATATTGATTTAAACGATTCGATAGAATAGAATAGAAGTACAGAGTTCTACTGAAAGACTGATGAGATGAGAAATTTCCAACTTACCTAACGTCCGAATAGTCATTAGTTTACTCATCATACCGTCACCGAGTGTATTCTTTCCAACCACCTGGAATTCGTAAGTGGTACCAGGTGAAAGTCGATTGATGGTCACCTGAGTGCTACCCGATGGCGTTACCGGTATTGTTGACCAGTCGGATATGCCGGCTTCCCGGTACCATATCGTATAGTCCTGTTTGTAGTCCGGTCCGCCACTGTAGCCGGGCATCCATTGCAGCGTGACTGCAAATTCGGTTGCAGTCGCTGATATATTGTACGGTGCGTGCGGTTGTGTACCCTCGATGACGAGTTGCGTACCCGAAATTATTGTTGCAACCTCATTCGACGCAACACACTGATAGTAACCAAAATCCGAACGTCTTAGATTATCGATTGTTATATTACCGCCGTTCACCTTGACGCGATTTCGTTGCAGTGCAGTACCATCGCGACGCTGCCATTGGATATTGATTTTTTGCGTACCTTCGGCTTCGAGTGCGTCACAATGCATTTCGACGGATTCGCCAACTTTACGCTGATACAGCGTTTCCGGTTCGATAGTGAACGTTGGCGGCTTTCGTACTAAAATTTCCATTGGTCCGGATGAGCCCTGCGTTCCTTGAGCATTGTACGGCGTACAGGTATAGCGTCCTTGATGGCTCTGATTGACACGGGTGAATAGCAACGAACCGTTGTTCATAATAACAATGTCCTCGGTTTGATATGGTTCGAGCAAGCGTTTATCTTTGGTCCATGTTACGTACTGTAGTGGAGGATTAGCCTTAATGTAGCATTGAACGACTCCGGCGAGACGAAAAGGTAGATATTGTACAGTTGGTGTGAAGGTCACTTTGGCAGGATCTGTGAAATAAGGAGTTGAGAAGTTATTTTAGTACTTGACCACTTTCTTATCCTGATGTAGTCTCAACCGACATCGAAAATATCTCAAGGGCTTTAAGTTCCTCATGAGAAGGACTCAATACTCGGTTGGAACTACATCTTCGAACCGAACGGATTCATACTCACATTCAACATTCAAGTAAGCCGAAGCACTTTGCGGATCACCAATACCATTCGATACCTCGCAAAGATATTGTCCCGAATCATCAGCACTAACCGGATTTATGATGAGTGACCCGTCCTTTCGTATCGTAATTCTAGTCTCCAAGGATGCGACCTCACGTACCGGCGATCCCTCACGAAACCATCGTACGGTGACATTTCCCGGCATGGCTTTCGCCTCACAGGAAAATATCACCTTCTCGCCTTCTAGTTTGGTTTGATTGGTGGGCGGCACCTATCCCCATATCAAATTGATTGGGAACATTCGCAAAAAATAAAAATCATACACGGTGTCCAAACGGGGAAAAAATAGATTTCATTTTCGTTCCAATCAACCCGACATAGAAATGGTGATTTCGAATAAATAAGGATAAGGGATGGGATCAACGAAAGGGATAGACGGCGTAACAAAAGAGAAAGAGAAAAAAAAGAAGAAAAGTTATGGTCAGTAAATTTGTACTTTATACGGTTTTGGGGTTGGTTTATGCTATTTACTTGACGCTAAAAGTTCTCTCTTGCGAAATTTCGGGGGTCTGCCTAATTACAATTGCTTATTGATTCGGTTGTGGTACGTAATTCGAATATTGAGAGGTTCAGGCGCCCAGCTCGGGCCCCCATTTATACTCACCCCCACGTCCTAGCCGCACTATATAAAAGTCAACTTGTTATCTATGAACTAGAGGGGTTGGTTGGGTTAAAATTAACTCGGTTAGATTGCGAAGGACATCAGCCACAAATGAGTCCGGGGACAAAAAAAAAAAACGAAGCCTACACGTGACATTCATTTCGGATTTCATGGTTTTAATTTGTTGTGCGTGTGAGTACTTAGCCATTTAATTGATGGGATGATACTCGAAATTAGACAAGTACCATACTCGTAGAATGTAATAAATGTGTATGTTTGCACAATAGCAATAAATCGTTAGATAGATACGTAGAAGTGTATAATTTATTGTTAATTACGAGTACGGATTCGAGTGCGGATTGAAAAAATCGGACAATAGAAATTTTGTTCGAACGTTGGGTCATTTGATTATTATTCGAAAAAATTGCGTGACTATGTTTTTTTTTTCATTAAAAAATATTACAAAAGATATAAAGGAACGTATATCGTATTCAGGTAAATTTAGCAACATCAAGTTATTAAGTTGTATGAACGAACTGTCGTGCATAAGAAACTAAGACAACTATTTTGTTGCTATGTACCTTCAACTTTTATGGGCTCCTCTTTTTAAGTAATTTATAAAAATTTTGTATTCTCAAAAAATTAAAATTATTCTCCAAATGATTTTTGAAGTATCCTTTATTTACTCGAATATCTAAAATAGAGCAAATCGATTACAGAGGCCTACCAGTGTTATATTTAAAATTTATTTATTTTTTGTTTAAATTTACTAATGATTTTTACATATTATAATTGCGCAGATCTTAAATCCAATTGGTCTCGGATAGTAAGAACATCTCCAGAACTATTAATGATCGAATTTCGAGATTTGTACAATACATAGTATGAAAAATAAGTTCCGAGACTCGGACCACATCTGAGTAACTGGTGATGAAAGCTGTGACACTTCTCTGCCCGGCAATACCAACTTTATTCAAATCGGTCAATAGATAGAAAAGTTATGACAGTTTTCCCAAAACAACTTTTTTGTCGATGTTGAAAACTCCATCAGAAAAAAAACAATGGTCATTACATTCTTCGATAGCAAAGGATTTGTCCACAGGAAATTCATTCCAACTGGCTAAATAATTACTGGCTCATTTTATCTCGAAGTTTTGAAGCGTGTGATGGTCAGTATCCGTCGTATTCTACCCGAATATCGCGATTCAGTGAACACGATAATGCACCGAGTCACACCTCACTCATTGTTCGTCAATTTCTGGCTCGGAATGAAGTTTGTCTGCTGAATCATACGACGTATTCACCTGATTTGTCTCCATGCAATTTTTCTCTATTCCCATTATTGAAATTTAAGTTGAAAGAGTGTTTTTTTTAATGACATTTCGACCACCAACACAGCTTCAACATGAGCACTACAGACAATTCTACATCATGATTAAGAACACCCATTTGAATCACCATTGAATCGCTGTAACAAGTATATTGAAACTGAGGGAGAATATTTTGAATAAAAAAAGTGAAGTGAATTTTTACTTTTAATGAGGTTTACCATGGCCAGTCTCGAAACTTATTTTTCGCACTGTGTAAGTAGGCCCAGAAAGAACGTAAAGCTGCTCTGACACGAGCAATTTTTCAAGCAATTGATTGCTCGACGACTATTGCCAAAACTAGTGGAGCGATAGAGGGCAATATCATGTTGTTTTTAGACTGAATTGTCCGTGTATGATCACTGCTGAGCAACGAGTTGACCGGAGCGGGGTACGCTAAGGGTAGCACAGTATGGGAGTGGATGATATTTGTCAATCTCAGGAATGGATAGTTCTAGAAACTTGAAAGAGATGCGGTGTAAGTTACTATGTGACTGAAAACCTAACAAAAAGTTCGGAAAGCGGTAAGAATAGGGTCACACTAGAATAGCAATCCCGCTACCACAAAGAACATATGAATTACATAATTGGGTCATATTCCGGGATGCGTGGTTGAAAAAGAAAAAAACTTGAAAATAGGTGATTATTAAACAACCCCGTGGAAGTGAAAAGATATTCGATATCTGATCAGACCTGAGAGATATGGCAGAACTCATGAAAAAGTATCCAATCGAATTTCCAAAAAACCTGGAAAACACTTTCCAGGTATTCATATGAAGAATCTGCGGAATGAAAATGAATTCAATATTTGGGAAGACCTAGTAGATATGACAAAAATCGTGAAAATATATGCATTCTATTTTTACAGATAATTTTTTAGCCTCCTTTTTGAACGCCAGTGGATTCGAATTTTTTTTGTTGATGAAAATTAATTTACTAGTTGATTACATATACACACCGAGTTTCAACTTTCTGACATAAGCCGTTCTACAGTAAGGAAAAACACCCTCCAACCACGTACCATACTACCCCTAAAAAAATACGGACGGCAGGCTGCGTACGGCGCACAGACAGCTAAATTTTTTTTTTGATTTTTGGTATGTACCATATATGAGCCATGAAACGTGGAAAAAAAATTTATCAGGGCAACAAATTTTTTTTTAGAAATCGATAACAAATCTTTATTATAAAAAAAATAATATAGTAAAATAAATTGAAACTTATTTGATAAATAAAGCGGAATTCTCAATATTCGAATACACATTAAACCCTAATAATATTAGAATTATTGATATCGTATATTTCTACTTGTTTAGATTTATATTGAATATTGCATTAGGCAGACTCTTTGGAAAAACGAAGAATTTTTATTTTTGTTCAAACCATTTTCGAATTGTCAAATTTTGAAAATATATTTGAACCAATTACCGCGTTCATAAATCTTCATATTTCCACAAATTTATTTATAATTAATTAAAAACTATTTTGGGAAACACGAATCATTCAATAGGGGGCGACAACAACACAAGAACTACCGAAAAAATGTTTTGCCAATTCTATCAAAATTCGAATAAAAACAAGTTATGTAAATTAAAGAAAAAATTGCTGAATCTAAATAATAGGGAAAAAAATTTAACATCCAATTGGGTAATCGAAAACGGAAAAAATTTTAAATAAATAAATTTGTAAGGAAACTGAGAGAAAACTAAAAGCATTTTAAGTAATCGAACGAATCATAAATTTTACTGTTTCTACCGCATTTAGGAGAAAAGTTTAATTATCTATTCAAATTTATCGAATCGCTCAATTCACTCGATAGTCAAGCCATCATATTGTTGCATTGAGTTTTTAGAAAAAATAATAAAAATACAATCAATCAAAAATCGATTAAAATTTTGAAAAATATAAAATTTAAATTTTGTTTGTTGTATTTTTTATTTGTTTTTTTTTTTTTTTGTTCACATTGAATTTTGCCTTATTATTTTTTTTACCATGATTACAGCGCCGCCCGCTATTATAACACGGGCCGTATGGGAGACTTGTCCCTCACCATTGCGCGCGACACACGTATATTCTCCGATATCCTCGTGACGGATTGTTGATATCCGTAATTCGGTACCGTCATTAAAGATACCAACAGTAGACGATGGATCAACTGGATTAGCATCTTTATACCATAAAATTTCGGGGGTTGGTGTTCCATCAGCTTGGCAATTTAGAATAATTGAATCACCTGGAAGTTAAGAGAAGAGTTTATAAGAAATTTTTATTTTTTTTTAGATAGTCTACGAAAAGTGGCTGAGTTTTATTCGTGGGGAAAACACTATTGTAAATTTTCATTAAAGACGACTTTAAGTCCATAGGGAGTTGATAGAAAACAACAACAACAAAAAAATCGCATGCTGTTCTACCCTGGCTGATATAATTTTACTCGTTATTGCTTTTATCTCGGCGTGAAATTCATTTTAAATAATAATACACAAATGGAAAGCGATAGTAATTATTATTCTTGTCTTTTATATCCTGGGAAATTGTCTGTTAAAGGTCCTTCGAATGATATCCTGCGGTTTCTTTGCAGGAGATTTTCTAGTTGTACGATTTCTATTAAATCGCTTCATGCTATGCTCTACTTGAGGAATAGTCGACCGGAGAAATTGCAGGAAATTGTACTGTGGTTGTAACGGGTCGTTGGATTGTGTACAGAACGTGCTTAAATTTAAATGAAACTATTTTAGGAGGAATTTAATTTTTCCCCTTACTTTTTTTTTTTTTTTTTTAAAAAAAAAAAGGACTGTGCAGCACCATTTACTGTCCAGATGGGATGTAACTTTTGCATGTTTATGTGTATTTGGATTACTTCTTGAATCAGTAAAATGTAGACAGTGAACTTACAGAGCCATAGTGAATTTTTTCCCTTCGAGTTATTTCATTTGAGCAAAAGGGTTTCATTTATTTTAAAATAAATTGGACGAAGTGTATCTGACATGGACAAACAATATAATATACAACCATAGAAAGTAGAATACCCAGATGATGAGTTTCATACTAAAAATCTGGTATTTTAGATTGGTAAACGTTTGCCAGCTAGTGAAGCTTGGTTAAGCAATGGTTCAAAACTGTAATAAGTCTCTCCCGTTTTCAATAAAAAAATTCAAAGGCAATACATTTCAATAAAATCAGCAAAACCCTTTGAGACTTGTCTTCACGCTGCTTCAGTTGGGGACCTTTTTGAAAGGTAATACGTTTTACAACGAACCCAACTCTCGTTCGTAAAAATCCCCAACCTTTTCATTCCCTACTGTGGGTAAGTTGAACAACTAGATCAAATACTCCTGATCGTAATCATTGGTCCGTCGAGCCGGATAAAATTTCAAATAATCAATTTTTTTCTTTTTGAACTCGTCAACAAAATTCCACATCAGCCAATATCAATGTGCAATGATCACCGGATCTTATAACAGTTTAGAAAAAGCTCGGCTAAATCGTCAAAAAAGCTCAGCTGATGCTATTTTAACACTTCATGAATCAAAAATTAAATTATATTCCATGGAAAAATTTGAAGATTTTGCGTTTGTTAAGATTGACTGATAGCTGAGCTGCCGTAAAAGTAGTCAAGACATGAACCGAAAAGGAATTGAGACATAGTTTTGCTTTGTCTGATATCATAAGATAACTGTTATAACTAGACGTAGACGTATACGAAGCAAAGTATTCGAATACGACCCATATAATTGTATTATCTGTGATTTTGAGCACGCAGATCAAGAAAAATGTCACAAAATGTCCATACATCTAATGAATTTAAGAAGTTTTTAAGTGACGCAATTAAGTTAAATAATTTGAGGATTATTTCCAAGAAAACTGTTTTGAAGCGATCACATATGCATATACAGCTAATGTATTCCTGATGAAACATTGTCAGCTAAATTTTAGCTGATGGCAAATGTAAGCCAAGACGGCGGAGAAACAAGAAGGTGATAGTTTGGTAACGCCCGAACCGTAAAGCTTATGAGATTGGAAAGTGAAAAAAGTAAAACTTAAAATAAAATAAATAAATAATTCTGGATTTCCAAAACTATCAAAATTTTGACAAACTCTTTATTTATTTTCCATACAATTATATATATTATATTTTAATTTATATTAAGATTTTAAATTGTTCGAATCATTACGTAAGTATAAAGCAAGTCCCAAACTTAGTTAGCTACTTCTTAAGGGGTGATTCCTTGCTATATTTTGAGAACATAAATGTTCTGCAATGTGGGTCAATTATTAATTTCTCGAGGTGAATATGTTTTAACTGAAAGATTAACCGAGAATGATATTACAGCGCTATTTAACTTTTTTGATTGGATTCACGTAGTTCAAAAACAAATTCGATGTTTTGGATCGTTGCCCTCTTGTAGTGTCTAATTCGAATTTTTCGTTGAAAACAATCTTTGGCCTCGTTGTCTAATTTTACTATTTTGGAAGCGTTCAGATTACCTTCATGCGTTTCAATCTAAGATCTACCAGTTTTCAGGGAGTAAGAAAGTTAGACCAAAAGTTGCGCATGAATGTCCTCTTCAAGAATATGCAATAATTGCGATCATCGGAAGTGGCTGCGAACAGATATACCTAATGGTAACTGTGCTGAACTAACACTGAAAAATAAAACATTAATTTTTCACAACTACGTGTTAATCATGGTCCAATAAAAAAATAATTCAACGCATCTAAGACACAATTTCACAAAATTGCGACTAATAAATCAAATCTGATTCTTAAAAGCCAGAATAATAGCATTATCGATTTGGTCAATCAATAGCATCAAATTAAAAGTGCTTCAACCCCATTATAATAAAACAAAATATTGATTTTATGAAGAAGAAAAAAAAAAAACTGTTGGGGCGATAAATAAATTTTTAATGTATTCCTTTGGTCGATTTTTGCTTTCATTTACATAATTATGCTCTGATTATGTTGGACTATACTACTGATCAATTTTATGTAAATTTCCGTTGATTCGAAAAAGCGATAATTTAAATTCACGGTACTTTAATCTCTTCTTTTCGAATCTGGTGTTATTGCGGGGGATGCTTTTTGATCGGAAACAATCGGGCGTAATTTATGTGGTAGCTTGGGTTACGCTTTTCAACAATTCATTATGGTTAACTTGTGAATTAGGTTATTTCATTGAAATATTGTGAAGTTTAATGTTTTTGCAAGCACTAAAAATGTATAATATCTTTTTTTCAGCTGTTTACTGATTTTACTTTATTATTTTTTAATAATAATAAAGTATTTATCAAACTTCAGTTGCAACTCCTTGGAGATTGATTTATAACTTATTTTGTTTGAGTATGCAGGAGAATGACGGTTTAATTTTACTTCTTGAAAAGGTTTTGTCAATATTTATTATTATTGCCTAATTTTACGGTGTTTTTGTTGCAATCATATTGATTTACGTGTGTCTTATGGTAGTCTATCAAAACCAACTAGCTCTTCTTCGAAACGTAGTTTCAGTATTCTTTATAACCTTCCATTGGCACATTGCCTAGTTAATGCTTGGTAACGAATTTTGTCTACTCCGTCCTGCAAACCAGCAGTACTTTTATCAGGACAACCTGCATGGAATAACATCACAGCGGAGTAACATAGTAAATAGAAGAAACATCTTACACCAAGAAAGATGTGAGTGTGATTTTTTCTTGCTTATTTTTTTTGGAGTTTGTAGTTGTAGGACTAAAATATACATAAGCTAAATTTTTTTTTAAAAAAATACATCAAAAGAAATTTAACTTACCTAAATTTACGTAAATAATATCTTCGGGTGTAACACTAAAATGTGGCGGTGCGTGTACATCTAAATGGAACCATGAACCATTCTTATGTTGTTTAGGATCACGATTTAAGAAAACCACTTTACATTCGTACCATCCTTGATCCGCTTCTTTGATGTTGGTCAAATTGAGTGAGGCAGCACCAAATGGTGAGTCCGGTGATACACGTGATACACGTCCTTCGTAACCTTCGCCGCTATGTGTTGGATAGTTTTCGTACCAAATGTAAATTGGTACATCCGATCCCTATTTGATGTTTTCATTTTCAATTTTTTTTAAAAATATAATTGAAAACAATTTTGAAATAAAAAAGAATTGTTTAATTAGTAAAGTTTTTCAACGAAATAATATTTCAAATATTTATAACTATTTTTAATAAATTTATTATGTTGGTAGGTAAATGGATGTTTTTAGCTATTTACTAAACTAAACATTTATCAAAAATTTGTACGTGATTAAACAAACAAATATGAAAGATACAGGCGGACACATTTTTAATATTTTTGCTTTCAGGTTGTCGATCGATACCATTCAACATTAATTTGAATTAATATAGTGAATGGAAGGTAACAAGAGTTAAATTATTTCTGTTCAAATTTGTAAAATTTTCATTTGTTTACATGAACCTGTATCTATAAAGCCACCTACACAGGAAAAAAAAACAATGGAGCATAAAAACGCAATATTGTAGGTACAACTCATCGAAGTAGAACAAAATGCATTTAACATCATGTCATACGGGAGCATACGTGCACTGCATCGAATATTGCATACATTCAGCAACATTTTTCATTTTCATCAAATATAGCCTTGCTTGTAGTTTTCCAGCGAACACAACAATTTCATTTTTACATTTTCAGTATGTTATAACCGTCAGCTATTGGCATTTGGAGGGGGTACGTGGGGACATGTGAAGGGGTAGGAATATATGGAGCACTGGTATGAAGAACGAAATATCCTCTAGCTATGATTGACTATTGTTTACAGCCAGAAAGGATATTGTTTTTAATTATTCCGAACATGTTTGTACGCAGATAAAGAAGCATAAAAGCAGAGATTTTGCGTAGTAGTGGCTTACAAATTTTTGTAAAGGTTTGTTTGTAACAATGTAATCATTTGTTTAATATCCATTTATAAAACAAACCAATAGAGCTATTGATAACGTTGTTATTGTGGTGGATTACATTTATTCATTTGACGGTTTAATTTGAACGAATAATCAATATTTTCATAGCCGCAATTAAGGAAGTCAAAACATTAGAAACACTTTTTACTTTCTTCGTTTACTTTGTTAATTCAATAGTAGAGTATTGTGATCGACTAAAAAAAAATTGTTATCCTAATACATTTACATGATACATTATACATTTTATTTACATTTTTTTGTGAACTTAGAACTGCAAAAAAAATTTCAGTCTGTCTGACCGCCTTACCCCGGTCACATTTGAAGGCTTGCATCTCCCAAATCAATTTACCATTGAATTAATTCTTTTTCGTGGATTTATTGAGTGGTCACTATAAGCGCTAACTTTATGGAGGATGAGGGTGTTATGTACGAGGTGAGGTGAGCGGTTTAAACCAGAGGGCTTAGGTAAAGTAGATACGTCCCATATCTCAAAAACTGTTCAACATATGATCTCAGAATTCATAAAAGGGTTACGTCCGATAGACCCCTAACAGGGATAGAAATATGAAGGGTTCCAAATTATTAGTTAACAATTTTTCTTTCACTAGTTCTTCAAATACCAAAATTTTCAAAAGAATCAGAGATGTTAAGGTCACAAATTTCGTAATTTTTGCAAAATTAGTTTTTAGTTCTGCGTATTTTTTTTTGTGTCGCCTAAAATTTGATTTCAGAATTTGATATTCAACCCTCAAACGAGTGTAATTTTATGAGTATAACTTTAAAAGTTTCAACCACATACCACACCTAATTAATATCCCGATAAAGTACAGAGATCGTTAAAGCTTCTAGTAATTAAATCGTACTATCAAACATCACATTAAATTCAATTCCATTCCAATCGAAAAGAACTTCTGAATTTCCCATCCAACAACAACATCTATAAAATATTCTGTTCAATTTCCCCCGACCACAAACAAACATAAATTTTCAATTTTACAAACCAAAGGTAGACCTCGGCCGATACGAAATATTTTATTGTTAAAATTGAAAATTCCATCGAACAGCATTAACCGAAAATTAGTATTAACAATAATTTTCTCCTTTCAAAGCAAACATTTAATTAATTATTCGCATCGATACGAAATTAGCGCGTGTATTGAATGGGTGGGCCATTAGTCGATCAAAAGCAAAATTCGGAAATAATTTTTGATTACCTAGTTCACATTAATTCCGATGGAAAGGTGCGAGGCCAAATTGGCTAGTTAACTGGCATTTTTACTAATTGAATTTAATCTTTTCGATGGAGTTAAATATCGTAGTGATATTCCGATGTGAATACCGTCGAATCGTGTACAGGAGATTATTTCAAATTGTCAATACTTAAAATCACATGAGCTTCATGTGCTAGTTATTCGGGTTTAATAAAACGGATATGAACTGATTGCTGATGTAAATCCAATAATCTTCAGTAATACGTTTTGAATATATTCGCGACCATTCGTGATAAAAATGATTTTAATAACAAATTAAGTCAAATAAAAAATCAGGTATATTTTAATAATTATTCGTATGTAATTGTGATCAACTGATGTTTTTATATTTGAAAATAATAGAAATTAGAGATGGGTCGTTGACGAGTGAACTGTTCCAAAAGAACACTTTGACGTAACTCACTCGTTTTGGTGAACTGCAGTTCCATTGGACAGGTGACAAAAAACTTTACCGAACTTTTTTTTGGTCACCATCTTCTATATCGACTAACCTTTGGTCATCATCTTCGAGAACTCCTGACCTAACTTTCTTTTAGCTCATCATCTTCTAAATGTACTGACCATTTTTTCTGCTCATCATCTTCTGGATGTACTGACCTTTTTTGGCGCCTAATAAACTGAAAGAACGAACTAGTTCGCAAGCGAACGAAGGAATGAAAACGAAGGAACGATGAGTTCCGGAACTACTTCACCGAACTCGTTCCTTAAAGTGAGTGACTCAGAGTGAAGTACTTCACTGAAAGGAACTGCTTGCCCATATCTAATTGGAATCGATGCCTTAAGTTTTGTACAATTCGCGCAGATTTGATTTTCTTCTGTATCTCAATCATAAAGTACTAAGGAAGATTTAAGCTTGCTATAATTCGCAGTAAGCAAAATCGAATCAGGAACGCACATATGGAGCAACCCTTGGAAATTCCACAAGCTGTAAGGGTGATGATGATCAAGCTTCGTCAAACCTAGTCCAACATGGTTTTCAAAATTGCGTTTTCAGTGAAGGTTCAGAGTGGGCTTTGCACTCCACATATCGATATACTATCGACATTTTTGTTTAAGTCGAATGATACTCGTTATTATCGATCAGAACTAAATTATTGAAAAAAGACAATTTCATATCTATTCGTAACATGTTTATGTGGAAAAACAGTGGTCATGTAACAATATCGACTTTCTTGGCTTTAAAGATCACCTCGAAATCTCTGACCACTGATCTGTTAGTGTAGTAAAATCGAAATACTTGTTTGGCTTGTAATCCCATCCATCGGAATATACCGACTTTGAGATTCGCAGCAGTAAGAAATCGGATAATAGAATTTCAAACATGAGTAGTTTTTACTACTTCTCGTTCTTCCTTCGCGGACGTATGACGACACGAACGAAGAGCACATACTCGTCTATACCTTCATCAACCTGACACATCCAATAATCGGTAAAGTGTCTCTAATTCGACATTACACCATAACGGAACGGAAAAGTCGAACACATTAATTTTATTAGGGATTTTATCATCGCAAAGACAGACACTATTGCAAATCCGACCCGATAGCTTTTCGCCCTCGATTCCTCGAATAATCTTGAGCTGTCTGAATGCATTTTGTGAGGAGTGAAATTGTACGATGGATTCATATCTCCAATTTCAACCCCTATGGATTTGGTTCGGGTAAGGAAACGACAGCGTATTCTCTTTTTGTCCATTGTCATGTCAAATCCGATGGAAAATTATTATTATGACGATTTCGAATTCCCAAAGTGTCGTGTATGTATATGAATGGTTCGTTCTGCCTGACTGCATTAATCCCAATGCCAGTCCACAAGATCAGTATTGCAAACAGCTATATCCCGTATATAAGTCGATTCAGTGTATCCTTTAGAGTTTTCTAAGATTTTTCGCCATTGATGCTATGAAGGCCGGTAACCTTTGACTTCTTTTCCTTGGGGTAGGTTTTGTTTTGTCCTCTCCAATAAACGTATGAAGCTAGCTGTCGTAGTTGCCCGAATGGTGGTTGTATATCGATTCTAAGATTTTCCACAAGACTTCACATGACGCTTTCTCTTGAAATAGCTTTAGGGATTTTCAAGATACCCCGGGCACATTATATTAAGCTAAAGGACGAAGAATGGATAGTACTTCAGGGATGCTCGAAAAGTAATTAGAAATGATGGTTTCACAGAGTCGGAGTAGTTCTAAAGTACAGAGGAATACGGAATCATGTGGAGTTCGATAACTTTAAACGATACGGTATTTCTCCGTACGTTAAATGTCTACCGAAGATGTGAAATCATCATTTCTAATTGTTAATTAAGGATTAATTCAGGCGAGTTTTGTCGCTAATTCCATAGGATGAATAATTTCTGGTTAGTTTTTCCACATATAATCGTTTTATGAGGCTAATTAGGTGACATATTTACTCAAGTGCTACACTCTTATTTTTAAGATCCTGAGAAATAGGATCGTTAGAGTAAAAGTGAAAAGCTATTGTATGCAATTAAAGAAAAGGATTGCAACAGCGAGAGTGGGTATGTAGGCAATAGAATTCAAAACTATTCAATCCCAAGCAATAGTCGCATGTTCCCAAAGAAATCAATTACGGCTTCAGTTAACAATTCCATTTATAGTTTTAATTTAATATTTTTGAATAATAAAATAGTGTTATCGATCTGAAATTTAAAAGAAAATGCCTAATCTCAAATTTAACATTTTCCCGGTTTTGTTTTCTAACGTCCCTACTAAGAAACTATGTACTACTAAGAAACTATGTACTATGCATAAGGCCTTACCACGGCTACGAGGCAAGGAAATAGCTTCGGTAAAGCCGAATGGAAAAAAGTTTCGAAGAAGGGTGTGGGTGTAGGGGCTGGATATAAACGAAATGGCTTAGATTTTTATATCACAAGAACCTGATAAAGGATAACTAGAAGTTGCTATTTAGACCGACTACAGCGGTAGTGGGGGTGAGGGGTGTTTTTCTTATCTATAAATGGCTTATGCTAGAAAGTTGGAAATTCGTGAGTATATAAGTTAAACTACTAGAAAAATAATTTCGATAAAAACAAATTTCGACTGTTTTTTGGCGTACTATGAAATGGGGACAGAAAAAATTATCTGTAAAACCAGAATACATATATTTTCACGAATTTGGTCATATCTCTTAGGTCTTCAGATATATAGAATTAGTTTTTATTTTACGGATTATTCACATATAAGTGTTTCCATAATTTTTTGATACTCGACTCCTAAGGTGCATAAAAGGTTTGTATACATTTCCATAACTTCGGGTATATCTCGCAGGTTCGATTAGATATTGAATAACATTTACCATTCAGGAGTTTGTTCTATAACCGTTTAAAACTTTTTTTTAGATTTTTCACATTTCTACCTCTAATAACGTATAAAAGGGTTTAACACATTTTCACGAATTCCGTCATATCTCGGACTTTCTTTCTATTTTTCGAAAAAACTATTTTCAGGAGTTGTTTGTAAGCTAAATCTCAGGTAGAACGATTTCAACTTTTGAATTGCACCTTAGCTTATCCTACTATCAACATTACTCCCCAGAATTTTTTCACCAAACGAAAGTTCTTTTATTTCACTCTTCCCGGAAATGGCTACTCCTCCTGGCCAGGACATACATCGAGCTAACTCTTGACTAGGAACATTGCGCTGTCGACCTTTCAGCAAACATACACGCGTCATTCATATTTTCCTTTAATGCGAAACGAATATCCTGACGGACGACGATATAGTGGAGCCTAGTGAGCTTTTAATTATGTTTTAATATTCATATCCAGCGCTAAAAGCTGGGCACTCATTCCCATCTATAGTGGATTAAATAAATACTTCTTTTTTGTTTTACTACACGGAAGAGAACACATCATCCGACAGTATGGCACTGGGTATGCAGAATTGTGGGCCTGCAGGATTTAAGGTAGACTTCCTATATGTTATCTGGTTTTATGTACCACCGTAATGTAGGCATATTTCCCATTCGGAGAATGAACTCCCTGGATGGCTTTTATCCGTGTTGGTATCCTCTTCTCGCGTTGACCTCATCCCGGCACTCTGTAGCCTCAGACTCGTACCGTAATGATAAAATCTTCCTTTTTCATAGTCCCTGACAAGGAGCATTTTCATTCCGTTCGTTTGGCTAGGAAGCGGTGCGCATCCATGATTTGCTATGGCGCTACGTATGTACAGGCTACGGTAAAGATCTTATGGCTTTTTTTGAGCAAAAAAAAGGATATAATATTCCAGGAAAGTCCGTTTATGTGGTAGCTGTAAAACACAATTTTAAAATGTCACTAAGCAAGGATTTAAATATTGCGACAAAAGTGACCTCGTTTGTATATTTCTAGTCCTGTGGGTTTGAACTCAGGCTTATAGTTTATGCATACACGTTTGTATAGCTACATAGAAGTGTATAAATGTATGATTTTTCTTTTAATTTCTCCTTTGGGATGGTCTCGAGGACGGGGCAAAAGGTGAGCTTTAACATCTGTTGTGTACATTTCTTTTTAATGTTGTACATCAGTTAAAGGATGTTGTCTGTAAGGTTCCGCCTCGAAACGCTCCTGTGGCAGAGCGTTTAAGAAAATCTATTTTGATCTTTGCATTGAGTAGAAGACGATTATAAGTTGGTGTTTTGATTTTATTTTACCGGATGCCAAAGAGTGTCTGCATTTGATTATCTGGATCGGGTTAAAGGTAGCAACCACAACCTTTGTTAGTAAGGGACGAGTTTTTTCTTTGTAACTATTTAAATCATTGAAAAATTACACTTTTAAAACAATTTTTTATTCACGTAAGCTCCTTTTAAAACTAAACTCTATTATGAGCTAAGCGTATCTTAAGAAAATGTTCTTTGAGGTGTTTCCTTTGTACATCATCAAAGAGACTCCGGTTACATCTGATTCCTTTTTTTTAATTTTAAGAAGTTACTGGCAAACTAGATTAATATTTGGAAGGACAAAGGCCAAATTCATTTTCCCTTATTATAAATATTGCTATGAGCTAGTTAGCAGAATTGCAAGTAAACCCAGTTCGATTCACTTAATAAAAACAGAAATCTCTTTATTCAAATCGATTAACCTCTTTCTCTTTTTCTTTTTCCTCTTGACAGTTTAAAAAATACTTAATTCAGTATATCTTACATTTGGCAATGCTTCGCATTACTGTTCAATGCGCTCTCACATTGAGGCTAATTAATGTACCAAAGACTGATCTTGTGTGTTCACATGTCTGTAATTTTGCACAATAGCAGGCGCGCTGTAAAATCTTTCGAGTACAATCGATGATTTGTGTGTTTGGAGGATACAGAAAGAGGCAGATAGAGAGGTTTTAACGCTTTTTTAATTAAATATTAGAAGCCTGTAGTTTTTACTTAGTCTGACCATGTTACGCATACTGGAAGAAAAAACTATGGTTATTCCAAGGTGCCATTGACTATAATAAAGCTTTTTTAAATATTGTAAAACAGACATGTTTCGAATGATCATGGATATGGTGGTTCTAGCCATATCATATAATTCGTAAAAACATATGGTATAGCACGTTTGCATCAAACATCTATCCGTGATGAAATTTAATGTTGTTGTACCAATGATTCTCGTTACATGATATCAAAGTATATTATAGTCGCAACAACAATATTCTATGATCAGTGGAACCATAAAATTTGATAAAATAATTCCCACAACCATATCAGATATGCTGTGTGCAATTATGTAAGGTAAGATACTAAATATGATTGTCGCAACCATACTATTAAATAATTGACATAACTTTGAACGATCAATGCAACTATAGGATGTTATTAGAGATGGTCAGTACAATAATGTTAGTTGACATATTATTAGAATTGCCGTAACCATACTGTGATTGTGATAAGCATGAATGTGATTAGTACGATATTAGAAATTGTTAAAATATGGTGAGCGCAATCATGTAAGAAAAAATATACTTTATATTTCGGTCATTCCATCAAAATTCGCCAAAATAGAAAATAGAAATTAGGCGTTAATTTAATTAGAGGAGCTTAGGATCTTGGTGGTTCAGAGACTTAACGGTGGCCTATACAAACATAGAGTTGAAATCTCACCTGACGAAGAAGTGCGAGTCAAAGGATATACATTCATCAGTTCTTGTATGACCCTATCAGACAGGACCTGCGGTATTTAAACTCAACTATTGTAGAATTCTACCCCAACTATTGACTCCATTTGGAGTAAGGGGAAGTAATGGTTTGTGTTTGAATAGCATTCAAGTATATTTTCTAGATCTGTTATGATAATCCGATTCTGATTCGAACGTTAAGCCCTAATGTAAGAATAAGAATGTGGAGCCCTAACATAAGAATAAGTAGGTATTTAAAATGTATAATCAAAGCTTATAACTAAGTCTTAATTGCAAAACAAGAAAGTCGCACAAGTTCACATAGAATAAAGATACATCGTTAGCTCCGTACTTCTTTCTAATTCGTGAACCCACCCACCACCCACCTAAGCCTAATAAACAATAAGTTAAGCGCATTATGTGAAAACTTTTTTAATTAATTAGCTTGTTAGGTGTACGAACAGGAGCATATTAGAACACAAACAGCTAAAAACATACCACAAATGCATTTTATCCATTCTGTACCATATCCACCCTTAGAAACGGGCGTCGAAAATAAATGGATCACATTTTCATCTTGGATGTGAAAAGTTTTTTTTTTCACCCGCCCCATACTTACGTGAAGCGTATGAAAATGGGGTAAAATTTACCAGACCACAACCGTAGTTTGTTTTTGCTTTCGATAAGATGTCGAAAAGTTTTCCTCCAGGATAGGAAAATGCTGTTCTTGTCCTCGCTACGTCATATGATCGTATGGTGTACTATGACTAAATCGAGCGAAGATTTTACGAAAGGTGTACAGCTAGCTCTAGGAAGGATATGAGAAGGACTAAAAAGGACATTGCACTGAATCCACATGATGTCTATATCTCGAATAATTGTTCTTCTTGTTCGGGGAAATTTTCTTCGAGGATGAAATCAAGTGGAACAGGGTGGAGGGGGGGGGGATAATGGAGCCCACATGTGTGTATGAGAAGACAATTATTGTTGGGATAAAAGTTTATTGGAGGAAACCATGCAAATTTTCGATGGGTTTTGCGGTAAAAGTTTAAGAGGGCTGCATAAATTTTATATGATCTGGGAATTTAAGTAAATGTTATGTTGCTGTTTTTACGATCAGGAATTTCAACTATACAGCTTGGTTGGGTGGGACATGAAGTTGTTTTTATAACAAATTGCAAACATACTGGAAGCAAGTTTTGTATTTATTAATTCAGTACTTGATATGCAGTTTAAGTTTCGAGTTAAGACATTTCAAGGAATTATAATTTTCCACAAATTTCACAACATTTATGTTGTGGAACTTGTTTTTATTTACCTCACCTATTTCGAACGACATTGCAATCTTGGTACAAAATAGGGGTCAGCATTCAAAAAGTGGGTTAATTAGTAGGCGAGAAATGATACGATAGACTATGCTGTCCAGATCATGGATTTACATACATACGAGTAGTTGCAACTCGTATCGGCAGATTCATTGAACCCAAAAAAAGCGAATAAAATAGTCCATTTTAACAAATAAAACATATGTACTTTTATCAGCGAACCAGAATGAAGAAACTATACTATAAATACTATACTATAAATACTATAACTCCATTACCTTTTTCGCAAACATTAACATTCTGGTCCTGATGTCTTCGATTAACCTAAAATACATTTCGTGTTTTAAAACACTTTTCGGTGTCAATCTTCATTTTCACTGCCAATGCACCAAACTCTATATGGTTGAGAAAAAAGTCCACTGCTAAGACTAATGAGAACCGGCAATAAATATAATTATTGTATTGATTTATTTAATAATTATCTCGTGGCATTAAAGCCACTCTTCCAAGTCACATAGCATAGCTGTATTAGTTGTTCAAATTTGTATTCTTTGCTTTACTTTATTATTTTAATAATACTAGTATTGTTATCGACTTTTAAAAAAAAAATTCTTATCCTCAAAAATTTTGTTTACACGTTTCATGACTAGTAGACACGAAAAAAGCAATAATAAATTTCAGTCCGTCTGCCCGTCGTACGCCGGTGTACACAAAATTGTTTGAAGGCTCCTAGGTCCCAAAGCCTTTAAACTATTAAATTAACATTTTTTTTATGAACAGATTGGGTTGGCCTCTTGAAGTGGTGGAGGTTTAAGGGGGAGGTGTGGACACACAATTAAAACTTAATGGTAGATACACTGGCAGTAGAAAGTTGAAACTCGGTGTATATCTCAAAATCAACTAGAGTAGGAATTCTGAAAAAAAAAAATCGAATATTTATTGGCGTTCGGAAGGGGAGGGGGGCAAACAAATTATTTGTGAAAGTCGAATGTATATATTTTTACGATTTTTGTTATATCTACTAAGTCTTCCAAAATAATGAATTCATTTTTATTCTACAGATTCTTCCTATCCATTGTCTTGAAGTTCGACCCCTTGCATACTTTTTCATGAATTCTGTCTGTCCAATCATATATCGAATATTTTCCCAGTTCCACGGGCTTGTTTAATAATCTCCAATTTTAAAGTTTTTTTCTCGTTCAACCCATAGACTGCATTCCAACCACTTGCCAAACTTTTTTTTACGATTCTATCGCCTAGCGAAGACAATTGTAATTTAATTCCGAAACAATTGTTAAAAAATGGTTTTTGCTAAACAAAATTTAATAATACTTTGGAAGAGATCAAAATTTTTGTTTGGCGCGAAGCCTCGTCACTGCCACTGTACATTAATGTTATTTCGTGCTGCTTATCATCATATACTACATATATGTACTTTTTTTAAAAAGGAAGCTACATAGCTGTAGCGAGCGAGTAGCAAGTAACCTAGGCAAAAAAACGATGTTAATATATTAGGGAGCTCCACAATGGTGACCATCGGATGCAAATTTAAACAGTTTTTGACCATTCTCCATAAAATATAGACAATTGAAATTGTGTGGTGTAATCACACTGCTGCCCGATGAATAACTAACTGAAATACTTTTAATTCGAAACTTCCAAAATAAACATGAATTGCATTAGTATTTTGCTGCATATTTCATTCTGGACAATAATGCATTCATAATGAAGTAGGGAATAGTTTCACCTCGATGTATATAACGTAACTAATAATGTTCATGGAGATTTATTGTGTTGACACACCTGTAAAATATTAATGTTTCACATAGTGCAGAATATTGTTCGTCGAAACAATTTCAACTATATAACTGAAAACTCATTACATGAAACAAATGGCATCACACTGAATAATTTCATAATGCCCTCGGGTATGAAATTGAGTTTAATGTTCTTCAGAGTATTGGCATGAGTATATGGAACGGAAGAGCATGGCCCCAGACGGAATAAACATTAAATGCTTGTCTTTATTGTGGATAATTAGAGATCCGTACGGTGTTTTATAGGTGCGAAGCGTTAATGTAGTAGAAGGAAAATGTGGTGCCAATTCTAATTCCAGGTTGAATGATACTATTACAGATTGTTTTCATATACCTATGCATCGACAGGATGCATAGACAATTGAGGTCGATTCGATCGGCAGATGAAATATGCTACAGATACTTTATACTGCTCGGATTTTTTCCGTATTGCATCAAAAAATTGATCCCTTCTTTTGTCGGGTTAGGCGAAAAGTTAAAAACATATCACCTGAAAAAAATTATATTATAAACCTTTGATAGATAACTATGATGTGGTCAAGATATCACATTAATGTCCTAAATTCGGTCAGAGATATTTTATCGAAGAGGTCAAGATGGTTTGTCGCGTCACAGGAAACTGGGCTGGAGGTAAAAACAAGAGGTTGACCTAGAGATTGGGAAAGCTCGAGACCGGCATCCAATGAAATTTTGAAATCGCCTTAAGCAACATTCCAAATAGTCCTGTTTCCTTCTGCTCACTGAACTCGTTATCGTAATTAATGGTCATAACCAATTACAGTTTGTCGATTTCAATCGAAATCCAATATTATAACATCCGAGAAATTTCGATAACTACGTAGCATCTCACGATAGAATATCCTTGCAAAGTGTGGTGGTTCCATCATATGCCTGGGACGTTAATTCTACTACATCATCCCGTATTTTCAATTAGTCAAATACTAATATAGAAATAGGATAGTCATTAGTCGAATGATTACAAGTGAAAAGTCATCACGATAAATCGAATTAGAGTTAACCGTTCAGATGAATGTTTAGTGCGTAACATAACCATGCCGCTTTATCGTGATTAATCTGTCGAGCAATTTCTTTGTATTTATGGCTACGAGGATAATCCAAAAAGGAAACTTTCCCGGGATAATCGAGAGTATGGTGCCAGGATGATTTTGATATTTCCGAGATTTTTTACTTCTTCAGGCAAATGGGGAAGATTGATCGGGAATTTTTTTCTTGTTGATGTTGTCTATGTAAGGTGCTAACAGGGTTAAATATCTTACGAAAGGCCGTAATTAAGGACCTTTAATTATTTTAGAGTGAACTGAGCTGAAGGATAGTTATAGATAATTATAAGCTTGATTTTAATTGGTAGGAATCGAAGTGGAAGTTATTTATCAGGAGTCGAGATATTGCTCTTTAATTAAAAGAGCTTGGCTATGACAGTACCCGATGCTTTCAACGAAAAATGGCTTTGACGTGTTTGTTTTCAAACTGCAGATAAAATGGACTAAGTGAATAAAAGTGATATTTAGAGCGATTATATAAGAAACAAATTTAACGAGAACAGATTTCGTACTAATGCTGTTAATAATAATCAACGGCACAACACCCCAAATCGTGCCTAGAACTTGAAATAATGCTAGAGTTACTTCATCACTAGACCAACGGAACACTAGGAGGTAAAGAGGTCAGCCGCACGCTCGTCCGTGATTATTATCCCGACTTTAACTCAGGTACTCATTTACAGCTGAATGAACTGGTAGTCGTCCAGCACCCCATCCCATTCTCGAAAGTCGCTTAGCAGATTACCAGGTACAGGTGCATCTAAGGCAAGTGCTCCAGAAACTAAGACTTTAAACTATAATTTTTTCTTTTAAAAAACCATTGTCCTTAATCCCAACTCAGAAGGTTAGTAATTTGTAAAAACTTTTCAAACGTTGATGCTTAAAATCTCACTCCTACAGTACAATTTTACCGATATCACAATGGCGCCCAACGTAGGGCTTAATATATTTCATCGTGAAAAATTCAAAATAAATATAAAGAAAATTACAAACATTTCTCACGTTGTTAATATCAAATATTTATCCTGGAGGCCAAGTTTACCAAATTACCTACTGAAAGCAGACTATTCTGTGTAAGTAGGTACTTATCTATAATGTAAAATTGAAATTTTACATACACGCTCTCGTATGACTACAAAAAATTATTATTTATTTTATTATAAAGAATTCTTGCAGATTAACACATAATTTTAAATTGCGCGATTTATGTTAATCCGTTTATAAATAAAAACTTCTCAATTGCCTACTTTTAACTTTCTGCCATTAGAGACTTTAAAAATATTAAATTTATATATTTATATTTTCAACTTTCCACTTTTGTATTCATACTCTCAGGCTCGTTCCTACGATCGTCAGTAACGTTCTAACTGAAACTTTAACTGAAAGATGCTAATACGAATCTTACAGTCAAAGCTCTGGTTAAATTCTAACTGAAGGTCGTAATAACGGACCCTAATGATTATTTCTACTGGTTGGAGTCTACCAAATCAAATCAATTTATATATAAAAATTCAGTCAGTCCCATGTATTTTGTAGATGGTTGATCATGCTTTTCGATATCTTCCAACCATACGTCATTAATCACTTAATATCGACAGTCCATCGCCTCAACAATCAGGACATTTGCATTGTCCAGCCAAACGTTTATAGTTTTGACTAAATTCTTCTGAACTTAACTCATTCACTACTATAATATTATTTCGCTTCAATACTGTAATTCCGAACTGCCTATGAATGATTATTTATTAAATTACTTTATTATTTTAATAATAAAATATTTTATTATATAATGGGAAAAAATTATAGTAAGATCAGTAAAATAAGTTCAAATAGAAACACATTATATATGTCAGCCTGTATCCTTCATAGTTTGCAATAAGCCTAAATATTGTAATAAAAATTATTTTGTATAGGTGCTCAAATTAATTTCTAATTAATTTCATGCAACATACAACATAAGCGTGCGGATAGTTTTAAACAAACTCACTAAAACGTTTAAAAATTAAAATGTGAATAGAAAAATATTAAAATTATTATTTTTCTCTTATTCTTTTTTTTTTGTACAGAAAAGGACGACACAATTTTGTTCTTAAGAAATCAGTAGTAAAATTGTTGTTAATTTTTTGTTTGATAATAGTGTTCTTAGGTTCAATACTGTCAGTAACTCGTGATGTTTATTTTAGTGAAAATAAAATTATATTATTTAAATACTTTTATTATTAAAATATAAGATAGAAATATTAATCAAAATATCGTTTTGTTTGTAATGCTCGAATGTAAATGTTATTTCGAGCTTTTGAATATACATTGCGATTCAGGTCAGGTTTATTGATAAATTTATTTATATAAATACAAACTATTTTTTGATCTAAGTTCTAGTTACTTGTAATGTTTCAATTTTTCTGATCAACAACAATTAACATTACTCATTATCGCTAACGTTCACATTCAAATTTTCCGTCAATTTATATTGATTGGTTTCTTTTATTTATGATACGACCTGTTTTGTGGCATAAGGCACTGAAATAGCTAGACTCCCTAAATCCATGACCTATGTGTTTTCAGAGTAATACCCTGTACGTGCGTTTTAAACGCGTTTAAATAGCAAAAATAAACGAGCTCAGACTAGGCAACTCGTTTTATTTTGATCCATGATAGCTTGATGTCATTTGTTTTGACAATAGATATTCAGCTGTGTTCATAAGCAAATTTATACTTACTAAATTATTTGAAACAAAAATATTTGTATGGCAGCAATGGAAAGGCAATTGATTAGCTAATGCAGTCGTTGTAAAAGCACAAAACTGAGTTTCTACAGCATTAATTAGTTTCTTGCAATAAAGTTTCTTCGATTTCCGCAAGGGTTGCAGTACCCACATGTTTTCTATTAAAAGTGTTGTAGCAACGTTTTTTCGTAAATGCGTTCGGGAAGTGTTTTAAACGCATTTAACTCGGTTTAAACGCGTTAATCTCGTAGTCTGAACATAGTATAAGAAAGTTTCCACTATTTCAAATTATACTAATTTACTCTTTGCTTGTATTTAATCCTAAACTAAATTGAAAGATCGAATTAAAACAAGTGGCTAGAATCCATAACCCAATGGTTTGTTGGCTGGATTTGCTTTGGCTACAACTGGTTGCTCGTAATTGCTCCAATTTTTAGTAAAACATTTTTCGGCAAATGCCAAAAATGAAACTTCAGAAAACCATGAGGCAAGATTAGTAGTATAACCAAAAGTTTAAAAAAAAACCGAGCTGATATATGGAGCCCCACGCTGGGCGCCTGTTTCTTGTAAATAATTTTTTGAACCGATATCGTTGAAAATATTTGAATGATCTATTGTATTACATCTAGAGGATTTATTATTATTCCGAAGTAAAAATGTTTATAAATTGTGTGTTTCTACCATTTTGTAACTAAAAGAAACTCCGAGAATTCATTTATATTCGAGCAAAACCATTCAATACTAAATTAAAAAAATAATAATCGAATTCAAAATATATTTATATATTTACAATAGTTTCACGTTTAACGGGTGCACTTGAAATCAATAACTCTATAATTGCACAATTATTAATTAAAATTTAACTAGATTTGGATTTGAAGAGGTTATTGCAAAAAAAAAAAAAAAACAATACGTTGCAAATATAAATTTAATAAACAAATGTAGAGTAGTACTGAACGCTAAAGAATTTGTGCAGTTTTTTTTTTAAAAATAATCAAACTTGATTTTACTCTATAAAAATTGTATTAAATACGTAATATAATAGCAAGAGGAGTAAGAGCTGCATTAGTAAATAATCAAAGAAAATAAAGGAACTCGATTGTTAGTAGGTAATAATTACAAATATTTACGGTTCATATTTTTTATACAGTGAAAATACGGAGAATGTTTTTTTATTGTTTTGATATGAAAGAATATCGTGAATGATTTAGGTTTGAAATGATTTTTGAAAATAAAACAAAAAATTAAAAATATTATTTCTTCTCTCACTCTCTTTTTCATTTGTTTTTCTAAATGAAATATTTACTATCATGGTAGTCACTTTTCTGTATAAAAATCTTCAGCTTTAAAGCAATGGTTGGAATATGGATAAATATATTTATATTAAGTAAATTATTGTATTATGTTGTTGAAGCACAGTTTAATAATAGACTATTTCAAAATTTAAGAAAATAATAATTTGAAAATAACAGAAAATTTTAGTTTTATTATTCGAACAAAAGGAAAATTAACTGAATCGAAATCAAACGATTTCCTTAAGAATTTTATATTAAAATTGAACTATCGACTTTGGTAGTAAAATTTTAAGAGAAAATAAATATACAGCACACTATACCAGTAAAACATAAAACAAATAAATACATATTTCAATTTATACGACTACGATTAATAGCGCCACGCTCAAATTACTTTATATTTCATTATAAATTTATAAAAGCGCCAAAATTAAATAAAATATTTTGTTAAAACATCTAAAATTTTCAAAATTTACTGTTTACTCCCGATTTAAAAATTCGCATCGGATGAGATAATTACAACAAAATTCAAGTAGGTTTGCTATTCGAGACAAAATTTGGTTTCTGTCTCGGATAATAAAACTAAAAACGAATTTTTTCAAAATCATTTCAGTAAGATGGTCGAATTTGCTTCGAACGGATAAAGTACTGTCGCTTGTTTATTATTCTTTTCACAGAAAATACTCACGGAAATATTTAAATAATGCTTATATGTTTATGTATGTGATTTTTTTTTTTTTTTTTGATAGAGATACATATAAAATAAATGTTTTTCATTAAGAGAGTAGAGAAGATTTTGATATCGTACCGTTTCGCTCACCTTCTTGTCCCACTGCAGGACATATGGTACAGGATGATCGTTTGGAAATTCAACGTGACAATTGAATATAACACTTTCGCCCAATATTGCTGTAATGTGTACAGCATCTTCTACTAGAAAGAAATCGAAAAGAAAGGGAATTAGCTGAAATTGGTCGTTAGTGAAAAAATTTAAGTCTACTGTGTCATTAACTTCGTCAGCTGTTGTAAAACTAGTTTTATATCAGACAAAAAGTGGAATCTGGGTTATGTTATCTAACAAGACAAAAATTTAGTCATATAAATAAGTTCTCGGAATGTGTTCAAGACTCTTCAACATTCTCACTAACTCTTCTAATTTTATACTGCACTTTTTATGTTTACTTGTTGTGCTATAGACTAGAACATCTTAAGTACGAAACTTCATAAGTTTACCTAACATGCACCGTACATACATTTCACACAGAGTCTATATGAAAACTAGGATTAATAAACATTTAACTTTTAACAAGACTTTTAATCAGTGTAAATTTTGTGAAGTAATATTGCCATTGCTCGCAAATTTCTGAAAACTATAAATTCTATGGCTCAACTGACGTTCTAAGTTCCATTTGCTTAAAACTTAATCCTTCTGCATCTGAAGTCCAGTTTTGTCTCTAATCTTGGTCAAGTGCATTCAGGATTTAATTTATATTATTTTATTCAAGAGGAGCTTTGTTACAATTTCTATCATTTTCGAAATATACCATAGCATCTCTAGTTTTAAGGAAATTGCAATTTATGAATTTGTCCTTTACACTTTGGGTACCCTAGTCTTAAGCACACTATTTTTATTATATTTGAAAATGTTTTACGTTGAAGGGCCACATTATTTTCTCATCCTTTCATATTTTTTTTGTTCAAGTGAAAGTTTTAATCGTATTACAAGAATGTACGGAAAAGTAAGAAAGTTAATGCAAAAAGCATAAATTATTAGCTACAGGAAAAATCAATATGTATTAAAGTCTTTTCAATCTCTTTGCATTCTCTCCAGTTTTTCAGCAGAAAAATCTACATATAATATGCGCAACAGATGAGAAGTTGGAATGTATGTACCTTAGAACATATTATAGTTTCTATTAAATTTTGTAACGGCTTATGCTAGTTGAACTTGGAATAGGTATGTAGATATACTAGAAAAATAGTTAAAAAAAAAACAGATTTGCATTGGCGTACGGAGATGAGGTAAACAAAATTGTGGGCGAAAAAGGATTGTACCTCTTTTCACGAATTTCGTCACATTTCTTAGATCTGGTGAGATATTGATGGAATTTAACTTCTGCAGACTCCCCACATAAATGCCTATAAACGGTTTTCTGGATTATTTGATATTCAAAGCGGTATGAAGTCCGTTTAATATAAATTTTACTTATCTTATGCCATGTTTCCACTGCCTCGTAATCTCGTGATTAAGAGAACGAGATTAAGCACTCAGGGACTTCATTTGTGGGGGAGGGAGAATATGGTATTTTCATATATTGTATATAACAATTGTGGCAAATGCCCTGCCTGTCGCCCCCCTCACCCCACAAATAACGTCCCTGCGTGCTTAATCTAGTTCTCTTATTCGCGAGATTATGGTGTAGTGGAAACGTGGTATTAGGTCTTATGATATACCGAAATCGCTTTATCTTCTAAGGACTATAAATGTAATTATATTAAAAACAAATTTGAGCACTTTTACATATTTAAGGTTTGTAAAGTACTTGTGTAAATTTTGACAAATTCCGATAGATCTTTAGTCACTTACACTTACTATATATGGGCTTTATACGATATTCAACTCTTACAAATTCCGACATATATCTTAGGTTTTATGAGATATAAAATTGTTTAATACTTTAACAGGCTTTCAATATTATCGTCTAAGTATATGTTTCCGAATTTGTTGCTATTTCATCATTAAGGTCAAAAAATATGTCGCAATTTGTAATCGAAAAATATGTCACAATTTTTTTTCTTTGTAGATTTCCACAAAGCATTTTATGTTGAGATGTGGTGCAGATTGTTATGCGCAAAGGGACGCTCATGCATGAGTGTCATTCATGCTTGTCGCGATACGTTCTGGCTCCGCCGACAAAAATTAAAAAGTGTTTGATTTCTATGGTGGCAGACCCACACATTTAAGTTTCTGATCCATACAGTCATGGAAGAATGACAATATGCATGAGCGTCTACGGGCCCTTTACCGCTTGACGAATTTTAGCCTAACAAGGAAGCTATTCGAAATGTTATTTTGTTTTGGTTCTCAGTTGCATTACAAACATCGCTGCACTTAAGGATGAAATGATTGAAGAATGAAGAATGTTGTGATGTTTTTTACGTACATTACCCTATATCTGGTGTCTTTAATTAATTAGGATAGTATAGTTTTAAATGAGAAATATATAGGTAATGTTTACTTCGCCATAACTCAGTAAGTTTTCCGAAAAGTTTCAAAATTACTTGAAATTTAAATTAAATTTGGAACAGGATATTATTTTACTTCAGTCTATTACCTAAGGAAATCCATCATGAACCCGAGATTTTCGAAAACTTATTAACTTAAATCCAATTACCCTTTGAAACTGAAGCTCATTTTCCAGTTCACTAATTAGGGACACTCAACATAAATTATAATAAGAATAACAACGCACTTAGTTCATTCTTAATTAACATGGCAATAGGTCTTTGTCCTAATGATAGTAATTCAGCCAAAACAAAATTGGAATTGTTTTTGACAGAGCCCACTTTAACAATATTAAATTAAACAAATTCAGTGCTTTTGCAAGTTTTAGGGTCGGATTTTCACCGTGGAAGATTTTGAAAAATTGCTTACGTTCAAATAAGTCATAGTTGTAGAGTAGTTCACTCAAATTGTGCAAAACTAACGGAAGCTACATAATAGGTTAGTCCTTTGAGTGTATACCCAAAATCAATATTTTGAAGAACGAATTTGCAAAATCTGTTTCAAAACTACTACCTGTACACCGTTAGCCCGGTAACTGAAAAAGGATGTTAAATTAATGTAATTTTAATGTCGCCAAAATCACTAAGCAAAACACTCAGTTCAATTATCGTCAATCCATGTAGTTAATTAATTATGCATATTAGAGTCCATTAACGAAGCCACTTAGCAAATGCCTCCATAATAAATTAATTAATTTTTCGAGCGGAAATATAGAACTAATTCACCTTTTATTAAACATTATCGGCATATGCAAATCTGATTCAAATGTTCATTATTATTTTATTTATACGAGAATGGCATTTAATTACAATTTATCATACATAGAAATAAATGAATGAAGTTTTTGGTGAATCTCTCATTACAAAGAGAGTATGAGGTCTGTGAATTTTGCAATTAAGGGGGTATTTACATCTATGTACCTAACAAAAAAATAAGACAATTTACAGGATTTGTATTTCAAAGAGGGTACAAATAGAATGCTATGATGATTTTGCAACATATTTATTAAGTAGGTATGCAAGTACAACAAACAAATTTTTATTATTCAAAATGAGTTATATGGCGAGAGATGTCATCATTTTCAAAAAAGACGTTCACTTGGCGTAAAATTCAAAATTTTTTCAGAAATATATTTTTATTGTTCAAGGATTTCTTTTGGTTCTTTTTGCCATTAGAAATCCACAGGTGCCTAAGTGGCACGATAGCTCACGTATATAGTTGATTTACTCTTACCCCCTTAAAGTGCTGAATGCTGATAGGTTAGGAGATGGAGGAGTGTCAGATAAGAAAAAAACGATGGACATTTCGCTTAACGTTCAGCTGGTGGTACACGTACACTCTGGAATATGATTCCACATACGAGCAGATCGGATGATAAAACAAAAATTATGTATAAACGTTTATTCAATAGGTACATAACAATTTTGTATTTCAATACGAACGCATCCTTAAACTTTTTACCTGGTCCGTCAATATCACACACAATATCACACACAAAAATGTCGGTTTCTATATCTCAGGAACAGTTTATGCTACGAAATTGAAACTTGGAATTTATCTAGTATCGCGAGTATGTTAGAGAATCTCTATAAAAATACTCGACGTGACTATGTTATAGGAGTAGCGGGATAGAGGAGGTTTTGTGTATTTTGAATTTTTAATTTTTAACTCCTAAAGGGTTTTGCTGATATTTTATTGTATATATGTTTTGAAAATGATAAAAAATACAGAAAAAAAATCTGAGAGTAACTTTATTATTTTTTTTGGATAGAAGTCCGGAACACGTTTTATGAACATGGAACGCGATTCGGTGTGCAAGGGTCAGTTGACAAGTTCGCGGGCTGAGTTACTTATCGATGACTTATTATATCACCTACATTAGTACTAATTGTGACAAGTTCAGTACCAAATTAGCTGTTAAAGGACAAACATGTTCATGTTAGCCGATTCGTCGCCTTCCACCATTTTTGAACAACGTGCCGTGATAAAGTACTTCGTAAGAAAAGGAGAAAACGTATTAAATTAGTTTATCAAGAAATCTGTGAATCTCCGAGGTCGTAGATTTGCCGATGACAATTAAATGAAAGCGGCTGTAGGAGAATATTTTGAGGGCAATGAAAGAAAATATTTTTTGGGCAGATATGAAAAATGTATTTTACACGAAGGAGACTATGGTGAAAAATTAAAATTAAATACATTTACTCATTCAGTTAATGTCTTAGATCGTGGACTTATCTACCGCTCTCCGTAGGTTATTATGCAGCTGACAATCTAAAGAATCACCAACCAGGAGGCTATTTGAAACGTTATTTTTTAAGGTTTTCAAGCGGATAGCAATCCCAAAGTTAAGTGTGAAAGGTGTACATTTTGGAACCTCCACCTTCACAACAACAAGCCCTAGCACTTGAAGAAGTTTTGAGGTAGATTACGTCGGGAGCACAGAGCACCATCTCTTGTAGAATAGTGGTAAACCTTATTATACCTATACCCTATTCGAAGTTGCAAGAACTGAATGAAGTATCTAGGTATATTAAAATATATCTGGTAATAGAAACAACTACAGCCTGCTTATCTCATATAATATTCAGCGTGAATCTCGTCACTGTTTATATAATAACCATAGTGCAAGCAAACACAGAACAAGTACAATCTCAATATTAAACGTTTATAATGTATTCATATTTTGAATGCAATCCATTAGCATGATTATATTAAAAAGGCTTCCAGCTTCCTGTGCATCTTAGCGTCTCTTAACATCTCCTTAAGACCCACTTTACGTAGCCAACAATTCTTACAAGCTTAAATCTGATCTACAACAAACTGACTGTAGCTACCAGACACAAAATGTTGAAGGACTTCATTCCAGCCATTGCCGTCGTGTTCACCGTCAGTCCGCTTATCCTAAAACACTATGGCAAATAGTTTTCCATAATAATATAATAGCTACCTGGTAGCATCAGGAGTATCAGGCGTAGTGCTACTCCATACGCCCAAATGATACTATCACATTCGGTAGGACGGTGCAAATGTATCCCTCAATATGGTTTTGGGGGTGTCGTACACTACTTCGCAATTATGTAACACGGGATGCCATCTTCTACATCGTCGGGGAAATTTTCACATTTTCCGAAACGCAAATATCCGCCAATTACTTAAGTGCACTACTTAATTGGCGAACATTACACCACGGTGTCGGTTAATTGGAGAGAAGATTCGCTATGCGGTGAAAATGCACTTAAACCGACCTATCGCAATAGATAGGTACTGTACGGTGTTCCTCTTAAACGGGAAAATGTAGAAAGGTGTTTTTGAAGAAGGCTGGGGTTGATGAGGGTGCACACGGGGGAAAACTATTTTCCCAGAGTGAAGATACCATTCAGAAGAATTCCGCGCGCTATATACTCGTACTTGAAATTGTTAGTGATATACGAGTTTATTTTCAAATATAATCCTTTTTGGTATGCTCCTCCGGAACGGAGTCTATTTTTTGTTCACTGTTGCTGTACGTTGGTGAATTTAATTTTTGAAATTAACGCAAAAGGTAATTTCATTTCAAATAAAATGCTTTCGTTCCGACACTCTTAATTTATACTTGTTTTTTCGTTCGTTATGAAAATACGGTAGCCGGGTTTTCGAGTAGCGCTGCATTTCGACCCAAGTGAATTGAAAAATCGGAGCTCAAATGCCGGACTTTTTAAGCTTTCAATTGAAATAAATTATAAATAAAATCTGCTAGAGGAGTTTATTTATTTAAAATTTTGTTTGGGAATGTATAAACTTTGTTTTCTGCTATAAAATTGTTAGGTCCAGTGGTCGGAAATGCATTTATGAAAGTTTTACCGTCTAGTGTAGGTACCTATTTTAATTTACTTATTAACAATGTTTTTTATTGTACATTGAAAAATGTTACCAGTCGGAAAAATTTCAATTTTGATAGAAGTTCTGTGGGGAACTGTGTGGAAATGCAGCTGATTGAAGTTCATTCAGGAAAGAAGGAAGGATGTACTGTGTAGAAAGAGTTCTTGATATTGAGCATGTATTTAGCTTTGACCAGCTGTTGCCTGCGCGCTGCAAGCATAGTGAGTCGATAGACTGTTTTATGGATCTGACAGGAACGGCCACGTGCTGTTCTCCGACTAGAGAGCTAGTGATATATCATACTTATTTTCTGGAACTCAAATTATTTCAACATTCCATCTTAAGTGTATTTTAAGAATTTGATGAATATGTACCCAGGCTCCTCAGCGAAGCTGTATAATATTTAGAAAAGCAAAAATTAACTATAGAAGGTAGTCTGGGTGGCTAGAGCACTTGCCTTCGGTGCACCTGGTACCAGGTTCGAATCTGCTTGGCGGCAAGTAATTTTCGAAAATGGGACTGGGTGCCGGACTACCAATTCACTCAGCTGTAATTAAGTACCTGAGTGAAAAGCAGAGTAATAATCACGGACGAGCGTCTAGCTGACCACTTCACCTGCTAGTGTTCCGTTGCTTTCGCAGTGAAGTAACTCTAGCATTACTTCAAGGCCTAGGCTCGATTTGGGCTGTTGCGCCATTGATTATTTATTTATTTTTATTATTAACTATAGAATATTGAACGTACCTGGATTAATATTAGCTGTAGATAGTTCCGTTAAAAATGCAACAATTATCAATAGCCCGATATAATTAATCCGATTCAGCTGACTTTTCGTTGTACGAATTGAAGCGTCGGCAATTGTTACAGCATTTGTTGTTAATTTCGTAGACTTTGTTGTTTTTGTGGCGAACGATCGCGACCGGCTTAATGCCTGACACCACCGGAAAGACCCAGGGTCCGCGCGCACGCCCATGCCTCTGGTCCCATAGTCACTGCCGCTAACGGATCGTCGTCATTGCAGCGGCGTCACCTAAAAAATAAACAGAAAATAAAATCGTTAGAATTGGTTGTATACCATTTTTCTTATCTACCCCTTATCCTCTCTTAAAACACATAAATTTATTTCTTAGAAAATAAAAAATCTTCAGGATAAAGTTTTTTATCAAAAATCCATAGCCTATCAAGAGAGAAAAAAAATTAGTTTATATCTAAGAATAAGAAGTTTATTGTCCGGAAGAGAATGATTAAATTTGTCGCTGAGTTATTGACGAGACACGGGGCCCGGAAAAGCGACTTAAGGCCGCTATTTATTACAGCCCAGAAATTGATCGTTCAAATGGGACATTTTTATTACCTTCATAAATTAACACGAGTCAATATTTTTACGACAACGACCCCTCGAATCTGGGGTGGCCCTTTTCACACCACAGCAGGACCACTTTTCGGATAACTTTACGAGTGTGTACGAGGTACCTTTTTGCTTCGCTTTTCCTTTTTCTTACTTGGAAAATTTAAGTCATTGTTTCGCGACCAGTAGTTAAACTGGCTGACTATATTAAGGTCGAGGTGGGCTTTTCCTTCCCGTAAAGGCTTTTTGTTCGATTTTATCGCGTGACTGTATGTCATAATTCATTTTGAAGTTGTATCCACCCTAAAAGTTCTTTTAATATTTATTTAAGTTTTGGAGGGCTCCTACTGCACACAGTTGATTGAAATCGATTTTCTATTGACTTTTTAGCCTGTTTCTTGCAAGGTGGTGGAGTGAGTTTAAAATGTGCCAGCTATTTTAGCATTAAAAGTGAATTAGTTACTTTTCAAGTTAAGATACATGGTATGGGATTTTTAGTACCAGTTAGAGAACCAATTTTATCGCCATGATATATTACAATTCGTTCGTTATTAATCATTATGACGTCTAAGACAGTCATGCATGTATCCTGAATAAGAACAGCGTTAATTCATTATGCAGATATTTTTTTTTATGAAGGGTACATGAAATACTCGTAATTAATCGTCAAGTAGAGAGCCTATTTTGAAGCCTTAAAATGGAAATTCGGAAAACGAAAATATATTTTAAGTTAGTAAGAACTCGACATAAACTTTGTGAAATAGAAAATTCCAAGATCTGAGCAATTTATTCTTTAAAATTGATAACCTCTCCATTTTATCGATCGGCTATTGAAATTTACGAAAAAAGAGGAAGTTAAATAAAAAGAAAAGGGGGAAAAAGGAAAAGAAAAATAATGGAAAAGTAGAAGAAAAAGAGAATTAAAATTAAAATTAAGAGGTAGAGAAAAGAAAAATTAATTAAGAAATTAAGTATGAAAAAAGAAAAGAAAAAGAAAACGAAAAAGAAATATAAAAGGAAGAACAAAAAAGAATAAGGAAAAGGAAGAAAGAAAGTAGAGAAGAAAATAAAAATGTTAAAAATATGTTAAAAAGGAAAAAAAAGGAACGAAATAGAAATAGAATAATAAAGAAAGAGAAAAAGATAAGGAGAATAAAAAAAAAACGAAATATATTATGAAAAAGGAATGGAACATGCAAAGAAAAAAGGACGAGAATAAAGATAAATTAAAAAAATGGAAAAATAGAAAGTTATAGTATTTTTCTTTTTCAAAATAATGTTTTGAAAACTGGTTTGTCTATGTTTCTAGTATTCAAAATTTTCATCTCAAAAGTTGTGTCTTACGTTCTGAAGTGTTTAGCGTTAAGGGGGTTGCCTGATTTAGATAGAAAAAAACATTTGTCTTTTTAATCATTGGCTTAACTATTCGAGAATATGATCCCAAAGTTTAGAAGCCAACACGAAGTATTTAAGAAGTTACAGATGATTGAACTCGTAAGTATCGAGCAGGTTTGTAAACACTTGGCTAGAGCGGGCCGGGCGAACCGAACGATAGAAAAAAACTCTTTTCCCTATCGACCCAAATCAAAGTTTAGTATCTACAGTATTAAAAACTATTCTAAATGTACAACAAACATTTACAGAATTCGTGTAACGTTTATACCCTCTTAGAGGTTGAAAAGGAAAAAAAGATTGAAAATGAATTTTAGGTGATTATTAAACAAGTCCGTGGAAGTGAAAACATATTCAATATCTGACCAGACCAGAGGGATACGGCTGAATTCGTGAAAATGTATATAACCCCTGTACACACCCGTGGGTGTCGAATTTCAAAAAATCCTGAAAACACTTTCTAGCTATTTATATGACAAATCCGTAGAAAAAATAATAATTTCAACATTTGGAAAGAACTAATAGATATGACGAAAATCGTGAAAATATATGCATTCCATTTTCACTAAACAAATTGTTTTGTCCTCCTTCCAAACGCCAATGAATATTTGAATTGTTTTTATTAATATATTATAACTTTTCTCGTTCATTTGCATATAAATACATACCGAGTTTCTATTTTCTAGCTCAAGCCATTCTATAGTTAGGAAAACAAATCCACCCACTCTCGTACCATTCTACCCCTATACAAATTTTTATTTTGCCAACATGCTATCTACTACTATAGCTCTATATGAATACCAAGTTTCAGTATATCCTTCAGTTATATCGTTATAGGTTCTCACGATACAAACATCGGAACTTTTTCCTTTTTACCCTCCTCCACTATCATCCAACATAGCCACATCCCTAAAATTTTCCTGCTAGGGGTCTATTAGGCCTACTTACTGTTTTCAAGCGTTTCGGGCGACTTAATATTCCCCCACTCCCACACCACTTTACACATATCATCATTTTTTTGGAAATTGGTTCCACTATCGATGCTTTATATAAATTCCAAGTTTCAGTCTCCTAGCCTAAAGGGGTTACTGAGATCTAGAAATCAAAATTTTCCGTCAAAAACGCTTCCTCCAAAAACAAGTAAGTTCCGGAAAATCTGGTAGTCTAGATTCCCAAGATGCACGATCTCCCAGAACTAACATATATGGTTCAATCACTAGATTTTATAACAGACTTGTAAGTCCTGCATACCACGTAGTGCCACAGAGTCATCGACATGCCATGAAAGCCAATTTCCCTAAGGTGAAAATTCATCTTGACGAAAGGAACTACCAGGTATTTGATATCAGTGGAGAATTCAATTTCAGTACTTCTCTCAATCGGGGCCCTTAAATTTACCTTTTGTTTTCTAGTAAACGGCACTATAATCGTTTTTCTTGGATTTATACTTAATCCTTGTTGCGTGGATCAGGAGTATACTATCTCTAGGGAATCTCGCATGCCGTGCAGGCTGACACCGTCATGCTTACCTGTCACAGTGATCACCAGTTTATCGCCATATTTATTCTCGATTCTCAAAACAGTAGATAGGTCCTTAAGGAGATCATATTCAATAATCCACAATAATGAATCAGTGGGGAGAGTACGTCTCCCTAAGTAAATACGATTCAATGGTTTTGTAGGAGGTTTTATTAAAAGCACCATTCTTCAACGTCAAGGAAAGATATTCATATTTCCTTAGACGTCACAGTCTTCTAGTACTAAATTGTGAGGAGCGCTGACGTTCGATTTATCCGTTTGATAAGCGAATTGGTATTTTTTAAGCTGACTGAAAGCAGTTTAAAAAAAATGCTTGAATTACACGGTTACCAATTCCGCTTCAAGCGTAAAGGATTTGCTGTGGGATGTCCAGGTATTATCATTAATTTATCATTAGTGGACAAACCTAATAGAACTGACCATATTGTCGACTCTATCAGCTATCGATTAATTATTCTCATCATATTATTCCGCGCATTATACAAGAAAATATGTACAAAATCAAAGAAAAACTTTTCTGAAATTCCTGTTTTATTGAAACGAAATTTTCTCCATTTCATTACCATCTGAGCAGAGCATAAGTGACTGAAGTATAAGATGTATACACCATTTCCTTATAGAGATTAGCTATCGTCATTCATGTCGACTATGTCTATGTCATGTCAGTGCCTTGTAATTAATCAAATATCCCGAAAGAAAAACACTGCTACGTAATGAAATTTTCATCATGGAACAAGTGCTTCGAAAATCTTTTACCATCTCGTTACGAAAAAGAAATTCCGAACGTTCTATACGGAAAAGAAAACCCTGTATCTTTTTTCCCGTTAAAATACCTACAACAGAATTGCATGGATTTTCACAACAATGTCTCTCTATGATAAAACTGAAAAACTAAGGGGAAAAAAAAAGGATAGAGACTTGCAGGATAGATGGATAGATATCATCGTATCCATTCAGTGATAATTTCATGGAAAAACTGCTGCAAGATTGCCTGTAAGCACTTGATGAAATTACATTCCGCGGATATCTTTGTAAGTTATAAGATAAAAGAGCTGCCGTATTCTGCTGGTTCGTTGCCGAGCACAGATGTCTTTCTCATTTTTCTTCGGGATAATTTAACTGTATTCTTTCGTCTATATATCGAAAAAGTAGAAATTTATAAAAGTGACAGAGTCTTACAGCGGTGCAAGGCACTTTACAATGGCAACGTAAAGCGAATGAAGAAAGCAGTGAAGAATTTACTAAAGACAATTCAATTTTCTTGTGCTATTTCATGCAAACTGAGTAACTTTCATTTTTCCTTCTCGACATTCTTATTGAAGTGATAGTCTAACATTTACTGACAAGTTTCGCATATTTCTCGATTTTGATTAAATGAATTTGAAATGGTTAGTAAGAAGCCAGGCGTTTTAATAATTCGGGCTTAATAAATTCAATAAAATTGAAAGAACTGTTTTAATAGTGGCAAATGTTTTCAAAAATTTAAAAAAAAATTGTTTTTTAAACTAAACATAATTTGCTGGCAGTCCTGACACAGAAGTGGTTTTTATACAAACTATTGATGACTAGAAAATTCTGAAAATAATTCGTCATGATAATTGTATAATTGTGTATATCCAAATTTCAACTTTCTAATATAAGTCGTTGACGAGATAGGTACAAATATATAGTCAGGTGGTTACACTCACATCCCAAGATCTCGATATCAACGTCAAGATTCGAGCTACTCCTATTGCACTAGTTCAGAATTTATTGTAGAGGAATTGTAATTTTCTTATTAAATAATATAAGTTTAAGTTTAAGCTTGGCGGTTTTTATTAATATTTCAAAAGAGGACAATAAATATAATTAGTACAATAATTGAAACTATTTCCACGACTTACATATAAAAAGTTAACAATATCTAAATATCCCTAAACACCTTCCTGTGTTCACTAAAACCTAGGAAAAAGTTTTTTAATCCGTGCTAATAGAAACTTGTCCTTAAGACTGAAGTCACCAGTGAACAGATATTTTCTGTAGAAAAAATGGCCAAGGCAAAGAAACGGAAAAACCTTACCTATGTACGTCGAAAGAAAAAAACTTACACAACACCAGGAAATAGTTTCAAGCTTTCTTACTTAAATTTAACCAATCGTACGTCGTAAGAACTTTCTAAATAAAAAAAAACTGTCGACTTTATCGATAATGATATCCCCTTTTAACTTCGAGGATAGGATTTTATGATGGAAAAGTCACAGATTTTGGTTTATAACATAACAATTCAAGATTCAGGAAGAAAAGACTGAAAGGCAGCAATGAACAAATTTAATTAGAAGAGGAAATCGAAAGTGATACATTTCCCAAATTAACTGCAGCTCCATTAAAATTATATGCTTAATGCTTTATGAACAAAAAGTATAATTTATTTGACCTAAAGCAGCATTTTTTAAATTTATTAAACTACCTTCTTTCATAGTTCATCATTCTTATTTTCCCCACATGATTCAGCAAGTGTGCACGTCGCACAACTGCTCCATGACTATCTTTCTCCATGGAATGCACAGAATAATCTGACCTTTTCTAGGAAACAATGAAACTGAAAACTGCTGTAACATTGGGAATTTTTTTCGCTGAAAAAGTGCTAGAAAATCCAAATGAAGAGAGATAGAGATAGAAATTTAACATACGGTTTAGACATTGACGTCAAAGATACAATCCCAATAATTAAAACTTGCAAAAGTGTCAAAAGTAGCAACAGCTCATTCGTCTAGTGTTTCGCAATATTCCAGCAGTCCAATTAAAAAAAATACAGTACGGACTCTATTTTCCAGTAGCTACAGAATGGTTTACCAATGTTCTGTATAATTTATGGAAGGTCTGATTTTATGCTATGAAACGCGCAAAGACCAATATTTTTCAGTAAAATTTAGCTGACAATTTCGTTTAATATATGCAGCTATTGCGAAAAGGGGATTTTTTTATCTGCAGTTTATTTTTCGTAGTATTGGTGACCTTACCGAACTTTATTTTCTTGCACTTTTTTTTAGAAATTTTCATGCACTCTGAAAAACGGTCAATAGCATAAATACATATGTGTCGTAGAAGTGCTATTTAAAACACTTCCATATGAATTAATAATTAATAAATATTAAAAAATAATTCTTGCAGCAGCATTTTATGGTGACACCAGTATAAAACGTATTATTTACATGTAGAAATTTGTAGAGGGAAGGAAGTAGTCTGAAATGATTTGTTTGTGACTTTATAAAATAAAGACTGTAACTTAATAAAAATGGCCTTAGTTCAAGAGTCTACCAATTATTAAATTATGTCAAGGTACTAAGACTTTCGCCAGAATAGAAATCAACGTTTCAAATTTAAAACATGCCGCGAATAATTAAATTTCAGTGAATTATAAAATGAATTAAAATATTTTCGAAAAACAATCCATATTTGTAAAGTAGGAAGGTAGGAAATTCGAATAAAATATCCCTGTATTTTAATTTTAATTATATTTGAACTGTTGAAATTGAAATTTCAATATTAAAAGCACGTACAAGACTCGGCGCTATTAAAAAGCTCCAAAAGATTTCTGGCGAAAATTTGATCCGATAATCCATAACGATACATATTACTGACGGAAATTGTAAAATTTTTAGAAGGAAATTCCAGTACATTTTAATATTGAATCAATCAACTGATTAGCTGTACGATAGGTTAAAAATAAAATAAAATCAAAATTCAAATTAAAATGACTGCTTATTTTTTAATATTTTTAATAATTTGTTAAAAAAAAACATGTTTTCGTTTATGCTAAAACCATGCACGAGTAAGTGGACCCAAGCGTTAAAGAAAAAATAATAATAGTGATAAATAGTTTCGTCTTTTTTTAAATAACCACTTGTATTAGTATTAGTATACAACTATTAAGTACTGAGTTTTCCAAAATAGTGTTTTCAATTACATCATAAAATTTCAAATGGTCTAACCATTCCAAAAGCCTTTTTGGTTATGGTTAGTTGCATAGTAACCTACATACATACTACTAAAAAAAAATAGTGCTGCATCCAGATTGGTTATTAATGTTTTCCCAATTTTGCTAAAACGTAGTAGGGTTGGATAGTCATAGGCGTAGTGCCCTAAGAGTTGAAAATCAAAAAATATTTAAACCGATTTTTAGTGAATTTTATACATACATAAACACACAACAGCTATATCGGAATTCGTAAAATTCTAAACCACCACTATGCACTTAGGGATTACAAATCGAAAATTCCGAAAAACGGATTCGAAACGGATGATTAGGCGATTATATAGAAAATTCGTTGAAGTAAAAATAATTTGAACCCGAGAGATATGTTGAAATTCGTGAAAACGTACGGAATAACTTTACGTAACTTTTTTTTAACTTTCTTATGGAATAGGAATGTGAGGTGTGCTAAGAGTAGTATAGACATTACATTGTGGAAAAAGTTGAAGTTATTGAAATTTAACTAATTCATTCCATCAAACCTAAACTAATAAGGCCTCGTTTTACTTTGATTTGATCTATTCCATTTTTACTGCAAGAAATAATGAAGGTTTACCCAGTTACTAACTTCACCTTTTTTAATTTAATTTGTTGTTGAGGTAGGAATACACTGTGGGTACTGCCACATACTTCTTTACTTCCCGCAAATATTTTTAAAAAACTAGATCAGCTATGCTAGATATAATAACTATGTTTCAACTTCTTCAAAACAAACTCCTATGTAAATTTACTCCAAGAATTCCAGCACTTCTGCCTATAGTAGATATCCTGTCGTTCTATAGATTACTTTTCAATTTAACTTTAATTGTTCAAGGAAGTTAGAAAATGGAACTGTTTGACTGGATCTATCTGAAGTTAACACAGAAATGTCGGTATGAGTTGTGATAGTACAAAACAGAACCTGTGGTTTCTCTATGCTACCATCTGGGTTAGGTGATGCATATTTCACCCACCAACATTATTAGTCGCAATGAAATATTTTGCATGATGCAGTTTTGTTCTTATTAAGCTTAACCCCAAACCACTGATGTTGTCTCAAGTTATTACTAAAGACTGCTACGATTGAGTTGTGTACATACATACATATACACTTGGTGGTGATGTGAAAATTTAATAAACGCCACAGTTAAAGAATAAAATGAAACGTCTGACAACGTCCGGACTAACACAAACCGCTGTTTTCAAAATCAGCACACTGAAACTTCCTGTTTTGATGAGAACGTCAATCCTGTGGGACTGCATTGTACCAGTTTGTCCATAGACGAGGCATCATTCCTATAGTATAGTATACAGACTATCTGTTTGACTTCATATTTATTTTCTGTACAGGTACAAGTGTTGTTGGCGGATAGAACCCCGTAGACTCACTCAATTTCCAGGTGAAACCTGCAGTTCAAAAAGCAATCGAAACTGATTAAAACTTCAGAAGCAAGAGTTTGGATTTCAAACTGACCATTAGAAAACTGCAGGTAACGAGTCGCATTTTATATTATGCACGTTTCGGTTGAGCTCATCGGAAGGATAATGAATGGTATTTTTCTTCAAATATAATAATTTCTAGTTATACAATTTCAATGGCAAAACCTTATTGGTGCATCACACTAAAGCTATCATCATGTGTGCGAATGGAAGCTGGAAGGTAATGAAACAGGCCTGAAACATCACGAGTTATTCTATGGTAGGTATACGATAATAAAACTATTGAAACCAGCATACCAGTAAATTCAGGATAATAAGTTTCTTATCCTGGTTATTGTGTTGAGAAATACGAGTAGATTTTTATCTTACGATACGTATACTTCGATTTATTCTATATTTGTGTTCTGTTCAAAGAGTATATTTACAGTATACTCTATTATTATACTCGTTGAACTTTCAACTGCTTAATGAAATGCTTGCACGGAAAATTACCATATTACATAATTCCGTTAATGCACCTGCACTTATAATCCTACTATAGTCAAATTAGAGTTCAATGGTGAAGAATTAAAATAGAAAAATTTATATGATGTCACGCAAACTTGGGTGTTTAGACTGCATGGAAAGGTGTTTAAAAATCGATTTTTTTTTTTTTAATGGGACAATGTTGAGCTTCAAATGTGTGCCTTTTTATAACTGAACATTTTTTTCTTGAGTAGCTTGGCGGAGAAGCTGTCTATAATCCAAGAATTAATAAAATGTCACTCGACTAGTGTCTATGCGAACCAAGAGTATAACAAGGTGAACAACTTTTACTAGAAAAGTCAGAATACTCTATTTTTTAAAATTATTCAACTCTCCTTAGACCTGTAACTGCAGTTGAATAAAAAACACAATTTGAACAAAAAAAACCTAAAGATTTAATTTAAAAATAGAGCAAGTGATTGCATGGAGTTCTTAACCTTAACACGTCAAACCTTAATACGGCAAAGATATGACGTTCCATGTTTTTGATCAAAGAGAAGGGAAAAATGCCTAAGCTCAATATCCTGTACCTACTAGTTAGGGATTCGATTCTCATTCCCGGCACATGTTTTACCGATTTTCCCATCTGTTTGAAAGTATATTTCCTGGAAAATATCCAAAATATCCAAAAATTCAGTATTTTTTTTTAATGTTAATCACGTTTTGAAGCGACGCAGTAGATGAACGCACTAGTCTACAAACAATGAGATCGCTGGATCGAATTGCTTCTGGCCATGAGGTTTTTAGTACTAGATCCCTGTTACTATCCAACGCTCCTGAAACGATCATGTAGGACTCAAAACTTTTTAAAAAAGTTCAAAAATGCTACAATGACAATTGACAAATATTTTATGAAAATTAATCACTAATGCGTTTTCAATGATACAAACTCGTCCAACAAAGGAATGTAGAAGTAAAAACTTATTCAACATCAAACAACACCTAAAACATATGACAAAATTCGTGAAAACTTAGGTACCTACTCTTCATACAGTGAATATCGAAAAATTTTGAAACTGTTTATTAAGCGATAAGAAAATAACAACAGACTCAAGAGGTATAATGGACAAGCCTGAGCCAATTGTTATTTTCTTATCGCTTAAATTATTATCTACAATTGAAAATTTTTATTTAACTTGGAAAAGTGTAATCTTAAAGTTACTTGTAGGTACAACAATATTAGAGTATATTAGAAAGTAAGATCAAATTGTTGTTCTTAGATTTAGAAAAGTATCTTTACTATAACAAAATATTTCTTAAATTGTAACTGAAAGGTTTATAAATTAATTAATATTTTTTTTTTCAATTAATAATTGAAATTAAAATAAAATAAATATAGGTATATTAAGGAAGAGGTTCATCCTTCGTGACAATTTTTTCTGTGCGTAGTTCTCGTCTAACTAAATGCCACTGATATCAATACAAAATATCAGATCAAGGAAAACTCTTGAAAAAAATCTCAAATTTACAACAATCAAAGTTTATTCTTTGAAAAATCACAGTCTTTTGAAATCTTGACAATACAAGAAAACTAGTGCAATAAAAGCTACGTGGTAGTAGTTTTTTTCTTTACTTTCATGTCCTTGTTCATAATAAGCAAAAGTTTTCCATGAAACAGCGCTGATTACAATAAAATCTCTCTCGACTCCTTCCAAACAAATGAAGGAAAATGAAATTATCCACCCCGACCAAAAACTTCTGTGACAAATAAAAATGGAATGGAAAACTTTTCGGTCTCATCAAGGGGCAAAAAAGTTGATGCTACTTATAGAAATTTGCATTTGCGTACATAAATGTAGATTTGTTGGAAAATAAATGTACAGTTACTAAATTTCTAGACAATCAGCCCAAAATAGGAGTATACACACAGACATTGTAGCAGCAGTACAATCAACTATTTTCCTCCCGAAGTTTTAACAACTTAAAAAAACAAAAAGGATCTGATTTATAGTAGAGGAATTTCGTCTAATTAAAGTTTGCTAATGTTTCCATGAAGGAATAGCAAAAGAACAAAAATCAAAGTAAAATTCAAGAAACATTTCATAGAATTTAATTGAGCCAGAGTATTTTCAAAATTCAAAGATCGAGTGGAGTTCAATCAATTAAGTATTTTTAAATTAAAGGGTTATTATTCATTTAGGATCAAAAACATTTCAGATAGTCCTTTTACACCGCATAGGGGTCGAATATCGCTAATTCCTCAAATTTATTTCTATAATTATTATACATTAAGCCATTGAAAGAGAGATGGGTCGTTTAGGAGTGAACTGTTCCAAAAGAACATTTCATTGAAGTGAGTGAGTGAAGTAACTCACTCCTCTTGGTGAACTGCAGATTTATTGGATACGTGATAAAAAAAACGTGCTGGCGAAACGAAGAAATGGTCAGCCCCGGAACTACTCCATGAAACTGTTCCCTAATGTTCTAGATCAAGGCGAGAGAATGAACAGTTCCGGAACTACTTCACGGAACTCTTTTGCCCTTTTTTTGGGGAGGTCCTCAGTACATGTACTGACGGAACGAGGAAATGGACAGTTCCGGAACAAGTTCAGTGACACCATTTTTTCAAGTGTTTGACTCGGAGTGAAGTACTTCACAGAAAGGAACTGCTTCGCCCATCTCTATGTTGAAGTAAAACGAATTAAATTTCATTAAACCTAAAATATCTGACGAAATTCGTGAAAACTTTATTTGTATTTAGTTCTACACCCACGGGGAGTTTAGTTTTGAAAAATTATTACGCCGCTTGGTGGTTGGATTTGGAATTGGTTCTTTGTGCTCATATAAAAAGCCGGAAGAATTAAAATAAATTTTATAACTCGACATGCCTAAGAGATATAACGAAATTCGTGAAAATTTGGAAGAAAACCAGAAAAAAACGAACATGGATATTTTTTTCTTTACGTTTGTTGTTTTCCTTTCCCAAAATTTTATTTCCTCTTTCTCCGTGAAAAAATAGTTATCTTGAGACTTTGAGTTTTTAAATCCGACCGAAGAGATATTAGGGCTTAATTTGATCAATCGCGGCGTAGAAAAAGAAACCAAAAATATGTTGCACAAGATAATTTCTCTAGCTTTATTTAAGGAGTTATTATTAATTTGATCGCCAAGTTCATGCAAGGAGATTAGAGCTAAGAACCTTATTCGCAGTAAGTTCGATAAGTCGGTGAACAAAGTTTTTGAATAATTAAAGTTTGTATTTTGAAGCGAAAATGCAGCCCGGAGAGACGTGACATAAGGAATAATTTCTCATATTAAAGTTTAAGTTGTGGTATGAATTTATAATTTTTTTAATGTAGTCAACGTTCTATACCGTAGAATATAATATTGTCTACGTGTATAAAATTATGAGTCATTATCAATTAGTAAATTTTTAGATGTTTAGACGGTTTGGCCAGCCTCATTTAAGTAGAGAAATAAACCACTTCTTCTCTACGTGTCAAAAATAATTGTTGACATTTTCAAGTGGATAATAATGTAAATAATACAATACAATACAATGACAATTGTGCAGTAATACCATGGCTACCCTGCATGTATATAAATCATAATATCGTCAATATCACCGGTATATCACCCAATAATGTGCACATAGTACGTCAATGTACTTGTCTCACATATTATGATTTTAATACAGTAGTTTGTATAGAAGCAGTGTATCCAAGATGTATTAAGTAACTCACTATTTGATGTCCAATCTAAAACAAGAGAAATTTAGTATCGATATGATTAATTTGTTTTAAAAATCGCGTTCTATATCTAAGAACTATTTGATTTGGAATTCTTTTCTTGGGCAATGATGAAGAGCCAACAACTAAGGCCAGAAATTAAAAATTTCAAAAGTTTTGTGAAAAAAATTTAAAGTTCTTAAACTTCATTTGCCGGAAAACTTATCAGTAAAAATTTTTTTCCTGGAAGAAAAGTTTTTAAATCAGCTACTTTAAAAGTGCTGAACTATAACATAACTCCACTATGCTATTAAAAACCGAGAGTAATAAGAACTTTACAAAAATTTCTGCCGACTTTTCTCCCAACAACCTCCCGACGTCAATTCTAATTACGTAGTCCTTCCCGCAAGGATTATACTGTAAAGTTTAGGTGACTATGCACAGGATGCCCCCCATATACTGGAGCGAGGGAAGAAATGAAAAGTTTGGTCTTAAAACTTATAACGCCCCTATCAGCTGATTTTCAGACAGTCTGATGCTTTTTCTCTGTATAAAACTTATTGCATATTGTTATTAATAATTTTTTTTTTTATTGCCGCTATTCAAGTAAGTCGTCGTCATCGCTTTACTTTTTCCTATTATCCTTTTGCCTAAGCGTAAGCCAAAGTTTTACGATTTTCGCCTGAATTGCATAACGATAGTAGAGGTACCTACTGTACGGAAAAGTGCAATTAGTTGGAGAAGAGATGGAACTTTTCTTTTTTTTTTTTATTTGCCACCCTGCCTTTTCTGTAGTAAAAGTTTTTTTCCGGCCTGGGGTAAAAAGGGTTGCTGGTTGTTGGGGCTGTTTTTTTTTTCTCCATTCCTGTGTGCCACGACTAACTGAAGGATTTTCTTGGTTTTCGTTAATTTTGTTAATGGCCTAAGATATTATAAAAGTTTTTTTTTCATTGTACAGTACTTGCCGGAACGCGAGAGAAAAAAGTTTTCCATTACCGACTTGGGATCGTAGTATTGTCGGATAGTTGGGCCAGTGAGACTGTGCAATTCAGCGATTATCTTTTGCTTTAATGCGAAAAGCCAGAAGTTAATGTCGATTGGATAAGGACGATAAGGACACTCGGTATTGATATATTGACGAAGTTTACTGAAAAATATTGCAAAACTTAACGAAATTGTAGTTAAGTCAAACGATTTTCTTTTAAGATGATAATGAGGTCGGGGCGGATTGAATGATTGCGATATGTTGGCAAGACTATTCTTGGCTAAAGCTTGATTCAACCAAATAAAGGTTATATTCTTTTTATATCATATAAGACCCGTAATGAACAACTCAACTTCTAACATCAGATGGGACCAACACTAAGTTCTCGCATGACGAAAAAGTTGATCAAAGCTTGTGTCCTGCCGATCATAGGAAGTATCTTGAAATTACGAGTATTAATTTAACGCCAATTAGGAACACGAGTTGTCAAGATTTCCATGAGGCCCCGTATATTACGAATTTGGAACCTATTAAACTCAGTCCTTAAGTAACTGATATACTCTTAGTCAAGCACGCAGCGAATGACTAGCAGAGAAGCTTTACACGATCTTACAAAAGATACAGAGCAAAGATATGAATGTTCGGTTATTGTTTGCCTTTAGATTAGCTAAGTTGAATATGACAGAGTTTTCGGAAATATCAAAAAACAAATGATTAGAGATGACGGACTTTTAATTACATACTGCATTTTCAAAAGAAAAAAAAAATACCCGAAACTCAAGCTGGGAGGGGCTGACCTCTAGGGCATTCTGGTCAAGGATGCACAGACAGATGTCTAGAGAAATACTAGCATGGAATAGGGGAAGTTTGCGGTTACTCGTCGGAATACTGATGGAGCTTGCAACGGAGACATCCGATGGGTAGAGGATTGCTGACTCTGACAGTATTGCAAGTATTGCTGAGGTGGACATTACCCACTTTTTGTGGGAATGTCACACAGTTTGCAAGGAGCCGATTGAGGTGGGTGAGCTGACTTTTCATTGAAGATTTGGGAGATCTGAGGTTGATAGGACATGACAGGTCAAGTATATTCAGGATCTGGGTTATTATGGGGATGATTAGTGAGCTACGAAATTCCGAAGATTTTGCTATTGGCCCTCTTTTGATGCCTAGTGGTCGCAGTGGCTCAGTATTGCGCCTCTTCTTAAAACTAAAAAAAAATCAATCCATAAGGAGTTGTTGGTTGGGGGAGGAGGATTTCCGCTCCAAGCAGCTTCCATCACACCTTGATTTTAATGGCTTCCCTCACTTTGTAATGAAAAATAAAAGTTGCGTCCATATTGCTTACAGAATTTAAATTTTATGATATTTGGGCGAGGGTGTAGAGGGTGAAGGTGGGGGAGGGTGAAAAAGAAAAAGTTTTAATGCGTATAGCTTTAGAACCTATTAATGATATAAAGCTGAAACTTAGTACTTAGATAGAGCTATACTAGTGGCTTGTTGGAAAAATATAATTTTTTTTTTTTTTTTGGCGGTTTGGTACGGGGGTGGGGGTGTTTTTCCTAACTATAGAACGGCTTATGCTAGAAAGTTTAAGCTCGGTGTGTGAATGTGTATCAACTATATAAAAAAACGTTCGGAAGGGGGGACAAAAATAATTTTTAGTGAAAGTAGAATGGAAATATTTTCACGATTTTTGTCATATCTACTAGATCTTCCCAAATACTGAATTTGTTTTTGTTCTACGGTTTCTTCGTATGAATACCTAAAAAGTGTTTTTACGATTGTTTGGAATTCGACCCCTAAGGGGTGTAAAGTGGTTGTATACTTTTTCAAGAATTCTGCCATATCTCTCAAATCTGATCAGATATCGAATACCTTTTCACTTCCACGGGCTTGTTTAATATTAACCTATTTTTAACTTTTTTTCCTTTTCAACCCCTAGCCTAGAACGTATCTTGGAATATGACCCAATTATGTAATTCATATGTCATTCTAACCGCTTCCCGAACTTTTTATAAGGTTTTCAGTCACACGGTAACCTACACCACATCGCTGAAGTTTGAACGCGTTTCAAACTTCAGCAGGAAAAATTATAAAGTTGCGCCCAGACCATTGGCAGATTTTTGATTCAAGTGCTAAAATGAAATCAATTTGAATTCCCTTTTCGTTGCTGTAAGCTACGCGGAAACAAAAACCACTAGACACTAAAAAACCGGATTTCTTTTTTAAAACCTAATTCATCAGAAATAAGCTGAATACAATTCCATTGGCTGAGAAATCACACTCCCGGAAATATCCTCATGAAAACAATAAAAGAAATACGATCCGAAAGCGGTTTCTATAGTCGGCAAAAATTCTAGTAATTATCTTGATTTAAAGCCATTAAAAAGTGTTGCTGACAAAGGCTACATCCTGGTGGAAGGACCTTTGATTTTCTCACAAATGGTGCACAAATACACGCGTACTCCCCCGACAAAGGCACAAAATGATTCCTTGCGTAGGCACGTTTTTACCATTTGACATATTTAAGAATCCTGACAAATTGCTGAATTGTTAAGTACAAAGCCAGACGATGATTAAACTTTTCACTCCTTCGGAACGCTTTGACATCCAACTGATTGCACTAGTAGTCCTCTATTTATATAGTGTACGTATGTATATAAAAAAACCGAATAAATGGATTATGAAATATAAAAGAGAAGTCAACACACCAAAGACCACTCTAATTAAGTTTTCTTTCTTTATTTCTTAGCGACCTTCTTTTGTTTTGATTTTTCTGTGTGGGTCCTTTGCCGGTTGTTTCTCAAAGGCCTGGGAACAAACTCTACCATTTTGTCCCACGGAGAATCACTGTATTCTTCGGAAATGCCATTAAATGAACCTCTAGCCAGAGTCCTTTTGCTGTGTACTCCTGTGTCGTGGCTGCATAATTGCACAGACATCTGAGCTAAGTACCTGACGTTGGTTTCATCTAATTCTTGGGCCTTAGATTTAATTGCGGAAATAATGTGAACCGAACCTCGAAGATAAAAGTATTATTCTCTGTAAAACTTACGGAAACGACAAGGAACAGGGAATTATATGAAACGTTGAAGAAGAAGAAAAAAAACTGGAAATGTCGGCAATTCTACAGGATTATGAGGGATCACGCTAAAACGGAAGTGCTTAAAAGATTTATTGCAATCAGGATCTTTTTGATAAAATTTTTTTTCTGAACCGACAAAATAATGCATAATTATATGAAGGGATGCTGTTTGTGCACCGATTCGAGAGGTAACAATCACAGTAGATTTTCAAGACGTAGCAGTTAAGTTAAGTATGAAATAGTACTTTATTTGAATGTAAGAAATTAATATTGAAGTTGATTTCCTCTAACACTTGAAATTCTAAGTTGACACAGACATTTGCGAGAAAATGGTTTTTATAGCTGGAATGAATGAATTAAATCAGAACTGAAAGTTTGTGACTCCTGATCACAGCAGACCCAATTGTTCCCATCGAAATGGGAACTGCAACTGGGAAGGGTTAATACTTGGAATCAGTCTTCTGCGCAGAAATCAACCTTCAGCATTCTAGAACAACGTCAGCGGAATCTACCATTCTGTTTGTTGAGGATGGTATTGATATTACCTAAACCCAAGAACCATGGATGTGCAAAGATATTAGTTTAGGATTAAAGAACAAAGTCCATGATTATCGCATGGTCGTGGAAACTGGATAGCAAGATACGCTGGATCTTGTGATATGACAAACGCCAAACACCGACATCAACGATTAGGATTAGAAGTTATCATGAAATTGAATATGCAACGTTGATAATAGAGCAATCTAGGTAGGTACTTGATGTGACATTCAGTAAATAATCCAACAATCTTGTGATATGAATCTGGATAATATCCATGGAAAGATCGTTTTCGGAGCATTGCCTTTTAGGAATCCAAAGATGGCAAGTTGAATCAAATTTCGGAATATCCGTATGCGAAACATTTTGGTCCCGATTGAGAGCAGCTTCTTGACAGAAAGTATAACAAATTTTTTTTTTTCAAACATTTCCACTGAGGAAGCTATCCACAAAGTCATAAACATCATAGCAGAATAGGTATTCAGGCTCATCAGATAAAATTCAAGAAGAGTCGTTAACGCAACCAAAGCTTGGCCAAACAAGCCGAAAGTCAATTAAAAAAGACTAAAAGTCACTATTAGATCATTTTCTGGGAAATAATTCAGAGCACTAGAAAGGCTGGCAGGATCAAAAGAGTGATTTGAACCAATCTAATCGTGCCCACTTGTCTGCGAAATTAAGGGATGGGTCGGTAATGACAGAAAAACCTTAACACTTCTCGTGGATATAATGAGGGGAGTCCTGCATAGTGAACAACTCAGGAAACTTGAATAAAGCGTGGCAATTCGTCATAAAGGAAGTTATAAAAAAGGAAATAACAGTATGGACCTTTCAATCCTTCGCGGCTTTCAAATTTCCAGAGATGGGTGGAGTTAAGCTAATAAAGATTCATGAAACACTTGAACCAATAAGTTGATCAGTAACCAGTCCAGTCTTTTCTAATAAAAACGCTAGAGAGGATGCTTGTAGTCCCGAATCATAGAGCTAGTGGAGACGACAAGCCACCGGTTTTGTATGAAGCACTTTGAAGCCAAATACACGGTGAAAAGTGAGACAAAACAGGTTCCTTATATCAAATTGTTGTTGTTTTAGCGTGTGACAGAGTGAGACAAAACAGGAGCCATGTGTCAATTTGTTGTTGTTTTGCATACAAGTGAATGCGACAACGTCCGCCTTCAACTCAATCGCTGCTTGTGATCTCCAGTATATATATCTCTATGTTCCCAATAGATACAATTTAGAAGCCAGCACCGTCTATAAAGAACAACACACGAAACGGTAGAATCCACTTTTCATGATGTAGTGAGGATCATAGAGACTACAGTGCATAACAAACAATACACAATGGGATGGGAACCTTTCTTGAAGGAGCCTTAAAAAACCTTCAAAAGTTTGTCATTCGAGAAGCTCTTCTTAATGAAGAGGACGAATCAGCCATTACTAACAGGATAGACTGTTTACTTCCACAGGAATTATATTATATTATATTATATTATATTTACATTGTTTAACATGTATAAAAAGTTTAGGAAACATCGAATGGAATTTGGAATGCAATTCTCCTTCAAAAAATTCGATCGTTTGTTGAAATATGAATAAATATAAAGTAAGCACTTTAAAATTGGATCTTTCATAATTTCCAAACAAAAAAGTCCCGAAAAAAAGGAAAAAACTGGCCGACCCATAAGACAACCCCCTTAATACTGAGTTGCAGGTGGCTATGCGACTGACAACCTAAGGAATCACCAGGAGGCTACGTTTTTTGATCTTATATACAGAAACCTAATTTTATCTTCCTCGTGTAATTGGTTCGAGAGATAGTGTAATTCAAAGATTTCAACCAACACGCCATACCCCACACTCTTCTGAAAATTGTAAGTCTTATACTAATCTTGAAGTATCCCTAAAGACAAATCCAACCTGCTGAAATCAATGGTTCAGGATATATGGATTTTAGAATGTTTCGAATCCGGCTTTCATGCGATTCAGACTTTTTGTTTTCCTCCCACCTCTACACACCTCTACAACCGTGTTTTTGCAAATGGGTTCACCATCGAAGTTTTACGTAAGCTCCAACTTTCATTCTCCTAGCATAAGCTGTTCCTGAGATCTAGAAATCAAAATTTTTCGTCTTAAACACTCTCCTCTCTTCCCCCACACACCCCTACTTACAAATACCAATCGTAGGTATTCATCCACTGCGCGAAAAAAAATTTTATTTAATTACTCAAGGGGCTTGTGAGCCACGAGCCTTCAAACGATTTAGTGTACGGCGTCTACGGCGGACGAACAGACTTGTTTTGCTTTTTCGGTGTTTAATAGTTCTAAATCGTGAAATTATAAAATTTGAGGGAAGTAAATTTTTAAAAAATAATAGAGTATAATATAGATATATATATTCATATGTACCTATATTTAGGGGTTTTCCCAGATAACCTGCGAGAACGCCTAAGACATTATGATACCAACATTTATTCCAGAGGGCTGACAAATATTAAGTTTTTGGGCAACTTTTTAAAGATATTTTAAAAATGGGACTGACTCAAAGACATGAAGAATACCGAGTAAGTCATTGGTGTATCCCTCACAGAACTATCATTGAGGAATTTGTTCGTTAATTTCTCCGAGCGAAGAAATTTCACTCGATTTGTTCAGAATTTAATTATTAATAAGGCTGTTAATGTACGCCTTGAGAAACGTCCGAATTGTTCTGCCATTGCTATAACAAAACACTTTCTAGCAACTTGCATAGTGAAAGAAGAAATTTCTCTTGCAATAATTAAGGAGCCTCAATGTAATATCACATTAGTTCTTGTTTGTGACCACTTTTTAAGCGTAGTTTGGAAAGGAGTAAGAATATGTTCTTTTAAAAGGTGCCTATTTGCTTGAAATATCAATCAAATTTTCAAAAACTTTTCCAGTTTTCAATGGTCTCCACTTAAACTGTAAGTTTCACTCTCATACGGTTTTGTACTCATTTGGTTTCTGTTTTCGACAAATTTGTTAATTTCAAATTTCCTCCCTAGTTCACCGAATGTCAAAAGTTTGGATATTTGATAAACTTTTGGAATCGAACAAAATCAAAACCAAACATCCCTCATATGTACGATATTCGTCCAACCCCTAAAACCGAACACAAAAGGATCAGTTCGAAATTTAGCATACCTTCGCGTATTGTGCATTTCCAGTTGCCAATCAAGTGGGGATTGAAAACTTAAGGAAATTCGCCTTGTTCTTATATTTCTCTCACTGGACGTCCAATTCGCGATAAATCGAACACAAACTTTGTCTTTCACTTGTACATTCGCCGATTGTTGGGGAAAAACAAAAAAACTTTTACCCTTCGTCGAAAAATCCCGTGAAAAACGATCCCGTTTTTTTCGCTGCAAATTGGCAGTCGCGTAACTTTTTCACTTCGGCAAAACTTTCGCACAGGTTCACTTGAGCGTAAAATAAAATGAGAAGAATAAAATGCTTAAAGGATCACAAGACACCACCGATTACAATACGAAGGAAAACACAATATACGGCAACTGTATTCTAGCTAGAAAAATTTATATACACATACGCACTCACTTAACACTAGTTTTTTCTTTGGTTTATTCGCCAGGACCTTTATCGCAAGGATGAATAAAATTGATGGGTTCTAATTTTAAGTAGAGTAAAACGAAAAAAACGGAAAGAAACAAAACTCAAACGTTGCTATTAGTTTATTTATGTAAAGTTTTCTGTTTTTTTGTTATCCTAGAAAAGGACTCGAGCTATTGCGCTACATGTCAATCCCAACAAAAGTGTGTATACGAGAGATTTCTGTCAACTCTACGCTAGTATTTGTATCAGGAACACCGAAATATAATTTTCTTCTCGGGTGGAAATTCCGTAGGGGCCTTTCAACGTGTGCACGCGCGCGGGTGTGGTCCACATACGAATGAAGAAGGAAAAAAAACCGATTCCCTGAGTCATATAATATGAACCGCACCAAAAAAAACCGACCTTAGTAATCCATCGGCAATATTAACACATTTGACACACTGACATATCACCCGGCAAACTATTCACGTTGCATCTCCCAAACTTATCAGACCTATGGTACGGTACATGAAAAATGTCCTTATTTCCAGTCACCGTGTGAAAATAACTGAAATATCCTTGACAAGGAGCGGTAACATTACACCGAAAATTTTTATTTTCCACCAAGATTTGAATTAGCGCCGTGAAATACAACAAACGCGACCGTCGGATTAAAGGAGTTTTATTCACTTTAAAGGACACGAGAGAAAACAAAAAAAATTCACAAAAAAATTATCCTTATTTTTTTAAGACTTAAAACACAAATGTTAAGATGTCCTGGAAATTGGGTGGAACACACATGTTTAACACAACGACACAAAATTCGAACTAGAGAACTCTGGAGAAGGGAATAAGGACGATGAGGATATGCGATGATAGCTCTAATAGTACGAACACAAGGATATCTTGCGCATATCGGCAAGCGGAACTGTGTGAGCTCAACTATGTTGTATACACTGTGCCAATGCGAAGAAACAATATATCCTTTTATTTTTTACCCCGAAAAGGAATCGATACAGTGGTATTGGTGCCTGGTGCTGGGCATGTATTCATCTCGGAGACTCCCAGGCCTTGTTTTCATCCATCGGCTACTGAATTCTGCTAGGACATTTTCGTAGTAGTGTTGCTGCCGTTCGTAACCTTGCTGTCGCTGCTGCTGCTGCTCCTGTCGATTCATTTCATTTTCGAAGGCTACTCAGTACCGTGTCGTATACGCATACGCTGGCAGTAAATGGTTTGAAGGTTCGCTTAACTGAAGAGAGGATAGAGCGCTCAATATGCTATGCATTTTGCAAGGACCCAAGCATACACCGTAAAAAGGACATGGAGGATGGAGTAGGAACAGACCAAGCTAAAAAAAGAAAATCATTTGTTGGTTGTTTTTTTTATCTGTTTTGTATCCTGGCTGGTGTACGTTTTGAACGAGAGCGCAGAGAGTGGACCATACTCTTTTTAGAACGTCGGTCCTATAGATGTATTCGTGACTAGATCAGGAATAGAAGGATAACTCCTCGTACGAATTTGGTGTTCTCATGTCGAAGAAGTTATTACTTGCACGAAGCACGTTGTCAAAACTTTTCCGATATGGCATATAAATTTTCGATTTGTCGAAATATGCAGGGTAGTTGTTGTTGTTGTTCTTGTTACCGAACAATTGAATATCGGGACGTAAACGGGTGAAAAGTTTTTTATTTATTTATTTATTTTTTTTTTGGGGAAAAGGATGTGCATGATATTTATACAATTGGAAAGGAGTTTTGAAGTTTAAAGTGGTGAGTTAGTGCAGTAAATATTTTAGAAATTCAGCGAAAACTTGAAAGTCGGATTTTACGGAACCTTTTTACTTACGAAATAAATTTTATTTTAATAAGAAGTGGTTATGCTTAGAGAGGCAAAACTGAAAAGAAAATGGGGCAGAAGCCTGGATACGATATTAAATATTTTATAAAACTTTTATCTATAGTTCTAGAAAGAAGTTCCTTGGACCATTAAGTAGAAATAACGCATTCATGAGGCACTTCGTACATTCAGCACTATTTTTTTAAATATAGATCGAATTGCAGTCAAAACTCAAACTCAAACAATATGTATTTATTATTATTCAAAATGTATTAAACAGAACAATAATGTTTTAGAGATTAGACTTATCTTAACAGCTAAGTAGTAAAAATTATAGCACGTAGAAATAATTAAAATATGTGTAATAATTTGCCAAGGACAGGTAAAGAAAAAAAAACTTGCCAGAAATTGTAGTCAACAACGTGTAAATTGCGGTGATTGCAGCCAGACTGGAACAACCCTCATTTTTAGAAAACTGAGTTCTGGCCAAAAAAACATGTGTGTGCAAAACAGTATTCAATAAATTCGTCGAGTAGAAAAAAAAACGATGTTTCAGTATTGGGTGTTGAAAGCCTTTTTTGTACTTCTTTCGGCAAGACGATCTTATTACCTCTAAAAAGTATTCAACCATCTTACACCCCGTTCCTTTAAGGGTCGAATTTCAAAAAATCTTGAAAACACTTTCTAGGTATTCAAAGGAAGAGTCCGCAGAATAAAAACGAATTCAATATTTGGGAAGACTTAGTAGATATGACGAAAGTCGTGAACATATATACATTCTATTATATTTTCACTCATAATTTCTTTTGCCCCTATTCCGAACGCCATTCTCTAGTTAAATTACACATACGTACCGAGTTTCAACTTTCTAGCATAGGAAAATTATCCCCAACTCCGTACCATACTACCCCTACATTTTTTTTTTAATTTTCCAACATACCACTACTATAGCTTTATCTAAATATCAAGTTTCAGCTTTCTATTATTATAGGTTCTTAAGATATAATCATCGAACCTTTTTCTTTTTCACCCTTTCTCTCTACACCCATACCCCAAAAATTTTCCTGATAGTGTTTTAATGGACCTACATTTGGTAAAAAAATTTAGCATCTATCTTACACTGTTCTTGAGATTTGACAAGTGATTTGTTAGAAAAATTCCTCCACCGCCCCCCTAAAAAATTGTATTTTCAGTAAACTCCAGTTGTCAACCTTTACTCAGAAACCAAATTTTATTTGTCTAGTGTAATTGGTTTGTGAGATGTCGTAACCTAAAATTTTTCACACCCCAACTCCGTACAGCACAGCCTCGACTCAAAAATTTGATTCCGATCTATTCTCCTGGTGTATCTACAGATTCTCATTAAGTTTCAATTTTGTGAGATCAACTGTTCAGGAGATATGGATTTTTGAACGTATCGATCTCGGTTTTTTTGTGTTTCGGATGCATTCCTCCCCCCCCCCCCTTCACTCTCACACCCCTTCATCCATGTCCAAAATTTTTTGAAAATGGGTCCACTATCAAAGCTCTACATAAATTCCAACTTTCAGCCTTCAAGCATAAGCGGTTTCTGAGATCTAGAAACCAAAATTATCCACCTAAAACGTTTCCCCCACTTATCCGCTCACACCCCAACCCCTGACAATAAAGTCAATTCAAGGGGTCTACCCAGTCATAACATAGAAAAAATTGTAATTTCATAGCTCAACGGACTTAGGAGCTACGAGCCTTCAAACTATTTTGCTTGGGCGGTCGACTGAACATTTTTATTGCTTTTTTCATGTCTACTAGTCATTAAACGTAAAAAAAAATCTTTTCAGGGTATCAATTTTGTTTTTTAAAAATTAATAACAATTCCTACTGTATTTTTAAAAATTAATAATAAAGTAATTAATGTGAACAATATTTAAAATTCGGTGTTTAAAACGTTATTGATCAACTTTTGTGGACATGTGTTTCACGGAGTTTTGTCTGGAAGCTATTTGATGAATTGAGAGAATTTCGCATAATTGTAAACTCAATCCTACTTTTAACACAAAACTGATTCCTATAAAATGGGAATGGCATTTTCCATATTGAAACTACTAAAGAAACTATTTTACTTTATTATTTCTTTAATAAAGTATTTTTTTTTTTTAATTTTACTATACTATTTCTTAATAATAAAGTATTTTAGTTATTTTTTCCGAGTCAGAGGAGTTTTTTTGTTTTTTTGCAAGACACCAACACGGAAGCCCGAGTGGGATCAATCGTTGTCCTGGCCACTGCCATTGAGGCTATGCTGAATACTCCTTGTTGAATATAAAAAATTCTGAAACCGATTTTTAGACGTTTACATTAAAAGTTATACAGAGTAAAAAACACTTTGATGTGAAATCAGAATTAAGTGATATGGCGGAATTCGTACAAACGTAAAAAATTATTTTATGCCCTGTTAGGGGATGAATGTACAAAAACCACGAAATTAATTTAGGAAAAACTTCAGATTTGAATATGTTCCGAAATAATTATACCCGAAAGATAAAATTTAGCTTGTGTACCATATGTACATATATAGAATTACAAGTGAAGTCTATTTAATGGAACAATTTTGAGGGGGGGAGGTGAAACACAGAATTGTGGTGATAGCAATATTTATATTTCCACAAAATCAATTTCCCAGCCCCATACCAGATGTGGTCTTGAATCATTTTCCATGAGGTTAGGTTAGGTCAGTAGTCCTCTCGGTTGAGCGGTGAATTGAATTTGGTCGATAGGAACGTGTGTTTTTCTGCAGCACTTTTAGTAGCTGAACAGAATAAATAGTAAAAAAACTATCCATCGAACAAACTAGACGCACGACTTGGGCCCATAGATTGGAAGAGTACTCTTCTCATAAAAGACATCGGTAATAAAAGTAAGAAACTATGTTCTAGAATTCCTTCTTATTTGAGTCAATCAAATTTTTTTTGTTTAAATAAATAATTAATCGCAACTGTTCCTTTTTTACTTAACAGATTTCACCTCACCGACTTTCCAACTTTTTTTTAAACTGTGTTTTGTTATTGAAATTTGCAATTGATAAAAATTTGTCATGTGACTGATAAAATCGAGTACTTGTGACTTCATATATTTAGGCGTGTTTAATATATCGAAAAGTTCAAAGATTTGCATTACTTAGCAACTGTATGCTGGTAGGATAAATTCAAATTGCTCTAATTTCTCTTCAATTACCTCAATTCTTTTTCTTCATTATTCATTTGGGTAAATGGAAGCAATTAATTTGATTGTAAGCGAAAATTTTTCATCTGTACTTCGATGTGAAGCATTTTCGACATGCAAGTACTTAACATAATTAGCTTATCGATAGCCATAAAACGTACGAGGCTCTCATTGCGATAAACATTTAGGTTCACAAATATTGGCTTACCGGGCCCTGCGCAAATATTGCTGTATTTTTATTTGGAAATTTTTCGACAACTTGATCCACTTTTCTCTTATCTTCTGCATTGTAATTATTTTGAAGCTAGTTGCCATCTCCCACATATTGCGATGATGATTTTTTTTAAACGTATAAATATCACAAATTGTAACATTTTCACTTAGTACATTTTAAGCGTTCAACAGTGATAACATGGGTCCTCGGTTAGTACCTGTAGTCGTACTGATTATATTTTTACTAAGCCCCTTGTTGGCATTTGAAATAGAAAACTCCAGTGATTTGATCCACGGGCGAATTATTGGTGGTGAAGATTCTCCGCAAAACCGAGCACCCTACATTGTTTCGCTATTTCTTAAGGGTCGTCATAAGGATAAGCCCTACTGCGGTGGTTCGATAGTGTCCAATCAGTGGATCATAACAGCAGCGCACTGCCTCAAAGAACCTCATTATCGCATAGTTACAGCCGCCGGTCTGCAGAATATCGACATTTCGAATGCGTCTAAATCACAAACGAGACGTAGCGATTTCTATGTAAAACACGAAAATTATTTGAAAAATCTAGGAGCAACTGGAGGCTACGATATCGGATTATTGCATCTCGTTAAGCCATTCGAATTTACAGATTACGTTCAAGCCATCGTCTTTTCAAACCAACCTACTTTAGAAGGATTGATGAGGATTTTCGGATGGGGAAGGATTTCACCGGAAAGTAAACTGGACTATCCTGAAATGTTGCAAACTGCTGAAATAGGCCCAGTCGAACGAAGTGTTTGCGAACTAGAGCACAACACGACCATTGGCGTAGGAACATTTTGTGCAGGAGGTGCAGAGCATAATACGGGGGCATGTGTTGGAGATTCCGGTGGACCTCTAGTTCAAAACAATATTTTGGTCGGAATTGTTTCGTGGGGTCCGATTACTTGTAGGCCCAAAGATGGGCCCACAATTTTCACAAATGTTGGATTTTACAACGAATGGATAAAAGAGAAGATTGGTAATGGTCTTGTAGAAGTGAATTTAATAAAATAAATTGTTTTTTGAATTATATGTATTAGAAGTAGCTTTACCCGATAGTCACGGAATTCTTATCAATCAGTCTATCGACTATCCAAATATCGGTCTGCTCATAAATAAAAAAAATTTCCGGATAGGTGGCAGAATATTGGTCTATTAAACAAACAGATGTATAAAGTAGTGTGGTAAAGAAAATGCATTTATCTGCTATAAACATGCCTGTTGGTCAGGACACTCTTGCTCACAAACATCATATAAACATACTCATATTAAGTTCCTGTTTTCTAGCATTAGCCGTTCTCAAGATATACCAAACAACTTGTACCAAACATTTTGAAAAAGTGTCGTACCTTGATCATTGATAGAGAGTATTTCTGCCCGAAGTAGTTCTCGAATTTAGAATTTTTCTTCCTTTCCTCCTTTCCTCCTTTCCTTCTTTCCTCCTTTCCTCCTTTCCACCTTTCCTCCTTTCCTCCTTTCCTCCTTTCCTCCTTTCCTCCTTTCCATACTCTTACCCCTTACATTCGATCGGAAATTTTTTTTTCCAGCTATTCCAAAACCCTGCCTGAAAGATTCGAGAGGTGCTAAGTCCCACTGAATGACACTTTGCGATTTTTGCCACATTCGGATGTTCATTCTGACTGTGCTTAATGGTATCTCACAGAATTTTCTTCCCTTATACACCACAACCAATTTAGCATTTAGCATGTTTGGATGTTAACGGGTCCAAACAATATGCCAAAAAACATTTTTTATGACCCACTGACTTTATCAACACCTTTTTTGCCCTGAAACATGAAAACACAAAATTTGGGGTGGTTGTTAAAACTTCAGTCCATTTACAACAATATTTAAAAATATGAAGTAAATATGAAAGGTGTTCATTTTAATCTCCTGCGACTCCCAATCCGATCAGGTCAACATATTTGGGCTGAAGGCTTCCAGTAATGGTGCATCACACCAAATAATGAGAATAGCTAGCAACTTTATTCTAATAATACAATTTTTTTTTTTATTAAAAAAATTGAATGATGCAAAATACCTTAAATATTCGCCGAATAGAACAACAATAATGATACCCAAGACTTTATTTAAATACAATTTACCTGAAAGAGAAAAAGAAAATATGTTATGAATAATTGTTACTACTTAAAAATCAATTTGATATTTTTATTCAACTTTAAAGTTTTTTTTTACTGTCAAAATAGTATGATATAATAATAATAATAGAATGGCATACAAATGGCAACCCTTTTCTCAAATTTTTTCTCTTCTCATCGTAGCTGTTTACTGTATTCAGTGTGAACATTTCTTTAAACTCTTTTGGTACAAGAATAAATTTCTTTTTCTCTATATGTAGAGCCACACCTGCGCAAAAATTATTTCACCTTGTAGATAATTAAAAAAAAAAACTGTTGACAATATATTCTCTCTTTTCCACAAGCAATGCTCTCTTATTCTGCCCGTATAAAAATTACTCACCTGTACTATGTATACGTCTGGCATTAAAAATTCCCACGCAACATACCGCAAACTAAGAGAGAAGGAGAGAGAGCGACAGATACGCAACGCTCCGCCATGATGTGTGCATTTTAGGTTTACCTTTGCACAATTTTCGGGGTGTAATTCGGCTTGCAATTAATTAACAAGATTCTAGCCCAGTTACTTTAGTTCTGTATATATATTCTGACTTTTTACCGTTTGCTCTTTTTTTCCCTGTTCTTTTCCACCGTGTGTGCTCTCTTGGCCGTGTCTATCTCGTGTCGACGCTATAAAGTTTGGTTATGTCGAAAAGGGACATCATATGTGTATGATACTCGTGTGAACCATATTGCATATAGAAGGTCTCCCTTCATACACATGCTTACATATCTGGAATAATTTTGTTTTTGTTCTATCGGTTGGAGTTATATTTATTGTGTATGTGGTACAAGGTTATTAGAGAATTTTTTATCGGTTTGTTGTTTTTGTTTGTTTGCCAGGATAATGAGGGCAATGGAAATACTGTGGCGAAATCCGTTTGGAGAAAAACATGGTCACAGTAAGGGAGAACATTGACTGAGCGAACAGGCTAGAACGGCGAAAAGGGGGTTGTGGGATTTAAGGTAGAAAAAAAGAGTCCTTGTCATAATGTCGCTTATTGCATAATTGATAGTTGTCCTTGCTCGATATTTTGTGGTGGTGTTTTGTTGAAGCTTTTGTTTTTATCCGTTTCGTTTAGTTTTCATATTTTTTTTTCCAAATATCATGTGACAAATAGTCATAAAATAAAATTGTAGAGCATTACTGCGAATGACTGGTTATTATGTAATTATCGATAATATCGACAAGGACACTTCGAAATGGATGAGTGGTTAAAATTATTAATTCTGAAATTATAAGCAAGGGTTTATTGAGTGCTTAGAAAAATGTTTGAAAATAAATTTCGACAGAAGTTATTCGAGCAATCATCGAGCCAGAAGGATGTTCAAGGATATTCACGAAGCACTAGTTTTTCCACGTTTTATAATAGCGATTGTTAAAATGTACAAATTTCAAATGCTTTAAAAAAAATCTGCCAATGGTCTGGGCGAACTAATTTCATATCTCATCAGAACTAAGGGATGACAAACATTGTGAAAACACTTGCAAACCCTTGAAAGTTGAATATCGAAAAATTGAGAATTGTAAGCGATTATATAAAATGTCTGTGGAAGTAAAGAGCGATCTAATATCTCATCAATCCTAAGAAATATGTCAAAGCTTTGAAATGCATACAACCCCCTTAAACCCCTTAGGATTGAATATCTAAAAATACTGAAATGGACTTTTTGTCGCTTATGGAGGAAACCTTAGGAAGTAAAAATGATTTCGATATATCATCAGACATCAGAAATTGTGAAATCATATGCAACATCCTTACACCCTTAGGGGTTGAATATTCAAAAATCCTGGAAGGTGTTAACGCACGAGAGAGTAGAAACTGATTCAATTTCTTATCACTTCTAAAAGAAATCATGGAATTCGTGAAAATGTGTTCAGCCCTTTTATACCCACTTAGGGGCTGAAAACAGGAAGTAACGTAAAAACAAGTTTTAGCCAATTATTACCCAAGCCCATGAAAGTGAAGATAGATTTGATATATTATCAGGCCTGAGGAATATGGCAAAATTCGTGAAAAAAATATACAACCCCCTTGCGCTCCTTAGGGGTAGAATTTTTAAAAAAAAAACTGAAAACGCTTTATAGGTATTAGTATGAAAAAGCAGCAGAATAAAAATGAATTCAATATTTGGAATGACGAAAATCGACAAAAATCGTGATAATAAATGCATTCCATTTTCACTGATCATTTTTTTCGACCCCCTTTTAAACACTAATAAATATTAAAAAAAAATTGTTATGTCTAAATTACTTTTCTAGTTGTTTTATATAAACGTAGGTTAAGAAAAACATCCCCCCCACAACGTCGTATCATACTACAACTATAAAAAAAAAGATTTTTCCAACGTGCCACTACTGAGTTCTATGTATCAATATTTCAGCTTTTTATCATTATATATAATTCTCGAGATATAAAAATCAGAATCTTTTCCGTTTCCCCTCACCATCTGCATCCTCACTCTCAAAATTTCCTGTTCTCCTAGGGACCTATTAGGATTTATTAGAATTGTAAGCCCTGCTAGACTAACTTTTGGGTTCGTCGTGAAGCTTCGCTATGGATTTCGTACCTCCCTTCTGTTCCAAATGGGGTTTGAATCCTGTATAATGGTGGCGTAAAAAAAATCTAGAATATAATACTGACCTATTTGCTTACCCCATTGATCATTCAATGGGCGATTACTGACTACCATCAAAAACCACAATATCCTTTTTGTTTAATACTCTATCTCACTATTTCGCTTTTATGTTCAAAATGCCTGCAATTATCCAAATTTCACTACTCTTTTGCAAGGATCTATTGAACAGTCCTTTTCGAAAACCACCACCAAAGTAGTAAATCCTTAACGGCAGCAAGTGTTTCAACATTGCCCGAATGGTTATCACACCATTGAAAGCCAAGTGTCATGCCAATCAGTTGTGTATATTTTTGGGGGATGTAACTCCCTTCGAGCTGACTTCTGGTTGGAAATCTGTGTGTCTATATTAGATTTAAATCCAACAGCAGCTATATATGCAGGTATAAAAATAAATAGCAAACAAACAAACAAACATTGAGGGGGCAGTCAAAAGCCATGTGATAAATTTGTTCTATTCGTCATAATAGACGAATATGTGAAGAAGATAGGTTTTTCTCATCTATCATTTCGGCGTTGTTTTATTTGCACGTCGAAGTGTTGACAGAAATAAAATTGTCTTTGGAAATTCTTCCTTCCGTCTTGGAATGATTTTTTTTTTTGACGAGTATACGTCGTATTTGGATCTGTCGCAGCAATTTTGGAAGACAAATAAGAAAAGATGAAAAAAATGTATAAAATGGAATAAATGCGAACGTCTGTGTATAAGAATAATGTTGTACCAAGCAAGCGAGTTCCGAGTTTTTCATAGTGGTCTGTATGAGACTTGAAGCCTGACATCATCAACTATGATATCCTTTTTTCTTCAAAGGGTTTTCCCACTTTATTTATAAAGCGAATAAATGCCTATGCTTGTCTCTTTGGTATTTAACATTCGAAGAAGGAAGAACGCGACGACTATTCGTTTATTCGTTACAAGTATGTATGAAGTAGGTATGAACTTGACCTTACCAATCATCGATGAGGGGTAGGCCTGACTTGCATGTGATTTCTGCTTTACTGGTCAACAGTATATCGATCGTTGGTGTCGGATCATATTGAAATTCTAGATCCTAGGTCGATCCAAATACGACTCTCAATCGAAGGAAGCACTAGTCGTCGGAGCTATTGGTTTCGGGATGAGGTTTGCTCAGGAACTAAACACATAAAATTGTAGCTTTCTGCAAAAAATTGTCAATATGGGTGAAGGAGTCCACCTTTTTTAATTGGGGCAGTGGCGTACGGGGATTAGTGGTGAAAAACTTTAGATTATGATATCTCACGAACCAATTGCATTAGAAAACTAAAACTCGGTTCATGTACCTACATAAATATGTACCTACCTATAAAGATTGACAAACCAAGTTTGCTGAATGCAAAATTTTTTAAGGGAGCGGTGGAGTATGGAAGTGGAGCGGATAAGAATTTTTCTAAAAATTCACGTCTCACATCACAAAAACAGTATGAGATAGAATCTTAATTTTTTTACCAGAAGTAGGCCTAATAGATCTCTCGGAGAACAAAAAATTGAGATAAACTGTATTGGCAGGGCTTTATTGCATGTATCGATGAAATTCTGTAGAAAATGCACAGAAATACCAAGGATTTTTCAATAATTTTGAACATGCCGTCTCTGTATTACACATAGACTTAAATTTCCGTACAAAATGTATTGATTTCCCACGACTAGTCTAGACTATTGGTTACAAATTCCTGCTACAAATTGAGATGAATCTCATCTGTGAAAATGGCAAAATAGTAAACATGTAGATGAGTTGAGAAGCAGCTTTAATAGCGAAAAACTGTTCCAACTTTGATTCCATTATGGTTTTGGATCATATGTTGTTTTCAATGTAAAACTAATGATTTTGATCTTGACTCAGTTGAAAGAACGCACCTAATGTCAGCAGTATGGGTGGCTTAGTGGCTTTTGCCTTCGGTGCAGCTGCTACCAGGTCCGAATCTGCTTGGCGGCAAGTAATTTTCGAGAATGGGATTGGGTGCCGGACTACCAGTTCACTCAGCTGTAAATGAGTAGTAATCACGGACGAGCGTGTTACTGACAACTTCATCTCCTACTGTTCCGTTGGTCTCGCAATGAATTAACTCTAGCATTACTTCAAGGCCCGATTTGGGCTGTTGCGCCATTGATTATTATTAATATGTCAGCACTATTTCAGAGCAAACGCCTATTTGATAAGTTGCTACAAGATATCCATTGACACCTTCACTAATTGAACGAAGCTCTGTGTTGATTTTCAAATTAATCCAGACAACTCATTGTGCGTACCATGATTAATCTATCCTATTAATCCAGTTTAATTGTTTCCATATTTTTTTTTGTTCATTATATCAAATTTATTCATCACAGTTATTACAACTATACGGCCCCGGGATCTGTTTCGCCAGCTATCCAGATCCTTCGTATACAAATTACTTTCGAAAGAGTAAATAATCCCATCAGTAGAACGACTATCAAAACATAAGCCTACGATTATTTTCAATATAAAATGAAAATATTCCATAAATATTTACATTGGCCCCGACACCGGTAGGTCGATGGGCGCCCTTAAGCAACGCGAGCACACCATCCACCCTCTACTCTTGGGGTAATCCATTTAAAATCCTTTCTCTCTCTTCATTTACAGTCATATTTGATAACACCAACGAACTAATTATCCGGTCAATCAATCAATCTTAAACTTTTCTTTTTTTCTTTCTTTCTTAGGGGAACCTTTAAATTTTCCCGGGCATTTTCCGAACCAGGCCCGTTTTGCTCAGAGTCGGGGCAAAAATAATAATTTCGATTTTGCACTTTTTTCGTTGTTGTTGTGAAACTTTTCGGGGAAAAACCCTTGCTATTTCGAATTGGATTTTGTAATATCGAATGGTTGTTGGTTGGCTGGTGCCAGCATTACTATAAACGCTATACCGAAAAGGACAGGAGTCCGGATGGCGCCTTCGTCAATGTTTCACTGTTTTTCTTAAATACCCGAACGGGAAATTCTCGTTCGCTGTAGAATTTCCTGGCTACAGGTTCCCGTGAGGAATGGGGATGAAGGTGCGACGTACATATATACACACAGTATAACCCTCTTTGCTTAGCACTGAGATTATGTAGTTATAGGTGAATATATGGCGGGCAATATGGCAGAAATATAGCCCTTTATTGATCCACAAAAAGTATGAATCGCGAAAAGAGGAGTTCTATTATACGAAGCTGGCTCACACTATCATGGCCTTCATCAAACCAATCTCGACCCAGACTCGTACTGACTCCTCTAGCTAGGTATGTCGGTGATATCAAGTAATGTACTCCATCGGGAGGGATGTTAGTAGCTGGAAGCTTCAGGTCGTTACCAGTTATGGAGTATAAGCCCGGGGACGTTACGTAGGTCTGTTTACCATTTTCACTCATCGAATTGCAAGAAGTAAGAAGCAAATGACGACGGTAATAATAACGAGAAGTGAAATGGTTCTCAGAACGTAGAGCAAGGCTGTCAGCTGAAAACGAGAAAGTAGCACGACGTAATGTTCCCATACCGCCCCATACACCTCACCATCATGTGCCCATATTTCAACCCCATCCCCCAAATCACATATCCCTGAAAAGGTGTATAACCTATATTATAACTTTATTTACTTATTTATTTTCGGTTGTTTTTTCCACTTCGACTTCTTCGTCGTGGCAAACCTTCATATAGTCCGTACTACAAAAGATGTGTTTAGGGAACTGTCGGAAGGACTTTTGTTAGGCAGGTAAATTCCCAAGGGGTGGGAGTTTCACTCCATTTCATTTCTGGTTGATTTTTCATCCTCACAGTACAGCCCCAAAAACACCGATCTGGTTAGGGATGGTTCAGGGTTCTGATGTATATATTCTTCGATGGTTCCTTACCTCAGCGTTCTATTGTGTGGTAAACGGCACAGAGCACCGAATAAAAAAAATAAGAAGAAAGGAAGAAGGAACTAACCATCCGGCCCACCTAACACGCAAACACACTTCTTATACTAGGCAACCAAGTGAAAAAAAAACGTGAAGAAAAAGTCATTTTAGGTGTTGAAAATTGTTTGGAGAGCAAATGGAAGGATGCGAGCCTTTGTATTTGTGTAGACATCCAAAACAAGCTTTTCAAGGTGAGTACTTTTACCTATTTCAAAGGTAAAGAAGGTTACAAACAAAAAAAACAAAAATTTTTATAATATATTTTTGGGATAAATTTTTTTTTTATCTTCACGATAGATGGGTCCTGACGCTTTTGTAAGATTTGTCCCAAAAGAAAGTTACTTTTTTCCGGGGCCTTTTTGCGAAAAGTGAATTACAGACTGTGAAATACGACGTAAAGTTTACTCCAATTTTTGTCAAGGCAAAAGGTAGGGAAATAACTAGAGATAAATGTAGACATGGAAATAGGGCGAATACCCCAGAGATTTAAGATCATTTCGGCACCCCGGAAAAAAAAATTCGGTACTGGATTAAGATCCGCTAAATTGTCGAATTGACAGATGATAACACAAGAAGATGTTGTGTAGAGTATTCGTCTTGATATTGTATTCTAGCATTTCAATTAGCTTAAGTAATTTCTTGATGTCTATTGGGAGGGACGATACCATCTAGACTTTTAAATTGGAACTGAATAATTTAATTAGGATATGTGAATGAGAACATGAAGTTGGATCCCGTGAGGTTGCAGTGAAATATTTATGTAAAAAAATAGAGACTGAGTTTAAGAAATTCATGTTAATATATATTTAGAGTAATTAATACAAAAGAACATAGACAGTTGTAGTGCTTGCAAGCTAAATCACTGAAGTGATATTCCGACTGTTGTACTAATTATAGTTAGCTATTAAGCAAGACAAATATCGAGTCAAAGTCGCATATTTCAGCCCTGAACGCTATTCAGGGGTAATTTGAACTCATTCAAAATTATATTGATATAGATTACTTAGATATAGCTGCGAAAGGCTGTCCGCAGGGTGGGGTATTATCACCCATCCTCTGGTGCTTTGTAGGACGACCTTCTTCCAGACCTAACAAATTCCGGAGTCACGGTACAGGGTTACGCTGACGACCATGCCACCCTTGTTAGAAGTAAATTTGAAGAGACGATGACAGACGGTGATGGAGACAGATCTAGTTTAGAATACCCTAAAACAGATAGCGAACCCGGTGCACTAAAGCAGAATTGGATATCAACCTAAAGAGAATCACAATTGTTGCATTTACCAAAAGGAGGTGTAAGGACAAGCTACTCTTTTTGGAGAATCCAGGTAAAATTCCTGGGAATCATCCTGGATGAAAAGCTCACTTGGATTGCTTATTTCGACAAAGTTCTTGAAAGTGCCAAAATCTCTTTCTAAATCTGCAGGAGCCTTCTCGCAAAATCTGAGGACTGAGTCTAAAACTAACCAACCGTCATTGTTAGACCTATTATAACTTCCGCGGCATCCGTCTGGTAGAAGAAAAGAAAGCAGAAAAGTTCTGAGCTTAAGCTAACTAAATTACAAATACTGCCTGGGTCCTGGGTATAACAGAGGCGATGCACACCAATCCCACAGATACCTTAGAGATGCCTCTCAACCTCCTCCAGCTCCTCCAGCTCCTCTACATTTAAAATACTGAATGAAATTAGGTTCACCACATACAAACTTTTGATCTCGGAGGACCATTCAGAGCGAAACGTTGTGAGCACAACTTCGCTATTTTTGGAAAAGATCGTGTAATACAGATTTATTTGCGATATTAGTTACTAAGTTTTTCCACGTAACAGATTTTCAAACGAAAGTGTAATTAAATTAAGACTAATTTGATCCCATCACGCCTGAGAGACAAAGACTGAAAAGACTTACTACAATCCCATATCTAAAAATTGCGATAACGTAAAAGTGTTTTATGATTTTTTTGAAAATCAACCCCTGCCCTAAGTAGGTGTAAAGGGGTTGAATTACACTTGGACGAATTCAGACATATCCCTCAGCTCTAAGAAAATATCTAAAAGATATCTAAAGTATTGAATACATTTTCAGGGGTTTGTCTAAATCTCTTTGTAAATATTTTTCCTTGTAAACCCCTAAGAGGATATAAAAGGGTTAAACAAGTTTTCACGAATTCCGTCATATCTCTTGGGAGTAATATGACGTCGAATTGGTTCTTACTACTTCGGGCATTCTTTCTATTTATCTTAAAGCACTTTTTCAAGATTTTTGGGTGGGGGAAGTTCAGTACGAAAATGTATGAACAGAAAGAAATTTGAAAGTGTTTAGAAGGGAGCAGAGGATGTTGACGAAAATCAGTATTTCGGACAAATACATTTTAGGTACTCTTGCACTTATTCACTTATTTGCTCGGAATGTTGACAAATCATGGCAGAACTCTATCGACAGAGAGAGCAAATCAGAAGGTAGTCACCAGACCCTGCTTACGTGAAATAGAGTATCTTTTTAGGTAGCCTTCGAGAAGAAGTGCTGACCTATAATCTTACTACAAAGGAAGAAGCAAATGTACCAGCGGAATTGAAGACAACTAACTAATAGCTTGCAGGACTATTCTAAACAATCACATTTTTCACACTTCAGTTTATCCTCCCTGTGTTACATAATGCCATTAGTACAGAACCTTCTTATCCGTGCCATGCATGACACCATTGCGTCATAACGTGTTTTATTACAAAAATGAACCACTTGAATTATTTACTCATACGCTTAGTGATAAAAGTAAAGCGAAAAGGTCACACGTTATGAGGGTCAGTACTCACTTTAGTACATACTGCATAAAAACCTCTGCAAAGATTCGTTCAGCATGAGTTGGTGTCCCACTTAAAGTTCATTTCACACATATAGAGAAGTCGACATATGCATGTGTGACGAGCATTAAATCCCAGCTTATAGAAGCGTTGAGAATAGGGGCGCTACTGTAATATGCAAAAATCGTGTATGCTTCTTAAATACCTGATGTAAGTATATGAAGTGGGTGGCTAATAGGCTCAGGTTGTAAGATATCCTGCAAGGTAAATAGAGGCAGTGATTAGTAATTAAGCCAGTAATGCTTCATACTTTGGCAAGTGGCTTTATTTCAACAACATAATGAACCTAGATGTAATGAGGTGAGCTACCATAAACTATATCCACCCTTGATTTCCTTCCACTAAATTACCCCGTCGAAACAGCTCTATCAGCTTCCAGCCTAGCTTCTAACATTGGCCGGAAAACCCAATTTTCATTAAAAGATTAATTAACTGGAAAATTCGTACTATGCAATTTCGACTCTGTAGGTGCCATGTAGACATTTTTCTCTATGATATATTCGCTTAATCCATATCCTTGCCTGCCGCTTTTTCGCGGCCATATACAATTACTCGATTCCTTCGAATTATCGAGCGACGGCGGAAGCATCAGATAGGACCTCCATGGATCGAAGGATTATAGCTGATTGGTTCGCTGGTCTTGAAATCAAGAGATATGCGTATTCAACTGATTTATCCGGGTCCGTAATAATCAAATTCGGTGACAGGCAGGTCGTCAAAAGCAAACATTCACGTTTGACTACCCATACATAATTCAGAAGTCGGATATGATTGATTCGGGAGGTACCTCCATACCAAAGATGTCATGCTATTTGCGAGACGTCTATGCCCCGTAATTATGGTGCGGAGCAGTCAGAACCTATGGGCACCTTTTCAACCTTCGTATGAGTCCTATCAAACAGGTCGTGTAGGTTAGATATGTGTGATATCGAAATCATATTGGCTTTCGTAGTTAAGGGCTGGTGGCACGTAAAATATGTCTGTGCCGGTAATTTGCACGTAATTGATTGGGACTTGTTCCAAGGGACACAAAATATCGGCAGTTTCCTTCGTATATGTAATTTTCCTGTGATCGGTTTTGGGTGAGGCCTTTCACTTGGGCTGAAATGTAATGGGTAGTATTCGGTGCAATCACGAGTTAATGATTTGCAAACTTTGCAGGGTTTAGACAGGGATTTCGTTCGCTAAGCCGACTTACTAGTGTGTTTATTTTGCGCAAATTTCAATCATTATGCTCGTACCCACAGGTTCCTCACAGAGTATTCGGTCAATATTTAATCATGCATAGAGTTGACCACATATTGGGATTCAACGCGGGGGATCTGTTTAATTTCTGTTTTCTCTTAGTAACATCTGGATAGTGGATGCTTCGGAACCTCTCTCTTTCGGACAATTAATAGTGTTTCAATAAATTCAAAGTATTTCATTAAAAATTCTATCTCAAGGGAACATAAGGACACATAAGTTTCAACAAAAAATCAAATTAATGAAAATTGAATGCTGCACAAATTTCAACTTGTCCAAAACCGATTCCAGAGGCAAATTTCTTAAAGATGGCGCAATCATTACAAGGACAAAATTAATAAGATTGCTAAATAAGAAGCTATTTGTAAGCTTAGGTTTTCCACTTATTCGCAATATCATGCCTCTAATCTGGGCGCAACTCAGGATAAAGTTCGGAACGCGGTTAATGCTGAAATGTAGAGCCTGCAGAGTTTTTCTCTCCGAAATTAATTCACTAAAAAATCTTCTAAATTTTTTTGAAATAAAATGAACCAGAAACGAATCACTTATCCTTCACTAAAGGAAGATGTAGTATGTAGTCTGGGTGGCTTAGTGGTTAGAGCACTTGTCTTCGGTGAACCTGGTACCAGGTTCGAATCTGCTTGGCGACAAGTAATTTTCGAGAATGGGATTGGGTACCGGACTACCAGTTCATTCAGCTGTAAATGGGTACCTGAGTTAAAATCGGGGTAATAATCACGGACAAACGTGTGGTTGACCACTTTACCTCGTAGTGTTCCGTCAGTCTAGTAATGAAGTAACTCTTGCATTACTTCAAGGACTAGGCCCAATTTTGGTTGTTGCGCCATTGATTATTAAAGAAGTCTGTACTGTCTTATGAACATTTCCTTATGCTTTCGAAGTAAGCGAATAGTTTTTTAATCGCAATAAAGATCCATAGGTGGGTGCACGTAAGATGCAGCTAGATAGTCGATTTCGAGTCTCAGGTGAACTCACTGGGAGTTAACTCACTTTGGTGATTTACTTTCGAATCATTTTTGAATTGTTTGAAGGTCCAGCGTAGTTTCCTGCTATGATACTTCTAATTATGCCAAACGGACCCAAACAACAGTCTATGTTTTCGATAAGATTGAAATATCTATATCTATATTTATAATTGTTTTGCTGGAGTATGTTCTTTTATGTAGCTTACAAAAAATTGGAGAGCTTAAGTGATTGTACTTGAACAATTCGGCGAAAAACAAGAGGCTGTAACGTTATGTCTATTCGTCTGCATTTGTACGCGTCCCCAAGAGTTCTAATAAAAACATAATAAAGATGCGAATAGAGTCTAGACTCTACACTGGTTAGTTTACTTTATTATATTAATAATAATTTAACTATAATCTCAAAAAATAAAATACATTAAGTTTAATGAGTTTACGAGCAAGTACAAGTACCTCCCTAAGGCAACAGTATCATGTTTTAAAAAGAAAACAGCTAGCGTTTAGAACGCACGGTTGTTCAATCTCCTGGCAGTTTAACTTTAAAAACATTTTTTTTTCTTGACAATTCTACCCCTATATTTCGTCCTTGCTGAATCGCTACGCTACAAATATAGCGCACCATCTCCAAAGACATCCATCACACACCGTTGATGCTGATAAGTGTCAACGTTCCTCCACCATCGTCCTTGTCGGCTCTTACAATTCCGTGGTTAACTCACGGTGAATTTATTCATTTAGTCAAGATCGCCTAACCACTATCCATTTCCACAATCTCATCTCAACTATGCACTAGATATCCTTGCCAGGAGGCATATCCCCGAGTATTTCAACCGTATCGTTGCATTTTACTTTACCGTACAGGAGTACCCACCACGAACCTGTTCGAAATTTTCTCTTAATTGAGGTGATTACGGGTTAAGTGCTAAAAGATTATCTAGAAGAAGAAGACGAAATCGTGGTAGTTTGTACCTTGTGCGCGGCAAAAAAACCATCCACCTAAAATGTAATAGTAGAAAACATGAAGCCTGAAAATCTTTCTGGGCTGGTTCGTCTGATGTTGTCATTTCATGTCCTACTTCTGTGTCAAGGTGGTGTTTTTTTTCCAGGTGTTAAGCTTCCTTTTAAGACTATAAGGTAAACTAAAGAGCTCTTAGTCGTGGACCTTTTTTCTGCCTTTTTTCACAGTTTTCTCCTTATCGCTTGTTCAGTTTGATGAAATCACACAGCGAGAATTTCAATACTCAAAAAAGCGAGAAAAGTTTTCCACATTAAATTGTACTTGGGAATGGTTTTAGCATTAGTGGAGAGAAAATGATTTACTGACCTATGAATGAAGGGGTGTTTTTTATGTGAATTTGAAAGTTTTGCTTTTCTGTAAGGAGTGGCTTTTTTCTTTTTACGTCCTTAGAATAGTATTGGTGCTAGTGAATGAATGGCAAATTGGGAGGAATACGCCGCTTGAATTTTTAAATATCATCTTTGGGAACCAGCTACAAATCTTTAAAAGATGGGAAAAAAGTTCACTAAAAATATTTGCAGTATGGGTGGCTAAGTGGCTAGAGGCTAGAGCACTTGCCTTCGGTGCACCTGGTACCAGGTTCGAATCTGCTTAGCGACAAGAAATTTTCGAGAATGGGTTAGGGTGCCATACTACCCCTTCACTCACCTGTAAATGAGTACTTGAGTTAAAATCGGGGTAATAATCACGGACGAGCGTGTAGCTGACCACTTCACCTCCTAGTGTTCCGTTGGTAATGAAGTTATTCTAGATTTCTAGTAAATTGAGAAGCACTTTTCGATTTTTTACCCCGATCCCATTGAGGTCCCAACTTGATTTTTTGATATGTTTTGAAAAACAGTATAATACACAATATATAAAAAAAAAGAAAAAAAAATTGCCTTTTTGAGATTTTCAAGGATAAAGGAGAAAATCGTTATCCTTGGAACCAAAATTTAAGGATAAATTTGATTAGTATTTTTATTATTTTGTGACAACCTTCCCTTTAAAATAAAATAATTTATTACTCTATGATGAAAATTAACAGAGGTATGAATTTTCAAAGAGGAGTTGGACACAATTTTTGCATATCTTTAACATACTATAACTAACAAAAAAAAAGAGATGGAAAAAAAATTGAAATCAAATTTTTTTTTTCCATTAATTTTTCAATTTCACAAATTTTTAAAAGAATCGGCGATGGTAAGGTCACAACTTTTGCGATTCTTGATGGAATGACCCACATACCCACAAATTGGAATTCACGAAAATAAGAACCTTTCACCCATTTATTCACAAAAGTTGCAGTTCTACCAAGGAAATAATATCAATAATAATAATATAATAAATATTGTTGACATGCGCTGCAAACTCATTTTTCTACTTAATAAAAACCGTATTAAGTCAGTACTCAAAATATTCTGATCGAGATTTGCAAGCTCATGGTATTGAAAGGGCAAAAACAAGTGACGTCCAAGTCCTGCTGAAATACCGAAGAGTTACGCGGATAGCATAGAACTGGATGTCTTAAAGTTTCCTAATAATATGCACCACATTTTTTTTAGACTTCCCTTTCATTGAGCGCGACATTTAGCCGGATGAACCCTCTTGACTTCCATCAATCTTATTTCTGTCGCCGTACTAAAAGTCCTCGTGCCCGAACTTTGCCATGCCACTCCCTTCGTAGTTTTTCTGTTCGCGGACTAGAAACCAACAATCAAGACATGATAATTCCAAGCCATCACATCCTTTCTTATCGATCGAACAATTTTACGAAATTCTCGAAAGTGTACAGAGGAGCCGGCCAGATATCAATCAAAGGAACAAATCGAGCACAGAATACATCCATCATGCCATAGTGGTGGCCATCGAACAAAACAAGTCAACAATGTTGAAGGTTCGTTGAAAAACTGTAGAAGATATCCGCATCGAACCCACCACTCTACACCGAACAACCCCTAAACTCGACCCCGTTCCAACCGACACAATAGATGACTAGGAGAATCGCCAAGTATCCCATAACCACCCAGTCGCTCCCGAAATTCTCCAAATACTCCACTGTCGGATCAATAGCACAGTGGTGTGTTGTGTGTGCACAAACACAACACCAGACATCAGTTGGGGGATAAAAATAACGTAAAGCAGCAATAAGCCCTTTGCAACCACCCACTTACCCACCCGCCGCAGAACACCCCCAAACCCCGTCTCGATGAAACAATGTTAAGTAAGAGCGCGCACAGGTCACGAAATACTTCAGCTCGGAACGAAAGAAGATTACGGGCGGCCCCAAAAAAGCACCCAATTTGTGAGTTGCGTTTGTATTGCCGCTACCCTTATCTGATTATACACAACACGTTAGCGCGTATGTGTGCGCGAGCTTTGCAGGCTCAAGTGGTTACATTTATTCATATTTTCCAAACATGTGTACCAGGCGGTACGTGCGAAACGGAATTAAGGGTGGAAGGGGGTTGAATAGAGGAGCATACGAGGTATAAGTACAACAAACATATCCCTAACACCTTTTGCCCACGCTAAGCCCCTAAGAAGCCCAGTGCATTCTAGACGGAGAGTGGCGCGAAAATTTTCAAGGCCGACTATGAAAGTAGTGGGAAAAAAGAAAAAAGAAAATGAAAAGAGAGAAAAGCCGGAGAATGGAAAACTTTTCGGGACTCCTCTTGATTCTCAACATTACCAGCCTGAAACTTCTACTCACCCCGGTCTACCCACCGAAACATAAGCCACAAAACAGAAAAGTTATCGTGGAGAAAATTTTCAAAATTCACGTGACGTCACAGAAACACCCTTAAAATTAGCACACAAGAGTGGGGGGGAGGGAGCGCAGAGAAAGAGCGACCGACGGGAGAGTAAAATATGATATGTGATAGATATTAGATGAGAGCGGCATGTGTCTGCCAGAACTAAGTGTGTTGCCAGATTAACTTCATAAATTTTCGTTAAGTACATAGAAGTAGATGGGACAGGAAATTAAAGTAGTTCTAATGCTAAAGGGCATCTGTAATTAGGTTCCCAAGGATGCGGCTTGGTATATTTTGTACTGTAGAGTTTATGTGTTCCCAGTACATGTGATTTTAAGTATGGTACTGCCATCATTATGGTCTAGGTGGTGGCGAATAACGACGTTGATGTTGATGAAGTTTTCGTTGCAAAGGATGGTTTGGTTTATTCCTTTTTTGGTAATCCTTGGTGTTTTTTTTTGGTATAATCTTCGTGCAGTAAAGGTTTTTTTTTAGTTCTTATAACCTGTGGTGTTTACTCCTTTTTAACCCATGTATGACTGATGGCTCAATCAGTGGTTTGCGAAACAGAACGAAGCGTTCCACGGGTTTAACCTCATATAAGCAATGCCCTTTTAATCGAATCAGTCTCTTAACATTATTCAAGATCTCTTCAATATCTAGAAACACTACCTATTCACTAGAATTCAGAGATTTGATATGACCTCATGCAATACATTTTCCTTAAAGATGAACATGCAGTGAAAACAGAAACCAGAAACCAAAGATTTGCCTTAAAGATGGACAAGCTATGAAATCAAGACGTACGCGAGATTGATGTTCAACAGTCTTTCGTTGCAAATAAACCCAATCAAACACTAATGTTAAGATAAGCCTTGGCCAGGATGCAGATTGTCTAGGAGTAGTAACTCTTACGATAACAGGAGTGGGTTACATAAGAAAATTATTTGAATTTTTATCAGAAAATATTGAACTCATCGTACAAAATTCAACCATCTTGCATCTTCATTTTAGATCCATAGATATCATACTATACATACTTTAGATCCATTTTTTTCACTTAATTATTAGTATTGCCAGAAGGAAAATGAAGCTAACTTAAAGATAAAGAAAAATTATTCGGCGAATGTTTTTGTAAACTGTTTTGTAGTTTGGATTCATTAGCAGACCCGTGAATATATTTTTTGAATAACAAACAAATTGAATTAAACCTAATGAAATTTGAAATTAATTTGTTGACATAAAACCAAAATTTTGTTTGGCAGAAAAATCTTATTGATAATAACCGACATTTAATATGCAGAAGAGGAACGCATTTTAAAAATCATTAATTATTAAAAATAAGTGCTGCGATCTTATACCCAGTGTTACAATTCATTTTGTTAGACTTTAGTCATATAAAACAAATGTTTTAGAACTAACTAGGGTTAAACTTGTTTCTAAACTACTTGAAAAAAAAAAATGAAAATTCCGTGTGCAAAATATCATATTTTTTTATTATTTTGTGTATATTGAGTTCCATAATTATTATTACCATATGTTTTGACTGTTATAAAATCAGCGCCCAATGTAGGGTAAATTCGCATCAAATTAATTTTTCTGCTTCGGCAAAAAATTAGGTATACCTCTCAAGAGAAGAAGGTTTTATTTCCACATTTCAAATCATACTGACTAGTGCATGCCAAGTTCGCAGAATACGAGATTTGCCAAAAACAGCCATCATGTATTACTTAGCTTAAATTGAATCACACACTGATTTTAAGGCATAAATAATATTTTTAAACAGGTTAGACTTGTCTATAAATTAAAACAAATGGGGCTGCCTCCGCGCTTCCGCGACGGTTTTGAACAAAAGGATGCATTTAGGCCTCAGTATTGCAGGATTTTTTGTATATGTATGAAATGTGTAGTAATTTACAAATGTTTCTTATTCTTTTCAAAGACATATAAGTAGAGCCAGAGATCTCACGAAAGTCCACGAAGTTAAGGCCTTGATCGATGAAAATTAAAATTTTCGAATCGAGAGTTTTTCCCTACAAAAATTTATAGCAGTCATGAGTTTTATTTACCAAATAGCCTGAAAAATGGAAAAATATTTATTTTATTAGAGTCCTTCTACGGAAAGTCTTAATTTTACTCCATGAAAGTAAAATTTAAAAAATTTCTGGGTGCATCTAATAATATGGCCAGAGATGTTAATATCAAACCCATCCTACTGGAATTTCAAAAGTAATTTCACTTAATCTGATTCTTGGCCTTGCACAGTTTGGTCTTGATTTCTACCATATCATGTCTGATCTTCTACATTTGGTCCTTGCTTACGATGCCCTGGTCTTAGTCTTTGTTTCGTTCTTCTACTTTCCACAATTACTTCTTCAGACTTATGACTATAAATTCGAAAAAGTCTTTCAAGTCTTCTAAGTCTAAAAAAAAGTAAGAACTGTTCGGTGATCCTTTGCTATCTTCCTCGGTACAATAATACTAGTCTCGTTCCTACGAGATAACGAAAATAGCCTGAAGGGGATAGATTTCAGAAGCGAATAAGATTAAACTTTAGTATTACACGCAAGATATAGCAAATTGTCTATCTCGGTAGATACCGGAGGAAATGCAGCAGAAACTATAAAACTGTACGATGTGCAGTAGAGTTGTAACAACAGTTACAAATGCACTTAACCTGTTTTTTTTTCTTTGTTTTTGTCCGGTCTAAGGATAAGATTTATACCGGAATAAAGTTTTTTTTTTCCGACATACACGAAACACCGGAAGGATACGCAGCCAGAGGGATTTTTAGATTTCTGGTAAAGGAGATCATGTCATGCCCCGATAGATACTCTGGGTAAAATAAAATTAACTTCATTTATTTTAAAGAAGATTGCCTCGAATGAAACTTCTTACTTGATGGCAAACATGCACGGAAATTCTTTTGCTGTTTCTTTCGCTCAAATTGAAAAGGTTCGTAAATGAACTTTTGACTTAAAATGTTCCTTGGTCTTTCATTTAGCAAACATCAGTTTATGATTTATGTGTTTTGAATACTTCAAGATATTTGTACATCTCATTTATAAGATTTTGATCAACATTTAAACAAATAAAAAAAATCTCCATAATATATAAAAACCAAGTATTTCAGATTAAAAGTCTAAGTCAGTCATCCAAATAACTTTATGGTCATGTTCAAAATCAATTAGTCGTACAATGTTATATTCATAACTACAAAGTCGTTATGTAGAATAAAGATTTACATTTATTTATAATAATGAAGTTATCTTATCTTTACACTTCAAATTATTTGCATGCGGTGTTTGTAGACCTTTGTAGAGCTGTGATCGCTAATTTCAAATTAGTACAAAAGATTTCCTTCGCTATTTCGCTGTAGCTTTTAATATTTTCCTTAAACATTTCGTGATAAAGAAATGTGTCTGTCCCAAGTATAAATGAATGTCAGTCGGAACAAAGTCACCTTCATAACCAGAAAGTTTCATATCACTGGATTATTTAGTGACACGATGAGCACTTATCTTTTTATCAAAAAAAACAAACAATACGGAGCTCTAGTAAAACTCATTTACGACTTTGTAACTAAGACGTTGTCGTACCGACGTCGTGTAGACGTCTTTCTGACATTCATAATGTACGTGTTTAATCGGTATTGTGGCACTCGTTATTATACCTTTTAAGTAATCTCTAGATAGTTATGGTCATTATTCGTCAGTGTGGTTCAGGGCCTTAATTCTAGAAGACCAGGACTTAAGATTTGCAGATAAAATAAACTGATTTAGTTTTCGGGAAGTTTTATCTACTGCTCCAGTTGTATAATATTTGTTGGTCTAAAATAAGCCGTATTTTGTCTATACAATCTTCCACATCAGTTACTATGACCAATTTATAACATCGATATCAGACTAGTGGCAAATTATACCCTCTCTGAAATTCGCCTTTCTCTTCTACATACCCATTCAAGCATCCTCCAAAACGTCAATCATGCATTACGAATACGAAAATTTAAAGCAAAATTAAACGAGCATAACGAACAATTTGAATTGATTTCCGAAAGGGATTCAAAAACCTTTTCCATTTCCACTAAAACTTAATTTCTAATGTTTGCCCATCGGATCCATATAAAATCGAAATTAAAGTGGAATCGAACCGAAGAAATGATTTCAAATTTTATAGATGTATGAAGCAGAGCTGTACGGGTATATGTTTCGATACTACATAGAAAAAGAACCATTCTGCATGACTGCTTCACAAAAGTACATCAATTCATCGACCAAAAAAGGGTCAAAGAAGAATTCTTAAAAGGAAGTCGGTGTCTTATTCATTTGATTTGATTCTTAGTAATTCCTGCTCACTGAAAATTTTCATCCTTTCATGCGACATTCGTTCTTCTGCTTTCTCACTCTGAATTTCCGATCCATTTTCATTTAGCTGGCCACGATTGTTGTACATTGCCGGATTTGTCCCAAAGGACGAAAAACATTGTTCAAAAGAAATCGGTTTTTCTTTTCTTTTCTTTCGATACGAACTCTTCGAGTGATAAGAAGTTACAAAGATGAGATGTCGTGGTAAAGCTTTTAACAATTTTAATCATTCAGTAGAAATATTTTGTGACTTTTAGTTTTATCATTAAGAAACGGAGATGAAGCGAAACGGGGATGATCGATGTATCTTTCTTAAGAATTGTGGATTGTATACTGGGTTACACCTGTATTATAAGCAACGTTGCTGTTCTAAAAGATCGTATCACAGCCAATAGAACTATTAACACCTACCTACACCATACTTGGCCCGGTTTCAGACCTCAAATCCCTAAGCTGACTAAACAGAACACCACTATGTATCACAGACTAACCTCCTAAGCCCAAATCAGGTAACCTTAAAAAAATCAGTACTCAAACTGTACTGAAATAGAATATTAAATTGAATAAATTTTGCAGATCCTGTATAGTAGGTACTGAATTTTTTGGACAATAGTAAACAAATGTTTTTTCTCAACTTCTATTTGTTGTAATTTTTGTTTAAAAAAAGAAGTTACAGTTTCAATTTTATCAATCTTATGCCGATATAAAAATATTACATGTTAAAAGCTTGTACGTCTAGGAATTGAACTTGGAGTAATACATAGTTTCGATACTAACTATTACTGATATAATTTTGAGTTTATGAATTTGCAAATGATAAGTTCAATAAATCAGGTTTTTAATAGAAAGCGAGCAGTTTAAAGTGAAAAAAGATCCATTTAAATCTTTTTTCTGTAATTTAATGTGAATGCAATTATAGTAACTAGTACTAAGAAAAAACCATAAATAGAATAAAGTAAAAATAATAAAATCCAGTTTCTTTTCGATCGCATTCAGTACTGAAAATTGATATCCATTCGCCAAAGATCGAATTCAGATTGACGGTATTCATTCAGATATTGTCCAGAATTGATGATGATACAGTACGAAAATATAAGGTAAAACAAAGTTTATATAAAATGTATACAAATGTTGTTTTAAAATCATCCCGGACGAACAAATCCAAACTGAGATTAAATTGCCAAATTCAAAACAATGTTATTTATTTACAGAAAAGATAAAACTAATAAATGAAACTTCATTAAAAAGTACCAAATCCTATACCAGGTGAAAATCCAGAATTGTCCGCTCGTAATATTGTTAATGCCAATCTAATACTGGAAATACGCTAGAACACCGTAGCCACCCTCCCTACCGCCCGCGCACACATCATCATTTTTTTTACACCACATTTCATTTTTCCCTGCAGTTTACATAGTTCAGACGTGAGCATTTTGAAAAGAACCAAGGGTTAATCCATTTGCAACTATTCATTCTAGATGGCGTCCTGGCATCAGCCGACATCCTGAACTATTCATGGGTCCAGTATTTGCTAGGATCAGTGTTCCACTTTAGTTTGGTATGTTCTCGTTTGGGGGGGGGGGGGGGATGCGGATGGGGATGGTCATTTTTTGTATTTTATTTCATCCTAGTACGTTTTGTATTATGCAATCCACCTTCTTTCCCATCCGGTCCATTGTTTTTTTTGCGGGGTGTTTTTTTTTTATCCTCTTGGCATCGGTGTCCACGTTTTCTACTCCTGGCCCGGTATATTGTTAGCTATGAAACGAGTGTTTTATGAGGATATGGAAATGTCTATTTTATGGGCTTTTTATTTTAACATTATGTGAGCACATTAGCCAGACAATTCTATTGATTTATGTGAGGAATGTGTGTATGTTGGTGTTGACTGAATGGCGAATTCGACGAAGAAAAACACATCGTCCTAATCCTGTTGAAAAGAATAAATTGCATAGACAATCAACAGCTTCCGGTATCTGATCGGAATAAAAACTAGAGCGGAACAATCTTATATTACGAGTAAGTAGGTGAAAACCAGGAAATATTTAACTACATCATGCGAAACATTATGATGACACACTTACGTGAATCATATCCCGTGTATCTTTTGAAAATAGATTCTCTGTACGTTATTTTATCATTGATTTCGATGAAGTATTTCATTAGTTATAGGTTCCTTAGAAAACCGTGTAAATCGAACGAGCTACTCCGCTCAATCAAATATATTTTTTGAATGCTCTACTTGCATATACGTTTCTACAAAGTTTCAGATTCATAGCAGTAGTCGTTCCAAAGTTAAAATTTTTTCGCTTTAACCCAAGCTCCTTCTCCTCTTAACTCCATTACCCACAAAAAGTTAATCATCAACACCTACTTTGACCACTGCGAATATTCTAAGGTAATAGGTATATTGGCGTCTGTTGAGTTGAGTTGACGTACGAGTATGCAGCGAACGTCTGACAGTTTTGTTTATTTTTTTGTGGTCTAATTGTCGTAAAACACAAACTTTCAGGGAACCAATTTTTTTTAAATTACAGAATTTTATTGTAAAAAAATAAGAAAGTACGTAACTGAATATTGGGAATCACGTTCGTTCGATTTTAGGTTCAGGTTTAGACAGAATTTTAGTGCAGTAATCATTTTTTACCCCTGTTTTTATGAAAATGAGCTTTTCACACTCAATCGAATTTGGGAAAATTTGTTTGGCTTTCTTTTTTGAAAACCCCACGTTGGGCGCCAAATGCTCAGCCGCTGAAGTGTCTACATCCGCCTCGCAAGACTAAGACTTTCATTCAACTGAATTTGGAAATCTTTATTTTCGACTTTCATTCTTTTTTTACTTTCTTTTTTGGCGCCCACGTTGGGCGCCAAGTCCTTAGTTGCAAAAAGTGTCTTGATCTATTTTACAAGGCTAAGACTCTCATTCAACTGACATTGGAAAATTTCATTTTTAAATTTTCTTGAACAGCCCCACGTTGGGCGTAAATGGTACATTCGCCAAAAGTATCAATTGCTTTTCACAAGACTTAAACTTATAGACATGAGCAAAAGCACAAGCGAGACTTAAAATTCATATACCCTTCTCGAATGCCTATTGAAGGATATACTCACGAAACTCATCATAAGACCATTACATCAACTCAAACCAATTTATCTTCCGTTCGACAAAAAAAAACCGTTCTGCTAAGCGTGACAAAAAAATCGGATAAATCCAAATTTAATGACCGAACAATGAGAAATTTTCATTTTTTTAAGCATTGTATACCCTTTTTGCAATCTGGTAATTTTCATCGCTTAACCAAAACTTATGATCATTATTTATTCTTAAAGATACACAAGCTTAGGCTATATGAACCATTCAAATTTCCGATAACCGATTAAAGAGCAATCGATATTATTATTAAAAAAAAATTCATAATACATAATTTAAAAAGTTTTGCCGATAATCGACCTAAAAATTAAATACAATAGTGAAAAGTTTTGATCGAATCTTTTATGAGTTAAGTGGCTCGTTTCTCATAATTTCCTTAAACGAGATAAAAACACTTGCGGTAAACTTTCAACCATATTGTTTGGGGCAGGATCAAAGACTAAATATAGTTGATTGTAAAGTTTCGACCCTTAGAGCTATGAAATGCATGATTATAGATGTGTTAGTTTGAGCAGTCTATTTATCTACTTCAAGTGAACATTAAAGGACTGTAATCTTCGTTTTATAGTCGAGAATGAAAAGTTATGCTAAAAGTTTCTTATATGGTCTGTAATATTATTTTATTATCGCGGATTATATGTTCAAAGTACTTTAGAGATATCGAAATGCATCCGAATTATTAGTAAGGGTAATTTGCGGGCGGATAGAGAGTTTATTATCGAAATTTATCTGCTATTTATTACTATCTATATATTTTACGAAAATTATTGCGATTTGATGGAATCCCATAATTTCTGGGGATTACACTAGTAAAATGCATGTAAACTTTTATAAGTAATAAAATTCAAACCTTTAAATGCATGGCTCGCAGAATATGATATGACGTTGAAAATGGTCTCTTTATTGATGTGTTTATCAAATCTAATTTGAGTTATTCACCTGAAAATAAAAAAAAAATATTATTATATTTTTGCTATCTAATTATTAGAAAAAAAGATAATCTTATGAAAACAGTTTAATTAAATTATAATAGGTATGTAGGTACCCATGAACATTATATCCAATTACAAGCATGGTCTACGTTATTTTGTTGCTAATCCACTTAATACCCTAAGTCTCCATATATAACATGATATTAAGTATCGAAATACTTTCCAGAGCCAGTGTTAAGTATACATAAATATCAGTTGCTTACAGAAATGCAAAGATTTAAAGGCGACCAATTGAAATGAAGGCGAAAAAATTTGTTTATATACGAGTATATTAATTTTCTAAGTGTAAAGGCAATTCTTCAGTCATTGCTTAAAATTCAACGATTTATAACAATGTACCTATTTTTAAACTCCAGAAATTTAATAAATTCGTAAAATATAAAAAAAATTAAATTTTTTCATAAAATTGATTGCACGAAAAAATAAAATTCATCTACACTAAGAATAAATCTCTAGCGTTGAACCGTGACGTGGATGCAATGAACAGGTAAATATAATTTGTTAGTAGATGCTACAACAACAAAGAATAGATTGAAAAATATTCAACTCGACTAATTTAATTTTAATTAAAAGCGTGGCATATTTTCGAACTACGTGAATACACCAATGTTGACGATGAATATTATTTTTCGATGTATCGTGAAAATTAAAACGAATATCAACAGAACAAAAGTCTCAATTGGAAAATATTCAGAGGCATTTCTGATAATTTACTGAAATAATTGCTAGTGAAAATATAATTTTTATGTTACAATAACTTGTGCGGAAGTTAAATAAAAATCAAAAAATCAAACGGATGATGGAGTTAATGAAATCTTTATTAAAAAATTTTGTTTGGTTTATTGCAATTAAAAATACGAGTAGTCTGGGTGGCTTGGCTAGAGCACTTCTGGTGAAAAGCTCAAATCTTCTTGGCGACAAATAATTTTCGAGGCTGGGATTGGGCGCCGGGCTTCCAGTTCACTCAGCTGTAAAGTCGGGGTAATAATCACAGACGAGCGTGTGGCTGACCACTTCACCTCCTAGTGTTCCGTTGGTCTAGTAATGAAGTAACTTTAGCATTACCCTAGGCTCAATTTTGACTGTTGCACCATTGACTATTATGAATATTTTTCAGGAAGCTGAAATTTGGAATTTATATATGTAGAAAAATGATAGTGTACCACTTTTCAAAAATTTCACATACAAGACTTAAGCTTTCTTCTAAAAAAACGATTTTTCTAAAACGGTCTACAAGGTATGTATTATACAAAATAGTTTTTCCCTGGCCCGATACAGATTCAGCCTATGCAGATAGTTCTGAAAAACATGGTGCGTAAGGTACACTCCTTACCTTACATAGATATAATGTACAGTTACAATCCAATCAATTTATGAAACATATTCCGCCAACCATGTCCATAACCAGAACCATATCCTTGTGGTCAGGAATCCATTACTCTTTTATAGAAGGCGGCATACACAAACTTTTTTTTGGTGTGCTAATTCTCTGGGGGAAAAAAACTCATTTGTCTGGGCAAAATGAAACTTGTTACCGTTGATAAAAGCACACAAAACTGCGAAAATCGTACGAGGAAACCTTTTTTCTAAATGAGATCGCAGCACGTCTGAGGGATAAATTAAAAAACTTTTATTAATGTTTTTCACTCCTGCTGTTCTTTTGATATTTTAATGCAGCACGACTAGTCCACGTATAGCCATAACCTAGCCTACGCTGCACTGTCCTACTCTCGAAAGGCTTTTAAAGCAATCCTTTTCTGCTCTCCGTTCGCCTGGTATGGAAAATTTATAAACTTTGTTCCAACCGTCATTTATACGTCCCCATTTTTTTTCATCCTCAAGCTTATGGTCGTTTTTTTCTGGGCATTTTTCCTCGTACGCCTCAAAAGTCCACTTTCACACGTCGTAAAGAATATAGGCAAGGATCCTCCTTACAAAGGACTCACGTGCACGTCTCTCGTGTGTGGCGTTATGTGTCCTTATGGCTAACAAGAAAAGCTGAGAATGTAAAATTTCATGGAATTTACTTGCATTTTGCTACGTGGCATACGTGAATTTAACAATGGAAACGTTTTGGAACTAGAACCTAAAAAGGTTGGCTTTAGACGAGATGGTAGTCATGATGTTTTTGGATTATATGCATGTGAACAATTGCGACAAAAATTTTGCAAGTGGATTATCTAAGGGCAGTTTCACTGACTGTGGCATGGAGAAAACGATTCTTCAGAATGGATGACGGATTCTGTTCCAGTGCTGGATGATACAATTAAACGACCGACGCTACAAGGAGAAAATTTGAAATGGACCAACATACCTTTCTGGCATTCACTGGCGAGAAAATGAATTAAAATAATCTTGTTTGTTTTAATTTAGTTCCAGTCAGCAAGTGAATTTCACAATTTTTTTTTTGAGAAGTATTTGCTTGAACGGCTTATGCAAGTAAGTTGAACGTGGTTCTGGACTTGTGTATTTCTTACGGAAGGAATTTACGGCAAATGCATAAATGGATGACACTAGGGTTAGTCAGTGAGACGAGGGTTCACATATTTCCACGAATTTCAGTATATCTCAGGCTTTCTGAGATACTGAATCAATCGTTGTTTTACGAGTATACTCAGATAAAACCATAGAATCTATTGTCAGGTTTGTTTTTGATATTCATAAAATTTAAGGGGAACACTCTAAAAACAGTTTCTAACAATTCTCTGTAAAGCAAAAAAAAATGGTGAAATACACAATCTATGCTTATTGACATATTGTTGTTCAGGTACGTGGGGGGATACGATCCAATATCCAATCCACATTTTCGCTCACCATACCGTCAATAATAAAGATTTTTAAATCGGTTTTCTGATTTGAAAAGAAAACAATGCCACCTTTAATATAATGCAGTTAATTGTTAGAATCTGAGCCTTTAAATTTACGTGGGTACGTGGGGGGTTAGATCGTACCCCCACGTACCCCCACGTACCCCACCACGTACCCCACCACGTACCCCACCACGTACCCCACCACGTACCCCCCACGTACCCCACCACGTACCCCACCACGTACCCCCACGTACCTCACCACGAGTGAATTTAGGCGCCATGATTACATTTCACCATTAATAAAATAAATACATGCTTTGTGTAGTTTCACAATATCTTATTATTAAAAAATAATAAAGTATTGTGATCGTCCTGAAAATTTGAAAAATTTGCTATTTTGAAATTTTCTATTTACACGCCTTAGGACTAATAAACACAAAAAAGTGTCCGTCTGTCCGCCGTAGACGCCGTATATCTCACAAACCCGTCGATATGTTAAGTTAAAATTTGTATGGTAGGTAGATTGGGTGAGCTGCTACAACTGGTGTTTTTTTGGGGGGTGAATGAGTGAGGGGGAATGAGAGGAAGCATTTTAGACGAACAATTTTGGTTTCAAGATCTTAGGAACCACTGACGCTAGGAAGTTGAAACTTATAACTTGAAAGTAGACCTCTAGGGTGAAAGAGGGTAGAAAGGATATGATTTTTATTTCTCTAAAACCGTACTGAATAGTAATCTAAGAATTTACGACTATATAGAGCAACTATAGAGATACGCTAGAAAAATAAAATTTGCAATAGAAAGCAGTGAGACAGGGGTGAGGGATGGTTTTTATATCTCAGAATCGGCTTATGCTAGAAAGTTGAATATACATATATGATATACATAGATGCACTACTAGAGCAATCAAAACAAAAAAAAACGGCCAACAGTCTAGGCGCAACATTATTATTTTTTGGGTAAAAGTCCGAAACGCATTTAATTCTGAGATGCTGTGTAGGTTACTATGAACCAAGGACATATAACTCTCGTATATCAATTTAGTATTTTACTTAGGAAAACCAGAATCAGCACACTGTACTCAGTTCTCAAAATCTACTATGAAACAAAAACTGTGAGTAGGTACTAAAACATTCTCGAAATTCCTGCAGAAACTTCAATAATTATTTAATATCTGTATGATTGCAGTTGTCGAAATTCCTCATAAAATTACAATTCACTCTATTAAAATTTTGACCATAGAGAACTTACCAAGCGCATATTTGCCATTACTGCCAAAATAATTGATGATAGGATGTAGGTCGAGCAAAAAGTCCGGAACGTAGTTTGAAACGATGGCAATATTGCAATATTTCAACAAAACAAATTGATTAGAGTCCATCAATTTACTTTCAACTATGTGGTCCCTTTCAGATTGAAGCCACTGAGCTGCTCACTGCGTTCCAAAGGACCTATTCGAAATTATTTTATCCACCAATAGTGGCAATCATTCATCGCCCGAGGGACACTTGGCCGTATACGAGTACCATACAAAACTTGGACGGCTGCAAGCAACCAAAGGACCACATCACCAAATATTGCAACTGAAGGACGAACTGAACGAACGACTATGAGCTCTTCAAAGACCTGAAACCAAACAGGATGTACACCGACAATCTGGTAACTTTTGTGCTCGTTAATGGACACCGCCTTACGCGTATGCTAGTCTGCATTTGGAACGATCACATACCTATCGAGCAAATTAAGATCGAAATGAAAAGGTTCAATACCATCAACTCATTAAAAAGTACGAAATTTAAATCGTCCTTCTCCCAATGCGATCCTGCAAACTCATCCACACGGCTATCATCCAGGACTCATTGGAATTTAGCTACAGCACACTACACTTCAGTGTGCGGAATACTCTGTCCGAAGGGTACTATGGCAGATACCGAGCTCCGTAAAAAGAACACCCCCCAATAGCTTGATCTACCCGTTCGATATCGATGTGTTGTATGAAAAGCGGTTATGTAGAAAAGGCTTAAGGAAAAAATTCCGCCAAGGATAACGCAAGGAAACGGCTTCAATTACTGCCGGAAAAATGCTGGAAATACAAATATTCGTCGGATCATGGGAGAATTAATTTGCACATGCTAAGCTCACATCAGCCTGCGGCCTCACATATCCCGGACCATTTTAATTCATCCAATGAAATTGAATACGAACAGGACGGTAATTTAGCTGGAAGTTATTTCGAAGAGAGTTCGGAAATCTTTGTTCGATTTAAGCTTCAATTGAAACAAGGAGCCGCGTGTTACTATTTCTGTACAAAGGAATGGTGTTCGGATCCCGGATCATATGTGGTAGCTATACCTACATATGAAGATAGATATAGATACGCAGGACGATTATTTTCAAAGCTGGAGGTGTTTTGTTGCTTCTATGGATCCGAGCATATCCGTATATAGTTTAAGTAGCTTGAACTTTATACGTACATATACATACATGTGTGGCTGAAAATTTCTTATCGCACACGACTTGGTTGCTGTTCTAGTCCTGGCATCGGGATGATGCAGCCCAGACAAAAAGGATTTCACAGCTAAGCTGCTGAATTATTAAATAAAATTCGCATATATGTCCGGGGCTCCGCATATATATCTCCAACTACAACTATAGAGCGATATAAAGTGGAAACATAACGAAGATCTACACACAAACGAACAAAAAGGACAACTACATCTATAGAAGAGTGTAGATGGTTGTGTTGTTTTCAGATGAACGTAATTTTCCGGTATTTTCATTGTTAAGCTTTCCCATGTTTGGATTGTTTAATGGGATTTGTATTGTCTTGCTATTTTGCCTGTACTTTAGACTAAGACTTCCATACACATCGCTATCACGAAACATCTTGTTTTTAGTTTTGATATTGCAATATAAAGGATTTGCCAGTTTTCGTTACGTTCGGTGTGTGAACAAAACCAAAATAATAACAATAAGAATTGTTTGCTAGATGTGAATGAAAAGTAGACTACAAAAGTCGTCAAGTGAAATGTTCAAGGAATATTTCGTTAATTTCTACTTTGTGGGTATTTATTATTGTCTTTAGATTCAGAAATTGTTAGTTTCTTTACGGGAAATTCCATGAATTGTGTTAGAACTAGTACCAGTCTCGAATGAAAAACTTATGACTTTAGCTCATTGATGATAATGCCATGCTATGTCATATTGTCAAATAGTTGACTAAACAGATCTTGTCAAACTTTTCCAGTCAAAATAGACGTTGTACAGAGTAAAAAGGAAGATAATGTTATATCGACATCCACAGGTTAAATTAGATAAATTTTAAAACCGATTTTTGCCAATTATACTGAAAATCGTTTAAAAAAATTGTGTGTTCAATCCAATTCTTACTTGAAATTTTCAGAATATATTATTTTCATGTAAAACGTTTCAATCACTTTTACACAAAATTAATAGTCTTAGTAAATTATTAATAAAATTTTTAACTGAACTGTATAATTTATATGAAAAGGCTCAAAATATTTCGTGTAAAATTAACTATACTTATATATGAATTGAAAATTACGTTATTTTTCGTGTAATTCTACAGATCTATTTTATTTTAAAACGAAAAACCTGTAATATATGAAGCAACGAAGTTGGACGCTTTGTTCGATTTTGTTTTCTACTGAAATGTGACTACGCGCACCAGAATTGATCACGAATTCGATTCCCACCTACAGCCAAGAGTTTCATTAAGAGTAAGTCAGAAAGAAATAATATTAGAAGTATAAATAGGTGCATCTTAGAGAGTAAGATTTATACACTTTTTTTAGATTGCAAATTCAAGAGAATAATTCACCAAAATTTGATGTTTTCTAAGTTGATATTTACTGATTGCAAATTGAAATTTACTGACCGATAATTGAAAATTAAATTCAAACTGACAAACGATAACAATCACATCCCAATGGAAATTTACTTATAAAGGGACGGCATATTTGCCTACTATCCAAAAGATGTAAAATTTAATACATTTTTTTACTTTACTATTTTAATAATTGATACAGTAAAGGCCATTGGCATTAAATGGGGTATGCAACCCCGGATAGTTCATTGGCTCTACGTGTCCGTCATCAGACCGATACTCATGTACGGTGTTGTTGCCTGGTGGACGGCCTTAGATAAAGCGGCTAACCGCACCACACTGGGAAAGGTACAAAGAATAGCATGCATATGCATCAGCGGAGCTCTGAGAACAACTCCCTCTGCAGCACTGGACATGCTGTTCAGTCTGCCACCCTTAGACATCTTTGGCAAGCAAATGGCAGCCAGTGCAGCCATTCGGCTAAAGGCCTCCACATTGTGGACTGACATATGTGCAGGCCACTCAACAATTTTGAGTCACTTCAACATTCCTGAAAACACCGACTACACCCCTCCCAGTTATGACTTCGATAAAAACTTCTCGACAGCCATCCCAACCCGCCTAGAGTGGGAAAGGGACTTGGTACGAACAAAGAAGGAGTCCGCCCACATATATACGGACGGCTCCAAAACTGAAGACGGGGTAGGTGGAGGTGTTTTCTCTGAAATGCTTAATATTAGCAGCTCTTTCCGCCTTCCGGACCACTGTAGTGTCTATCAGGCGGAGCTTATGGCGATCAAGGAGGCCCTGTCCTGGCTGAGGTGTAATGTAATATCTACTAAGGATATTAGCATTTTCACAGACAGCCAAGCGGCGATAAAATCCCTGGAATCGACCTCGACAACATCAAAGGTCGCCGTAGAATGTAGATCATCTCTTAAGGAGATGGCCGAACAGTTCAATATTCTTCTGTGCTGGGTGCCAGGACACATGGATATTCCAGGGAACTGTATGGCTGACGAACTCGCTCGGCGCGGCACTACCCTTCATACTTCGCCGGTATATCAGAACCTGGGTGTGCCTCTCTCCACATGTAAACTGCTACTGAGACTGGACTCAATTGAGAAAACCAACTCAAGATGGGCAGAGGGTACAACATGTCACACTGCGAGACAGATCTGGCCAAAGCTGGATCTTAATCGTTCTAAAAGGCTGACTCTGCTCAAAAGGGCGGACATCAGCAAAACAGTCGGTGTCCTAACCGGACACTGTCTTATAGGTCGGCATGCAGAAAGGCTTGGACTTTTCTCAAACGACTTCTGTAGAAGCTGCCAGGACGAGGAGGAGGAGGAGACAGTCCTTCACCTTCTCTGCACTTGTCCAGCTCTGTCCGTCAGAACTAAAGCTCATCTCGGAGCGTACTTCTTCAACTGTCTTGGTGAACTTGCCGCAATGGAGGTCGCGAGAATCCAACGCTTTATTATAAGCTCTAAATGGTTCGACGAGTAGGACCGGAGTCGAAGATCCTGTGGTACCACAACGGACCTTTTAGGTCTAAGTGTGTCCGTGTTCTCACGGACAGCCACGTGTACCTACCTACAGTATTGGGATCGATTTAAAAAAATAAAATTTAATACCCTCAAATTTGTTCATGACTACGAAAAAAGCCAAACAAAAATTTCAGTCCGCCGCCGTACGTCTATCGCTGTACGCAAAATAGTTTAAAGGCTCGTAGCACCCAAGCCCTTTGAGCTATTTAGTTGATATTTTTTTAGTCGGTTGGCTAGGTACACCATTTTAAGTGGACACCTTTTGAGGGTTAGGGGTGTGAGGGGGAAGTTCGGGAGGGCTTTAAGATGGAAAATGTTATTTTCTAGATCTCAGCAACCTCTTATGCTAGAAAGCTGAAACTTAGAACTTTTATAGAGCATCAATAGTAGACCCGTTTGCAAATTCAAGTGTATGGTCTAATTGGTGTTCGGAATGGAGTCAAAAATTATCAGTGAAAATAAAATGTATATATGAGCCGTTGGTTTTGAAAGTGGAATAAGTCCATTTCGTTTTTAAATCGACATGCTTAACGGTTTACGTTTTAACATGTTTAAAAATATTTATGCCATCTTTCAGAAAAATTTACTTGTATTTGTTAAAAGTGTGATGAAACAATTGCATCAATAGATTCTCAGAAAGTTGCTTCGTGTTGTATAGAATAATGTTACAATGTCACAAAAAATATTTTTTTCAAAATGGACTCATTCCACTTTCAAATATAACGGCTCATATTTGCACGATTTTCATCATATCTACTAGGTCTTCGCAAATATTAAATTCATTTTTATTCTACGAATTCTTCATATGAATATGTAGAAAGTGTTTTCAAGATTAATTGAAATTCAATCCCTGAGAGGGTGTAAGGTGGTTTATCTCTCGGTGCTGATCAGATATCGAATATCTTTTCACTTTCACGGGCTTGTTTAATAAACAATTATTTTTAGGTTTTTTCCTTTTTCAACCCCTAGACCGTGTCCCGGAATATGACCCAATTATGAAATTCATATGTTATTTGTGGCAGCTGCACAAGTATTCTAGCGCGACCATATTCTAACCGTTTCCCGAACTTTTTGTTAGGTTTTCAGTCACATAGTAACTTAATGTGTAAAAAATTGCAAATTGTTATCCTGGAGCGTTCAAAAGTTATCGGACATTATTCTTTAATATGTACTTGTCTTAAGGCCTTTGGAGATACTCGAAGAAATAGTGTTTAAGATTTAGTTGACTAGCAGGCTCAATCTTTGTTTACACTCAAAAGTAATTTGGACTTTGCGGCTAACCGATTCCTTGTGTTAAACTGACCCTCAGATACTTAAATTTGTTTTTCTCCTGATTATATTAAAAGCTTTTGGAAATGAAAGCGAATTTGATATCTCTTTAGACCTTAGAAAAATGTTCGGAATTCGTGAAAATATAAAGAACCACTTTACACCCTTTAAAGGGATATCGAAAAATTTGGAAAAACATTTCACTTCCTTTCTCAAATATATAGCATTAAGTAGATTCCAATTGTATTTCTAGATACAGAAACCAATTTTTTTGACACTGAGTTGACTTGCAGTACAATATTCGATGTTCGAGAATATAATGTTGCAGATTCAACATGCGGATATCTTAGACCATACACTTGAAGGTTCATAGAAATAGTTTCCATTCGAGTTTATTTCGGTGTCGTACCGTTCAAAAACCTGAGCGGTCACAATGTTTATTAATCCTTTAGTATCTACTATATCAGAGTAGTTGAAATTTTACTTGGTCCTTTAAGTACCTAAGGACCTATTCACCAATGTTCTAGTAACATAATTTTCTATTCAATGTATTGTTCAAATAATTCATTACACCTCGTCTGCATTAATTTTAACGTCAAATCGTTACGAGAACCCCAGAGGGCTTCTGGTAATTTGCAAAATTATAGGCAATATCTCTGTCGTTATAGGCGTTTTCTGATCAGTAATTGATTGTCTCCACTTGAAATAGCTATTTTGAACTATTACTGCCAATAGTCGACAATAGTTTCGATCGATGTTTCTAGTTCAATCATTCGTCTCTGGGGAAAGAAATTTAAGCTATGACTGTGTGTACTGGGATAGTAAAATTCGATATTTCAAACAGTTTAATAACGTTTTGTACAGTTTCGAATGTCTAATTCTCGTGTAAATAGGACAGAACCACTAGTTTGACATATTTCTAAGTACCACCAGCATCCAGAGCATTGAGCCAAATTGCTATTGTTCTGGATACTATAAAATTATATGGAGCTACTGCGTCTGAAAAGGACGACCTTTTTATATTTAATTGGGCAAATAACACACTTTTAAACAGGATTCTTTGTCTCGAAGGAATTTTCTATTTCTTTGTTTCACTGATCCCATTCTTGCTAATCCTTAAGCTTTACTGCAACCTTTTCCACACACCCCTGCCATCATAGTGCGGACTTGATAAAAACTAAAAAAAAAGGATCGTTGACGGTAAGAATAAAAAAATTATGCCATTCTAATTAACTGAGCACTTAGTTAACAATAGAGTTTCTTATTTCCAGCAAGATATCCCTGAAGCGCTCATTAACCCCACTATCTGACAACCCGAATAAACCAACTTTACTTTCGAGTATACAACGAAGTCTTGAATAGCTTACTGCTTTGTTCTTTAATTGCTTCGGGAGCAAAGTATGTAGATATTGGATAAAACTGGCCAACATTGCTTCCGTACTATACGATGAAATCAGTGACGAGTACATAGCTGCTTCTATGGAAATGCGACAGAGCCTTGGTCCGTAAAACGACGCTTAAGAAATTTACACAAAATTGCAGAACACGAAAAAGCAGTTCAAAACTGACGTAATATACTTACCTGTCTGACGAAGCACACAAAACGCTCAAAGAAATGCAGTACAGGAATTTAAAGTCCGACCTTAAATTACCTTTACCTTTTCCTGTCTCATCTTTTTCGCTGTATGGCGTTCTACTCCCTCCGAATTACCACTATCAGCAATTATGTAAATGCAGTACAACCATTTGTAGAATTAAATCGAAGAATAAAATGTATGCAAATTTCGTTTACTCCTTCCACGTTTTAGTTTTAAGCCTTGGTTTGGGTTCTTGAAAGGACCGGTACATCAGTCTACAAGACCTGGTGCTAATTCGGCGAAACTTAGAACAACAAGATTTGAATAACTTTTCTAGAATTTGCTGATCAACTGAAATTAATTTAAACATAACTATGAGTATAGATAGTTTTCCGACAAAAGGAAGTTGGTTTGAAAATCAATTCATAAGCAGAAAGTAGAAACCAATTCAATTTTTTATCACTTCTAAAAGAAATGACGGAATTCGTGAAAACCTATGCAACCCTTTTACACCTTCCTAGGGGCTGACAAATTAAAAAACTTAAGTTTTAGGCTATTACTACGCAAGCCCGTGAAAGTGAAAATATATTCGATATCTGCGTAGAGCTGGGGGTTATAGCAGAATTCATGAAAAAGTAAACAACTCCTTTACGCCAACCTAGGGCTCGAATTAAGAAAAAATCATGAAAACACTTTCTAGGTATTTATATGAAGAAGTTGCAGAATTAAAATGAATTAAATGTTTCGGAGCACCTAGTAGATACGACGAAAATCGTGAAAATATATGCGTTCAATTTTCACTCATCATTTTTTTTGCCTCCCATCCAAACGCCTATGAATATTTTAAATGTTTTTAATCTAAATTACTTTCCTAGTTAATTTACATATACATACCAAGTTTCAACTTTATAGTATATGCCGTACCATTCTATCCCTAAAAAAATAGTTTTTTTCCAATATGCTACTACAATACCCTATTCCAATACCAAGTTTGAGTTTAATGTCATTATAGGTCTCGAGATATAAAAATCGGAACCTTATCTTTTTCACCCTTCCACACCCTGACGCTGTATACCCTCACCACCAACAATTATTTTTTCTGCTAGGAGTCTATAATGCCTAGTTACTTCTGATAAAAATTCTGAGCATCTGTCTTACGCTGTTCTTCAGATATGAGACGTGATTTTTTCAAAAGATTCGTATCCTCTTCACCGTCACCCTACAAAATTTTACTTTCAGCAAACTTCATTTGCCAACCTTTATACACAAACCGATTTTCTATTGACTAGTGCAATTGGTTCGAGAGATATCGTAACCTAAAATTTTTCAACCCCACCTCCGTACGCCACTGCCCCCATTAAAAAAATTGATTCCGATCTATTCTCCACAGATAGACAGATCTACAGATAGACATATCTACAGATAGACATTAAGTTTCAATTTTGTGACATTAACCGTTTAGGATACATGGATATATGCGTTTCGGACGCATTATCTTCCCCCCCCCCCACTCCCTCACCCCTTCACCCATATTGTAAATTTTTTTGGTAATGGGTCTACTCTTTTAGTTTTATATAAACTCTAAGTTTTATCCTACTAGCGTAAGCGGTTGCTTTTTTCGGCTCAGAACGGCCCTTGTTAGTAAGTTGAAATTTACAGTAGCACATATATATCAAAACGTTTAGATTTTGATTGGTCTATGGTCTACATTATTCTACTTTATCTCCGACTAGAGTGCAAGCCAATCGTATGATACTCTAATCTAGAGTATCATACGATTAGCTTGCACCCGATTGTGTCTGCAATATGTTTTCTTTAGATATAAACAAACTCATGCATGAATGCCAAATTTAAATCACATCCAGAAAAGCCTTTCAGTTAATCGTAATTACAAAATTTGCAAATGGGTTTCAAACTTTAAAATTGCCGGAGCCGTCCGTCACATCCAATTTATATATTGCAGACTCATCTTTCCCCCGGCAAAAAAAAACCCGTAGGGGTTGAAAAAAAAAATCTTTCGAAACCTTAAAAATAAAATTTTAATCAAATATCATGTCTCGTGCGTTTTTATCGTACTCAATCCGTTTCCAGAGGATGAGAAGGCGGTCAGATCGTCGGATAGGCATTGAAATCATAAAACCGGAAAAGGTCACATATCCCATATCGATATGGACCACACCGAACATAAAAAGCCGGACCACACACGCTTCTCCTCGACTCCGTAAATGATGGTCACTTTTATAATTTCTAGATGAAATGTCACGTCTTCAAATATTCACAATGTTCCCATGTATGGCACATGTGTGTTTGGAATTTTCTATTTTGTAGTTATTTTCTATGTGTTTTTTTTTTCTCTGTGAGGAGCGTGGGGCGGTTTTCTTGCGAAGGACGATGGGTTCCGTTTTTTTTTTTTTTTTTTTGTGGAAAATTCTGCACGATATCCGAATCGACACCGCTCGTAACAGACTCGAGAAGAATAAAGTTTACGGAATAGCCCAAAGAAAGGTTGCCAAGAAAACTCGACAAGGCTGGCGAGTGTTGTTTAGGCCACAGAGTTGGTTCTTTGAAAATTTTTATTTTCCACCCACCCCCGAACCCTCTATTCGATTTTGGCATCCTTGTTTGAAAGTCATCGCCAGCTAAATAAGCATCCTGGAAGGTGGACATCGGGCGTCCTCGTTCTACTACAAAAGGCCGGACAGGACATTGTACATATCGACATGATAGCTCAACAAAATTTTCAAGTTCTTATGGCCGTGTCCTCGTTTCCCGTTTATATTCTTTGGAGAATTTTATGAAATCTGTCACGTTCGTGGACATGGTCATCATATTTAGTAGGGTGGCTTCTTTTTTCCGTCCTTTTAAGGATCATCCCGTCAAGAGGGATGTGGCGTTGTGTAAATCTTTTATTCGAAATTGAAATTAATTTAGCCGCTTTGTGTCGGCACGGAAAATGCTCAGAGGAAAATATAGCGTGTGTATTATTATGGCGTTATCCTTCACGCTCGCGTACTAGGATACCGAGAAACAAGAAATATCATATTTCATAAAAAGAAATTTTCCTTTTTACCTTGGTCGTAAAAAGGAAAATTCCGTAGCTCAGTATGATGCCATCATACCTTCCGATGGATAGAAATATGGAAGGTGGTGGTCGTGATGGCAGATCCTTGCGAGGATAGTTTGAGTTTGAGCAAAAGAAGAAAGAAAGAAAAGCGATGGGAATAAAAGGGAAATTTACCAGGGAAAAAAATCATAGAAAAATGTGAGAGTTGTGAGCGCACTATTGTATACATTGAGCCTTTCCGGTGTTGAACTCACCCCCTGGAACCCATCCCGCTGTCATACGCCGACCATCCCTCGTCCTGGCAGCTTCTTATTTCCATGCAGACCTCTTTTATCGTTTTTCGTCGTCCTTATAGCTCTTCGGATTTTTTTTCCTTACTTCTTCAGAACCTCTCTTGCCTTAACATATGCCTTGATGGGCGTTGGTGTAAAATGCTGTGTCGGGGTGGCTGAAGAGGCTGCATGGAATTCGAAAGTGGATCAACTGAGTCCTGGTATGTTTGTGTGCCTGGTGAATGGGGAGATCCTTAACTCCAGGAACAATATGTCTTCATTTATGGATATGCTGAGAATTTACATTTTTTTTTTGCTTTTTTCTCCCTATAATACCCACACATATATCTCACATACCGCTCTACCTTTATGCGACCGTTGCTTTCAAAGCCGTAGAGCAATAAATTGACTTATCGATTAAACGCCGTAGGAGGTTATTAAGAACTTGAAAAATTTGATTTCTTTCATTGCAGTTCGATGAAAAAGTTCAGAAGGAAAATGGTAGCTGGTTGGCTTGCCTATAGCAGATTCGAATAGAAACTTGTAATATAATGGCTTAAATAAAAAGAAAAGAAAAGTTTTTCGTTTTGTTCGTATCCGTTCTAGTGTTCGGTGATTAATGGACGCTGGAATAATGTGAACTTAGCTTTATGGTAAAAATCTAATGCAGCAAGTTTTAAGTGTACCTATAACTGGGGATTTTTTTTCCCGGGTTTGGCACTCGAGCCAGAATCAGAAAATTTATGAAATATGGTAGAGGATTGGCTTAATATCCGATAAAATTATGTAATTTATTATTTGGGATAGGTAAGCACGATTCATGAAAGTGAATAGTGAGAAATTTCAAAAAAATACAGGTGGCACAAATCCGATGTAATTTTTCATCATAGCACTTAAGACTTAAGAAAACTGATGCGAAACTAAATTCTATCATCCCAAATTTTTACAGGAATTGCAATTAAGACTCACTTTCTTGAAAACGCTGTAAGCAACGCACGAAATACCACTGACAAGTATCATATATCCAAGCTCCCCAACTTCCTGATCAATGACAGCTTAAACTAAGCATTACAGAATAACGTCCGAGATTGCAGTGTTCACACAAACACAGTAGAAAAGAAAAATACTTCACTCGAATGAAGGTGAAAAGTGCACGAGTCAATGGTCCCTATTGGTGATGATTTTGATTTTAATTTTAATGGGGAGGTGGAAAGCAAAAAGAAGGGAAAAGGGTGTAAAAAATGTAGAATTTTATTTTTCCGAATTAACTCAGAACCTGAAACGTTTTAGGTACATAAAGATATACACCTAAGAAGAAAATGTGGCAATAGTCTGGCCTCAATTTATTTTGCAGTAGAAGTTTATGCGTTTAATGTTGATGAAGGGTGCTGCTTTTTTTGCGTCTGACCCCCCAGGTCTGATCAGTAGCTCAGTTCTGTAACTTATGAGTGAGAAATTTCTCACCAAAAAGTCAAAATGAGGACAAATTAATGCAGTTTTCTCGCTGTATTCTCACTAAATGAGAAATGAAAGACTGCCAAATGCGTAGTCAAGTACGGTGCTTTCTCATTTGATAAGAATACAGAGAAAAAACTGCATTAATTCGTCCTCATTTTGACTTTTTGGTGAGAAATTTCTCACTCATAAGTTACAGAACTGAGCTACTGATATCGAATATCTTTTCACTATCAAAGGCTTGCATAATGCTCGCTTAAAACTTGTTTTGAAGTTACATATTTTCTTTTTCAGCCTCTAAAAGGGTATAAAAGAACTGAACACGTTTTCACGAATTCCGTCATAGAAGTGATAAGAAATTAAATTGGTTTTTCATCTTGGATTTCATATTTTGAGGGGTGTGAAGGATTTCCTTACATTTTCACAATTGTTTCAATATCACCTTATACCTCCTTAAGAGTTGTCGTAACACCCTGCAAGCAATTAGTATGCAATTTTATATAAAGACTATAGAGGCATATTGGGTTGGGGATAAAAACTTTATCTATTTTCTTTGTCTGTCTATCTACTTATATCTTTTGTCTATCTACTTCCGTATCTAAGTAGCCGTAATAGTGGTACACTAAAGAAGTAATTTTTTAGCAGAAATTATTTCCCATACGAGTTAGAGTTTAAAGAATCAATCACATTCACAGGAAATAGGCTTCATCTCTCAAGAACTCTTTACTAGCTAGGAATTTTCAAAGTGATAGTGTGAATACATCATCAAATTTCCATTAATGTAATCAATTCAAAATACTAATCTAAGATAAATTTATTGATATTTGATTAAAATTCTCCACGACAATCTAAACTTGGAACAGAGACTTTCTAGAGTTCTTCCTGAAATTTAATTTTTGCTCCATATTGAAAATAGTGGAATACAAGCAAAGGTAACACCATCAAAAATGCTAAACCAACCCCAAGAAAAACGAACAACCCGAAAATCACATAGTAATCAAAGTCATATTACAGAAATTAGCCATACCTTCAACATTATAGCGCCCTATTGACTGCGTCTGTCGTTTTGATCAAAACGTAATACCCAATTTTCTCTATCCCAAACTCTTTGAGCAAATTTACCTCTACAGCATATCATGTATGTAATATTAAATCTATCCATCTAAGATACTATCCACATTTGTATCCCTCATTCATGAATATATCGTTCGAAAGCTACACTTCAGATTGTGGTTATTGATTACGAAATTGGTTCAAAGTTGATGGAATGGAATTTAGGGGATGACGATGAACGCACCAAGCTGGGTGATGATTGAATACATCATCAAATCTCCAATAATGTAATCAATTCAAAGTAATAAACTGAGATAAATTTATTGATATTTGATTAAAATTCTCCAGGTGGTGGGTATTCAATAAATTCCAATTATATTCTACAAGATTTCAGGCGAAATTTACTTTTGAATTAATTGAGTGGTAGCACGCTTTCCATTTTGCCTATTGTGCTGATTTCCAGAAATATGTCCTTTACCTGGAAAAGAAAAAAAATTCGATGTTAAGTCATTATGCCATTATAATGGTAATATTATTTTATGTAAACTAGAAACTCTCGGCCCTATCTGAAGAACATCCGTAGAATCACAAAATCTTAGATGTTTTTTTTTTCTTTCTTCACGACAAAATATTGATCATTTTATCCATAACGTGAACAAGTGGACATCGAGAATTGCCTTTATCTCGAAAAGTTGGAATCCTGGCAAAAGGACGACTACTACTTCTTGCTTAGCATTATTGAGAGCCGAATAAGTAGGTGCTCAAGAAAATTGAAAATTTATGCTTAGAGCTTAATAAAGAGTCACCACTCGAATATTGAGTGGATCTTACTAAGAATACTTAAGGACACAATAAATCTAAGCAATCAGAGTGGTTTTTGATATCCTTTTCAATTTCCCTCGAATTTAATATCAACGTTGTTCCTGGCGGCTAGGCCTGGATACCGAAAAAAAGTCGCTTTTGTACTTTGCTACCGATTGCTATGAAATAACATAGGCGAAGTGAAAGACAATGGTAAAAAAAATCGTTAAACTGATATCGTTATTCATAAATTCAGATGAAAAAAAAAATATTGAGAATATTTTTTACGGAAATAAAATTCCACAGGGACGAGAGAAAAATAAAAATAAATCGGGAAAAATATAAAGTTTTAAATTCAGACGAGTGTAAAGGAAATGCTTGTTTATTCATCGGAATCGAACTTTGGAAATTTTCGAGAGTCTTTCAAATTTATTGGCTGAGTTGTTGAAGGCATTATCAAACTCTCTGCTCATTTATTTTAAATCAAAGACAAAGTTAACTTCAATTAACTCGATATTGTCTGTAGCTTCGACTTAGATTTAAATAAGTATAAGTAGCTACACGCTCTTTTAATATTCGAGATCCATGAAATTTTTTTACATGAAAGTTTTAGTGTAACACAGTAGAATAGAACAAAATATACACGATCCTGGGTCATACCCCGGATGCAAAAATATGGAATCAAACTAACATCCTATCACTTGAAGAGGTCCACCAACTTTATCCGTCAAACGAATTTGAGGTGATCATCTCAACAGGCCTGTGGACGAGCTTTCAACCGTATTGGTGTAAGGGGTACTAGTGAAAGATAAAAATACTAAATTTGATGGTAGTATTTAATTTCACAATATGGTTCTCATTGATCCAAAATTCTGAAATTGTTTTGTTTACTTATCGCCTTCTAATCCGCAATAAAATTCCAGACAGCTGTGATATAACGTGATTTCGGGAGCTCCACAGTTTGTCAACCAAAACCTATTCGCAAGCAATTCGACTAGTTTCTATCCATAACTACTACCAAAATGTTTACGATCGGATTTCATAATGAAAATTTAATTCCATCATATGAAATGTATAGAGTGTCTCTAATCCAGCGTTGAGCCATCCATTATAAATGTACATACTACTCTTTCAACACTCTATTACAGCAGATTTTCGCCGGCTCCATAATAAAATCGACTACGTTACATTAAATCCGTACAAATGATTTCCAACCGTCTAACAACGCTGTAATAAAACTATCGTACATCATGTCCATAAATACGTCAAACAATTTGCCTTGGTTTGACCGAAAATCTTATTCAATGTGAACAAAATCTCACTTGCATATAAACAGATAAACCAGGCTTATGCATATGAGGCTCACCATAAATCATATAGTACTTTATGTTCGTGTTATACAATTCCTCATTCGGAGCCAGTTTTGTGCGAAGCGAACTTCATTCACACGATTTCAGTACGAAAATTTTATGATAATATAAAGTCCCAACAGCCACAGAGCGCCACCTCTATACTGAGAGTTGTATCTAAGGGTGGTGTCCTGGATGGGGCGAAATGCCCACCATGACTATATTATAACATCCGCCCATGGGCTATAACCCATAGGAAAAGGCTGCAGATAAAATGGATTCCAGGGCCAAAACTAGTTCAAATACTAAAAACTAGCAGCCCTCTACCATCCTCTTCCATCCTCTCTCTTCGTCCTTTCTCCGAAGGGCGAAACATTGATGGTGGAGTAGTTCATGCGGTGATGCTATCCAGAGTGCATTATGATGGACATAAATCACAAGGACATTAACATCTGCTTAAGCTTTGAAAATTCAGCTCCCATTTTAGCTTGATAGACCCCGAAATAGAGTGGAATATAAAAACCCCATCCTGAAGCTATTATATAATAGCCATTACAAATCGCTCCATATACCCACATACAAAATACGGAATATTATTCTTTAGGTATAGAATTTATTCATCTCTTTTATACGCTTTAGTCCTGTTTTTTGAAAAGTTTTCCGGGCATTCTGAATGAGCTTTTAGTTACTTATAAGTGGTTACTACTCGTACTGTCAGGCTTGGAAGGATTTTACTAATACAAGAGTAGTTTGAAATTCAGAATTTCAAATGCAACGCTCTGTGGCTTTATACTCTTTCAAAAAGTTCATGCATACAATTTTTGTTAAGTGATGCATTATCAAGTCGATTCCTAGCTACTTTCACAAGGAGAATAAAAAGAAATTTGAGCAACAAAACTTCGGGTACAAAATTCGTACGAATGTTTTCAATTTAATCAGGATTCGAGTGTGATAGATTACAACAAAAAAAGATTAACATTCTATATTTATATTTTTCTATGTTAATATTGTAATTCATTTTATTTTTTGTTTTTTATCATTGACTCTTAGTATAATTGGAATATCTACATTTTCTGTTCATCGAGTCCTTAAATAAATAAATAAATAAAATGGTTTTTACATACTAAATTTGAGTGAAAGTAGACACTAGCTATCGAAACCGAAGAATTTTGGAGATGTGTGATACCATAGAGCTATATGTATAATGGAGACAGCGTGCAGCCAGTACCCTTGCCAGTACCCTTGCTACACTAATAGTCCCACTCAAAGAAAAAATATGACTGTGGTAACCATATTTTGAGAGAACCTTACTATGGTTAAATTTATAGTTGCGTGAACCACGTTACAAGATGTAAAATAGTTCTGATAACTGATGTTATGATTGGACTAATTTAACTGTCTCGTTGCTCTAAACATATTATGATTACATTTATATCAATCCTGAAAAATATTTGTAATGTGATTATTACAACTATATATGTAGTTATGTTTCTGAGAAATGTGTTATGATTGAATCAAATATTGGTCTAAGTGCGGTTAATTGCACTGTGCCAATGATGGCATACTTTAATTCAAAGGAAGGCATCAGACCCGTGCGCACGGGGGTGGGGGGAGGGTTCAAAGCCCCCCCTCCCCATTGGCCTATTTTCATAGGGAAGTGAGGACCTTTTTTTTTAGGTCATCACATTTAGTATGGGGGGGAACTTCATAAACCCCCCCCCCCCCCCCCATCATACAATCCTGCGCACGGGCCTGTAAGGCATAGTGTAGGTTACTCAGTCCGGAGAATTCTTCTTCTTCAATTCGTTTGTGACCTTAAATGCTCACCAGATTCTCGAAATAGTTCATCAAAATTCTTGCTGCTTCCTAGGGTTCCAAGTTGCCAACGCTGCATCCCAAAATATGTGTTACTTCAGAACCTTTTCTTAATTTCATTAAAAAAAACAAATTTCAGTTCACCTAGATTAATTGTCCCACATTTTATTCCATTTTAAATGTTTTTATCCATTGAGAAAAAAACGTTATTTTTCATAGAAGGAAAGGTCTGAAATGGAATATCCTGGGCATCCTGAGGGCCACGGATGGCTTCCAAAGGTATCCTATCCAAAGGTATCAGATATCTTCTTTTTTTGCTCTATTGAATTCTTCTTGTTGAGGTTTTTCCTCCAGTTATTACAATAAAACAAAAGTTTTTGTATAACTTTGCTCCAGGAATATCTGCTTTTTTCAATTCTTGTCCTTCCGTATCTGCAACTGTGTAAACAATGGTATTAGTGTTGGTAGATAGGTAATTGTAGTAGTGGTGATGGTGGACAAAGCTTTAAATTGCTTCTTTGAGTTGCTTTACTTTCTACTTTACTTTTTCTATTTTTCTTCATTTTTTCAAAAAATAAAAAAAAAATTGTCAAGAACTTTTTTCTGTTCTACTGCTCACTAAATGGCTGTTGAAATTGTTTGTTTGTTCGGAGCAAATAGTAGAAACTGCTGGAAAGTTTTCAGTTCCATCCGTGTATAGATAATAGGAAAAGAGAGTAATGTCAATGTATATGTAGGATATGAGAATATAGTTTTTTCCGGCTAGCGAATAAGCTTTGTTCGGTAGTAATCCATGTAAGTACCCTTATATGACATCAGAGTCTGGTTAATATTGCATTTTGTTGTGGACACAACACTTTCATTACCGTATTTCGTTTCGTGTTTTTTTTTACAAACGAGAGTTTAAATAATAACACTGCGAGTTTGAGTTAATTGCAAATGGATGGTAATGGCATACAGTTTCGAAATGGATAAATATAGTTAATTCTGTGAAATTGATTTCGAAAAGAGGACAGCAAACAGTAATGAGTGGAAAACGATTAGTATGATATGAAACTTTAACTTCTTCCATCCACATTTACAGAAATAAAATTAAATTCTTGATTCACCTCTTTGTCAGAATAATACCGAACACGATTCAATTTTCGATAATGGCGACGTGAAAGAGCAATCCAACATCAGTTTAACTGCGCCATCTAAGCTTCAGTTTCTCGTCAATTTCAATATCTAAGTATATTGCCGAGTGTTTTAATAGCTGTAAAAGTAACATTTGTGATCTCATCTGAACGACGGTTTGAGTAGTTCACAAACGACCTAGTTCGAAGAGCGTTCAAATAAGTGAAATGACCAAAATAGCAAACAGTTCTGCTCCAAGTTCAATTAAATTTATTCTTTGCCGTTATTGAATTGTTGAATCGTATAGTGTATCCACACAGTAATGCTGTAATGACACTGGCTATTTTTTTAGTGCAGTAAAAGTGCAATAAAAGTCGATCGTGCGAAAAGGCGGACAGAAAATACCCTTTCCGAAGCTACCGATATCTAGTAGACGAAACCTGCAACTGATTTGTTATGAAAGATACTGATTTTAGTGAATTTCATAACATAATATGACATTTTCCATAATGCTGTTATGACACTGGTTATTTCTCGCACTAGAGAGATATAGAATACCTAAAAGATAAGTTACTTTAAAAAAAAACGACAACAAAGAGCATGCGTGCAGTGTTTCGCAACATTCTAGCAGTTCAGCCAAGAAAAAATCAATGGCTGCTACATTTCCAGCGGCTATACGCTTTTTTGACAGTTCCGTTCGTAAATTATGAAAAGTGCCATGTTATGTTATGAAACGCGCTAGATCCGGTATTTTTTTACAAACCAGTTGTTAATTTCGTTTACTAAATGCCGCTAGCGTCGGAAAGAGCAGTATCTCTTTCTTTCGCACGATTGGCTATTGTACTTTTTTCAATCCACAAAAATAGCCAGCATTACACCTACATAAAGATCTGTAAAAACCATGTCTGTAGCTGCTGGAAATTCTAGCAGGATTTTTCTTGGAACTGCTAGAATGTTGGGAAACACTGCTTGAATGTGCTATGAAGTGGATTTTTTGACAGTTTCTCATAGTTTTGCTGTTCGAATTCGGATGCTTTAAAGCCGCAAAATTATCCAGTATCATAACAGCATAACGATATGATGCAAGAAACCGTTCGTTTCTGCCTTTGAAGCAGCTGTTCACACGGGAAAAAAGCCTTTCAACGTCTCTCGGCTTTAATTCCCTCAATTTCCTTGCTTTCGAATCATAACTAATGTTTTTCAACGTTTGGCAACTGTTGTTTTATGAACTTCTAATGATTCTGGAAGTTCATTTTGCTTCTGAATTGGGTCTTCATCGAGTGATGCTTTTAATTCTTCGTCTTCAAACTATTTCGGTACGCCAGAGAGTTCTTTATCTTCAACAATAAAATTATTATTTTTAAAGCGTCCAATGGAGCACGATCGCCGTAATTGGCACGAAACTCAACATCTTTAACGCTATGAAAACAAAGTTCTTCACACTTCAGCTGAATAACACATACTGACATTTCAAACCTAATTGTAAAGCTTCACGATGGAGTTGCCTACAGTATTGACGAATGGTAAAGTTGGAAATCTCCACCTGGTGGGAAAAAAAAACTACCAGATATGGTAGACACATTTTCGTCAGCTGATTGTTGTAGGGCGGTTCGTATGTATTTTTACGACTCGGAGCTCGGTGAATTTTCGATTCTCTCTTAATTTAATTATGAAAGACATGATAAGGATTGATGGCGATCGGTTTGGTTGATAATAAGGAGCTCCTTTCCGGTTCTACATTTCGAAAATCATGGGCTCAATCCCGCACAACGAAGTCAGAAAATGAACAATTTTTCCATATGAATGGGACGTATATACTTCGAAATAACTTCTCAAATGTTTAATATTCCAGGAAAAAGAAATATGAAGTAATTTTTAAATTATTTGAAAAGAACGTAGACCGTTTTTTCAATACTTTTTTCTTTTATTTTAGTACTTTAAATTGATTTCTTAAAAAAAAAATTTTGTTTTTGATATGTTGTAATACATATATAATTCTTATTGAATTATAACAATAATTTAAGTTCACTTGAAGTAATATTTTGTAGTAGGACCCTCTTATTTGAGCTCAATCTTAATTTTGTCTGAAAATAACATGCAACTGCCACTTTCTGTCTACCATATATAGTTCCTAAATTTGCCACCAGAGCATATGGTATATTTGTCAATTGCCCGATGCAAAACAATAACACCATCTGTCGGAAAACTTCTGGAACTTATTGCAGTCCCAACATATGAGAGATTTTCAGCTTATTGTATGGTGTGTTCAGAATGTTCGGGAAGTAAGAAGAACAACCGGGAAAAGGAAGAACTGTAGAGGTGTGCAGAGAGTTATCAGGGCAGGGGTGAAGTATGTGTAAAGTTTTCTCCTCAGTCACCTTGAGTATTGTGAGGTCTATGTTTCCCCAGTTGAGAATTGATGTTAAGTTGTACGGGTTGACAGGCAGTGGCGGCTCGTGTCTTTCTTCGCAAGTGAGGTTGAATTGGAATATTAAACACGACTTTGTCTGAATAAAACTGTTTGATTCGATGCCGATTTACAGCACCTAACACTAGTAACTTGATGACTTTTTCCTCGGAAAATGTTGAGGCTCAGCCTTACTAGCCTCATATGGCGAGCTGTCACTATTGCTAGGATACATGTAACAATATACGATGAGTGATGTCTGAAATTCACAATAATAATAAAATTAATGTAATTTAATGTGGTGAACAATTTTAGTAAATGTTACATACGCTCAATAATTTTATGAGTTCGAAACAAAAATATCCTTAAGCTCTGGCCCAATTATTAAAAGTTAAAACTCATCATCACTGATTACGGGTCTTGTCCTTTTCAAACGGTCTAACATCCACCCTAATAATTAGACTGCTGTTGACTCATTAACACCCCATTACGATTTCAGGTTATTACATCCGCCCCCAAATTTTCCCAACCTCCCCCCGGAAACTTTCAAATAAACTTTGTCACACAGTTAAGCTTCCGTCTCGGCACCACAGGCATCAAATGAAAAATAAAAGAAAAGACTCCAAAATAGTAAAAATTCGAAAAAGAAAAATCGTTTTCCCATCAAAATTCGAGTTGATTTTGTAAAACAAACACGTTCACATTTAAATGAATTGGCCAGAAGAGCCCATCCGTCCTATTCACCACCCCATCCACCGATCAACAGAAAGACGGTGGTTACCTTTTTCCTAATTGAGCTCTTGTAGATGTAAATTTGCAACCCGAATGTCCGAACATCCCAAGGATCTACCACAGCAAAAAGTAAACATGGACGGAACCCTGGTCAACGAATTTCTATAGACAAGTATCGAACCGGAACACAAGTGCCGAAATTCGGTTCCTTTTGTGACCCCCGTCGGTCGTCCTTGCCAACGTTGTCTTTCAATGTCAAAAGCGACGACCAAACAAACGTTCCGACCAAAATCAAATAAAACACCCTCTCGAACGGTTTTATTCGGTTACCATTCGAGTGCTATAGGTCCCGATTTGAATACTTGGAGTGACCTCTTTTTCAAAGTCGTGCCAAATGGTGTGCGGAGGTGTCGTCCTTTTTCGATCGCATAGAGTTACATAACATTCTCTTGTCCACCCCCGTCCACCCTCCCCCCACGTGGTCGACTGCTAAATTCACCACCCCTTTCGAAAATTCGGAGACTAATCTCATGTGGAGTGGCATGTAAAGCGGAAACACAATCATTCCGGATATGGGCGACTGTGTGCAGAGCGGAAAACTCGAGTTTGCACAAGCATCGAATCTACTCAGTCACTGGACCGACGAGGTCAAATAAAGGATATTAAGTAGCTGAAAGTGGACCGTGGCACCACGCCGCACCAGCTAAACAAGCAACCGAAAGGATCACCACGGGAACCCAAAATAGAGTATATTGCCAGATTACTAACAAACTTTTCCTAGTTGGATTCAAAATTTGGGTTAATGGATCCGAAACTAGAAAATCTTGTTGGGCAAAAGTTCTGATGGGTTTTCTAACTTCGGTCCTTTTTTCATTTGTATAGTTTTCCGTGCTCTTTTTATTTCGATTCTAGCGTGGCCTTATGCATCCTCACAAGTCAACCATTTCAATGTAATTACTAAGAACTGAGATTACTGCAACAAAAAAAAAATAGCTAAAAGAATGCAGCAGGTTAATCCGAATGGAAATCCTCGTCCTTTCTGTGTGCCAAAATAGGATTTGGATTGCCAGTGGAATACGTAATGCAGCTGTAGAGAACGGGGGTTTTTTTCGGGTCCACCGTGAAATGGAAATTAATGATGAAAGAAAAACTAAGGAAAGCCGGAAGGATTAATTACTAAAGTAAAAGGATGGACTCTAGGATTTCGGAAGTAGACAATTAAATATGTAGAGTATACCGGAAGGTAAATAATTGGCTTATTAAGTCGATTGAAAAAATCGCATAGGTAGCATAAAGCCCCGCAACGCGACACATTGCGACAATAGTATAATCTGGAGCTCCGGCCTTTCTCTGACTCCAGGTTGAAGATTCGACTTCTTATCTTTAGCCAGGCGCGAACGCAGAAAATTATTTGGGGGGGGGGGGGTGCATTTTTAGACAAACTTACCCGTAGAGTATAAGTTACATCTAGTTTTCCGTTTGTAATTATATCATTTCGGGAGGGAAGGTTTGAATGCCCAACCTTTCCCTCGTCTTCGCTCCTGTCTTCCTGTCAATAAATTCATTTAAACTAAATTCAGGTTCGAGGTCATACCTAACGACTCTATTCAGGTATATCTAATAATTCGTCAATTAGGTACTTTATTATTTCAATAATACAGTATTGCGCTCGACTGATTAAAAAAAAAATTTGCAACCCTGAATTTCTTTAGCGTTTCAGGATATGACAGAAAGTAACCTTTACCGCATCTCAGCATTTAACACGTTCCGGACCTCAACCCAAAAAATGATATAGTTTCACCCAGACAGTTGGCAGTTTGTTAATTATTTATTTAATTTAATTTCACTAGAATATAATAGACATAGATAATAAAATATCGACGTAACCCATAAATCGACATAAATTTAAAATACTTTACTATTAAAATAATAAAGTAAAATTATGAAACCAACTTTTAGGCGTTTATATAGAAAGCCCGTTAGTAAAAGACCTAAGAAATATGTCGGAATTCGTAAAACCTAAATAGAAATTTTACACCCTCTTAGTGATGAATAACGTAAAATCCTCATTATGTATTTTATGTAAAGTCTGTAAAACTAAAAGTAAATTCAATCTCATTAAAACTAAAATATTTGTCAGAATTCGTGAAAGCTTGACAAAAACATTTCACTCCCTAGAATATCGAAAAGTGCTTAAATCATATTTTCCCCCGATTCTATTTCAAGAATTTAGAAGGAAAAGTAAATTTTATATCTCATTAGACCTAAGAAATATATCGGGATTTGTGAAAACGTACCCAACCACTTTCTCTTGCTCTCCTCTCTTTTTTGCGAATTTTTTTTACTTCTAATTCTTTTACTAGTAGTTTATAAGTTATAACATAGGCTAAGTTACATAAGAAGGTTTGTTTTAACCCTTTTCCTTCAACTTTTCATACATTGGAAATCATTTGTATGTAGCTAAATATATTAAACTTGGCTGTAAAGGCTACTGTCTGACATCTACTATTTTAAGAATAGCATAAGATTGTTATATTACACTAAGGGTAACACACCTACCTCCTAACCTAACCTAACCTATGGGTAACACAATAGAGAATTTTAAATTTGGTTGACAATGCTAAAGTTAATTACACAACCACTTTATCGATATCAAAACATTTAGAAAAAAGTTTCTACGCGCTTAAATGGTACGTATGAAGAGCCAGCCAGCCAAGAGTAAAATTTATTTGAAACTCGACATACCTAACAGATATAACGAAATTCGTGAAAATGTGTGGAAAAAACTTTTTTCTAACCATTTTTCTTACTCCACCTCCATATGTAAACGAAAATCTGAAATTTGAATAGAAATAGTTGTGATTCTTTGTTCTCGAAAACCGTAAGGGTTTGAAAGTTACAAATTGGGGACCATATAAACAATCAGAGAAATATTGTAGAAAAATAAAATTTTTGAAAGTTGTAACAGGTACCGCGGTGGGGGTGGTTTTATCTATCTCAGAAAGTGCACATGCAAGAAAGTTGAAACTTTGTAAGTAGGTGTAGATATTCAACATAAGTAATTTATACAAAAACTAAGTTTAGTTTTCGAATGGAGTTCGAAGGCGGGTCAAAACAATTCCATGAAAAGGCTTTTTTTTGTTTTCACGAATTTCGTCATATCTTAGAGATATGTCACGGAATGAAATTAATTTCACTTCTACGTACTCTTTCAAAAGGCGCCTAAAAGCCTCTTACAAAACAGTTGGATATTTAAGCCAATAGAGCTGTGAACGATTTTACGAATTCCGACATATTTCTTTGGTTTAATATGACATCGAATTCTCTTTCATTTCTAAAAGTTTTTAATATAATCTGGAAAAAAACGCAGACAAACATTTTTCGATATTCAACCTACTGATATTCAAATTTTACAAATTTAGCCAAATCTTTTCGATCTCGCTTTTACTTATTTCAATGGCGATTTATATATGTATGAGCCGTCGTATTTGAAAGTGATATAAGTCCATTTGTTCAGACATTGAGATATTTAAGGTTTTACATGTGAAATAATTTAAAAATGTTGGTGTCCGTTAATATTAATCGGGTGATGTTAAACCACTATAAACCTGTTAAATTTTATTATGTAATAATAATTATAGAAGTTGTTAAAGAAAATAAAGGTTTTTTTTAGCTCCAAATGGATTTTATAACTTTCAAAAATAACATATTGTAAGGAATAAAAACAAAAGGAGATTTAAGTCCATGTTTTTATTGATTTTGACTTAATTATAATAAAATGGACTTTTAAATGTAAAAAATTAATTTTTTTCGTCTGGAAGACTTACACCATTTTCAAAAAATCTGCTCATATTATGATCTCAAAATTTATTTCAGAATTTTGCGATTATGCAATCCCTACGAGGCCATAAATGAGTTCCGAGATATCACTGAGGTCTTATGAAATATCGGATTATTTTATTTACTTTAAAACAATAAAGTATTTCAGCATAAAACATGTTCCGGTCTTCTACAAAAAAAGGTAAGGTTTGGCTTAAAATGTTGACAGAACTTTGTTTTATTTTTTAATGTCATAGCATTTTCTTATTTATAAAAAATGACTAACAAATCATTTAATTTATCGTATAAAAAAGATTATTTTTCTATCATTTATTGTTCTTAACTCTACTCTTTACATAACTCTACAAACTGATATTAATTTTCAAAAAAAACATACACTATGAGTGCCTCTCTTATTAGCATATCCCATTAAAATTAATAGCACTTTCAGAAGGACAATGAATAAAACGAAATTTCGCCACCATAAATCGCCAATTTCCATTACCAAACCCTAAAATCATCGAAAAACAACAAGATTAATCTTGAAAATTCCCTTCAAGAAACATGACTGAAAAAAATTGCAATCTCTCATTCATGATATCCCCCATATAATGATTTATTAGTTGTTATGCATGTTGAATTTTTATCCAACCCTGGGGTGTTCTAGTTACGGTGGTAGCTGGTTCGTTTATCGCTCTGAAAGGCGCTAACAACAGCCGTAATACAAAAACAAGTAAACTTTTCGAAACACATCGAGATGCAGCCTGTGAAGGTTCTATCTATTTCTGTCCAAGCTGCAAGGATCCTCCATAGAACGTTGAATAGTGCAACTTTAGAACAACGAGAACAACGTTAGCTTCAGCGCTGTGAGGATATGTGGACAATGTCTGCACTGGGTGTAATCTGAATTATGACCGAAGTGATAACTCATAGCCAGATGAGGAGCAGCTACACCAATGGGACATTCCGCAACAACATCATATCCACTCAGTGCATATGCGTGTGTATCGGGGGTTACGTAAGAGTGGACTAAAAACCGGACACTATCGGCTACTAAAATTTTACTTTCCTCAAAATGATTCATGGACTCGTCGTTGTTAAAATTGTTTACGATTAAAACAATGAAATATACCCACTTTGCCACTTCGCAAAGAAGTTCCGAGTATCCTTGATGTGAGGCAAAATTCAATGAAATTAGGTTAAGTTACTTCTTGTTCAATACATAATTCAAATGTAATACGAAAATAGCCCCCGGGTGGTAGCTGTATGCACATGCAATTACAGTGAATCCTTCAGAAAATTGCACTTTATATTTCATATGGCGAGTCGAGTTAAAAATCGAGGATATGCCGCCATGCAATGGCATTATGTCAAGGTTTCACCAGTCGTGCAATTTCATGTGATAAATTCGAATCTAAAGTTGAACAAGTCTTCGACATCAATGCCATTAACCTGAATAATTTTCGTTTGATCAAATCGCTGAATCGAATCATAAATTGCGAGGGAGTGAAAGAACGAGATAGTGATGAAAGGAAAAGAGACGAGCTCCATAGAGTTTTAAAAGTATACTTTTTTTCCCCCCGTTGCCGACCTCGTTACATTGCATATCGCGAGGTCTACGTCTACGAACGTAACCCGGAATGCAGCACTCTATAAAGAAATCGATGACATACAGTTGGGAGAGGTTGTGCTGATTGTTGGTGGAAGTTGCAATCAAATATTAATTTTCGATTGATCCGAATAAATAGAACCGGGACCTACGTTAGTACCTACTGAAAGTATTGAGTCCTCTAACTAATACACATATCGGTGAATGTCGTAGAACATATTGGATAAGTTCGATATATAATCAAAACGACGATGCTGATTTGTTGCTTCAATCATTCGACTTATGTTGGAGTATTTGGTTTCTCAATCGTTTTGTCATCATTTCGAAAGAAGACTGCAACACCAGTTGGCAGATATCAAATTTTATGCATACTCGAAAAACATGCATAGATTTCAAAATATTGCTGGGATAATACTTAGTTATGGTAATCGCGATGTGAGTGTGGATACTATTCGAAATGATAACGCGGATTAAAGTCATAATATTTTGATCTCTTTTTATTATAATCCATTTTAATAAGTTTGTGATTGGTGACACATTTTCTGGTTTTAGTATTTATCTCGCACTGAAATCTGTTTATAAATTTGTTGAGATCTGTGCAGTATTATTATACCTATTTTAAATTTCACTCAACCGCAAAAATTTGTAACCGATCTAAGCCTTTAGTCTAGTAGGTAAAGGTAAAAAAATAACTTTCCGAATAGGTTCCTGGTTATTCTTTAGGTTGTCAATCGCATAGGATTATATGAAAATCCCTTTAAGGGGTTATACGCCGTCAGGAGGCCGAAAAAAATTTCCTCAAAAGACAATTTAATTTATTATCGTAAAAATGTTTATATAACATTATGGTAAGCTTTAACTTTATTCTGGCATTTTTTTATTTATAATAATAATAATAATCAATAGCGCAACAGCCCAAATCGGGCCTAGGCCTTGAAGTAATGCTAGAGTTACTTCATTGCGAGACCAACGGAACACTAGGAGGTGAAGTGGTCAGCTACACGCTCGTCCGTGATTATTACCCCGATTTTAATTCAGGTATCCGTTTATACATGAATGCCGGGAAACAAAAAAAGTTTTCAATAGTATAATTCATTATTTAGTAGTTAATCGAAGGAATACGCAAAATATTAATTTTTAACCAAACGTCGGATTTTCAACAAAAAAAATCGATTTTCGATAACAATTTCGGCTTTAATTTTTTTATAAAATAGAAATTATTTATCGGAGAAAAAAAAACCTTTAATTAATCAATAAAAAAACAAAATTATGATTGCGTATAATCCATTAAAGGGACTATTCTATTAAAGGATTATTCGATATCTTATCAGACCTAAGAGATATATCGGAGTTCGTAAAAATGTATACTATCATTTTAAACCTTTTTAGGAGTTGAATATCGCAAAATCCTGAAATTAATTTTTAGACCAATTTATGTATAATTGAAGTAAAAGCGAATTGGTCGAAATTCTTGAAAACTTCGAAAAATTCTGAAAGAGGGTTTTTTCGCGGATTACATATAAAGTCATTAGTGAAACTGAATTTGATATCTCATTAGACCTAAGAAATAGATCGGAATTCGTGAGAATGCACAAAAACGCTTTACACCCCCGTTGAGATGAGATACTCAAAACTAAAATTAAATTGCATAATAGTTAAGCAGCATTTGGTAGGAAAATTCAGTTTTTCTCATAATGGGTGTGTTTTTAATTCGAAATGGAGTATGTTGAAACATTGAAAACAACAACGAAATTGCAATTTTTATGAGATTAATGACTCTTTCTCCATTGATAGTAGACTAGATTTTAGCCAGAGCAGCCACCACAATATGTTCATTAGGACCATAGAGCTATATGTATAATGAAGACAGCGTGCAGCGACTGCTTTGAAGCCGGAGGTTTTCTCGCAAAGGACCGGCGATATTTACTATGCTACTATCAGCATCTGACTCACATATATGTTATACTCCGGTATTGAAAAGAAAAAAACCTCAACCACTGCCACCGGGCATGAAACGCTCCATACAAAAATGTTCAATTTTGCATCAAAATGCTTCAAAGTGCTTTATACAGAAACTGCGTCTTGCGATCTCCGTTAGTTATAGCTCTATGATTAGGACCATATCTTTATTTAATTCTATGCTGCTGTTTTATCTGAAAATCTTTCATCACCTTTAATCAAGGTTAGGTTAGAGAGCTAGTGCAAAAAAATGTAAGAAAGTGTAAAACAGACTTATTATTTCGTTTTGAGTTCTATTTAGTTTTAATTTTAATAAATTACATTTTATGCTTTTAAGTTTCTCTAGCAAAATTAAGTCGTGTGAAGTTATCATTTAATTTTTGTTCGACTCTGATTTCAGTTAGTTTTGAAAGATGATTTAGTTTTCAGGTTTCAATTGTTATTTGGCTTTCAATTTATATTATATTATTTAGAAAATATAGACTTCAACAAAAAAACCTATACCTTCTATTTTTATAATGGTTTTTATTGAACGAAAAAATAACAAAACCCGTTAAATCTAAGCTTTTCAGTATCACTTTCATAGTGTCGTACAAAGCATAGACCAAGCAATAAAACAATCAATAAAACACACCCTTTTTCAAACAGGTAGTAAATACACGTCTCCTGTTCTCCTTATTCCTTTTTAGATAAGAAAAGGGATGAACTCTCATCAGTTGAAACATTTTCTTTCCAACTCTAAAATTCTATGCAAAAAGAAAGGAGGAAAAAATAGTAAGAAAAGTAAGAAAACTGTTGAAGCATCTTGTAAATAATTAGGAACCCATGCAAGAAGTATAGCCTTGCCGCGCCAGAATAGTATCGTAATAGTGCCTAGTATGTAGATACTGTGGCCATTAAGAATGAACTAGAAAATATAGTCGTTCCTATCCTGTTCGGCATTAAAATTGAAAGGGCACCAGCACTAGCTATCATGGCGTAAAGGTAAAATGCATTTTCAGATCTCCTATGAAAAATTGATACGTGTATACTTTTCTATGAAAAATGTAAAGGTGTTTTTCATAGAAGTGATATAGAGGACCTTTAGAAAACATTCTATAGTTTTCCGTCACCTTATAAAAGCATCTGTACATATACTTCCAGTGTACTAAGTTTCTTTAATTTTTCATATTTTTACACGACGAATTTTTCTTGTACAGTTGATAAACGAAAAGTTTAAATGTGTCAGGGAACTTGAAGGTACTTTTTATGATGTACGAGTTGAAAAATGCTTGCAGTTTTGTAATGATTTTGTAAGGATAACGTATTATTTAATTGTAGAATCGCAACTAGTAACGCACGTATAATTCGTGCTTAAATACTGCACGTGTTGAGTCGAGCGCTTTCTCAAATTTACGATGGTGAATGTGTGTGAAAAGTGCGAGACAAATGAAAAGCATGCGAGGAAAGAGCGAGGAGAAGAGTATACGAGAAGTATACAGAACATTCCCAGTTGGATATTGGGACAAGTGGCTTCTCATTGAAAACCGTTGCATTTCCAGGATAGCATGTAACAATACTTTAAAACCGTTTCAGAAACATAAACCAAATTAATAATATTCCATTTCTGAATATTCTGGTTTGTTGAGTACGAAGTATGCTTCAAAACAACTTATCCCAATGTCGCATTCATCGTTTCTTACTATGCGAACCAAGTTCCTTATTGAATGAGCTACGCAATCTTAGACTTAGATGACCCATTTCAGTACATATTTGCGGGACTAAGACTGAATCTAATAGAATAAAAAAAAATCAGATTCTGATATTATTATTCTACTCAGCAAACTCTATCCGAATACATCACAAGCAATTTACGAAAGTTTTCCACCGAAGATACATCGTAGCATTATGGACATAATCTTTGTCTTCAAAGATCAACCGCATAGTTCGACCCCGAAAAAAAACTTATACATAATTCTAAAAAGCGACCAACTCATAAAACTTCTTAAAAAAAAATACCACCAAAAAAATTGTAACGACACGACTAAGAAATAGTAAAGAAGATTTAAATTCAGATCACATCGGGTGTCTTTTCCCGAAAGCTTCGTTCGATTCTTCCTGTTTGCATTCCCAGTTTGACCACGGAAATTCCCTGCCTAATCGATAAAAGAAAACTTTTTCCGCGCTAAGACCGTTCCAACGCTGTAGCAAAGTCTTCAAATAAGCGCAAGGATCAAGCATCTTTTTATTTCTTCGGTGAGTTTTCTATGGCGATCTGGACTCAATAGCAAGCACTAAATATGAAATGTACGAATTCCAATTTAAGTGAAATTTCTTCGGTCACTGGAACGCTATCGGTCTGGCTCCTTTAAGGAAATTCCTTTCGAGTAATATTTAACCCATTCGTATGGTATTTTCTTTTAGCCGTATGAGGAATTTTCTGGATCCTTATGGTAGTATATTATAAATTCTTTTATCAGCCCAGAGATACACTTTCGGAGCTTTACACAATACACAAATTCGAGTTTTGGGAATTGGCAATGCATTTTATAAGGAATTCCTGGCATCGAGTAAATGGATTTAAGATATGGGGATGATATCGTCGGCTTGCTTTCATTCAAACTTTGTTAAAAATTACGGCTTGAGTGGTTTCTATTAAAATTCGTCGGCATGCAGCGCCATAGTCTAATGAGTCTCCTTGAATTGTGTACAGACGTCTTCGAATAGCCCCTTATTAAAGTTGACACAACATTCGGGCATATACGAGCTACCATCATCATCTACAATAAATTAAATATGCACTTCTACATATGCTCAATAGCAACCCTTCGTTTGAGTATCCAATTAGTTCATGGTGAATGCAAATTACCTACCTTTTCAAAGTCTTCTTTTTAAAGTAAAATACATCGGCCTTCTGGCCATGCGCCACCACATGTTCTTTTAACCTTCTCTACCTTTCGGCTTTCGGGGGTGAGGAAATTGTATTAAAGCATGATTGCGTGCAGAACTATATAGCATACCTGGAAAATGTAAAGAAAAAAGAATATTTTAAATAGGCAGGTAAATTGAACAAAAATACACTCCTTTGAAACAGGAGTAAGTTATTTGACTAATTTATGTTTTTATGAAGGCTCTTTTTTGCGGAGAAATTATTTCTGAACGAGTTAATGTTAAGTGTCCTTTTCTTTGCAACATGTTGCAAACAGTTTGACCTACTTAGTTGAAATTAAATTTGTAAATTGGTTGGTACAATCTGGGGCAGATTTCGTATGAAATTCTTGACAAACCTAGTACAAGGAATCTGCATATTTCATCAATTTATTTTATCATGTTTTTTGTGATTGTTTTCAGTTCATGCTTCATTTACTGCAAAGAACTCACAAAAAAGTTAAGAGAACTCACAAAAAACTAGAGTAAATATTAGGTAGTGCTCTTATGTATCGACTAAAACAAAATAAAATTGTTGAAATTGTCACGAAAATATGAAATAACACACAGCAGCAATAGTAACAGGCGATGTGGATCAACTTTTCATCAACTGGTTGCTGAATTATGATGAGCGATATTAGTCAATATCTAGCAATTCACCATTAACGGATTACACAACTAATTCAGTCCATAAACAATACGAAAGAAAATTTGACAAATAAATCTATAACTTTGAATACAACTTGGAAATATTTCATTTCCGACCCATTATAATACGAAACTTGACAAAAAAAATGCAAAACGTGCATTCCCTATCCTCCATCCATCCATCCTCCATCCATCATCTTCTATCCATCATCCACCATCCTCCATCTACCATCCCCCATCATTCATTCTTCATCTTCTATCCATCATCCTCCATCCATCATCCTCCATCTTCCATCATCCATTCTCTATCCACTATCCTCTATTCACTATTTTACCATTTAGTAATAGGAACGCATAACTAATACACCGAAAACGTACGAACTGGCGCTTAATCAAATGAAATACACTCAAATGTTGAGATAACTCGCGAACCACCAACCATCGCGGGTGTAGCCTCAACAAATCGTCAAAGTTTCATCGCAATCGGATAAGTGGTTTAGGAGCCTACATATACCGAACAAACAAACAAACATTAGTTTTCATATAAAGAGCTAATATAATCTTTTGATGACCTTGCAATTAAAAAAAAATCTCTTGCCAAAAAATCCTCAGGGTCCATTGGAATAGTAAGCTTGGTCTGAACCTCTGTAATTGTAATAATTTAAAAATCATGAAACATTTCTATCTCTATTAAATGTTTAATTTCGCCTTGACTTAGCTTTACTTGTTGTCTTGGCTTAGCTTTACTATTATCTATAGTTTAACGACATCTGATGAAGTCGAAGAGAGGTAAGACAAGACACTTTATACAGTAAATCCTGTCTAAGACGGAATGCTCTGGTACCCAGCTTTTTGTTCCGTCTTAGCAGGTTTCCGTTTTACACAGTATTGTTTTAGTATAATTCTTGATTTTCGTTCCCAGTTTTTTTTTTTGTTATGGCAGGTTTCCGGTTTATACAGAGTCCGTCTTAGACAGGTTTTACTGTATTAGATAAAAAAAATGATAAATGTTTTGTTTTAAATATGACGAATACTTTTTTCTAGAATATGCCTAAACCAATATACTAAAAAGTAGTAGCCTGGGTGGCTTAGTGGCTAGAGCGCTTGCCTTCGGTGCATCTGGTACCAGGTTCGAATCTGCTTGGCTTGGCATCGGGTGCAGGACTACCATTTCACTCATCTGTAAATAAGTAATAAAGTAATAAAGTAATCTGAACTTTTACAGTACCACATCTATCTCAAGGTAATTATAAATTTATTTACAAAATACCGAGGGCGAAATACAACTTAATTTCAAATCTTCAAATAAGTCTAAATAAAGCTCAATCTTTGAAATAATTTCTTGAGATTTAGTAGCTCCTTCCGAATACTTCGAAATGCCATTCTTGCACATTTTTTACCATTTAATAAAAACAGCAAACAAAACGAAATGATGTAATCACGTTAAAATATTGACCAATTTTTGTTTTGTTTATTATCCCATAAACGATATAAATACACAATTTGATATCTCAATATCCTTGAAAGAATCCAATTACCATCACGTTTTATGATGACTACCACTCGAGTAAATGGCCTTCATATCACATCATGAAATGATAAGCACATTCCAATCTTCTTTCGTTTCGTCCTATTCGGGAATTCGGGAAGCAATTGAAATGTGCTGAAACTCCTCTAAATCACGAATAAAACGTGTATAAAGTAGATATCCGGTATTCCTCTTCGGATAGGTATACCTATAATAATACAGTAGAATACTACAGTATAGAATACATTTATACGTCTATATGTGAAAGGTTCCTCTTGTAACCTAATTTCGAGCCCTGAAAACACCTACTTTCGCCCTCCAAGATCTGTTATTCGCCCAGTTTTCCTGCCAGCTGAAGGGCATAACTCATTTCATATCCACTGAACTGGACTAAAGCTAATAAAGAAAGGAAAATTCTGACAGTTCTTTATTTGATTCCTTTTTCCGTTTTTCTTCATACATTTCGAGGCTCTCACATCTTCCGAGTGATAAAGGAAAACTTTTGTTAGTTGTCGGCTAAGAAGACAAAAGTTTTCTTCTTTTCTCCCAGCAACATTTTGTATATTCCCGATTTTTCTTTCTATAAACAATTTCGTTTCTAACCTCTTACTGTGTGTATTGATGCTATGGCAGACGTTGGGAGCTTTCCTTTTTTGGTGTTTCCTTCAATTTTGTTTTTTTGGGGCAGCACTTCACCCCAACTTCTATTGTCTTCAAGACGACAAGAAGGCCCCTTATGCTACTCAAAAAAAATTTCACACATTAATATTCATGCAGTTTCGAAAAGTTTTCCGAAATCTGGCTCCAAGGCTGGTGGCGCTCGAATCCGAAGAAACAAACTACGAAAAGTGAACAACTAAAAACAATTAATAAGTGAACAAATAGAAATTTAATTCATTTAGCGCATAATTATTAGGATAGAGCAAAATTATAAGTAGAAGGCGAGGGCTCGATTTGGGTTGTCGCGCCATTGATAGATACATAGATAGATAGATTGAACACTCTTCGGTGTTGAATATATATAATTCCTGTAATGAGTTTTTAGATATACCTAGGTATATGTAAAGAAAGCCCGAGGAAATGAAAACCAATCCGAAGCGTTATCACTCCTAAGAGATATGACGTTTATACCCTCTTAGGGGTTGAAAAAGAAAAACTTGAAGACAAGTTTTAAGTGATTATTAAACAATCCAGTGGAAGTAAGAGTTATTGGATAACTAGTCAGACCGGAGGGATGCAGATGAATTGATGAAAATGTATTCAACCCCTTTACACCACCTTGGTCAATTAACATTTCCATTTGCATTAACATTAACAATGAAGTTGTTAATTCGTTTACTAGATGCCGCTAGCGACGGCAAGAGCGGTATCTCTTTCTTTTAATGTTGTTCGCCTTGTCGCACGATTGGCTCTTTATTGCACTTTTATTGCACTTAAGAAATAGTAAATAGTAAGTAAATAGCCAGTATCATAAGTATCATAAGCGGCTGCTGAGATCTAGAAACCAAAACTTGTGTAAGTTGGAAGGCGAACGGCGCGCCGCGTGCCTTTTTGATGTCTACTAGCTACCCAGCAGGCAAAGTTTCGTTTACATACATACTATATAACAGAAGACTGTAGAAAGGCCGGGTAAACGCCGTAGAATTCTAGGGTACGATGTCCGCGGCCGCTCTGTAAGTGTATATGTACGTATAGTTTGGAAGAGCATTAGCCGTAGAATATTTACGGCGATTCAACGTATATTATTGTAGGCGCTTATACGAAACATACGTACGTTCTTTGCGCGTACAAAATTCACAACATTTCCACGAGCGGTGCAACGTATTTGCCCGTCCATTTTTTTATTTCCGCCTTCTACATAGAGAATTGAAGGATTTGAAGAATTTGAAATTTGACTTATGAAATTCTAATGCTCAACCAGCTGCCAAATTTCGGATCCTTCTATTCTAAATGTAATGCCGCACTTCCATCTATGCCTTCATATGCATAGGGCATATGCGATGAGTGCGAATGTCAAGGCATATGTGGAAACGGTACGCATATTCTACAAGCATATCCCTTTGATCTGCGTCAAAAACCGCCATCGAAGCAAATGTTCAATGCGAATGTTTTTGGTAGTGGTGGGGGCTACCAAGTGCTCAGCTCCGTCCCAGCGGGAATATGAGTGATGTATTATGTACTGTATGTACCTAATATTGTAGTTTATACTATAGGTGTGTTTTTTGCAACTGGATCAAGATCAAGATCATTCGTTTTACATTGAAAACAACAACAAAGAGATGATGATGATCAAAATGGGATCAAAGTTGGATCAGATTTCCCCTCTAAAGCATATTTAAATTGTCAATATTTCAGCATTTTCAGAGATGGCGCCCTGCAACTCAGCACCATTTGTAGCAGATATTTGCACCCAGCAGTCAGAACATGTTCGTTCGATGAGGTAGCAAGGTACAAGGGGTGGAGTAGTTTTTCATATCTCGTAGCCAAAAACTATACATAGGTGTTATAGAACCTTTATACAGTTCAGTTTAGACGTATGGTATACGAAACTTTTCCTTTTAACAATTTATCTGAGGCATTTCCCCACCAGGATTGTTAACCCTGCTAAATTAGCAGCATTGGGATGATACAAATCGGTTTTTTTTTCAATTGTGATCTGATCTAGTTGAAAAAAACACACCTAATATGTCTTTTCACATTTTGAAAAATGTATAGAGAATCATTCCTTGAACATTCCAGAAAAAAGTTAGTATGAAAGTATGGTAATTCTGCCATCACATTGAAAACATTGAATAGGAATGTTTACGAAATGCATTCTTCAACTTTCAACTTTTTTTTCCCGCTGGGGTAGTGTCTTCATCCATTGCATATAAAGGCATATGTGAAAACGGGACATTCGTGCGCAAGTATATCCCTTTGATACGCGTCAAAACAGTGCCAAATGCACGCGAATCTCGATTTAATATACATACTGACGCGAATGTGCCGTTTCCACATATGGCATACGCGCTAACATGCCTCGCCCAATGCATAGAAATTTCACGATGACCATGGTTGGCTGGTGGGGAGCCTTACTCACATTTCTGCGGAGACTATTTTCGGTCGCTGTCCCTTTCTTATACATAGAGCTCTATGGCTGTAGAAAAGGTGTAGAATTTCGATTAGTTTTCTACGGGTATGATCTGCCTGTTGGGTTGTTATGGAACGTGGAAAAATTTTTTCAGGGTAGCAAAAATTTTTTTTTTTTAATTGAAAGCAATATTTTATTATTATTTCAATTCTGTACGGGATATTGAACATTTTTGATAGCACAGAAAATAGAAAATAATCCGCTCCATTTTTGTACCACAGTTATTCTTATCAATCCACAGCTTGACCTTTGTATTGGATTGAATTGATCAGATGTTAGTACGCATTTAAATTAAGCAAATGTGCGAATAAACGACGAAATTACTTTCATAGTCAATTAAATTTCGTAAGTGAAGTAAGTGTTCTGTTTAGAATTCGATTTTTGATTTAAATTAAATAATGCGTTGGGCTTGCGTGATTTTATTTGTGTTGTTCTCTGAGATATTCGTGTCTGGTCAACCGGCTGATAATTCTAAATGTGGCGGCACCCTTTGTGATACGCAGATTCGATGCGAAACAACCGGTCAAGATGAAAAGTGTAGGTAAGAAATTGGGGTAATTTTTCTTGTGGCAATGTCTTTTTGATCGAACTCGTTATTGTGTTAGGGAGCCCAAAACAGTTACTGAGGAACAGCTTAGAATATATCGCGAGAATGCGATCAAGATCGCACGCAGATATCCGCGTGAAGCAGGTACAGAATTTTAAACTTCCATAGAAATGTTTGATTAAGAAATACCTACAAAAAATGTTTTCTAGGTTCTAGTTCAACACATGCAGAATATGACTGTGGAAATAATAATACTTACATCATAGATATAAATGAGTTTTGTCAATTATTTAAAAATACAGTAGAACCTGAAGAAGGTACCATATGCAGAATAATTAATAGTTGAAATCGACTATTTATTCACTTTTTCTAAAATTGAAATCGTAACACTCTATTAAATAAGTTGAAAGTGAACCATTATATAGTAAGAGTAACATAAAAGTTGAGCTAATTGTAGTAGTTCTTCACTAAAATATGTTGTTTTCGTAGAATATGACTATTTTGCAATAGTTTTTACAGAATTTTGTTATACATACGCAGTATGTAATTTAGTATTAAGTTATTAACCAGAAAATGGTAAATTTCAATTATTTGCAGTTATTTTAACTAAATTATTGTTTACCATGAGTCAACTACAAATTTATAATAAATTGAACTTAAAATTTAATTTTAACTAGAAATGGTAAGTAACTAAAATAAAATTAATTATGTTACTTTTTAGTGTTTTACCTTTGCGTGTACTCTGTGCAATAAATGAAACTTCGTTAATTTTTATAAAATAATTTATTCAAATAATTTGTAGTCGTAGTCTAAATATAAAAACCAATTAAATAAACCAACCAATTCTTTATTTTATGTAATTATGTGTTTTTTTTTATATTATTATAATTCATTGTACATAGGAACTTTTTAATGTTTTAAATATTTCAGATTTAGGTATTAGGTTTTATAGTACAGTACAATCTCGATAATGTGAACCTTTGATAATGTGGTTTTTCCAGTAAAGTGTACAACAAGTTTTTTCTTAAATGTCTCTTGTAATGTGTACGGTGGAAATTTCAGCGCCTCTATAATGTGAACATGGTTATCTATAGAGTAACACTCTGTTTATAAAGTTATGGGCATTGATATATATTACGAACAAATGTACAAATTGCAGTCTGGGTGGCTTAGTGGCTAGAGCACTTGCCTTCGGTGCACCTGGTACCAGGTTCGAATCTGCTTGGCGACAAGTAATTTTCGAGAATGAGATTGGGTGCCGGACTATCAGTTCACTCAGCTGTAAATGAGTACCTGAGTTAAAATCGGGGTAATAATCACGGACGAGCGTGTAGTTGACCACTTCACCTCCTAGTGTTCCGTTGGTCTCGCAATGAAGTAACTCTAGCATTACTTCAAGGCCTAGGCCCGATTTGGGCTGTTGCGCCATTGATTATTATTAAATGTACAAATTAGGTCTTCAGTCATCGAAAAAGCATTCAATACTATCCGACAATCAAAATAACAAATTTTTTCTCCTCTTCAGATTAGAATAGTGTTTTTCTTTATCATTTTCAAAATTATTACAAATAGCTTTGGTTTTCGAAAAATATGAATGGATTTTGGTTTTTGGCTTAATGTACATAATATTGTTTTCTTAAATTTTATTTTATTCAATAAAATACATACATATATAAATACAGCATATATTTTTCGTTTCCAATAAAGTGAATACTACCTCAAAAATGTGAAATCAGTCGGTTTCAATTAAGTTCACATTCGAGATTAAACTGTACACCTAAGTACTATATTATTTATTATTTTCTTTTATTTAAGAATACTTATGACTAATCATTTTTTTGTTGCCGATTGTTTTGTGTATTTGCATTGGTTTTGAATATTATTAACATTAGATAATTTTTTTACCTATCACAAAAGCGTGGTCATCAAAATAACTAATTTCTCGTTCGTAACAGACAAAACACATGTTTTAATTTCTTTATTTTTTATAAGTGAAGATATTTCATAAAATTTCGAGTTAGGATCACTGGAGCTAATAGCAAAGCCTTTTTTATATATTATAATATAGAAATACATATTTTTCGTTTTCAAGATTTAAATCACTAATTATATTTGGATTAAATAAAAAAAATTCTTTCAGGATCACCTCGTTCATATTATGAACCTGAATACGTTCTTCCAACCCCTTATTTCGAAGTGGTCAAGAAGGTGGAATAACTAGAAATTGAATACCGAAGTTAATGATGCTAATATAAATATTAGAATTTTTATGAGCTAACATACCATAATTGGTATTAAAATGCATGCGCTACACTAAAGACTTACCGATTGTTTCACTTTGATTCAAGCAGCTAAATTCCTGTAAAGTACACAATTACACAATTTCTGCACTATTTTGTCATATTCATCATTCATAATAAATTGTATTTTATTATGTACATCTATTACTAATTAATTAGCCTAATTGAACTCTGAAATAAGAACAGAGTTGACCTCATTTGGATTCCGCATCACAGCGGCTATGAAGGTAACGAAATGGCCGACTTAATGGCTAGGAAAGGTTCAGAAGCTGACATCATGGGACCAGAGCATATCTTCAGTGAATGTGAGGGTTTAGCTCAAAAAAGACTTCGTCACTTCGGTCGGGGTTTCATGGTACCTTCGGAATTCCTGACCATCCCTCTTCGCAAAATACTAAGCTTCATTGAAAGCGCAGGGATTGAAGAAGAATCATAACCAATCCGGGGACATCACAATAGGCCCAACTGTGGCTTCAGTGACAGAGGCTAACCACACCGACCCCTATCTCCAATCTATCTATCTACCTACTAATAAATTATATGAACGTACGAGGAAACTATAAACCACGATTGAAGATCAAGACTGACATGCGAGATGTTCAAGAAAATGCTTAGCTGAACCGTCAAAATGACTCAGCTGATGCTTATTTGACACTTCATAAATCAAAAATTAAATTAACATCTATAGAAAAATTTGAATTTCTTACGTTTGCTAAGATTGACTGATAGCTTAACTGTCCTAGTCAAGACACGAACCGAAAAGGAATTGAGACACTGCTGTGCTATGTCCGACGTCATTAACTGTTGTAACTAGACGCAAACGAAGCAAGGTATTCGAACACAACCTGAGTGTATAGGATGGATATCGTAAATGGTAACTTTTATAGTTAGGGGTGTAGGTCTGCTGAGCGGTTGGTATGAACCTATAATGGTATAAGCACAATTTAGACGAAGTTTGCCAGCGGCGGCGAAGTTCGCTGTCAAAATTTAAAAATTGTACCGCAACACACGTACTGAAGCACAATTACGGCGGCGAGTGGTTGTTCGAACATTTCGTTGCCGCTGGATAACATCTATTTTCTAATTATGACGTCGCCGCCACTGGTGTCAGTGTGTTTTCTGTCAGATTTGTTGACAGTGAAACGCAACGATTTCTTCCGACACGGGTTTTTTTAAAAGTGATTTGTAGTTTTTTTTATTCTTTGGTAAGTAAAAAGCATAAAATGTATCATAAATAATTATTTATGGAACTAATTTACATTGCAGATTCCGAAATGTCTTTTGAGGAAAAATTGATCGAGGCTGTCCGGGCAAAGCCTATTCTTTTTGATTTAGGGAACGCAGAATATAAGCGCGTAGATAAAAAGTCTAAAGTATGGGAATGTGAAGGAAAGGAAATGAATGTGACAGGTTTACTTGAGTTCAAAATATTCCATTTCTCCATTAGCGAAAGCGAACTTCTTCGACGAAATTCGCTCGCCGCTTGCGAAGTTCGTCTGAATTGTGTTTATACCATAAGGCTAAAACTTGGCTATTGTTTGTCGCCATGCTATAGACGAGTATATTAGATATAAATCACCATGAAGTAGACTACGATCTCTAAAGCTAGTATTTTACTGAATGATATGTTGTCAAATATTTGGCAATTTTTCTTGGCAAATTCTGTCAGATGTCAAATTTTCGTTTGCCACATTATTTCATTTGGTTTGCATAAAGTTTATATTGACGGAAAAAATTTATAAAGCTCCCTTTCAAACCTTTTTAGTCAAATATCAGACAGTGTAACACTAATTTCACGAACTAAGTAATTAGTAGTATTAGTATTTCATAGTTTGTGTACCATATACGAGGATTATGAAGAGGAATTTGATTGAAGCACGAAATTGGACGTTTTAAAAATTTTTAAAAAAAATTCGAGTCTCATATCATAGGAACTGAAAAGATAAAAAAATAGGCTTAATGAAATAAAACAACGAATGAAAAAAAAAATTATTTTTATTATCTCAAGCAATGGATAAATCTTTCAAAATAAATTTTTGAGCTATGAAAATAATTTCTGGATTTCGCTACCAAATAAATTATGAGGCGCATGACAAGAAGATCATTTGGTCTTGATTTGTGTAACAATAATTTCACGCTCCAATAGAAATGTTGCAACAAACAAACATTCGCTGGCATTATAATATAAGTATGCTATTATGTCAAAAGTCAACTATTCTAGCTGGCAAATGCAAATGTGAACGTCAAATTTTTATTTTTGCTATATTGTTTCATTTCCTGTTCACAAGGTCCATTTTGGGACAAAAACTTTTGACTTTTCGTCTAATTTTTTCAGTCAAATATTTGACCGCATGTCAGACAATGTAATACTAGCTTCACATATTTTAAACCAACATTTTTGTTTTCTCTTTCAAACTTTACAAATAAATAATTTTCCATACGATCCCCTACTCCACCAAACACCAGCTCTTGTACTCATTCACCAACAAAAAAAACCCTGAATGCAACATGCTACTAAGCTGTGTGATGAATTACGTCATTATTTTTATTTAACATATAACTGTCTCCCAAAACTCGACAGAATGTAACAACTTTAACCCCCTTTACCCGGAAGCATAACCCCAACCATCCCCATCCATCTGTGTGTAATGCGTTGTGATATGTTCATAGTGGTGTCAAGGATATGAGTGGCGTTGGCATTACAGTCAGTCCACGTTCATTTCATATCCGAACCAAAACCACCAACATACAACAATAGTTAGTTAGGCACACAGTAGTAGTAGCACAGTGTCACGGATAGACAGGAGCATCAGAAATAGCAGCACCTATATTTGGAGTACAATCTCCTATTTGAGGGAGATGATGAGGAACACGATGGTGGAAGTGCCAACAATCCCCCCCCCCCCCCAAGTTTAACGTTATGGTAGTGAGGGTTGTGAGGATAGTGTGCAGCCGTATCCTAGAGATTTATATAGAAATTTTAAATATATGAATGCGGTGGCAGAAGCGACGTGTCTGTGGCAGAATTAATGAATTATGCGGTGATTTGGTAATTTATTATCGTTCAGGCTTTTCAATACGTCCTCCTCTATTTGATATGATTTTGAAGCCATAGTAAATCCTCACGCCTTATCTTTGAACTCGGTGTGTATGGAATTGAACGAATGGATCTATGTGTGTTTAGATTATGATATAATCAGGGTGGGTGGCTGCTGTTTGTTACTGTGTCTCTTCATTTATTCGAATGAGGTTAACGCATTATAATCAGGCTGAATAGAATATTTGAGCAAAATTATAGTGCATAATGTTACATAAATTTATATCGGATGCAATCAATCGCCTCAAAGTGTAGATAGAAACGTTGATGCTGTTCATTGTTGTTTGTCATTTTAATGCAAATTGTCATATTTTATATTGTAATAGAACTCGTGATTGAACAGGAGAAAATGTTATTGGTAACAACTGTAGGCCATGCCTTCAAATATTTGACTGAAACAATTTGACGAAAAATTCTATCAAATTTTTCCTTCAAACTAGCCTATGTTTAGAGGAAATAAAATAATGTGACAAACGAAAAATTGACGATTATACTATCTGACAGCATTTACCATGGAAATAGTCAAATATTTGGCATCGTGGTATACAATGTCATACTGGTTGTTGTAACATAAACTATTAAGTACCAACAAAAGTTTACGTTGTATGGAAAAATAATTTAAAAAACACCCACAATTCATTCGAAAAGTATATAATTGAAAACTTTATACAGGCAATTTAGCAGCCACTCTATTGATATGACTTTAAACAAATTCAGTGGAAAGTCACTCAATACGTTGGCCCCTTTTTTATACCTTATACTCAATTGGCAGGTATCGTTCGACCCGAGTTTAATGAATATTAGCTACCAGTACAAGTAGTGAAATAAAAAAAAATAACAAACCCTAGAGAGTCCTTTATAAGGTAAATACAAGTCATATTAAAAGTATCCGAATACTGTTTACACCTTTCAAGTCTGGGGCGTTCCTGCATACCCATATGACATGCAAGCAAATGAAAGAATAAAGACGTGCTTCTCAAATGTTTTCTGCTATAAGCCAATTTTACTTTATTATTTTAATAAAAAAAAGTATTTTTTTTTCCACAAACCTGCGACTTTATGTAATATAAAAATACAACTGTTTTTTGCTTGGGTCGAATGGAAATCTACACCTGCGAACCGTTCCCTCTCAAATTTTGCATGTACATTCTCGAGACTACCGGACAGGTTAATTACATAATTATATTCGCGAAATATGGTTTGGGTTTTTGTATGACATGACATAATAATTTTGAATTTTAATGTATGTAGGTATGTGTTTTATTTAAATATAAAATTTATAAGTCTCTATTGAATAATCCCTCAATAGAAACATAACTACCCTTCAATAGTGTATTTGAATAAATCACAAAATAATTGTCATAATTTCCAAACGTTGCTTGTCCGTAAACTTCACCATGATAAAAATCTAAACCTTGACTAACGTTTTGATATTGACAGACCAACAAAAAATGTTAAAGGATCGTATATATTAAAATACAAAATTGTTAGGTACCTTGGTAATTGTTCAGTTAACGTGGTGTCCTGTTTGCTGAAAACAGGGCCCAATTCGCACAGAAAGCGCCGTTTTCATGTAGGTACCTATTGAATAGTGTGATCCATCGCACATATGCACTTTTATGCGAGAGGATTCAAGACTTAAGCCTCTTACATTAGGCTAGACTGCTTAAATAATCTTAAAATCCAGTTTTGAGTTCAGCAAATGTCGGTGTTCATGAAGCTAAAAAGTGTCTTCCGTCATATGTACAACTATGTATTTTGTGTTACAATATAAAAATTATCCCTCAATGAGAAAATGCTGGCACAGAGCCTATGTCGGGACAAGTCGAGTATATAGTAGACTGTGTCGAAAACACATGAAGAATACTATAGATATTGTATTATTCTGAAAATCTCTAGAAATTTGTAATAAGTAATGTTAATAACACTCATATGCCCATTCACAAATACAGTGTGTAACTTTAATCCATTTTTAAAAATACTTTCATTTACATTGTTAGTTACCTGTTCTGAAAACACTTTAGTATATTTTCTTACTAGTTAGTATATTTGATTCCTTTACAAATTACCAATAACTAATTAAATAACAATTTTTTCATCAAATTCTTAAACTCAAGGATCTACTTATAAAATAAATAATCAAAAACTGAGAAGAAACGCCAGACAATGAAGATTCACAAAGTGAAAAAAGGTCACATGAAGTATGCCCCACAGTGGGCGCCAGCTGTTACACCGTAATATGTTGCTGGAAAGTTGAAACTCAATCCATATGTAAATCTTAGTTAGTAGTGGAAATTTCATCGGTAGAGAAAAAGCTAGAGAAATAAAATACTTATCTCAGAAAGCAGGTCGAATGTTGTTCTTCGAAATGATGTTGAACGAAAACTTGTTTAAGTAATGCATTCCGATCAAAAATCATTTTGCAGGAAAAATAGTTACCATCGACAAAAAAGAGTTTTATTTCAAAAAGTTAAAAAGAGGCGATTTCGAACATAATAACAGAATCTCCTCGCTCTTTTGATGGAAGGGACTCTTACGACTAGAGATTTTTTAATCTTGACGCTTCAGATTTTTTGAGGTGTAAGAGTTTGAAAACTAGTTGAAATTGGAGTCCCGAATACTCAGTTTTGAACCTACTTACCACCGGCCATCATATATCACACACTAAACAATTACTGCCTAATCAAAATACATGGAAAAGAAGCCCGACCATTTTACTGAACTAAATATCTAGTTAATAATTTATAATTAAATTTAATACATCATGGTCAAAAAATTACACCACAAAAATCTGTTCAATTCAAACGAAAACTGTTGCCCACATACTCTTTCATTTCGATTCTAAGAATAAAGCATTTCACCTAAATGCTTACCCTAGTATGGGACTCTATATCAAGCTACTTTGTGAAACTTAGTTGGAAACCGACCACAAATTATAACCATAAAACTATCTCTGATCTCCTAAAATGTCCTTATTTTATACCCACAAAAGATACTTTCATACTGTTTCGACCTAATCAGCTTTACGACGCAGATATAAATCGGTATCCTTAATAACAAGGCTTCCCTGCAATGACGGAACCACTTAAGTAATTAACTTTCTAGCGACAACGAGACTATCGAAAAACTTTCACCGCTAGCCATTCTTTAGAATTATCCTCACATGTACAGAATGAAACTTTCCAATTGTCCACCCACAAGGAGACCCTTGCTTGCGTTTAAATTACCAAAAAAATGTAGACTAACATTTCAAAACCAAGAAGAGAGACTGAGAGGACGAATTTGATCAAAAAGTTCCTTTTTTAAGATCCGTATCATTTCCTTCTGCTCCTGTATATCATAGCACCTAGTAAGCATATCAAAAAGTTTACATTGTTGCAAATTGTCCTCGGTCCTTGCACGTAGAACCGAAAACTGGGTTATTGTATGTAGCAGACGTAAGCAGGAAGGATACGGAAATAAATTTTATATTAAAGTGCTGCTGCTTTTGGAATATGCCACACCGACAATACTCGGATTGGTAAACAACGGGGAGTCCCCTCAGCAGTTTATCCGTAGGTCGTTCATCTGTACCCAACTACATGGTGCGAGTTTCATATAATTTTTTTTAAACGGCCTTTTATATATGGCATCCTGTTTATGGTAACCAGACAAGGTATATGAAGGTGCACCTCGATCACTCTTCTTAGAGTCGGTACGAGAAGTGCATATGACGTCCCATAGGGGTATATCGTGGTACTTGTATGTTTTCAAACTATAGAGGAAAACATTTCCTGTTTACAAACATATTGAAGGTGGATGGAATTGCTTCAGGTTCTGACGATGGTTGGCTGTATCGGATACCGGGGTTGACTGAATTCCATCCCGGAGGAGAAAGCCCCAAACGAATAACACTACCAGCAACAACAAACAACAAGACCGCTCCACAGTGTATACCTAAAAGTTAGTTCGGATGGTAAGAAATTGCATTTGGATTTATGCATTACCTTCAAGGACCAAGCCGACTATATCGGAATCCTGCTCGTGTTTTATTCTGGGTTAAGCTTCGGTTAGACCGAATATAAAAGCCAGGAAATGAAAGCAACACACAAAAAGTTATGCGCTTTGATAAAAATGAAAAGAATGCTGAGAGGTTACAGGAGATTTTATGTGAGGCTTTCGTTCCGATGAATATATGGTTCATATGGGGCTGTACAGGAAGTAGTTTGTTGCTAGGATGTGTCTGAAGTTGGAAACAGTAGGGATGTGAAAGATGTCGACAAGCAACGCTACTTACTCGAAAGGGAGTAAGTTACGGGTTTCATATTGGAAGGAATTTTCAAATAGACTGTTTCAATCGAGGGATATCTTAAAGATTGATTTTTATTAGTTTTCATACATCCGAATGGATGTAGACGATATAAGCCAGGAATACTTTAATGGGGTTAAAAACGAAAATGCAGTATTTGAAAATGTCATGAAATTTGGTTAACGTGGGGGAGAGTGAACAGGAAAAAGTTCCGATGTTATATTTTGAGAACCTATAATGATATAAAGCTGAAACGTTGTATTTAGATAGAGCTATAGTAATGGCATGTAAGAATATAATTTTTTATAGGAGTAATATGGTAGAGGGGTGAAGGGGGTTTTTCCTAAATATAGAACGATTTATACTAGAAAGTTGAAACTCAACGTGAAAGAAAAGTATTTCTGACTAAAAAAATTCAAGTTCGAAGGGGGGGGGGGCAAAAAAAATAATCAGTGAAAGTAGAATGCATATATTTTCACGATTTTCGTCATATCTTCTAGATCTACTCAAATATTAAATTCATTTTTTTTCTATGAATTCTTCATATATGTAAATACCTAGAAAGTGTTTTTAAAATTTGTGGAAATTCGACCCCTAAGGGGGTGTAAAGTATACCTGTATACTTTTCCATGAATTCTGCCATATCTCTCAAGTCTGATAAGAAATCGAATATCTTTTTACTTCCACGGGCTTGTTTAATGAACACATATTTTCAAGTGTTTTTCATTTTTCAACCCCTAACCGCAACCCGCAATAAGACAATTATGTAATTCATATGTTACTTATGTTACGCCCGATTCTAACTGCTTCCCGAACTTTTTGTTAGGTTTTCAGTCACATAGTAACCTACACCGCATCTCAGAATTTAAGGCGCTCCGAACTTCTACCGGAAAAATAATAAAGTTGCGCCCAGACTGTTGGCAGATATTTAAAGAAACTTTGATTTTATGTGATCAACTTAACGAAAAACTTAAAGAATCATTTTTAATTAAAACTTTCTAACGCACGAAGAAACTTTCCCATTTCAAACTAACACTTTCTAAACATCTTCCGCAAAATTCTTTCGTAACACTCATAAAACAAATTTTTACTCCATAGACAGCCTAAAAACATGGCCATCATCATTTTCATATTTTTCTGCTCCGCACGAACTGAAATCACCAACCGAAAATAAAGCAGCACGGCGTAAGATACTCGTACTCCTCCTCCCCGTTCTTCATCATAATACCAAAGAAAGCTACTCCGAATATCCACCCGCAACTTCATAGGACTTTATTTAACCGTGCTACAAAGGTTCATCGTCATCTTTCCTTTATTGCTTCCTCTATTCCGTCTTGCATATAATAAATTCATAAAGTTTACGTAGGAGCCCGGAAGACTAGAGCACGCCGATCCCTTCGACGAAGAATCCCAAAAAACCGCGAACATAATATGGTCACGAAGACGACAAACTGGTCTTTAGAGAGTAATAGAGTTGATGGAGGGCATATGCATCGTAACTTTCAATGGTTCCCGACATAACATAAGTGTATACGATGCCTCATGGTGCCTACACCACACCTTAACCATTCGTGCGAATGGTGAATGAGTATGTCATCGCTTACAGATCTACGTGAAACCCAGCAAGGATATATCCTTCTTGTCGGCTTTCTCTGTAAAATTCATGATTCCATTTAGGTATATAAAACGAGACATCAATCTCTTATATTATACTGGAAGCATGGAATCATCAACCTAAAATTAAGGAGACTGAGACGCGAACCCGGAACTACTATGCTACGTAAGGCGAAGTAATGGTATGTTGGTTGCGTATGAATGCGATGGAGAATAGGAGCGCAAAGTGCTTAAAATAAATGGCACACATATCCTTCAAGCCTATCCTTTTGCGGCAGGTACAACATTTTTCCATTCAATAGTGGTAATATGTCTTGCATCTGAACGTTGTGGTTAAAACGAGATATGATATGACTAGATAATAAGAAACCTTGGTTTATTTATCGACTGTATGCTACTCGAGACCTCTTCTGCAGCATAGGGCAGGAAGAGTAGACGTTCCTTAAAGCAATGATCGTTAATGAGAATAAATTATAGTACCATTGAGACATCTTCTGAATAGTTTACCGGTTCAGTCAACCCTCATTAAGGACCTACTTCAATGGTACAGTAAAAGCCTTAACAAAACACAGTCCATGTGACATGCATAATGCTACTATAAAAATCAATCATAGAATATGCACATACAGTAGAAGGACACGACTGTGCATTTCCTCCGTGAGCACTCAATGTGCACGGACTGTGATGAATACTAGAATACAGCGGAAAATCACTACTCTGACGGTCCAATTTGTCCAGCAAATGAAGTGTAAAAGGACACGAAGGATTCTATCATTTCCTCTCTGATTGTTTCGTATTCAAATTTGTTAAGGGTCGTATCTCGGGCGTTGATGTTTCGAAATCGAATGCACGCTCTTTATCTAAACAAGCGACAATATTAAATTTCACAAAATTCTAGATACAGAAACGGCTCTGAGTTCCATCCGAGTTTCAACATCAAATTATAACATTTAATTTAAAAATTCACTCTATTTGAGCGCGAATAGTGCTAATGGTGTGAATATTAAACAAATGACAAAAATATCACGGACGTACATTAAAATTCATCCGGAGTGTCAAGTTAGAGTACAGATGCATCAATATATGAAAATCGGAATCCAACATGGACTTCCATAAGCCAAAATTCTAACTCATATCAAATTCATACAGAAGCAAATTGGAGGAAAAGAGTGTAGTTTACGACATAAATTCCAACTCTATCTACTTAAACAAAATTCGGAAACAAATTAAAGTAACAAGTACTGAATAAATGCTGATTGTTTCCAGAAAGGCGTGTTATCTCGAAACTTAATTAGAACAGCTTTTTGTAAGACTCAACTTTCAACATTCATTAGTGATTCGTTATATAAAAATCAGCCAACACTTCGTTTTTGGGTCACCCTTGGCTATATCGAACAAGAACCATTCAGGTGATAAGAATATTAGCGTGACTCCCAGCTTTTGAGAGTTTCCAACGCAACATTTTCCTCAATTTTGTACAAATGGCTCCACCATATCCATAATTTCCAAGTTTCAGCCACCTAGTAGTTGTAAGCGTGAGAGATATAGAGATACAAATTTCTTATACGGTATTTTCATTATTTTGCTTTAATTACTCCTGGAATACTTTTCTATATATATACACTGAGTTTCAACTATCTGCACAAGCCGTTACTGAAATAGAAAAAAAATCAGCCCAATCCTCAACACTTTTATTTTTTCCTTCTATAAAGTCGTCAAGTTTAAGCATTCTATCTCTGCGGTTTTCGAGGAAAAAAAATCAAACTCTTAATCTACTATCTCATCCCTAAGATTTAACCTTATGACGTCAATTGTTTAAAATATATGAATTTTTGTATGTTTTCAAGCCACCACATCCCTAAACCTCTATCCACTATGTTTCATCATAGTTCTACTTAAGTTCCATATCTAAAACCCCACATACCCCATCACTCCATCAAACCCTCTAAGGGTACGTCGTAAGGGGGTCGTTCCATTATGAATCTCCTCTGAATGGCGAAATTCGTGACATTACCATATCCGATTCTTTTGAAAATCTTTTTACTTGAAGAGCTAGTGAACAAAATAATAACTGATGTTCTTCGATTCCATTGAGATCCCAAAATAATTTTTTTGTATGTTTTGAAAACAGTATGATCTACAAAATATATAAAAAATATAATAAATAGAAAAAAAACGCATTATGAGATATTCAAAGATAACAGAAAAAATCGTTATTGTTGGGAAAAAATTACAAGGATAATTTTAAATTCATATTTTTCTTATTTTGCGACAACCCTCCCCTATAAAATACGCCCTATTTTATTGTTCTTGGATAAAAATTACCAGAGATATGAATGAACTTGCTTAAGAAAGCTACAGATAGGGTAGTGATGTGGGAAATATAAAAGGTTGCAATATATAGCAGGGGCTTCATTACCACCTTCTACTCCAATTTTAACTTATTTGTCTCAAACATGTTTGACATATGCATTCATACATACTACAATTACTAACATACATTATGGGTTACTACTAAAAATTATTTATTAATAAATAAATTATTTTTGTATAAACAAAGCATTTCCAAAACAATGCCTGGATTGAGCTCCAAAAACTCTGAGTACAGAAAGAAGTAACATAACATCTGATGTCCCATGCGAAAATAAATCTTAATAAGTTAAAAAAAAATCACAAAAACAATCGGCATTAGAATTATATCCCAGAAGTCTGAAAGCCAACCAAACTTACCGAAAAGAAATCAATTCAAATAAAAAAGGACAAACAATTCTTAAAAGCATTAACATGTTGCACCAAGGTAAACAGCATTATTCTATTTTGGAACGAATCCAAACCAATAAAATACCCTCAAGTCATTGGTTTCTATTTGCAGTTGAAATAACACTCTATTTTTTTGGCACGGACATAACAAAGACCCCGCAAAAAAAAAGACACGAAAAATAATAATAGAAAAATCCACCTGAAATAGAAAAAAAAAATAAGAAGACAGAACTTTCCAACCACAACAATCAAAAAATTCCTTCTATTTGTCATCAAATCACCTGCAAACAAGACCAAGTCTACATCGCTGATCTCGAACTTTTGAGAAGAAAAGAATTCCCGAAAGACATACCACACATACAACACTCGTACATACCTTTGGTACTTGCCCCAACTAAACCACCACAAAATTTTAAAAGCACACATGTACCAACATCCCAACAAATTTATAAAAAAAAAAAAAATTCCAAGTCTTGAATACCGAAAATCCCCAAAAAAAAAATAAAATAAAATAAAATCGTTCTCGTTTTCGGCAACGGAAAAGCAAAATCTTATGCTTATCTCTGATATTCCATCGGGTTTGAATTTCCAACGTTTTCGTCTAGAAAAATGTTTTTTTCCCGTAACTAGAAAACCGATTTCTCTTCTAAACATGCTTTCGAGCACTACTCCAGCGAGCATCATCCACCCTTTTGACACTGTCAACATTTGACTTTGCACTCTTCGGAAACCCACGCCATACACAAGGACCTTTCCATATAGTATACAATTCGGGGGTTTTGTAGTAAACGTTGGTGTTTGACTCTCAATGGATATCATCAGAAAAGCTTTGAAACTTTTCCAAGAAAAACTCACTTCACCGTCATTCGGGGGCCGAAATAGACATAGCAAAAAGATTTCTACTATAGGTTCCAGCTAGCGTAAGCATATACTGTACAAAGAACAACGTGAAGGCTACTGCACAAGCCCTTAGGTGAAGTCCTTCTGATACCAAGTTTTTCACTCGTTTTTTTCTGTATGGGGATTAACTTTTTAAAGTTAAGCCATTCGTTGCGGCTTGGCAAGTAAAAGCAGATACAGACTTTGTATACATATGGTGGAGTAGACAGAGTCTGCAGCTTAATTTCCGAAAAATCAGTAATCAAATGAAAAATCCTTTTCAATTGAGTAGCATCGATTCAGGCAAAAATTCTCAAAAAGGGTGAAAGAACCCGACAAGTATTCCAGAAAGTTAGAAATTTTATACAAGCTCCGCTTTTACTACACTTCCAAAAAAGACACAGCAAATAATTGGGTAAACATTCGCTTGAAGTAGGCATAACTGAATTTTGTACTTGGTACATACTCAGTAAAACATTAATGAATCTGTGTTCACAGGGAATAATACCTTGGATACACAGCTCGTATACAAATCATAATATCGTCAATATCACCAGAGTATCACCCAATAATGTGCATATAGTACGTTAACGAGCTGATATCAAAGTAACATCCAACCTGTTTCCTTGTATATAAATTCGATGATTTTAGCTGTTATGGCCTTCTTTTAACTGCCATTAGCGACATCTGTTACTAAAATCAACTGAAATTTTAATAAATGGCTATTCTTCCGCCAGTTAAGATTGTTTGAGCGTGTAATTACTAGTTTTTGATGAATGTTTTTACAGTACATTTCGAATTGAAATAAAAGGTTTTCCGGTGAATACTGTTAAGTATAAATATTTTGTGTGTGTATCTCAATTGCTTCTCTTACAATTCTTTGAAAATATTGTTTTGTCCTGGCCAATATTTTGACGTTGTTGAAATCGATTGAATGGTTTTCTACCTGGACCTGGTTTTTTTGTCCTTCTGATGACAATTCTTATGGTATGGTATAACGGGTGGTGAAGCTTTTATCCTCCTTCACGTCCTTCTTAACGTCTAAGTAAGTTATGTTCGTTCATTGTGCTCCACGTTTGAATATAAGAATCTCCTGGAACCTAAAACTCCACATTCCTTTCCTATGGAGCAACTGTTCACACGTGAAAAACACACCTCGACCTCTTTTGGCTTCAATTCGTACAGCACCAAATTTGCCTTGCTTTTGAATCATTTCTAATGCTTCTCCAAATTTTTATTTTTTCCAATTTTTTCTGCTATCCAAAATGCTGTTAGCTCCTATGTACTATAGGTTGGGTATACTATACAAAGAGCGAACTTTTTGCCTACCGTCCATTATCATTAACGCAAACCAAACCAAAATACCACAATCCCCATCGGACAATTTTTCACTTCCGCTAAACACCAAACAAATCAATTTATCTTCATACATTTCGATTTGTTTTCCTCAATATCTCACGTCCAAATTACTATTATAAATTTCGTCATGTTACAAATTAGTGACCTTTATTGTTGCCTGAACGTCCGCCATTGCTTACATCATCAACTTTAAAATGTTTTTCACATCACAGTTGTATCACTTAAATGACTTTTCAACTACAACTCCTCACTCTCTTCGGCAACATCGTTGGATCCTTTTCATTTTAAATGCTACACGTTTCTTACGCTTCCCTCGGTTTTATCTTTCACTTTCGCCGGAAATGTTCAACTTTCTTTTAGGCGTACACCGAAAAATAATAAGAATTATAAAAAATAGAACGAAAAGGGCATTCAGTTCATTGCCTCGAAATTACCTCATCTATTTCCTTTCAAGTCGTTTAGATCCTCTTCTGCAACTATACCGTCGCCGTCGCAGTTATAGAATGCCGTACAAAAGAAAATTTTCCGAAGGAAACAACTGTCGTTAATGGTTGCTCCATCAGCATCCTGACGCTAATGCCGTACCGTTCTCATACCTTATGACCTACGAAGAAGTCGCGAGCCACGCCATCATTACCAGGCTCAGCGGAAGGAAAACGATAAAAGATGGCGTCGCGAAGGCAGAGGCGAGAAGATGGCTGAATCTGTCCCTATTAATTTTCATCCGATTTTAATCATCTTCAAAAATCGTGTAAATGTTAAATTGCTGGAAAAGTTGATGCGGTAAAAGCTGACCGCCATCAAAGGCTGGAATGACGAATTAGTGGACAAAATCCAATTAATTGTCTTAACCATAAGTTACGGAATTCCCAAAGCAATTAATCCTGTATTGAATTTCTATATAATACCGGGTAGTTGTAAGTAGAGGGTTGGATCTACTTGTAGTTGCTATTTTAGAATATATTGCAGATTTTATGCTATCCATAAGATACGTATGGTTATAGTCGGCGATATAATGTCGGAACAGTTAAGCCCGATTTATCAGACCTCCCTAATTGCTTCGGAATTAACAGAAAACCACTATCAATAGCAGATGGTGGTGCAGATCCACTCAAATTTTATTGTCCATTGGTAGATTATAGTCATCTGGATATGGGATGTGCGTTTCTCTATAATTTTGTAAGAGTATTTTCCGAACCTTACCTATATCTAAATACATTTGTCCGGAGCAAGGATCGCTTCCTCACTCGGTGCCTGGGATACGAACGAAATTACAAGGAAAATGAATTACAGCAGACTTCCTTTTTCTGTCATTTACAGCCCTTCCGATTCGGTTTATGTGTATCAAAATACCCTCGCCAAGCTCCCGACCCAACCCCCACACCCATCACCCCCATTGCCACCTTGTTCCTCGCTGTTCTTCGAGCATATGTGATGCGAATGTATGCCAAAGGTTATACCTATAACCGATTCGGTACAACACGGTACTATGTTTCGCCTTTTATGACTCTCAAGATATATTATTATGCCGATAGACTATACCGACGGAATATAGTCCCTGGAACTTTTACGGGAATATATCAAAATATATGGTTGTTAATTTTGATGTAGACCTACGATTTCAGGTCCTATAACGTTTCGGTTCACGGACTTTTGATGCAGGATTAGAAAAATATGTAAAACGAAAAAATTTCCATCTTCTTGTTTGTTGTTTGTAGCTGGAATTCGTTATTGAACGACAAGCGTAAAAATTTGAATGTGCAACGCTGGAACGAATTTCGAATGGAACTTTTTTTTTTGATTTCATCGACGGGAAATGAAAAAAAAAATGAAATAGTTTCTTGCATATGGAGGAACTAAAATAACGCATTGGAATTATAAAGAAAACGCATTTCAGAGGTTTGATTGTGAAAATTCCGAAACACAAAATGTTCACAGGTTAAATTTCTTACGATTCTTGGCCTTCTGTTTTGTTACTCGTAAGTGATTCATGTTGGTGAACCGTAAAGGAATCATCTAGATGACTCGTGTGTAAAGCATCTTGCATCCTATTTACAAATTGTCAAAAAATATAGAGCATGCAAATACTGGTTATTCATTTAAAATCAAATTTTATTCTCCTAAAGAATAATTTTATAATTTTTTTACAATACTTTCAATAAACAATAAACATTGATTTTCACGAAAAATCGGCAGGAACTTATGCTCCCAGGATGTGCAATTAAATTAAATTTATTTTTGGACAATTCTCATATTGCAAAAAATCTCACCTTAATTACTAATGTGTATGTAAATTTGAGTTACCATGAAATTTTAACCGCGAGTCAACGAATTTAACAGGCAAAATAGTTCCAAATTTAAATTAAACGATGGTCCTAGTTTCATTTTAATTGAAAACGTTTCTGTTGGTTGATTAATAATTGATTAAACTAATTATAAGATTAGGAGAACAGTCTAAATTAAATTTCTTTAAAAAAAAAATCAGCCATGGTCTGGGCGAAACTTTATTATTTTTCGGGTCGAAATTCGGGAGCTCCTAACGTCGGAGCATATAATCAGTTGAGTATATGGGGTTTTTTGGAAAGCATTTTTTTTTTAAATAAAAATATTTAAAATAGAGATTCTTAGAAGATTAAACATTGAAAAAGCCCGTGCAGACCATTGGAGTTTTGGAATATTATACACACTAAAAGAACATAGAAGTAAGAAGGAATTTGTTGCCTTTGACTTAAGATATATGACGAATTGTTAAAACGTATACAAACCCATTACTTTCACTTGGGGTTTGTATTTCGAAAAAATTATGATACAGGTTTTTAGACAATTTCATGAAGCAACTCATGAGACACGAGGGATTTTGAAAAATTGATGAAAACGTAAGCAACGTAAAAAATTCTGTGAAAAGCGATTTAATATCTCATCAATCCCATGAAATATATCGAAGCTTTGAAAAGCATACAACCCTCTTAGACCCTTTAGGATTAAATATCTAAAAATACTATAAAGGAAACCTTAAGAAATGAAAATTAATTCGATAATCATCAGATCTACGCAATATGTAGGAATCTGTGAAACCATATGCAACCTCCTTAAACTCGGGGGTGGAATATCCAAAGATCTTGAAAGGAGTAAGTAAATAAATATGAAGACAGCATGATAAAGTAAAAATTCAAATCTATTTCTTATCATTTCTAAAAGATATTACGGAATTCGTGAAAAATGGTATCCAAGTCCTCTTTGAAAGTACATATCTCTGTTAGTTTTTATCATAGAATAATAAAATAGGACTTATTTTAAAGGGGAAGGATGTCGCAAAACAATAAAAATACCAATAAAATTTAGACTTTTTTTTCTAGGATAACGGGTTTGTCCTTTTATCCTTGAATATCTCAAAAAACCCAAAATGTTTTTCTTTTATTTTTTATGTTTGTCTGTTTTTCAACACATCAAAACATTAATTCGGCATCTCAACGGGAAACAACCGAAGAACATCAGTGCTTCTCAATTATGTTATCTCTATAGAAACATTACAATTATAATATAATTGAGAATTTAATTTTTAATAACAGATTTGAGAAGTACCTTCTGATGTTCTTCGATTATTTTGACCCCGATCTCATTGAGATCCCAAGTTAAGTTTTTGTTATGTTTTATAAAACAGTATAACCTATAAAATACAAAAGAATACAAAAGTTCTAGTCAACGGCCCCTTTTTAGATAAATGACGATGAACAAAAATTATCACTCTGGCATACACTAAAAACTGGTATATTTATTTTGATTAGTAAATTATCTCAAAAACAAGAAACAGTTTCTTTAAAGTTCTAAATATTTTATCTCCGACAGTGAACAATTTTTTAAAATTTTTAACGGTTCGGAAATTATTGATATAAATTTCAGAAATTCTTAAGTACGACATATCTCGAAAACTGTACAAAAACGGTCATTTATTTATATAAGTGTTTTACTTAGTTTGGTTTAGCGCCACAGCACGTCCCACTTAAAAGAAGTAGTAAATTGAAATTTTATATTACTATGGTGAACAAAAACTAAATGCCGAAAATTAAGCTCTATTAAAACGAACCTCTTACAATATAAACGTCCAATTTTCACAATAGATAATTTGAGTGGACCCGCTTCAATAGTATCATTCCAGGGGCTAAAAGATAGAAAATCTTGAAATATTTTGGGCTGTAAAGTGAAACTAGGTGGTAATATCGTAGCGTTAGCATGACTTTGAGTTGCAACTTTAAAATGAGCTAGGTGAACTAAGCCTGTTCCACCCATGTGCACCTCTGCTTTTTAACTCCCAAAATATTCGTTTTAAACATATTTTTGACAATAATTAGTTGCCTATGATCAGCAATGCATTAGAGCGACTTGGAGTAGAAACAAGTACCACATTGCTAAAGATCGTTACAGAACTCTTCGTCAATCTTATCATGATTTTTCCATTTTTTCCATCTTGAAAATAAAAGTCAATAGACTCGATTTATACAATCGGCTGTATCACCGTACGCGCGTCCTTACTATGCCTCGCACAGGTGTACTCATAAATTTTCTGTCTGCATTGCTTTGAGTGTCTAATGTTGATTTACCTCGTAAGGAAACCCATAGGTATCGCTAAGTGGTACAGCCGTGCAAGAAAAGAACGCCACAAACGATGATGATGGCATCGCGGAGACCCACAACCGACCACAGTTTCATGTCGGCCAGGTAACGAGAATGAAAATTAATTTCCCATTAAAGAATGTGTTCCTGTACCATGTGAACCTGACACAAAGCTAAGGAAGCTACCCGGAATAGAAATATATGGATGCTACCCTTATAAAAAAAACAACCACTAAATGGTTGAAAATAAGAAGCTGAGGGAAGTAACATCGTTGCGGTTATGTCGTTTTCATGTTTCTGTCACAATGTGGTGTTATCAAAAAGAAAATAGGTCCGCATTTTCTTCTTTCTCGCCATGTCTTCAAAAGCGTGTTTGCGGTAGTTGACGCTTTTGGGTGATTCTAAAATAATTACATTGCCGACAAACAGACAGACAGACAGAAGACAACTTTGCCAGCCTTTATGGTATTCGTCGAGTAATTAAAATGGGACACTGAAAGGCGGATCTCATTTTATTATTCTACGTCTTGTGCCCATTAGAACATCGTCCTAGATTGCGGTCTTGATCGTTCCGAATTTGATACATGGACAGATAAATTATGTCTTTGCGAAAGCAAAACAGGCGTATACATTCATTTTCTATAGGGACATAGTGTCGCATCTAAACGGATTCCCCTCTCATTACAGAGCAATTATTTCCATTCCACTCAATTTGTTGGCATTGTCATGAAACCATTGTCAAAAGCAAACAAGAGCAACTATCTACTTGTACTTGAGACGAGGACAAGTGACTTGCGAAGCATTAAAATCAATTAAATATGTAAGTGGTATCCTTGGTCCTTGTGTGTTCTGTGCTCCTAGAGGTATCCATTAAGTTGGTTATCGATGAACAGAATGTTATCCGGTCATCGGTAACTCACATCTCCATAGTACCTTACATAATACCTGAAAGTAATTGAAACCTTCCCTACCTATTCGGTGACTTTTACAGGTTTTCTTCACTGGCATCAAACCTTCAGAAAATTTGAGACTGATGGTAATTGAACCCGTCAAGCTTCCAACACTGATGATGATTGGTGTAGTGATGATCCGCGAAGCCATAATCCGCAAATATCTCACGTTCATTCAGCCGAATCATAATGAAACCTCAGAGTCAGTTGGGCTGAAAGTGACGATGAATTGGCCTGATGTCGTCTTCTTGGGAACCCTCAATTGAATATCTTCATGCACTGTATATTTATCAAGAAATGTTGAAGATTGATTACAGAAGATCCAGTCGGTTTTGTTAAGTTATGAGACGTGCGAATTAATGAGCTTATAAATAGACGGCGAACTGATCGATTTGCAGTGAAGATCAGGAAGTGAAGTAAGATCATGGATCGTGGTTAATGAATGCGGTATTTATTACGGTAGGTGTTATGTTCTAGTCGCTTTGGTACATTGTAGCTGCGAGTTTATGGGATTAAAACAGTTACGGTAATTCGCCGGTAATGTGTTTATCTACTGGTGGAATGAACCACAAAGTGATAAAATTAATCCAAAATTAGTTTGGACGCAACTTTATTAGTTTTTGGATAGAAGTTCGAAAGGTATTTAATGGTGAGATGCGGTGTAGTCTACTGTGCGATTGACAACCTAAAAAGTAACGTTCCAATAGAGATGAGCAAAGCAGTTCCGTTCCGTGAAGTACTTCACTTGAAGGAACGAGTTCACTGAACTGGTTCCGGAACTGTTCATTCTCTCGGTCCGTCATGTACTGTCCTTACCAAAAACAATGGTCAGCAGAGCGTGAAGTAGTTCAGTAACTGTTCACTCCCTCGTTCCGATGTAGAACATGAGGACTTAGAAAGAGGTATGCACAGTTCGATGAAGTACTTCCGCAGCAGATCGTTCCTTCGCTTCGCCAGTACATTTTTGTCATGTGTTCAATGAAACTGCAGTTCACCAAAAGGAATAAGTTACTTCACTCACTCACTTCAATGAAGTATTCTTTGGAAACAGTTCACTCCTGAACGAAACATCTCTACGTTCCAAATATCCACCTGGCTATTGTTTAGATTATCACCCGCATAGCACCGTACATCGCATATCAGCATTAAACGCAATTCGAACTTCTACCCAAAAAATAATAAAGTTGCACAAGGACTGTTGACAGATTTCTTATTTACTTACTTCTTTTTTTTCAATTTCAATAAAAATTTAGGGGATAAAATGTCGACATAGATACACCCTTAGAGGTTGAATGTAAAAAAAAACAGAAGCCTATTTCTAGACGAAAGCTCGTTAAAGTAAAAAAGAATTCAATATCTCCAATACCTAAATAATATGTCGGAATTCGAAAGACATATCAATTCTACAATCTGTTATAGGTGGAATATCGCAAAATTTTAAAAATAATTTTTAAATCAATATATATATAAAGCCCATAGAAATAAACCCGAATTCGGCCTCATAAAACCTAAAATATATGTTGGAATTCGTAAAAACTTGAAACATACTTTACACAATTGAGTATCGAAAAATACTTAAAATGCTTCTTTCCGGACTATATTTAAGCCCTTTGGATTCGATATATAATCACAATGCCTAAGAAATATATCGGAATTCGTGAAAATATTCACTTCCTTAGGGGAAAAAAATTGGAAAAGATTTCTAAGCGCTTATATAAAGAGCCCACAGAAGTAAAATAAATTTGATAATTCGACATCCCTAAAATATATAACGAAATTCGAGAAAATATAGAAAAAAACGTCTTTTCACGACCATTTTTTAATTCAGCTTTGTACGCCAAAGTAATACACAGCGGATACAAACCATGGCATTGAAATCGTAGTATCGAAACTAGCTGCATGTGATACACTGCACATATGGTATGATTTGGCAGTATCTGATATAAGCAAGAAACGACATGGTCCTCTGGTCTAGCTCCTATAAGGCCTAGTTCCTATAATTATTATTATTAAAAAATAAAATAAAGTAAAACTGCAAAAAAGGTCCGTCGTTCCGCCGTACGCAGTACGCAAACACTTAAGTTCAAATTTGTTCAGTGGATTGATTTGGTGGACCCTTCTAAGTTGCAACATTTTGGATGGGTGGTACTATGAGTTGAGAGATGGGAGAGCATTTTGGACGAAACTATTATAAAGTCAAATCTGGAACAGTTCTTTGGATGTAAGAATTTTTTTTTCCCCACATCCTTGCGTTACACCTCATCTGTCTAGGCCACTAGTATGCTGAAGGACGATTACAAAGTTTCAACCTTTTGACATGAATCCTTCAAGAGATGTATTTCAGTCAGAGTTTTCAATTGTTTCGGACGCACTCCTATACCCCTCTCCGAATACTGTTCAGTTATGGCAAATGAGTTTACTATCCAAGATATATATATGTTCCAGGTTTTAACTGCCTAGTATAAGCCGTTTCTGAGATCTAGAAACCAAAATTGTTCGTCTAAAACGCAATACCTATCAGTCAGTCAGAATGTAACAATGGTAACTTCTACTCCAATAAGAAAAGAGAAGAAGAAGCAATTTCTTTCGAATAAAAAGAATAATGTGTGATACTAGAAAATTTCTGTTCCACCATCAACTAATTTCCGTTGAAATCCGAATCATAATCCCGAAGTCACGTCTTCATATTAGTGCAAGAATTTCAGCGAACGGTGTTCGTTACGAGCGAAACTAAATCCGTAAAATCTTCATTAGCCGAATAATTTGACTGTGTAGTTAGTTAGCCATAAGAAATCGTCTCACGTACAACGAACATGGCGTGTATAATTTTTAACGATATGGCAATATCCGAAACTGTACGAGCGTTCATTTGAATCATCAAAGTGCAATAATTTTAACTTTTCAAGATTCACAAACTTACAGTGAACCCGAAAAACCGTCTAAGCCCCGGTTACATATGCAGATAAACTGCACCCATGAAGAAATAGATACATTTCGTTCGAGGATATTGTGCACTAATGTGAGCACTAGTTGTATAGTGTGCAGAGCTTTCGGAATGTGCAGAAACCGCAGAAATTAAACCGCAAAATTGCACATTCCGAAAAGAACTTTTCGGATGGAAATAAATTCTCGACCAAGTATGTACGACGGAAAAGCGTTACAGAGCCTATAGCCAGAGCGCACTCGATATATTCATGTGTGCTAAAGTGCAATGTGCATGCATGCCTTAATAACAGTTTCCGGCGAGTGAGACCATAGAATTCCTTGCCTACTGTAGTATCTAGTCGGGCGTAATGCATCAAACAGAAGTTCTCTGCATCTTCACACATTGCACATTACAGCGGGCTGTTTTAAAGACCATAATCCCGAAACCGAGCCGCACTGAATCGCAAAGCCTAGTGGAGCGAGTGCATGTGGTTAATGTTTTATGTATGGGACTCGTAGCATATAAGCCATCCGAATTTACATACTGTGATATCGGATTGCAAGAAAACAACCCCCGAGACCGCCGCCCCACCGACAACTCCTCCGATCTAATTAGGCGAAATTTAGCCAACGCTCCATATCGGATCTTATGATTGTAAGTAAACCTCAATCTGATTGCACAAACCGTACGAACGTATACAATGCAGTTAAGACTCCACCACCCGATGAACCGAGTCACTGACAATTTATACTGCTGTTATTTAGTGTCGATGTCGGTGTCTTGGAGTAAATATTGAACTTCTTAGTGGAGAGCCAAACCATAAGACGAGGACTATATCGCCATTACAAAATTGTCGGATGCACGGGCATGGGAATGCAGGAAGGCAAGAATGGGGCGAGTACTCTCGAAACTAAAGCAATGCAGTACTGGGCATATAGTCGTACATAGAGACCTTAAAAGTTTCATGACTTGACTGAAAGTGTAAACACTGAACAACGTCTTTGGGGGGCACCGGCAATGGACATGACACAGCACTTAATCTAGGCTTTAGGAGGCTCCGTAAACTCTATGCTAGCTGGCTAGGCTATGTTTATGCTGACTGCTCAGATTTCTTGGGACTTAAATTGTGTGGACCGGTTTTACCTATAGACTTCTTATGGGTGCTTAGTTCAGGTATTCGATGCCTTTTTAGAATAATGCAGTCTGGCACGAAGCGAATTCTTATGCTCAGTTTTTAGGCGGGGAAATAATCGCAGGTATTTGGAACATGTTTGTAAACGAACAATTTGAAAATGGAAATCAGGGCGGCTTAAAGTCTTCAACTTTACTCACAACACAATAAAGAAATTCGAAAGAAACAGCATTTCTCTCGCTTTAACCCATTTAAGGGTTTCAACATGAAATCTGATTATACAATATTCCAGAATTCATAGCTTTGGCCTGCTATGAACTCAACATATACAGATAATTAATAAGGAATACGGATGGAATTACAAATGTCAATAACTTGACAATGTTGTGGCCTAGAAAATCAATCGAGGGTAGAGGACGAGCACTTTGTTTGCCATCGGCAAAGGTATAAACTCAAAACCAGTTTCAAGATTAGCTAAAGGAGAAATACTTAATCATTAGAGGAATGAAGTAAAAAAATCGATCAATTGTGACAACTTTATTATTCTTTGAGGCCATGTTGTGACATAAGATGCTCGAATAACTCAAGCAAATAGAAATACACATTAGGTACATTATATCGTGCGTTGGGTGATGAAATATGACAAAATGATATGAGAAAATCGCAAAAAGTAATTCGAAAAAAGAATTTGGATTGGAAGTTTTATTTATTATTGAAGTTAAAGTTAAACAGAATATTAACATTATCATTTGCAAATTGTACAATTTTGTACCATGTTCTCTGAAATAGATAAGTTTATTTTCAAGCGAGCAATATATGTAAGGTTGTAGTATCGAGGTTTCATGCGCCCTTATTTAGAGCGGAACAGGTTAACGACAAGGCAAAAAAAGGACATTACAAACATAGGAGCAACATCACTGACTCCAATAGTGTAACAACTCAATTCCCGATAAATTTTAGATTTTGACATAATGGAAGGTAGGGCAAAGTGGGCCAGCAAGGTAAAGTAGGCCCCCTTAAAATTTCTTGTTTGCAATAGCGCAATCTCTTAGCAAAAAAAATTATTTGATAAAGCTTCAAGCATTGACCACAATGCACTACAAATGAAATCCACTTTAGTTACAGTTCCTCGAATTTTCTCAAATTACGATTTTGGCACTATTTGATGTAAATATCAGTATTTAATAGTTTGATTTAAAAAAACTTGTTAGCGACTGATAATTGTTTGGAACAGTATCCTTGAGATCGGGGTACGGATTGTGAAACTTGCAAAGTAAGATTTGATGATTATTTAAAAAGTATATAAATTTTAGCAGATGCTAACTACCTACCTATTTATTTTATTATTCATTCGGGGTGAAGTGAGCTCTTGACGAATTTTACCCCATACCAGTATCATTTTATTTGATAATTAAAAATAACAATTTTAACATGGCTAGAACATACAACAAATGCAAATGCTACAACAGTGGACTCAAGTTGCGAAGAAAAATGCGATAGCTTCTGTTGCTGAAAAAAATTGACTTAAAAAAGTCCAGTAAATGTTTTGGTGTTCTCAGGGCTACTCCTCAAAGCAGAGCACGCTCCCAACACACTTAATTTCATTTCAATTTATTAAAATCATATTGTTTGTCTTAATTGATCTATTGGCATATTCCTTTGCTCCAGCTTTGGATGAAATTATACTATACCCATTGGACGGGCTCAGTAGTAGGGCAAAGTGGGCTCTTTGAAGTTTGTATAGCAAGAAGTAGATAGCTTTCTTATCAGCATCAATAATTTAATTTCATAAATACATAACTAAGCTAACATCCTAAACTATCGAATTTGCATGAAAAGGATTTTAAAACTATTACCCATTTCACAGAATCTCGGTACAAACCTTAGGGGACTCACTTTGCCCCACCTTCCCCTATAGATGGCGCTAACAGACATTTGTGTTTTCAATTTCGAATTGCTTAAAACAAATGTTTTTTTCTGTACGACTCATTTTGTGTTATAGGGCAGCAAAAACACTTTTTGAAGGATCTGATTTTACCTTTTTTTACAGTTCAATTTTTTTTTAAATTAAATTTTTTATTTTTGTGTTTAAAGGATTCGTTGACCTAAAAAGGAAACATGGTCTGTTCAGCGTAAACCCTAAAACGCAAAAGTATTTCAAGGTTCGAAGTGTTGTTGGGTTGTTTCAGTGAAAAAAAAAACAAGAATAATATCCCCGGAACAACTTATGCCAGAAAGCTGAAACTTTGAATTTTTATTGAAACTATGATAATGGAGCTAAATTAAAAAAAAATCAGTCTGGGCGCAACTCTAATATTTTGTGGGTATAAGTCCGTAACATGTTTAATGCAGAGATGTGCAGGCCTATTCAGCACCAGAGTCACTAGTCATAAAGTAGGTGGAAAGTCACAATTTGGTATTAATTTTGAATTAATTGTGACTTTCCACCTACTTTATGACTAGTGACTCTGGTGCTGAATAGGCCTGGTGGTCCCGATTTCTGTAAAACTTTCAAGATCATATCTAATAGGTTCTTGAGATAAAAAAATTTCAATTTTGGTCCATTCACTTGCCCGCTTCACCTCCTCCCTCAAAAATTTTACATTCATTACTCTTCACTGGTAATGCTATATACAAAAATTAAATTTTATGTTTCTGGCACAATTGAGTCGGAAGATTTAGTTATTCAAAGTTTTTAAGCCCCCACTCCCATACCTCAGAACCCTCCTTAATGATAACCTATTCATAATCTCATAGTATCTATAAGACAACTAAAAAGTTTAAGCGGTCTGACATCAATCGTTTCAGGAGATATAGATTTTAGAATGTTTCAATCCCAGTTTTTAAGCGTTTTGGACTCATTGTCCCCCCCCCCCCATTCTCCCCATCTACAAATTTTTGCATATGGGTTCACTATCACAGTACCTACTATATAAGTTCCAACTTTCAGCCTCCTAGTATAAGTCGTTCCTGAGATCTAGAAATCAAAATTTTCATCTAAAACGCTCTACCCTTCACCCCGATACCTCCACCCCTCGAAAAGATACCACTCGTAGCGGTTCACCCATTCTACCTACCATAGAAATTTCAACTTAATATCTCAAGGGGTTTGTGAGCTACGCACCTTCAAACTGTTTTGCGTACGGCGGTCAGACGAACATTTTTTTTTGCTTTTTTGGGGCGCTTGAAAATACAAAATTTCAAGGTAGTAAATTTTTTGTTAAATTTCAAGTCGATCACAAGACTTTATTATTGATAAATAAAAAAGTGAAAATCAATATGGTTTGAAGAGTGTGGAAATGGGGGGGCGGGGAACAATGCGTCAGAAACGCTCGATAACTCGGATTCCCAGTTGGTCGCATCTGCAAGAAACTCGCAGATGTCTCGGTAACATGTCGGCTTATTTGCGAGAGTATTCGAGACGTCTGAGGTAGACTTGGTTTTCGGACCCCCTTCCCCCCTACATTATTTCTTGAATGCAAATAACAACCAAGATTCAACTTACTGACATAAACCGTTCAGAAGATATGGATTTTGGAATGTCTCAATATCGATTTATGCTACATTGCATACATATCAACAATTTGTTGACAAATGGTTCCTCTGACATAGCTCTGAATAAATCCAAAGCTTCACCTTCCATGCATAAGCTGTTGGTGAAATATACAACCAAAACTTGCTGTCTACATCTCGCTCAAACACCTTGACCCACTAAAATGTGGCATATTAAAGAATTCCACACAGTTAACTCACTAAACTAATATTAGCTTTATTGTTCAAAGGGTCAAGAAACTACGAGCCTTTTCACCTTTTTTACATTTTTTAGTCCTGAATCAAAAATGAAGGGTATCAATTTTTTGGAAATTTAAAGTTAATCGAAGTACGTTCTTTAAAAGAAATAATTAAGTGAGAAACATTTATAATAAAAACAAGTACCTTTTTTTGCAAAAATAGTGAGGTTCATTTACGCTGCAGTTTAAAAATATAAACGATATATGAAAGAAGTTCGACAATATTTCCACACAGGCTTTTGCCTTTTGAAATAATTTGAAATCACGACATTTAAGAACAAATAATATTTAAATACAAAAACTCCATTTGACATTGTCATTAGTATTTCTTAACATTCATTCCCTATTCAAATCAAAGCTTTCCTTATCAAACGAACGAAATTTCTTTAAACTCAGTCGAAATAATTTGAGCCAATTATGTTCACAACAAAACTTCTTAAAAGAAAGGAAAAGAAGACAGAAATTCATCATTTCATTTTCGCCTCCGAAGCACCAAAAATTCACAATATAATACAAAGGACATCAGCAAATGCTTCCTTAATTAAATTTTCCTCGAAAATGTTCAGCTCTTCTAATTCTTCCTCCCTTATACCGCCAAACATGCTGAGTTTTAAGTTTTAACACCTACAAAGTAACACTAATTCGTTCTCAATTCATTCCAAATAACCGCCATTGAATCTACTCTTCATCACGGTTATATCCGCCTCAGCAGAATCACCAGCTCAACCACCACCACACAGTGTCTAAAAGGGAATCATACAAAACTTTATCGTTCTTATAGTAGTAGCTAAAGATGCCTATAGATAGAAAAGCAGCTACAGCTAGAGATGTAGGAGATATCCCCCATTTCCTGACTACATCAAATATTTACACCTGTGTTAATTAGGTGAAGTATTAAATTTCCAAAGAGCCCAGAGAAAGGTATCATTCTGCAAATTTTCGCTCCGTTTAATTGATCTTCAAACTTGGCAAATATCTTTGTTCTACAGCGTTGTCTTCTTAAAGAATATCCGTTAAAGTTGTCTATTATACATGGATATGTGTGACGAAGGATATTGCAAGGTTCAAATTTTACCAACATCTCCCGAATAGATTCTTCCGCTATTCAAGAGTTAGCAATTCTTTTTCCTGCTTTCTAGAAGCGATAAAGACGCTTCACAATGTTAGATGTCAGCCATTTTCTGTGTACTGATATACATTTCTCCCGGGAGCATCTTCAGAACGTACACTGAACTACGTACGATATGAGGAGACAAGTTATGTGTTTAACTTCGCCTGAAGTGTAACTATTTTTGCAATAAGACGATAAACACCAAAGGAACACTGAACTATGACATATAGAAATACGACGCGCTTACGAAATATTTATTACTTGATGGTATTTTAAGATCCCATGTCGCATGACATACAAGCCACATATCACTGTAACGCTTAAGATCCTTGACAGATTTCAGGACTTTGATAGAAGAAAGAATAGTTGGCAACGTTAAAACGGAAAAAAGAAGTACCCTCCATATTTAATAACTACATTCTCACAGAATCATTAACTCCCAGTAGTTCAAAGGACATTATTGCAAAATGTTCTGTATTTGAACAAAACCATTTGAAATTGTTCGGTTAGCGGTTAGATACCGGGTTAACTAACGTAAAAAGGCTCAAAATTTCAATCAGATTCAGGGGAAATTGATCTTACCAGGAGATTTTATACCTGGAAGCTAGTTCGACTAGTCTCCTTCGTATATTAGAGTGTATTTCAAGTAGGAGTAGGATTCGTATATGAATACGGACACAAGTAGTAGCAAACAAATATGAATACGGATACTTAACTCACGTAATGTATGCAGTAGAAAACTTCCGTGGGGAGGGGGGGTGTCTTACTGTGACCCGTGGAAGTAAGACCCAATTACATATTTCATCAAATCTCAGAAATATAGCGAAAATTATTGAAATTTCAAAATCCAAAAATCTTGAAATGTTTTTAGGTGATTAAATACGAAGCACAAAGAAATAAAAACCAATTCGATATATCATCGGAATTCGTGAAAAAATAAACACCCGGTTTGAGGTTGAATATCCAAAACACTTGAAACCCGTTTTTATAATAAAATGTGTACAACTCGTTTACATCCCCTTAGGAGATGAATTTAAAAAAATCCTGAAAACTCTTTCTAGTTATTTATCTGAAGAACCCGTAGAAGAAAAATTAATTCAATATTTAAGAAAATCTAAGAAATGTGACGAAATTCGTGAAATTATATGCACCACGTTTTTACTGACCAACCACTTCATTTTTTTCACTAGCAATCAAATTTTAACTTTTTAACATTATCCATTGAGGGGATAAGAAAAAACACCTCACACCCCTGAACCATAGATAAATAGATTTATAAAAGGTGTTGATGTGGTTAACCTCTGTTCCTGTAGTTGGGCCTATTGTGACATCCCCGGGTTAACTACGATTCCTCTTCAATCCCTGTGCTTTCAATGAAGCCTAGTATTTTGCGAAAAGGAATGGTCAGGAATTCTGATGTCTAAGTCTTTTGTGTTTTCAGTAGCATACTACCGGAGTCATTCCATTAAGAATCGCCATAAATTACGAAATTTGTGACCTTACCATCTCCGATTCTTTTGATAAATCTTACACTCACAATATTAAAAAAATACGAATAAAACTTATCTTTTAGAGTTTTTTTCCTAGGATAACGATTTTGTCCTTTATACTTGAATATCTCAAAATCTGTAACTTCAATTTTTTACACCACATCCACAACATTTTTTTGGAACGTGAGATGTGCTTTTTTTATATAATTGTTATCCCCACATTTTCAAGCTCAACCCTGGACAAATTTATATTAAGCCAGCTCTATCTCCCTTCTATAAAAACGAACTAAATTTTGCAGTTTTGTTGCAAATCTGTGTTTTTTGACCCGTACCCCACTGACCTCAAATTTCATTTTTGACCTACTCAACTAGTATAGATACTAGTACCTATCTTTACAAACAATAACCAAGTTTCAACTTTCTGGCATTATCCGTTTAGGCGATATGGATTTTAAAAAGAACAATCTCAAATGTGACGAATTTTTTGAATATTATACACTTTTTTTGTATAAGAATTTTTGTTTGCCCATTTCCGTACGCACTTGAAATTATTATTAAGTTGTATCTATAGTGACTCTAGGCTTTTTATTCTAAGCAGTTTTCAAGAAATTAAATTCATGTCTAGGAGTCTACTGAATCCCACTTCTGTATAAATTCCAAAATGAAGTTTTAAATGGTTCTTCAGAAAAAATTTCGTCTAAAACGGTCCCACCTCCTTCTTATACACTTCCGTTTATTTTTTAATAACTATAAGGTTACTGGATGTCACAGAGATAACTTAGAAGTCACTTTTTAATCATGATTGAGGAAAAACTTGGTTCTAATTAATTAGATAATCCTTGAGAAAAGAATTAAAATTGACAATAATAAAACTTCTAAACTTGGACATTGTTCCAATTTTAAAAGCTGAATAGAAAAGATCTGAAAGTTGTATTGGCTTGGTCTATACGACGTCAGTACTGGTTATAATAACTTCAAAGTTATCCAGCGACCAGTTCAACATTATTAGCGATAGCGGTAGAGAAAAGGATGAAGCTCTGGATTGCGTTTTAAGGAGGAGCACGATTGTAACCCTTTGTCTCAACCAGATTCGTAGCCCAGAGGAATTGAATTTTATACAAATGCTCATTAGACACCCTATTCTAAGAACCATCAAAGATATATTTACAAATAAATATTTAATATTGTGCAGTCTCCACCCGCTTACGCGTGCAATCAAAGTCAATTGTGTTCCAACCAACTTCAAGACGAAAAAACCTGGAAAATATCTTCAAGTGCTAGCTCTTACACTTGTATACGGTACACATGAAATAAGCAGTCCAACAACATACGTATGAAAGGACCAACTCCATGAAATTTTCCACACTCCACTCTAGCGTGGTACGTACTTAACAAGTCATGCAGTACATAAGTTTCTATACCTTATTATACCTTTACACTTTACTACTTCTTTAAACTTTATCAGATTTTTTTCGGCTTTTCGTGTGCGCATAGAAATATATTTATCTCTCAGAGTGAAAAGTTTTGTCGTCCTGGATTTTTCCTCTGGAATATTTTCTGAATTTTTCGTCACCACTACCGGTAGATATCAATTTTTTCCACCAAACTCATAATAATTCCATAGGATTATGTGCTATTCACGACTAAAGGTCTGTTTGTCGGAGATAGGAAAAGTCGGTCCGAAAGTATAAATGGAATATGATTTAAGACGAACCAAGTGTTCGGGAACGAGTAAAATGGAATTTCATGGTGAAGTCCTTTATGCATATAATGCATTCGGAAAAATTTAAATAAAAAAAAATATTGTATTTATTAGAGTTGGTCTAAGCGGAAACGAATTTATGAGCAAAATAAGCTCGAATAAAATGAAGTGTAAAAATATGAAAGTTGTTGAAAATTTCTATTTTATAAATCGCATATATGACGTGAATGCACTATAAATTTGTATTCTAGTTAAGCGTGAAACTGCTTTTGAACTTTGTAAATAGTTTTGCAACTATGAAACTACATGTCCTCGAATCAGCTCCGTACTCCCATCAACTCTGCACTACCAGTATTCAACACATTCTTGTATTCTTCTGTTGATTGGGCGGATCAAAATGCCATATAGCCTAGTGAACAACCAAATTGCACCAAATTGGTTGAAATACAAGATCAATACCTTCATCATGGCTTAAGCAAAATTCACTAAAATATTATTCGTGGAAATAAAGTTGAGTTCCATATCGCATATAAGGACAAATCCTCTGGAATACCAGCAGCTGAAAAGGTCTTTCGGATAGTAGGTTTGATATACACTCTGACGAGTCAATGCCATCCGATGAAAAACCTAGTCCAACACAGTTGTAAACTGATTTCTCAAAGTAAAGTTTGTCAAATGTCAAGATCCATGTCCGGGCTCTCATGTTCCGGACCAGAAACTCCTCTGATACCGAAAAATAACTAACAAATGTGTAAGAATAACTTCTATGGTTAGCCTCATTATGGTCTATGGAAGAATCCAATTCTCATTATACTTCCCAATTTCTTCATCCAAACCGGTCTAAATATAATAACTGAAAAGATTGTTTTCTACTACCGTTCAAAATTTACACATATCAACATGAAAGATAATTTAAAGAACTCGAAGATAATCTGATGTGACCTCATTTTCATAAGTTGAGTACATGGGCAAAATAATAAAATGACATAAGAATCTATTTGCTTTCATATTGAAGTGCAATCCAAATATTGTGTTCTTAATGTCTTGATATTGAAAAATGCACCTGATGAGATTCATGATCCTGAATTTCAATTTGAATACCTAATTAGAACTCACAACCAGGGAAGAGATAGGTTGTTAGACTTAAGTACAGCCGTTGTGTGGAAAGGATAGTGGATAAAAGACGATAATTGGGGATGGCTAGTTATAGGGCAACAGGTAGGAACATGTCTTGAAGCAGTCACTCCAATTAAATACATTCAAATTTTAATTTTCTGTCATAATCCAATAAAATAGAAGTATCGCAATTGAATCATTACCGATTCACTTCGGTGAAGTATAAAATCAAGTACGATTCTTATATGAAGTGAACTTTGTAGATGATCCACAATTGAATCAACTAGTTAGGTACTTAAGTACAACCACGGGGGCGGTAGGGGAAAGTTATTGGATATAAAATGACAATTGGTGATGGCTAGGTATAGGGCAACAGGTAGGAATATGTCTTGAAGGTGAAATATAAATTCAAGTACGATTCTTATATGCAGTGAACTTTATAGATGACCCACAAGTGAATCAACTAGTTTAAATACAACTTGATTAAAACAAAAGACATATTTTCTTTGGAAGTTTGTTTTTGCAGAATAAAACCTTAGTCGTATATTTGAATTTAACTTTAAAATAAAAAAGATTAGCCCATATTTTTTTGCCAAGGAAAAACAAATCGCAATATTTTTAAAATATGTAGGAAATGGAAAAAAAAAGTTCTCCGTCTAAGAAAAATCAATTCATCAAGGTATTTATGAATACATTTGCATTAAATTGAAATTAAATTTTAACAAAATTCGCAAACTACTTCATCTTAATGAATTAAAAATACAATTTCTAATTTATACTATGTCTACTTACGATACGAATCTGTGATTAATTTGCATGTGTGTAAATTCTGAAGTGCTTACCTGAAAAAAAAAATCTTGGTTATTATTTGATTGGATAAAAAGTTACAATATTGAATAATGAAGAACTTAAGACACAATTATAGCAAACAAAATATGCAAGCACTCATATCCGCAGTTAAATTCGCGAGATATTCTACGTGAAATATACTACCTGTGCGCAGTGCGATTTATAATTCAGCCCATTTTTTTGTTCATATTTTTTTGCAGAAATTGAACCTCTGAGAGGGGTCAAATTTTGAGTTCATATCATGAAGATGTAAGAAGTTAACAGCACGTACTGACTTTACATTGTTGCTGTCACAGTACTCTACTACTTCATTACAACCACTGCATAACTACAACATATTTCCGTTTACGTAGATCCGAGATTAACTTCTTCATGCCGTCTATGGTCCCATGCTAATTTTAATCTTACATACATACATATATTTATTGATCTAATAAATATTACTTAGCTTAGATGCTGTTAAGATAAATTCAAGTGATTAGACTACTATTGTCTTTACAACTTCAATGTTGAATACAGTTTGCTTCTTTACAAATAATTAAGAAATGCCTTAGAGCTAGTTCAATTCTTCTTTTTAATTTTATATCTACCAGCAAAGAAAAAGTATCGCTATTGAATTACAACCGATTCCCCTAGGTGAAGTATAAATTAGAACGGTATCAGATATGATCTTATCAATCAATATTCATTAGTTTGAAGTATAAATTAAACTACGATTCCAATGTTGAAGTGATTCTTGAAGGTGAACCGCAAGTGAATCATCTAAACTACAATTATTACAATGATTCCATGCATTTTCTAGTGTGAGTAAATTCCAAAATATTTATTTATATTTATATTATTTCCAGGATGTTTACCTAGTGTATGTCAATCATCATTTGGAATATTTTATTTGGCCTCCTACTCTTGAACGTCAATATTTCCTTCAACAAATATATTTTTAAGAGACACATCTTTATGTTTTGACCTTGAACCTCACACCCTCTCACTCAAAAGTTAGCCATTGTTAGCGGCCCTCAACTGTGAATATTTAAAAACTATATTCTCAAAGGTTATTGAGTTCTGTAGTTTGTACACAATGTAAACAGCGGACGGAAGATAAATATCCAATTCCTAGAACGTGTAAATACTAAATTTAAAGGTAGCCAGCCATATTTTATTAATTTTGCAAAACACTGTAATCACATCTATTATCTTATACAGAGACATCGTCATCTTAACAAATTATAGTTCAAACGAGGAACAATATCAGAAAATGCACCCACTTTTGAAAAACAAATTCACTGAATCACGCACTTGTTCATCGAGTTTAACTACTCGAGTAATCCATTTCATTACGCGTGTACTACTGCGGCTATGTACGGTTTAACTAACAGTTTATGCTAATGAAGTCGTACGCAGTTTCTTGCGTGGAGTATTCGATATTTGAAAATTCTAGGAGACACCGATCTAGTACAACATGAAAGGGAAATGATATCCTATAGTAAACTCAGCTGCAACGAACTGGGTCACATATGAGTATAATTTTAACACCAGCAAACTCTTACATAAATTGGATATAAAAATTGTAATGCACGAGAATTAATCCGCTTACGACGTAAATCAATTAAATCATTCTTAAATCATAATCTAAACAGTCAAAATTAAATTAAATTCTAAATACCAGAAGTAATTTAGAGGAGTCTCAAGAAAACCGTATACCCGCATTTCATCAGTTTTTTCTTAAAGTCAATTTTCTTTTAACAAATTAAGTCATTAAATGTGTCCATTAATCACATTAATTGAAATACAACGAAAAAATTACTCAATTGCCCCAGTCAATTGTAGTTATTTTATACTACTGTTAAGAAACTACCACACACTATAGGGATGTTGTAGCGTGGTGAGAACTGATATTGGGCGCGCATCTTAAAGATTCTCCCGAGAAGTCTCAATAAAAAAAAAATCTAACCGTTCCAAGGTAGGTATGTAACTTTTATGCTGCTATGCTGCACTTCGCGTAGGCTATCTTATGTTTTATTATGTCGAAGGGCACTGGCCTCTTGTGTTTATGTTGCTTGCCATCATTCCAAAGTGAATTTACCTTAAAGGTACACAACATAAGACATTAAGACGAGTCAGTCTGTTCGTGTGAGGAGAAAGATATTCCATGTAAGGCTACCCCACAAGAACCGAGCAAAACATAAATGGGCATGAAAAGGTATGAAAGAAAGGTAAGCGAATAGCAGCAACAAAAACAACAAACTGGATCTGTATACACTTAAGTCAGCTTCTAGATCCTATGCAAAAAGTTCTGGTTTCTCGAGTATCTTACCGTGGCTTGGATTTTTTTCTCTTCTGCGGCTTATCGATAGAATTGATTGAAAAAACTTATCAAATTAACGCATTCTAATGAAAGATGTTCAATTAGTTTCGAAAGGTGAAATAAGGAGCCTCGAGATGAATCGAAAAAGAGGTAGATGGACGTTACCGGAATCTGTTTTTTCATCGGTCGACGGTTGGCATAAAGTTCTTCGGCAAAGTGGATTGCTAATTAAATTTGTTCAATTCAATGGATTTTTTTCGCCGGTTAGCTCGAAAATTTTACACTGTAGTTCAGACGAGATTTCAATGAATTTGTTAAGTTTCTAGCGAAAATCCGACAAATTCAACCTTAGTTCCGATTTTCCAGTTAAATAATTTGTGCCATACCAATAAAATTCTAGAAGATGTCTGTTGAATGTTGTATTGTAACGTTAATCCTAAGCTTAAAGATTGTATCGGATAGAATGAATGATCAGAAGTTAATTGCCAAAATTGACTCTCTCCTTCTGAGGAATTCCCAAGAAAGTCCCTAAAAAATACCACAGAATAAAAACAACCTGGAGTAGCGAATCCTGTGATTCTCTGCTGAAAATACTGAAGTCGTATACCAAAATTTTTCAATCGCATATATGTATGAACATCATGAACCGCTTATACCAGGAAGTTGAAACTTGAAGTTCCAATAAAGCTAGACTCTGGGCCGAAAGGTGGCATACAAGTCCATAATTAAAAACTTGTCTATTAAATCAAAAAAAAAAATCTTAAGTTCGAGTGAACACAGTAAAAAAGAAAATTGTGAAAATTACTTGCCTTAAAGCAGTAAAATATTTCGTATTGGTGTAGTAAATTTATAAACTTTCATTAAATTTTACAAAATTGAGAGTATGTCTTAAAATAACGTACCTATTTTTAAACATTTAATTCATGAATTTACTGACTGGGTAATATTTTAACACCGCAGGAAGTTTTTTATATTTGACGTGTAAATTGGTTATTGTGTATAAAATTACACATTTTGCATGTAATTTTGATACGGTTTTACGTACACACGGAAATTTTTTTTTGGCTTTTTTTGGGATCTGTTAGTCCTAAAACGTGAAAATATAAAATTTCAGGGTAGAAAATATTTTTTAAATTTCAGGTCGATAACAATACTTTATTATTAAAATAATAAAGTAAAATCCCAAGAGTGCGGATAGAAATTTGAAGCTTTAAATTGCCTACTCTGTGAGTAATAAACATTTTTTACTGTGAAGGTCAGAAACAATTTTTAACGAAATTTGTTGCTACAGAAAGGAACACTTTGGCTTAATTTAAACTTTTGGTGAGAATATTTGAATGGCAGTAATTGCAGTTCAATATTAGGTACGCATTACCTCAACTTCCAAATCTCTTCACCATAATGAAAAACAGGCGGCATGAAAAGGATGAGGAAGTAAAGCAAATTTCGAACGTTAATTTCTGTTTCAGTAATACTCGTATAATTACCCTCATTAGCCTTTACGAATTATCACCTTTATTATTTCCGTAGTCAAGTGTCTAAATGGTTGGGTAAAATTTAATTCAAATACGCCGCTGAACAAGCTGGGCACAATAGAAACATTTGAAATACTCCCAGATTTAGTACCACACCGAACAATGTAACACTTCTCGTTACAGGATGGTAAGGACATCTGTATATAATTAAAATTTTCAAATTCGTAGTTTTCGCCTTCATCTCGTCCGACTCAAAGTAACTTTTCCCCGAATCATACAAATCCCTCTATGCAATCCGTCAAAATGACTTTTGCATTTGCATTTCATAGCTCTCAATTCTGCACTTAGCGTAGAGCTTAAAATTTTATAGTCCCTTAATTGTATGATGTAATCACAGAAATCACGACCACCTAGTCTTTATTTTTCGTCCTTGCTACTACTACTGCTGCTACTGGGACTGCTGGTGGTCTTCTATTAAAATTCTTGGCAGGAAATTATGTTAATCCGTCATTCAAACACATGTCAAGTCCTTTGGTTATAGCAGTGAAATGTTCGCTAGTGTATCCTGGCGTATATCCTTCGTCTATGTAATAGCCCAGCAGAGCAAGTTAATAAATTTCTTAGGAGCGGTTACGCAACTGTAGATGACAGGACGCTGTGTGTAGTATATCTTTGGCAGATTAGTCCTCTTAGTCCTCTATATCCACCCATAGTGTGCCTTCGATGATGCGTCCGTCCTTCCGCTTCTTCTAGTCCTTTCCGCTTCCTTTAGTCATCTTTTGTGTGCTGTGTGTTGTAGATTCGCTTGTATTTGTACATGTCCTGTCGATGTGATCCATTATAGCGCGGTTTTTTTCTTATATTATTATCAAAACAAACCCTTGATGGCAGACTTTTTGACGGCATCCATTCTTCCCTTATAGTCCCGACTATACACAAGCTCTGTCTGTAAATACGAATCTCAACTTGGGTGTTCTGCGATGGCAAAGTCTTCTCGCTCTGTTATGACCGACTTGACATCGACAATTATTTCTAGGACTTGATAGTATTGATGATGATGAAGTGATGAAAGGAAAATCTTAAGTGGCTTCGTGGTGACACAATACGACGTTCATTAAAATTTTTAGGTTCTCGTTGAAAATGAAAAGCATCAGCAGATTCATTCACCAACGTGTTCCCATCACACCATCATCACAGAACGCAATGACCATCTTGCCAGTTTCAAAAATAAAAAAATGTTTATGTTCAGTTCCTTTCATGGAGACTCCCTTAGCCAGAGGTGGGGTTGTAGGTTATGCGGGCGGTGAAGAAGCTTAGCAAAGAGTCTTTGTTTGGATTCACTTTAAGTGAGTTAGTCATGCTGAGATTATGTGACATTTGCAGAGCTTGTAAGCAATAAAGTTTTTTTTATATTCTTTTGGTTCCTTTAAGGAGGTCGGAGTTTCGGAAAATAAACAAGAGCCGGGTATTTGTTTAGATAATGCAGATATGAACTTAAACAATTTGCTTAATGTGTAATTTTACGACGAAGATTATATTAGTGCGAGCTGTTTATAAAGTAGACCGCATTAGAGTCTATTAAATTTGGTGATTTCTCGAGGCGCTAATTAAAATTGCTAGTAATAAAGTTTTCTTTTATTATCTTTTTATTAAATAAAAAAAGCATGCAATGTATGATGAGTAAGTTTGCCTGTAGTATTTTCGTTTAATTAATTCTTTATAGCTTTAGATATGGGAATTTTGCTTCGCTGCCGTCTTAATGTATGAACAAACTGGGTAACCGCAGTAAACACCAATTCTGAATTCTGATGAATATCTCGTATATGGCGAACAGCAGTCTAGTTTCGAGCTGCAGAATGGTGGATAGATATTCCATCCAAGGACGATTTACAGCGACATCGAATTCGTCATATCAATGAACCTGAAAGACTTGTCGGATTTTGTGAAAACGTTGAACAGTTCAATATCGAAAAAGCTTTAAATCCGCTATTTCCCGATTATGTTTAAAATCATTAGAAGTACAAGCAAACTTGATATCTTATTAGACCTAAGAAAAATGTCGGGATTCGTAAAAACCTGCACTACTACTTTACACCCCCTAAGTAGATTAATATAAAAAAAATGTAAGATTTAATTTCTGATCGATCACGCTACCCGTAGTAGTAAAATGAATTCGATGTCCCCTAAAAAAAGTGACGGAATTCGTGAAAATGTGAAAAATCATTATTATTACCTTAGACTCAATTCAGCGTAAAATCCCTTAAAACGCCTAACTTTACTAGGTCTCGTAGTGCTATAAATAAAGTGAGTGAGTGAGTGTAACAGAAAAACCACAAAGTTGCAAATTTTATAGAAAAAAAGCACAGAACTAGAAAAATCACAAACACACAAATTAAAAAAACCTATGACCAAGATTTCACTAAAACAATGTCATTTGTAAAGCGAAAATTTTAAAAGAACACTGAAAAGTTGTATTTTTTAGTTTAACCCATTTTTCTTGAAAATCCTTCTCATCTGATAGATGTAGTTTTTTTTAAAGATGCCTTCCTCCGGTCAGATTGTGTTGAAGGTAATTCAAAAATTTCAATTATTGAATAATGTAATATGAGACTAACTTGAAGATTACTGTTCATCAAAATTAAATGTTGTACCTATATACAACCCTCGTAAACATAATTAAACTTTATTCCACTGTTTTTGTTTGTTTGGCAGTAAAGACAAATTGTCCAAAGTTTTATTAAAATTGGATAAGCAGTTCCTGAAATTTACACAGTATGCGATATGATCCCCTTAATTACTTGTGAAGAACATCTACATATATGTACGTACGAGGTTTCAACTTTTCAGCATGAGCCTTGCCTGAAAAAAAAAAAACAACCTCTCACTGACGTACCTTGCTCCGCTATCAAACATATTATTTTCGTAGGAGCCTATATGGCTGTCTATCAGCTTTTTTTTCGTATACACCACCTACACCGACACTTCTAAATTTTTCAAATTTCCATTTCCATAAACTGTACAAAACCAAATTTATATATTTTTTTATAAGTTATAATTAGGAAAAAAATAATTAGGTTACAAAAACTTCATTACCGGTCATCACAACATATTCCATGTAAAATTTTTCGCAAAATCGCATTGAAAATTCTTTTTTTACTTACACAAAACAAAGTCTTCTTAAAAACTTTTGCCTAGAGGCTATAATAGCCGTCTTACCTGTAGCTTGTGTAACAATGTCGAAGGTTTTCCTTTTGATCCTCTTGTAAGTGCGTATATTTCTTAAAAAAAAATTATTTTCTCGTCTCAGTTCTTTCGTTATAGGTACTGTGTATCGGTTTCAAAATACTTGTTCGCGATAACAATTTATATTTAAAGGTTTCACCGATGAATAATACCGTGAAATGTTCGGGTTCCGGAAAGTTAGAGTTTGGGTTCAAAAGGAAACTCTATATGCTTTATAGATAAGAAGTAAACACCTTAGAAACACACTTTGCCTTCACGAATAAAAGAATTTGTTCGTTTCATTCTTGTTGTTGTTGCCGATGAAGCAAACAATATATTCGCACAGTTTTTGTGGAGAGGGTTCAAAAACGCTTGTTGTACGTAGCCAGAATTTTTGAAATAATTCAATTGAAAAAAAAAACTTGATATAGAATTTAATATAATAGGAGTACCTAGTAGAACAGGTTGATATCCTTTTTGATAGTTGGATAGAAATGGCATGAAGTTATTTATGGTATTTAAGCGATTTTAAGGGCGAACCTCGTTACTCCGTATGGGAAAAGGGTAGAATTACGTCGTTAAATTTTGTTTTTTATAAATTCATCGTTAGGCAAGATTATCAAACGGTTATGGAAGCCTTTACGAAGTCTTCGTCTTTTACACTCAAATTGTTAAAGTGATAGAAACCCTTTATGATTCCGCATTGGAACAAGTTTCTAGCTCAAAGCGATTACTATTTTTTCGCAAAGGAAGTTCTTTCAGGACACCTTTCATTAGAAAGGAAGTACGTGTCGTTCAAGCAAGAATGAATGGAAATAAAACTGACGTAATGCGAAGAAGCAAGGTGCTCTGATTACAAGAAATTCAGTAAACATGTACCATTTTCCTAGAGAAAGTATATCCTGGTTCGCAATTATGCGAATATGTACGTTCTCTCTGCCCAATTCAAATTTTAGGAGCTTTCTGCAAAACACTCAGATCAATTATTGAAATTCCAGCCCAGTAGACATAATAATCCTTTTCAACATCGTTTGCATCCTAAGCAACCTTGTCTCTTTTCCTATTTCAGTTTTCTATAGTAGTGCTAGTAGTAGTAGTGCTTTGGGTTTATCGATATATCAAATTAATTTTACTTCTCCTAGCTCTAGATATATGTGCCTAAGCAGAATTTTCAAGTGTTTGGATATTGAAACCCTAAGGGGTGTAAAATGGTTTTGAGCGTTTTCACGAATTCCGATATATTTCTTAGGCCTAACGAGATATCGAATTCCCTTTGCCTTATAAGAGTCTTAAATACAATTGCCAGAAACCCAATTTAGGAATTTTGCTATATTCGACCCTAAGGGGGTTGAAGGTTGTTGTTCAAGTTTTCACATATTCCGAAAAATATTTCAGGTCTAATGATATAGCGATATCGCTCATACTTTGATGGGAGTCATATAAAATCGACCATGGAATTTTGTAATAATCAAACCCTAAGGAGGTGTAAAACGATTTTGTACATTGTTACGATTTCTGAAATATTTATTTATTTATTTTTTTATCAAACAAGATATACCTATATAAAGGTTCAATATTAGCTTAAATTAATCAAAATTAATACAATATAATTTGACTTAATTTAATCAGTTTAATATACTTTAATTAGACGTTTTGGTTAAACGGGATAAGGAGGAGCAGATAAGATCGAACGAAGTATCAGTTTGTATGTTGGCTTACTTATTTGAGGTGTGAAATGTATACGCTGAAACTGTTAAATGTTCTACAGCACCTATTGATCGGTCTAATTGTATATTGAATTGTTTTTTAGTATAACGGCCGATTATATAACCCAAAAAGTTCTGCTTTTTTATATTCAACTCCTAAAGTCGATATTTGATCCTCCATATTTTTACTCAATTAAAAAAAAATAGTAGCTTGGGCGAAACTTTATAAGTTTTTTATAGAAGTCCGAAACGCCTTTTATACTGAGATGCGGTGTAGGTACGACTAATAAAGCATAACCAGAAAGCTATTTGGATCCATATTTTTTATGTTAGTACTACCACCAAGCATCTTTCATTCTTCCGGAAAAATCTCAGAATCCCGAAGCAACATCTATTGAATTACGTAATCCAGGGATCGGAAATAATATCTGGAATTGTATTCATCATCTTTGCCAATAGCGTCGAAGATTTGGTCTCCAGAGTCCAGTCTAGAAATTATTTTAACCTCTATGTTGAGTTAACTTTATGATTACTTAGCTATCAGTAATTATTTCTACAATTAATTATTTTTTTATCAACAATTCAAAGAAATTACGTTATTCAAGTTGTGCATCTACTGTCACACTCCGATCGTGGTTTATGCCAAACTTTCGTCCAAAAGAACTCTAAACTAACTTTTTTTTCTGGGATCGGTCTAGCGCACCTTTATGAATACTTCATTTAACATATTCATATGTTTTTAAAATTTCATGAATAAATTTTAATGAAAACAAGCAGACCGCAATGACCACAACGACATCAAATCCCTGTACATTTCAACTTTTGCATTCCAAAGTAGAATTTCATGTCCTGTCTGTTATCATTATCCTATCTGATTGCAACTTGACATTTTCGTTTCCGTATGATTTTCCTTGTCTTTCCATACCGATAAATAATTTACTTTTTCAGCTCACTTGCAGCCCTCTTGTCCTATCCTGAGAATTTAATTTCGACATTAAAACGTTTACGGACAGCCACAACAAAGGCGAAGACAAAGTTTTTTTTTTTTAAACAGGACGAAAGAACCCCAACGACGTTATGAATAAATACACCAAATTGGTATATGATTCGGATACTTAGACACAACGTTTCACCCAACTATAGTATTTCGAAGAAAATCCTTGAATAAACACAGAAAGGACCCTCGAAGGTATTTATGTCAAAATGAAATGAAACTAATCCTGCTACTGAAAGGAACGATCAATGTCTATCAAATAGCACTTTTTTCACGGCGCAGAAATACACGCAGGGTAAAGGTCTCTCTTGACTTTCGCATAAATAGGACGAGAAGGGATATTAAATCTTCTGATGGTCTAATATAACTAAATCCAAAATCCACTCAACTCAAAATTATGTTTCTGTACGGGGAATACTTTGGAAGTTGGGACGGCAGGATGGAGACCAGTAATCGTTATGGATAGCTAGCACAGTATAACCTACCAGGCTATCCTCAAGGAGCACTAGTTCGTCGAAAGAAAGTTGTGCAAGACAAATCCCTTCTGGTGTATACGCGAGTACAACGTAACGAGGAAAGTATCCAGGATACGATACCGATACACCACCACTATACCTTCACTTAAATACACAAATCCCTGCAAAAATCCATTATTTCTTGCAAAAACATCGATCTACATTGCATGTATTTATAAGGGTGACTCTGCGAAGAAGCAAACTCAAGTCTCAAGGTGGTATTAGTTTTGGTTAGCAGGATGGCGCTGTACTGTTTCAGTTTGCCCTCGATAAATATTATTCGAAGGTCTGCAGAGGAGACACCCTGCGAACATTGAGTAAAAACAAGATACAGAGCATAGATCTTCGAAGAGCTTCCTATATAGAAAATGTTCGAGCGGGGGGGGGGGGGGGGATAGTTAAAACCACAAACTTGGTCGAACTTTAATGAAACTTTAGTTCGATGTCATACACATATATGAAGATATTTGGGACATGACTATGTTTTGTATCCGTAGCAAAACTAGTCGAGTAGAAACTCGGTCTGCATTCGGGATGCATACTAAACATTGAATGTACGATGAGACACTTTTCCCAATACCCCATCAAAACTAAGCTATCCTGGCACGAAGTCAGATGAGATATTTGTATACTATCTCATAAGGATATAAAGGTGATTGTTATTAATATTTACCCGAGTTTCACTAAATTTCACCTACAGGCTTGGTTAGATCGAGCTATTGTTATGCATTTAGTTTTCAAGTAAGGTGAAACGAGGTAGCTATAAAGTGTCTCGAAGTTTTAGTTGAAAGTCGATGCCATGTATGTGAAGTTGAGTTAAGTCCGGATAGATAGAGAAATTTATGATCGAGTGAGGTTTTATTGGATACTGAAATTGAAGTAAATTTAATTTTGTTGAAAAGTTGGCAAAATCTTGAACGGGAACAATGAAGTGGATGCTCAAATAGTCTTATTCCATTTCATTTAAATATCATCGCACTTGGTTATAAATTCATAGGATAAAGTGTTAGGAGCGCAAATTCATCAGTTTTTTGTTAGCTTTGTTGCTCATTACAGGAGTCAGTTCATTTAGACAGCAAGAAGTATCCAATCAAAATATAAATCCCAAGTTCCCAATTTTTTTACATCAGTAGTTTCTTTTAATTTTCCGTCCTATCGGATAAATAGCCCCAGCAGCATACTCGTACCTATCGACCGAAATTGTAGTAAATTAAAGTTACTACAATTACTAGCTGATTAATAATAATTAACAATTTTGTATATTATTTTTTACTAGCAATTGATGTAACATAACGAACCTTTTAGATCTATGTGTGCTTATTGTTCATACAAGCAGCCACGTGTAGGTACTTAATTGTTTGACCCCCGTTGGGGTTGAATATCCAATAATTCTGAAATGGGTTTAAAGGGGAAGTAAAAGCAAATTTTATCTCAGCAGAACTAAAAGATATGACGAAAATTGTAAAAACATATACAACCCCAATATACTTCCTCGGGGGATGACTTTCCAAAAAGTTTAAAATTAATTTATAGGTAAAAAGCATAATGAAGGCAAATCCTATCTGATATCTTATCAGACCGAAGATATTTGACTGAATTCATGAAAATGTACACAACCCCCTTTCACCTCTTTAGGGGTTGAATTTAAAAAAATCCCCGCAAATCTTTCCAAAGAATAGGCATTTTTTCCAAAGACCCAATGGAAGTAAAATTAATGCAATTTTTTTGAAGACCTAAGAGATATGACGAAATTCGTGAAAATAAATGCATCCCATTTGCACTGACCATTTTTTCAAGCATATCGATGCTAGAAAGGTAAAAACAATAAGCGACAAAATACATTTTATAAAGGATAGCGAATTAATGTTGAAAATTCAGCAAAAATATCATTGAAATTCTACTAATGATAGCATTTTAAACCTTTTAACTTTTATCTGATCCTGATTTTCATCGCTATTAGTATACGAAGCCTACATCAAAAGTGGAATGAAAACCACGTCTGAACATTTTTGGCAGGGTGGGTGATTTTTTATAAGGCAGACACGGTTGATGCTAAAAAGTTGAAACTTAATACTATATATAAATGTACCACAGGCATAATTAGAGCAGAAAATAGATCAGTATTTATTAAAGGTGGAGTAAAAAAAATTTCATGAAAGTTTTTTGATCAACATTTGCACAAATTTCGTTATATGAGTATCTTTAAGGCATTAAGGCCCGTTCCTACGAACATCAGCTAAGTTCTAACTTGCAACTTTAACAGACAGTTTTTCACAAAAAACTTTCAGTTAAAGTTCCGGTTAGAAATTAACTACCGATCGTGGGAACGGGCCTTAGACTTATCAAATTAATTTCACTTCTGAGGACTCTTTACATAATTACGTAGAATTGTCTAAATTTTTCGATATCCAACCACTAAGAGGGTGTAAAGTATTACCCAATCTACCTATCAAAAAAAAATTGGTTTGGGCATTTTAGTTCACCATAGTGAGCGATCATTTCCCATTCCCGATCACTCGCGAGCTACATAGTTCGTTTTTTAGTTCACTAGTTCACGTGAGTTGAGAGATGAGAAAGGCATTTGCTACAGTGTGATGAGCAAAAAAAGATCGTAGTCGTCATTTTGGTACAATGTGATGAGCAAACAAAAAAGATTGTAGTAGAATGGTAGAATGTGATGAGCAAAAACCAAACTCAGTTGTCAGTTTACAAGTATTATACATAGTATCACTACCTTCCTAACGGCAATGAATTAATACAAACGAACTGGGACCGGGACTTCCAGATCCATTTCAGTTCTGGGGACGCTCTTCTGAACTAGTTCGTTCGTGAACTACCCAATATCAATGGCTTTGAGAGCAACGCCGGTCAAACAAACCTTCTTTTTTGAATCTACAAGGATGTACTAAAATGTGAAAATACAAAATTTCAGTACAACTTCTTTTTAAATCTTATGTTGATCACAATATTTCATAATTGAAAAATAATAAAATAACAAAGTAAAATAAAAGACGGCTCAGACCATTGTACCTACTTCGCTAATTAAAAGTCTTTCAAAGCCTAAAAATGCCGGAACCTGTCGGAAATATATTGTTCAGTTATAAAACTAATTCGAATCCAACAATAGATAGCAGTGAGCTAACATAAAAACAAAGTCGGTCAAACTTCGAAGGCATTTGAACTCCTTAATAACCGTTTATTTGCCTTAATTACAGCTAAAGGTGATTGATGCCCTGTTGCGATTGAAGAACAGCGATGATGAGCATCTCTACGGGTTTATTGTACTAGACAAAAAACTACACAGGTAACATTTTCTCATCATCTCTTCCGGCCTAAGAAAAGTACCTACCTAAAACGTTCACAGAAAACATACCACCAACGATCTTCTGATAGTTTGCTGAATTACATGTGTTCAACGGTCAAAATCAATTTCGTTACTGAAACAAAATATGTTCAAGAAGATGCGAGTAATGTATCCAAATTTGTAAAAAAAGTTCTAACTAAAAACTAGCAAAACTAGAAAACAAGAGGCTTGGCAGAATAGCAAAAAAACATCAAAACAAAAACCCCTCCCCATCATAAAATCTTCAATTACAGTCTCAATAATGTGCTCTTCTCCACACCATTAAGCTTTGACCACTGACCACTCCAAGACAAACCACTTATAGAAATTTTTGTAAACCTTTTCCGGCATCTCTCCACGCGCACCAAATCGTCCATCTGTTGTCTTGTTCGTTCAAATCGGTCCACCCAACCATCCACCATCGGCCGAATTCTTCCGATTGAAATTTTAATCGAAATCATATTGGTATTTTCCAAAAAAAGAAAAAAACATTTCACAACCTCCGCACCATCATGCCTATGGTCCAGGGTCCAGCATAGCTTCTGACCATTCCGTCTTAAAGTCTCCATTCTACATGAACTGACCTTATCGAAACGCTAGGCCACAAATAGCATCCCGACTATATAGAGAATTCTTGGAAGCAGCTTCCCAGCTTTTAACTCAACCGTACAAGAGTATTTCTTCGTGCTTACATAACTTTGAGTGGAATTTATTGATCGCAAACCCACAAATATTGGTCCCCGACTGGGGTCGAGTTTCCAAGACCAAAGACATTTTTAAAGACGTTTTCCCATAAATTTGCTCTTGTAGCTTAAGAGATTGTGTCCCGGGCAAAAGTTTTCGATTTTTCAGTCGATTCCGCCGAAGCACTTTTTCAGCACAGAGAAACAGCTTCGTATGCTCTTAAGCAGCATCTTGAAGACTTGGATCCGTTGGACTGCTGGACCAAAATGCACAATCGCTGGCCGATTTATGTTAAGCCATCGTCGCATAGCCCCCCGTTTTATTTGTTTGTACTTTCGATGATTTCAACCGCATCCGATGTTTGCGCTTCCCTCGAATCTCAAGGAAAAATTCACTTTTTATTGAAAATTTATCGTAAACACTCTGTCGACGGTTTATTTAGGATTGAAAGGGGCCAGTTGGAATATATCATGTGAATCTTATCACCACCTGAACTTCTGTATTACTGGCTACACCTGTAGTCTGAGAATTTCATTACTCTTGATTATACTACTGGACTTTGTAATTTATTCGTCGGTATTTCTTTTGCGAAAGATATGATCAGCTTCAAGTCTCTGGCATTGCCATTTTTCCAGCCTAACTTATGTTTATCTTAAAATTTGTGCAATAGCTACTTAAGAAGTTGTTAAATTTAAATAGGCATTTATCATCTACCGCGATTATTACAAACAATTAGAGTCGTATGGTTAAATTTCGAAATTGAGGCTGTTAAATAGTTAGAAGAAAATTTGATGGAGTTACGAAATGCCGTAAATACACAGTGAGGTAGGGCGTGTTGTAGGAAGATTTAGTTTTTTTTAGGTATTTGTAGCATTAATAATAATTTTATTTCATCTGTTCTGAACAGTGGACGAACCATGTTAGATTTATAAAAAAACAAGTTTCACAAGAACCACCATCAAGCGAGAATCTACGCTTTCATTCAACACTACACTTACTTAGCCGTCCAAGCAACAGTCATATATTAGACACCGCCTTGAAAAAAATCTTCTAACAGTATGGGTACAACTTTATTATTTTTCGGGTAAGTTTCAACTTCACTGAACTATAATATGTACCATCATTTTACTTACCGTGCCATTTTTAAGGCACTAGGCATACTGAAGTCAATTAATCATCAATTAAAATCAATAACAATTTTAATTTAAAAGTTTAATAAAAATAGTTTTGCCATAACATTATATAGTTAAAATTCATTTGATTACTTTATCAAAAAATCATGATCCATTGAATGTTTAATTATAATTATAAAAAGGGAATATCTATATCTTACTAAAATTACCATTAACCCATTTTTTCCAAAAGTGGACTTATACCACTTTAAAAAAAACGGCTAATATATTAAATTTATCAATTATCAAATTATATGTAGAAAATTTATTTGAAAATAGACAAAAAAAAATTTAATATAATATCTCAACCCGCTTGAAAGATACGCGCCTTCGAACTCGTCAACCGTATGTAAGGCGTAAACGGCAAAAAGACGTATACTATAATTTTTTTCCTGATTCGGAATCTACTACATATTCTAAAAATGTAAAAATACTAAATTTCAAGGTAGCAATTTTTTTTTTTAATTCAATTGTACGGTAAATACATACAAAAACGTAACGTAGTTCATGAAATAAAGTTTAAAAAAAAAATGAACATAAGTTCAAAAACAAGCAACTAAATTTGGTATCACATTTTATAGTTCCTATTCAGAACTGAAATACAGAAATTCTTCAGAACTTGCTTGTGAAAAAAAAATTAAAAAAAATAATTTTGTGTTGGGGTTTCACTCCACTGATGCCGGATAACAATAAACATTTCTTCAAATTTGCTTCTCTGGTAGCTTACCATGAAAAATACCATTAATAAAAAATTGGGAAAAAAATTAAATTGCTGTTGGAGGGATTCGATGTCGTGCCCTCAGTTTTGACCTTCATATATCCTAGCGAATGACCAAAAATTCCACCAAATTGGTTGAAATATTGGGTGATATTCTAGCTACCCTGATAATCTAGCTCCCATGATATTCTTACCATGAAAAATTCCATTACTAAATAAAAATTATTCAGAACGACAATGGTTTATTGCTTACAGTGCTCAGTACTGAAAAGAGATACTGATTTGTTTAAGAACGGATTGAGTTTGTCAGAATTATTTTGACATTTAGAACATAAAATTTCATAAAAATTACATAAAATTAAATTTTTAGTTATTCAATTTATAAATTTCATATTTTGTTAAATTGCACAAGTTGCGTTAATTTCGCTAGAACCAATATTAAAAAATTGCTCAAATCAACCAAAACTTTTGTCAAAATACGACTTTATTGACGAACAATTTCGAGTAATTTATGTAATTCAAAGAAATTTCTCTCTCTCTCTCTCTCTCTCTGTATATTTCGTGATTCAACAGAACGTGTTTTTTTTCTCAAATCCTATTTCAGATCGTAATCAATTTCTGTTACACGCTATGCGTGTTAATTTTGTCTGAATCAATTTATCGATACCAATCTGAATCTGGTTTGAATCAAAATCATATCATGTTGCGTTAAATATCGCTACTAATCTAACATCTAACTTTATTAATCGATATCCACATCCATGTAATTGGGAAGCTAAATTGGTCGGTCGGCATGGATAATTCAAAACAAGATTTAATTATATCGCTAGATATATCGAGCAGTAATTTCATTAAATATAAGTTAGCGAAGTGTCTGATGAAAATTAAAGGATATTATGTTGAAAATAATTACAACCTGGTGTATTATTCAAATTGTATATTCCCACAGCTACCAAACATCCTTGAAGTTGGTACGATTGCTCACCCACCAGAAAAACAGTCTCGAAATAAATTATCCACTCTGAAAATTTCATAATTAATGAAACAACCCCCGTAATGTACATTTAAAGCCAATTTAAAACATTAGTGAATGTTGTGTCCATTGTTCGGATGATATCAACAACAAACTCTTGAAAAACATTTTTCCGATCAAATTTGCGGGAAAAAATTGCCTGTAAATTATGGAATAAATTAGTAACGAAATTATTTACCAATAATAATTATTATTATCTTTATTGTGTAACTCGTTTCTGATACTGGGCTAATAAATTAATTGATGCTCAATTATTCGCTGAGTCCCACGTATGATATCGAGGTTTTTTAGCGCTAGTGGGTGTTACTTTTTTGTTGGAGTAGTTTGAGGTGAAGATTTAAGGGTTGCGAAATTTTCAAAATATGTAGGAGCTGTTTTAATTGAAAATTCAAAGTGTTTTTCCCTTTGAATCGACTTTAATCGCTGAATCGTGCATTCAATTCCGTATAGTGTGGCGCCTAAGCTCATAAAGCTCAACGAAAAACTGTCTTCCAGATGTTTGTCCATATAAGCAAGTAAGTGCTTAGTCTAAATATCGTCTAATATTGCCCTAAAATGCTAATCACAAGACAAACACCTACGAACGTATAGTTCACATCATTACCATTTTCACACAGCCATTTATGACATAATTTATATGCAAATTTAACGTATACTGGAAGTTTCAGCTGTGTCCCCAACATTAGCATAACTGTTACATTCGTACTAGAGCTGCTGGTAAAAAAACAGCCTTGCCATAAATAGACCATTACATCGCTTCGTTGTAGGTACGTAAATTCACACTATACTATAAGTGATATATGTCCAAGCAAAAATTTATTATACTCCTATAGTAGCATCTGTGCAGGGTTTAACAAAATTTCTTCTACTGGTGTTGGTGTATCTATAATAAAAATGATCTAAACACACCACACTAGCCAAAACTCAAATCAAGATGATGTGAGACCTTGACTAAATCTTAAGCAATGGTCTTTAAATTCAAAACAAAAAAGTATCTAATTTTAGTTGTTTTTATTTCACGTCACTGTTCACAGCATCCACTGGACACAACATCTAATTTGGACATCAGAAAAAGATCGTTCGAAAGGCCACTGATGTAGATAGTGTGTTCTTTTCAAGCTCTCTTCACTATACAGTAACATTAGATAGGTCTGTTTGTTAGCACGATTTGATGTTCGAAACTCTGTTGTCTTCGCATCTATCTAATGTAAAGGGCATTGAACACCCACTCCATAAACGAATATAATATTAGATTCGGAAAAAAAAATCTGATATCAATCTTATTATGAACGATTTTTACTGACATTACCTTCATCGTATTGTACTCGGTATAATAAACTCCATAAAAGCAATGGTAGCAATCTACTTGACACACGACGACAGAAATCTTAGAAATAGAAACGAACAATGAAAAAACACTTTTTTTTCTAATGAAATATTTTGTCATACAAATCCATCACATTCAAAAACCCGAAAAAAAAATTAGCAATAATTGTCTATCATTTTCTTTTTGCGCGCATAATTAAAGTACATACTTCAAACAGGTTGGCTAAAGATAATCGCACATGTAACTAGACCAAAAAAAAAAAAAGTGAAAACTAACGATCAATGAAATTTGGTCGAACAACTCTAATTCAACTTTCCTTAAAAAATTTTATCTACGCGTATTACTTAGATTAGATATCGTCTTATAAGGTGCTCTTTTCTTTAGATTAGTGAACATGGGTATGCGGTTTGTAATCTCGTTACTTTGGAAGATGGCTTAAGGGAACGAAGAAAAAAAAACCTCTTATAATTCGAAAGTCGGAAATTGTTATGATTGCTTTGAAATTTTGACTTTGTTGCATTGTGGTAAGTACACGGTACAGATACACAGGGAACAGATAAGTTGAATGATCTTGCAAAAAGAAAAAAAGATACACCACCATGTTCTATTTATTACAGAGTCATTACACAATATCGAACGCAACTTTGTTGTAAATAATTTAATTTAATTTGATTTACCTCATTCTTTTTGAACATAGCGCAGATAGTACATTTGCACAGCACTTTTTAGATACTGTTCTTGCAGTACTGAAAATTTGAATTGCACTCCAGAATGAATATCAACCACACAACATTGTTGTAAATAATTTAATTTAATTGGATTCATCTCATTCATTTTGAACACAGACAGTAGAGTTGAACAAAATAGTTCCCGCACAGCACAGCAGTTTTAGGTACTGGCCTTGCAGCACTGAAAATTTGAATTGAAGATGAAATCCCTTCTGAAAAACGCCAGATCAAATATTTTCGATGGAATTGAAATCGAATTTTCGAATTTATTTCTTTTTTTTTCAATAATTTTAATTTATTATTTTAGTATCTACATTAAAGTAATATCATCGGTTGATCAGCATGAGAATCATTAACAACTCCATGTGCACTGCTAGCGAGGAGAGGGACGATACAACGGAACATTTCCTTCTCGAGTGTCCAGCTTACTCTTTTGCGAGAGTGCACGTATACGGCGTCGATGTTATGAGGCTGGAAGAAATCCGTTCTCGTTCCCTACCTGATCGCTTGAAATTCATGAGGAGGACGAAATAGTTCGGGTGACTCGAGTGCAATGGGCACTCAGGCAATGTGCTCAAGATGTGCTGCCTTGCGGCGTATTTTCTTCCACTTCAAACAACAAAAATATCATCGATTTAAAAGAAAATGCTACTGAAAATCTGTTGTTCTCTTTTCATGACTAGTATCTACCTAGATCTCAGAAAAGGTAAAAAGAAAAGGAAATTCAGTCGGTCTGTACGCTGTCCGCCGTTTGCAGTCCCATAGAACCCAATTTTTTTAAATTTATTAAATAAAATTTTTTTTAGTGGGTGGCTAGTTTGAGTGGACTACTTTTATGAGGGTTTTGTGAGATGGGGACTATATTAGATCAAAAAATTTTGTTTCTATATCTTAAGGACCGCTAACGGTATGAAAGTTAAACTCAGAATTTATGTACTACTATTGTAGTGATCCATTTGCAAGAAAATACACAGTTAAAAATGGTTTAAGGTCATGGGAGGAGGGTGGACAATGTCTCTAGAGAACTAGAATGCTAAAATCAAGATAAATGGCTTATACTACCAGGTTGAAGTTCGTGCGATTGTTTGCAAGTACCTATGTATTTATCGGAAATAATTTTTTTAGGAGATCAGCTGCCTGTGCGGTGGGGGTGAAAGACTTTAGATAATGATACCTCACGAACCAATTACACTATTATAGAAAGATAAATTTGGTTTATAAATGGGTGGACAAGGGATTGGATTAACATCCTTATTGACCTCCACAGGACCGAAACGGTGGGGTGCTGACAGTAAAACCAGTCACTCCAAGAAACGAACCTCTCAAAACTGGCTGGAATTAGGTTCAGTACATGACCGCCCTAGCTACAGGACATAAAAAGCATCTGCATACTATTGGACTGATTTCAGACGATATCTGCAGATTATTTAAAGAAGTAGAGGAACCTACCTGAAAAGCTCGTTCAATGCTATTTATTATCAAGATCTCGCACACAAAAGTCTCCTCGGACATTACTTCCTAGCACCATTGGAACTGAGCCAAGAATACATTACAATTTATTGATAGAACTGTCCTGACTCTTGAGTGAGAAAGGGTACAATAGCCCCACTGATGCCACAGTCAGTCGGGAGTTAAGACCGTCCGCCACCACCTGAAATCTAAATCTAATCAATTGGAAGGTATCTCATGAATTGCTTTAATTATCACATGAGAATAATAACTTGCATGCGTGAAAAAAAAAATATTCCCACGCTCCACGATACTACCGCACATATGACCAAGAATTCCAATAAGTCTACACGCTACAACAATCCCCAACATCAAGCTATGAACCTATCAGGCCACCTTGCGATACCTTGCCTCATGCGGAAAATTATTATCATTTCCCTGCAGAGCGTGAAACACAGCTGCGTAGCATAACAATAAGCGACTTACAATACACAGGTAGGTATTATTTCATTTATTCGTTTAATCAACGCACCTCTAAGGTACAAAAAGTGGCTAATTAGCTTGGCTATCTTTATGAATCTGCCCACTAGTTTTTCTACACACTTGCATTCTTCTATGCATCCCAGCTGAATGTGAGAGGTACTCAAGCATGACGTAGATCATAGACTGACCACCACCATGAGAAAAAAGGTAACAAATTGCACTATCACCGCACATATCCAAATTGAAAATTATTGCTCCCAGGTATACACAACAATCAAAATGAAAACTTGGGCGCCGATTTACATAGGTGGCATACAGCGGAAAAAAATCCAAAATTAGCTCGTTGGAGCAGCAAAAACCGCACTATGAGCTTTTCGGTTCCGAGCGATAACAGGCCGGACAGGGTTAAGGTCAAAACCAACTATATGTGTAATTTGGCATGTATGACGAAACACAGGTGAGAAAAAAACAAACGATGAGAACTTATTTCCGCAACATACAGCGCCTAGTTTGTCCGTTTGCAATTTTGCAACGAAATTCCCAGCATTTTCTCGACAGCATGCAGTTTCCCACCGAAAAAAAAAAACAAACATAATCCAACTTCATAGGGGTGCCAAACAAAAACCAGGTAAACCAAACAGGTAAGACAAACGGTAGTAGAAAAAACAAAAACAAAATACTCAGCGGCCAATTCAAATCCATCAAGCGACCGCATAAAAAAAACTCGCTTGGCTTTTATTTAATGGAAAAATGAGGAGCAGATTGGTTTGGGGTTTACGCGACCTATTCAATGTCCACTCAAGCGAAATTTTTGGGGATTAGCGTGCGGACAACGCTGGTCATCTTGGCAATTCGGACAAGCCTAAAGCCAAGGGCTAATTCAAAAAATTTCGCCAATGTTTTTTCATTTCGACCGTTAAAAAATCGATTGCACGCATGGCGAAGTTGTCGATAGAGTGGTCGGTCAGCCGAAGGTTGGACATCGTGCGTATAAGTTGTTGTGGTCAAGACTCCAGTCCAGAGACACAACAGGACCGGCACCGCATCTACCGAAAACCGCACATAAGACGGAACCACTAAAATTCACTTCGTTTTTTTTTAGAACTTGGCTGGAAGTTTTATTGTTAAGTTCTTCGAGCGTTGGATTTTTTCTTTAATGTTAAAGTGGTTCTTGGCCTGGCGTATCTATAAACAACGCTCCAGCATGTTCGGTATGTCCAGCATGGCCAAGCATAGTCCAGCCCGGCATATGGGATGGAGAGATGGCCGTTAAAAATGTATCAGGTGTTTGGAACCAGTTTGTTGTTTTTTCTTCTTCTCCGATACACACATGCGGCGTTTCCTGCACTATATGTAGGTACCTTGCCGGATCCAGCATATTACGGTTTAATGTATACAATAGTGGCGCGGCAGTCCTGTCCTGTCCAGTGTCCAGTCCTTGTCACCAGAGACGACAAGTTGATGGGATTCGGACGGACCGGACGGTATTATATAACATTTCGGTCATTTCGACGTATAGGTATGTTTTGGGTCCGATTTTGGAGGCTGGAGTAACGCTCATTTGGCGTATTTAGCGGATGCCAGAGATCTCGATGCCGCCATCCAGTTTTCGGCGATGCCGATCAAAAGTTAGCCCGAAGTTATGTTGTTGTTTTTTTTTGGGAGATCTTCACACTGACCGCTATCGTACGTTATCAGGTTCAGTGAACGATTTATGACCGTGTGTGTTTTTTGGACGGACTCTCGGTAGATGTAACGAATTTTGATATGATACTGGACACAATTTTTGCTCCTTTTGATGCGCAACTTTTTGGCTTAGAGCTCGCCCAGTGGATGGATGGTGCTGTTGATGTTGCGGCAAAATTTTAGCTTAGCATCGTGGCGCGGCAGAACGAATTTGGTAAGTGTGAAAGAGTTCTGTTTGTTTGTTTGCTGTGTCATGTAATTTTCAGGTTGAATAGCGTCAATAAACGGGCATTACAATTTTCAAGCCGATGATGGAAGTGATTCAATTTAGGTGTATCATGGTGATTAGTTGGTCTGACGATCATGGACTACCTTCCATTTTTTTCTTCAGTTTCATTGGAACTATAGAGGTTACCTTTTAGCCACTGGGAAGCAAGAGCAATATTAAGGCAACAGATGTTTTAGTGGTAACAAAGATGAATGAACGCAGTCTTAGTCCCTAGATCTCTTCGTACACAACTCGCATGCGTTAGATGGTGGATGTAGTTCATTACTTCAGGGGATAAACATGGGTCGTTCACGAGTGAACTGCTCAAAAAGAACACTTCATTGAAGTGGACAAACCATGGCACTTCTCCACTAACTTACTGCATGAATTGTCTAATAGACTTTAGCTGCTAATTTCGAAAACTTATATCAAAATTTTATTTACAAACTTCAATTTATAAATAACCCCTCTATGATAGCCCCCTTGTTATCTCTATCTAACTTATATATTTATTCAGGCTATCATGTAATATCATCTATAACTGTATTTTTTAGTTTACTTAATTAGTTTTTGTTTTGTGCTGTTAATTCCATGTTTATGCACAGAAAAAAATTCATAGGTAAAATTGCCTTAGATCGGGTATTAATTTGTCTAAGTGCTTCGGCATTTAACCGTCAACTAAGGCTTTAGGTAATATTCCTAAAATAAATTAGGTAATCTTACAATTTTCGAACCATGTACATTTGTACAATTCTTAGGCATTTTACCTAATTGGTATACAATAAATTGCCAAAGCAAATAGGGTATTCTACCTAATACAAATTTTGTATTTTACCTAATTCGAATTAGGTTATTTAGCTTATATCAATAACGTATTTTACCGTATACCAATTAGGTATTTCACCTAACACAAATTAGCATTTTTACGTAATTACTAATTTTGTATTTTACCTAATTTCAATTAGGCTACTTACCTAATATCAATAATATATTTTACTATATACCACTTAGGTATTTCACCAAACACTTATTAGGAATTTTACATAGTTCGTACAATAAATTAACAAATTTACCTAGGCTGAAATAAACTGCATATAACGTAAGTGTTGAAATCCTATTTACACAAATAATCATAAAAAATAGGGCGTATTACCAAAATTCAAGCCTAACTGAAAAATATTGTCTTGGGCACCAATAAATAATTATTAATTTTATACTCAATTTAAATAAAAAAATTAGTATTATTTCGTTTTTTATTTTTATTTAATTTTAAAGTTTTTTACATAGTAACTGAAAATCTTTAATCAGTGTTTCTATCACCGGATACTTCACACCATCATCAATTGCAAAGAAAAATTGTTCTATAAGCTTCCATACAGAAATACAATCATCTGGAAATTTTAAATTGAGGACATACATATATCAGTTTGAAGCAAAATTGAACTGCGCTCAAATATGTTTCAAACTCAAATTTGTTTTCATGACGACAGAGTGGGCTTACTACGGAATGAAATGATTGCTTATGGATGCAACTTTCAAATTGCTTCCATGTGTCTTCTGCTTGATTTCTTTTCGTTTGTATTTTTCGTGGTGCTACCAATTCACCTGTGAGAGATATTCTCAAGGAGTTTCATGCCAATATTTATTTAGACTGTGCCAAAGAAATTGCTTGAAACATAATTTTTTTCACGATTTCAGATATTTTTCAGGACTGTCGAAGCAATGCTGAAATTTGCACACGCATGAACCTTAACAAGAACAACCTAGTTCGCAACATCGTACTGCGCTTTTATGCTATTGTTGCGAAATTTCGAGTACATTCGATTGTGTGTATGAAGTATACATTCATGAAGAGTGTAGAACTTATACTATGTTATTCGTATTGGATATTGGATTGTTCCGTAAACCTCTCCAGAATGTTTTGATCGCTTAATTGTACTCCCTACGTGTTCTATAATACAATTAACGCGATCACAATTAGTAGGTCTCCAAGGTAGGATGTATAGGTATTTAGTAAAAGTTTACGACTAAAGACACAAATCTAGTGAGAATGGAAGCTGAGAGACGATTCCGATCGGTTGATTTATTAGAATCGTGGCTCTTTAAAATTCTTAAACTTCACCAATGATATTATTCTAATTGGTCCTCGAGATTAATTATGTTATCTCCAGTCTTTCTATCTGTTCAAGTTCACACACCTATCGTCTTCGGTCAATTAAAGTGCAGAAGAAACTCCATATGTGATATTAAATCAAAAACAGATAGAACAATACGTTCGACACAAGAGTCGAAACGAATATCATTTATTTTGGATTAGAGTCAGATTTCTCGGAGGAAATTATAGAACGATAAATGGACGCTGAAGAAAAATTAACCGATTTTATCAACATCTTAATTGTTTTCAAATGTTCCTAAGCACCGACATTAATTCCGTAATGACCTACAATACAATTTATTTGAATTGCTCATTCTAGTTCCCGCCCGATAAGACCGAACATTGAACAACACACGAATTGAAATTGAACCGTGAGAAAATTCTTCAGGTAAATTCGAAAGGTAATTATCATTAAAGCATAATTACCATTCTGAATTTTGGTCGTTTCGGGTGCGATTACGATAAAAACCGTCATCGCGCGGCAGCGCACCCCCAACAACAACAACAAGAAATACCGAAAACGAAAACATAGTCGACCATCGGAATTAATATTCATTAAAAACGGGTTACGCCCGGCACTAACTTTTACTATCTGCGAAGCGCTAGCTTCATTAGATCTAGATATTGACCTTATATAAGTATGTAGTAGACATGCCACCCACCTCCGGCTGCTTCCACCCCCTACCCTTCACTCGGTCACACAAATGAATAATTGAAAGATTGGAAATGACTATGCAGAAAATTCCAATTCGAGACACCCCCACCCAAAAGGTATAGCCCTTTGAAACGGGGTGGTTTTTACACTATTAAGGTTGCTCGGAATAACAAAGTGTCGTCGGAAGTATTACGGCTATGGTGGGGTAAGTTTAGTGCCGAGCAACCAACAAAAAATAAAAAGGTCAAAAAAGGGTCAAAAACGTACTCACCTTTGAACACCGTTGACTGATCAAAATCCAAAAATCATTGAATTTGCGTTCGGAGGATGGTAATCCGTTAATCGAAATACGTGAGAAAATCGTAGAACACTTCGCGTCACACTAACGACACTGACCACACTAACCCGCCGGAGGCACTAATAAAAACAATAACAATCAGCAGCAACAACAACGGCAATAAATTTCTGAAAACTTATCGAACCCGATTTAATGCGGAATGTGTGAAAAGAAAAACGGTCACTAAATTCTTTCGATTTAAAATTTATGGTAATTTGTGATATTCAAAATTTTTTTTTCAATTCGCACTGTTTTTCGTGCATTGAATTATTACTTCACTGTACGTACGAGATAAACAGGTATGCACCACATTGCACACACGAGAATTAATTAAAGGTATAAGCACATTGCGCGAATTGTAACAACAACACCGGATAAGACCCACTCTTCGAGTACCAACCTTTTGTACCTTTTTCACCTTCCTCTGGTTTTTTTTTTTTTGCGTTCGTATTTCAGGCCCACGGGAATTCAGCCCTTTTTTCTGGTTGTGTGTTTCGGGCACGGTTTTTCACGATTTTGCTTCTTTATGGGGCGGTTTGTACTCTTTTACTGTACCCTTGTGTACTTGGTCGTGACCACTTTATGCCCCTAATATACGTACTATGAAATTTTGCCAATGAACGCGATATTCGCCGTCCCGACGTCTGTTCTTATTGATTTTCCGGATATTTTTCACACAACACACTCTAACCGGTTGTATCGGATAATGTTAGCGGAATTTTAGTCGCCGTTCGGTTGCCGTTTCGAAACAGTGTAACGCGCGAACACCAAACAACACACACGCAAACAAATTTCAACAACGGATTGTACACGATTTGAAACAGGCAAAAGAAAAACGGTTTTCACCTGGTTTCTTGTATGGAATTCTTATCAACGTTATTCTAGCTATGCACTTTTCAAAAAATTCGCAACGCGCGGTTTACAGAAATTGAACGAGTTCCTCGAAGGGTGTAGTACACCCTCGTAAGGTCTGGTCCTTGAAAAATCCCGAAAACCACTAGTCACCCCAATGAACACTCGACAACAACACAATCAACATAAGAATGGCAACATATCAACCGCCCTGCTCGCCGATGAACTGTTGTGGGTGATACACAAAACGTACAGGTAAATCGTGCAGTACCTTAATATTTTTTACCTGGTCGCGTGTATCTGTGGTATTTCTTCGTCTTCGACTAGGCGCTCGTACTCTTCACAATCGTAACGATACCCATGGCTAAAATATTCAAAACTTCTCGAGTGTCGTTCCCCTCGTTCACGCTCCGTGCAATAGATTCCACACAACGTAGCACACAATGTGTGTATAATATAAACAACAACAACAAGAACGAACCAACCAGCTTCTCTGTGCTTTTCTTGAGTCCCTAGCTTTAAGATTTTATGTCCAACGCACTGGATAGTCACCGAACGTCTGCTGGTGGCCAACGAGATTCTCTTAAAGAATTGTGGAGCACGGCTGGCTGGACGGGTCTTGGATGTCTGATAACCGGCGCGCAAGTCTACGGACCAACCAAGCCTCAATGCTGGGGAGTCTCGCTTAAAATGGGGCTCGGTAATCGCGGACCCCCTTTTAACCGGAATCGGGCGCTGGTCCATTGCATCTTGTCTGCCGCCATCCAGTTATCCAGTGTATCGCTCGATCCAACATTGAGCCATCGAGAGCTGGATGATGTTTGGGTGGTGCTCTAGATGCTTCCCGCTTCGGCTGGATTTCAGCCTCATCATCGAGCTTCGTCTGTCCGGTGAGACCTAGCGCTATGATGCTGTGTACCTGTACCTGCGTGCGCATATCTTGTTGTTCTCGTGGCTCCTCCATTCATATGTGTACTAGTGGAAGAGTTCCATTCGCGCTCCACAATAAACACACCTTGAAAGTTTATGTTGCACGCTGTCGTTATTACCATTCTATCGTGATGTAGGAAGACCGCGTTACATAGAACGAAGTATAGCGCTTTTATGCTCTGGATGAAAACATGAAAACTTTTCGATTCTTTGGTATCCCAATGCTGTTGGATTGGATTCACATCCAAGCTGATCTTCACTAGACAGGAACGGTGTGATGCAGACAGTCTAAACTGTTTTTGGAAGGTCACTCCAAGAAACGGACCTCCGATTTGCTCAAATTGAACCAGAATTAGGTTGAGCGTGCTAATTACAGGACACTGTAAGTTTAGAAAGGAGGATAAGGCCATATAGAGGTTATTGCCGAAACTATTGCTTCTGAAAGTTCAACCTCCGCTCGCAAGTCTTACATAAGCCTTATCGAAGTTAAAAGTTCACTTCAACCTGCGCTCAACAGTCTTATCGATGTTATGGCTTTCTGGAAAATCAAAATGGGAAGTTTGTTTGTACACCACGTACTATCGCATTGAAAAAGAATGTGACCAAACATAAAAATAAACATAATGTGGAATATCTAATTAATATAGAAGTTGTTGCTGTGTACCTGAAAATTTTAAATAATGATTTTTTTTTTTATTTTAAAATATTGTTTATTCGTTCTGTATATGAATAATGAAAATTATAATTTTATTCTTATAGTTTTTCTAATAAAAAATGATAAAAACCAAATTTAACTATTAAAGTGTATTTAATGCTTTATTTTAACTACTACATGTTTTTAATGTTTTTTAAGCCTAAATACTAAATGCTTTTTTCCATTATTTAAAAGATGCATGTATGGTATATGTGAATTGGAGGACCGTCAAACTCAAGAACGAAGTGTAAAGAAAATAAATCCATATTTCTTTAAGTACTATGTATGCTATTGCCCACTGAAAGAATGGGTGTTAATTTACATATTATTTAATTTGTTTTAATTTAATTTTACACTTGTTTCACATCAGACATCACTCATTAACTGAACTCTGACCACTAATATTTCAGCTAAACAGAATATAGAAGGAAATTGATGATTCAATGATATGATCACATTCATTTAATAGCAAGTAAATATGAATCCCTTTCGTCCAATGGGATGATCATATTAACTGACTTATCAGAAGGGTCAGAAGAAAAACAATTGACAAAAAGAACATGGAATGTATTTATTTATTACTAACCCTACTAACCCTATTATTTTAATCGTACGATATATTAAAATAATGGTTAAATATTATTAAAATAATAGTATACTATAATAAACCAATGGGATATTAAATATTAACACCATAAATTTAATTCGTCTTGTACTATTAATAAATGACTGTAGCGTAGTATCAGAACAATAGTGTAACCTTATAAAAATTATTGGGAAATGGGATTTAAGTCAATGGTATTTCAATTATTATTAACAATTTGTTCAGTTTTAAAATCAACAATGTTTTTCTATTGAAATCAAAGGTATGAAAAGCTAGAAAACTATTGTGTTAATAAAAAAAAATTTACTGTTTTCTGAACTAGTTAATCAATGGGTGTACTATTAAAAATTTAATGGGATTATACCTACCTTTCTCTGAGTGATGTATTCCGAGCGAAACGAAATTAACTGTTAAATCCCATATAAAAACTAGCAGGCGTCCTTACTAACAGAATGGCGCCGCTGAAATCGTATCCTTACCGAGAAAAAAAATATTTCGAAAGTCAGAACTACCTTAAATAAAAGGCAATTTATTCGTGGTTTCTGGAGCAGCGAAAAAACCACGTGTTTGTTACAATTAAAGGGCTATTCCATCAAAAATCGCAAAAGATGTGATGATGACCTTACCATCGTCGATTCTTTTGAAAAATATTTCCCTTGAAGAACTAGTGAAAACAAAAATATACTTCAAATTTTTTTTTCCATCTAATTTTTTTTGTTAGTTATAGTATGTTAAAGATTTGGCAAAAATGGTGTCCAACTCCTCTTTGAAAATTCATATCTCTGTTAGTTTTTATCATAGAATAATAAAATAGGATTTATTTTAGAGGGAAAGATTGTCGCAAAATAATAAAAATATCAATAAAATTTATCCTTAATTTTTTTTTCCAAAAATAACAGTTTTGTCCTTTATCCTTGAATATCTCAAAATGCCAATTTTTTTTTTCTTTTATTTTTTTATGTTTTGTGTATTATACAGTTTTTCAAAACATATCAAAAAATCAACTTGGGATCTCAAGGGGGTCAGGGTAAGAAAAATCGAAGAACATCAGTGCTTTTTGATTATGTTATAAAATAATTACAATTATAGCATAATTGAAAAGTACTAAAGTTCTTCGATTTTTTTTACCCCGATCCCCTTGAGATTCCAAGCTAATTTTTTGATATGTTTTGAAAAACAGTATAATACACAAAATATTAAAAAAATAAAAGAAAAATAAATTCGCATTTTGAGATATTCAAGGATAAAGGACAAAATCGTTATCCTTGGAAAAAAAATTTAGGGATAAATTTGATTTGTATTTTTCTTATTTTGCGACGACCTTCCTTCCCCTTTAAAATAAGTCCTATTTTATTATTCTATGATAACAGAGATATGAATTTTCAAAGAGGACTTGGACACAATTTTTGCAAAAACTTTAAAATACTATAACTAACAAAAAAAATAAGATAGAAAAAAAAATGTATTTTTTTTCACTAGTTCTTTAAGCAAAAATTTTTTTCAAAAGAATCGACGATGGTAAGGTCACAAAATTGGCATTTTTTTGCGATTTTTGATGAAGTGACCCTAAAGTCAAAGAGCTTCATGAAAAGTTTTCAAAAAAATAATCGAGATTCTAATACTAGCCAAGGGCGGGTGAATACTTGATAAAACGATACGGCATTAAAAATGTAATCAAATTTAATAGAAAAGTGACGAAAATGAATGTCATGGAGCACCAGATATAAAACGCTGATGAATCTGGCTTGTTCTGGAAGCCTATTCCAGATAAGACTATGCTTCTTTCTAATTAAGCGTCTGCTCCTCGCCGAAGGATCAATAAATAAAAGGTTGTTTTTAGTTTAGGCGAATTTGAAAGGGCTAAACAATATGAAATAATAAAGTAAAATTAATATAGGAACGAAAAATTAGTAGTAAATTGAAAGTGTCAACCCCTTAAGGGCGTCAAGTATTAAGAGGGATCATCTAGAAAATTGTTGTTTTTTCAACAAAAAATTTTCGCTCATCTTCAAGTTTATAGTCTTAAGAATTTCATATTGAAATTCTAATAATTTTGGAAGTTATGGGCAATTAACCGGGATGGGCCCTTCGTGAATTCTCTATATAACACGTCATTCAAACGCCATCAGCTCTAAACATGCTTTTTAAAGACCGTTCCCAAAAACTTCCGAAAATAGCTGAACCGATTTCTTCCAAAATTTCACACATTATTTTTGGATAGGTTTTCTCCTTCGCTATGTAGGATTGATTTTTTTTTTTTTTAACTTATTTAGTTTTTTTTATCAAGCCAGAAAGGTTGATAATTGAGTTTAAAAACTGAAAATAAAGTTTAATCGGCTGCCATTTTGTGAAAAAAATGTTTTTTCCAAAAACTCCTACCCTTAAGTAGCAAAGGGCATCATACTTTTTATTTTCCGATACATTTTGAAATTTTTGTTTTGGATCAACCGCCGCATTTAATTGTGGGTACCGCAGAACGTGCGAAGGACAGACGCCGACCCTGACAGCAGCGCTTCTGGTTGATATATATTTATAAAAAAAATTATTAGCATACCTCAATTTATGTATATACTTTTGAATAAAACCAATCTGGATAAAATCGAGCAAATAGTTTTTGAGATAATAATTTCTAAAATTCACATATTTTTCCAGGTCTCTACTCAGATGATCTCCCTTAAGCGAAGCAACAACAAAATAAAGCAAAGTGACCCGCGAAAGTAAATAAGAATTAAATTAAAAATGTAACAAATAAAGTAAACAAATAAAATAAAAATAAACTAAAATTTAGAAAATACATAACACAAAGACGAGACAGAAATTGACTCGGACTGACATGTAAAGTAAAAATAATTTAAATAAATACAAAACCTTAATGGAATAGAAGCCGGTAAAGAAAGGTAAATTATTTTATTGATTTTTTTTTTTTTTGGTTTTTTTGGTTTCTTAAACTATATTGTTTGGTTTTTGTGTTTTTTTTTTCTTATTTTTTTGTTGAAGAAGAAGAAATCAATATAGCCGAATAAGGAGCCAATAGAATGGATCTTCTCGTTTGAAAACCTTCCGCCCCACCATTCCTCTCTCTAGGGGCCATAGTTACTTAAAAAAAATGTTTAGGACAGATATGATGGGGTGGGTTAGACGGCGCACAACAACAGCAGTAGTCAGATGAAGGGAGAGTTCTCGGTCTCTCATAACCGATTGGGAATCTCATCCCAATTGTATAACCCAGATAAGTTTGCGAGAAATGTTGTTGTACAGGTCATGGGTTTTATGGTCTTAAATGCGAACAACGTACCCCCTACATTCGTAGCTTGCCCAGAATCACGTCGCTTCACTTTACATTCACGCCACCAATCCGGACGCAGGCGGAATTGGACAATTGTTTCCCGACCTTCAACCTTTCCTTCGGCTATTTTGACTTATTTAAATCGAAATAACAACAACAAGTCTTATAGTTTTTGTTTTTTTATAGCCTGTAAGCGAATGTTCTGGAAATCCTGGTTCGGGAATAGAGTTTGATCCACATTAAAAAAATTGTTTTTCGCAACTACTACCACCAAGTGTTGATTTTTGCAGTCCTTCTTTACAATGAATGCCCTTAAGGGGTTATGCCATTCTAGAGGCTGAAAAAATTGTCCTTCTTCGTATTTTTTTTTCAGAAAAACTACAAAATAAATTAATTTTTTCGATATTTTGATTTTTAGCGAAATGGCGCACTTCTAAAGTGAAAAGTGTGAAATTTGCCTAAAAAATCGTCAGAAAATTGTTAATAACAAATGAACTATGTAATATAAATAAAAATCCTACGTACTCTGACGGACAATATTGTTTTAAAGATATATTCAAAATTTCAAGGGAATCGGTTGAAAATTGTCTGAGTTATGTTTCCGGCAAGCTTAACATATAGTTTTGAGATAAACCCGTTTGAAGTTTTGAGAAGTAGAAAATCATGAGTAATTTTGCAATATGCCTTGTACTAAAATTCGAAAACCGAGTTCTTAAGAGACTTTTTTCTGCCATAATCTTTTGGGACAGCATTTTTAAGGTTCTAGGGGACAATTTAAAATAATAAAAAAAACGATTTCTCTAAAACTCTAGAGTGGCATAACCCCTTAAAATCTTGTGAAAATAAAAATTAAAAAAATGTTGAAACTAGAGAAAATTTGAGGTGCTCCAACGTTATCCGATTTTGAAAAAACGCCCTGAGACTGGCAGGTATTAGAAAAAAACACAACTTCTTTCACTCTTATTTATTTTGCTTAAAACTCAAATAAAATACAAAAAAAAAGGTGTATGTTAGGGCCCCAAATTTAATTTACTTTTTTTTAAGCTTTTATTCATCAAAATCGGTTCATCCGTTGAAGTTCTTCGACTTTTTGAGTTGGAAGGTGTTGCCCATTTTGCATGAAGGGATTAAGTCAATTATTATTATTAAGCTGTAGAACGTTCTACGCTCCAGAAAAGGTGGTTTCGAGAAAAACGCGTTTAATGCTTGACGTTATTAAAAATCGTATTTAATGTCGGCCGCCCGTTCCACAAAACGGTCTATAACTTGTGAAATAGATTCGTCATCGAAATATCCTTTTGTTCACGCATTCTAATTAACTTAAGGGTGAAAATTATTAAAAAAAATGTATTTTTTCATTGTCATGAACTGATACCTGTCTCTAAGGTGTTTCCCAAAAAAAAACGAAATTTTTGTCCAGTATTTAATCTCCCCACCACGTCAAAACAAAGTTGTCCGAGTTTTTGATGGCTTCCAAATTTTCCAAGGATCTCAATCGCGAACTTACAAACAAAGGCACAATTTAGGATTGCTTAGATCAGGTGCCATTAAATGGATAGACCTTTAACCAGACAACTGGATTTTGTTAGATAAAATGCAACCTCCTCCTTTCCAATCAGCAGCACTTCATAGATACCAACTCCAACGAAAAGTTAACTTAACTCCTAGCTCAGTTCGTCTAGTAGCGCAACTGGTACACCACCGAAGTTCCTTCCGATTGATTCGTGTCCTTCACCACTGAGAAGTGCTCCCCGGCGCTGGGGTCCGCTACCCCAAAAACCAAAAGAAACCCGCCCAGAAACTTCCACAACTAAAACACCAACTTCGAATGTACGATCAAAGGCCTCTTTCAATTTTATTTTCTCAAAAAACTTTGACCTCCTTCACAAACCTCCGTCCGTAGCATCAGAAAAAAAAGAAAACAAATAAAACGTGCGCCCGACCGTCCAAGTCGTCCACCGCACGAAACTCCCACTCGTTTTCGTCCACCGCAAAACGTCTACTTCAACTTCTTCTTGGGGCGAAGATTGTTGGTGTGTCCGCACTTCTTCTTGCGGCAATTGGTTGCCCTCGGATGAAGACGGGCGTAGCACTTGCGGCAGATCATCTTATCGCAATTGTACTTTTGTGCCAAGATACGCAATGACGGCTCGATGATACCGCCACGAAGACGGAGCACCAAGTGAAGTGTCGACTCTTTCTGGATGTTGTAGTCGGACAAAGTGCGACCGTCTTCCAATTGTTTGCCGGCAAAGATTAAACGTTGCTGATCTGGCGGGATTCCCTCCTTGTCTTGGATCTTGGCCTTGACATTCTCGATGGTGTCCGATGGCTCGACCTCAAGGGTGATGGTCTTGCCGGTTAAGGTCTTGACGAAAATTTGCATCTTTTCGATTCACTCTGCAATGGAAAAGTTCAACCGGATTAATAACAAACAGAGAAAAGTTGGTAAAACGCGAAAATCAAAGTGAAATGTGGCAGGCGGTCGGAATGAGGTTAAGTCGAAACGGAAACTGCTAAGTTTTCAACGAAATTTAGTAATAAAACATTGGAAATTTCTGTAGAATAGTTGCGCAACACTTTGCAAATGATATTGGAATTAATCGCGAAGAATTTAAACAAAATTTACACGAAAAAAACGAGAAACATGCGAGCTCACCTTCAAAAACGTGCAAAGAAATGCCAGTTTTGGGGAAAAGGAAATCTTCAAGATGGCCGACGAGATGTCAGAGAAAATTTCCTACCACAAAACGTGCTGCCACATCGAAGGGTACAATCACCTCAATGGCAAAGCAGTTCGTGAATAGTCGATAAGTCAGTCCCTCGAATGACATTTCTTTCTATCCGGAGCAAAAAAGAACCTCGTTCCAAAAGATTCCAGTCCGTCACGCGAAGAAGTCACCGTCTGACTGTGACATTTTCCCCGGCCCCCCCGTTGTGAAACAATTTCGAATTTATACCCACTCACTCTGCGAATACGTGCGCAATTCTCATTCGATTTTAATCTGTGATATGTCCTAGTTCAGTGCGTGCGAGATTTTCCGCGAATTTCATTCAAGTTGTGCCCGAAAAACGTCCGCATAACCGGTTGTTCGCTACGAGCTTAAGCGCACCAGATAAAAAATGCCCGACGACGAACAATCGAGTCTGGTGGCGACGGCGGCCAACAACAATCCGACGGTAAGTTCTCGCCCGCCCCCCCCCCCCTTCCTGCTCAATTAGTTCCACTTAAGCGACAATTTTTTGTATTAGGGCGAAGCAGGACCGCCGGAAGATGCTGTAGCTGCAGCTGCAGCAGCCCGACAACCGGGTCGCTTCGAATCATTTATGGCCGTCTCAAAGTCACTAATCATTCGCGCTCTTATCATCTACTTTGTCACGTCGTTTTTCCGAAAGCCCGTCGCTCCGCAAAACGACGTGACGGCGACGGGCGACAAGTCGGCCGCGAACGCTGGACCGCGCCTGGCCGCATGGAACTACTTCGAGAACGGAACTTATTTCGATCTGCACGTTTATCTTTCGTCCGACTACGACCACGTCGACTTCAACGATCCGGCCAGTCTGGTGTGGTTCCAGTCGGGGCTCGAGTACGGCGACTGGTCGAGCGGACCCGCTCGCGATGGCGTCCACACGCACAACACAAAAATCAAGGCTACGCCGCAACTTATGCGAAACGGGTCCGTCTACTTGCACACGTACGTAACGAAAACGGGCAAGACACCGAATCCGGACGCCGGACAGGACTACTGCGGCGAGATGGTCGGTCACGCACGCCGCATGCTCAGCAAGTACAAGAAGTTGCGAGCGAATCGCAACTACAATCTACTAGGCGGCGGAACGGCACCTCCCGCCCAAGAAGTGTCCGATCCGGCCGAACTTCCCAAGGACATTATCATCTCGCACTGGCATCCGAATCTCACGATCAACCTGGTCACGGATCAGACGAACTGGGCACGCGGTTCGATACCACAACCGCTCGACGATTACGTCCAATTCGTCGAGGACGGCAAAACCTATCTGCCGATTCTTTTCCTCAACGACTACTGGAACATGTTGCGCGACTATCAGCCCATCAACGAGACGACACCCGTTCTCGAACTAACGCTCACCTTTCAGCCGCTCAGCCTGTTCAAGTGGCAGATTTACGCGGCGCAGGCCATGAAGAACAAGTGGACGAGCAACATTTTCGGCGAGCTAATGTCGAGCGGCGGTGGCGACGAAACCGACGAGGATCAAGACTCGCTGAAGGAAACGCTTCTCGAAACGAATCCCTATCTGCTCGGCGTTACAGTTGCCATCTCGATTTTGCACTCGGTGTTCGAGCTGCTCGCCTTCAAGAACGACATTCAGTTCTGGAACAATCGAAAATCGTTGGAAGGTCTGTCCGTGCGGTCGGTCTTCTTCGGCGTCCTTCAATCGATCATCGTGCTGCTGTACGTGCTCGACAACGAGACGAACTTCATGATCCGCATTTCGTGCTTTGTCGGTCTCGGTATCGAGGTTTGGAAAATCCAGAAGGTCGTCGACATAAAAATCGATCCGAGCCGGAAAATATTCGGTTTGATTCCGCGGCCCGAATTCAAAGACAAGGGCTCGTACGTGGACTCGTCGACGCGCGTCTACGACAATCTGGCCTTTAAGTATCTGGGCTGGTTGTGCTTCCCGTTACTCGTCTGCTACTCGGCCTATTCGCTTATCTACAACGAGCACAAGGGCTGGTACTCGTTCGTCCTGAACATGCTCTACGGCTACCTGCTTACGTTCGGCTTCATCATGATGACACCGCAACTCTTCATCAACTACAAGATGAAATCGGTCGCACATCTTCCGTGGCGTATGATGACCTACAAGTTCCTCAACACATTCATCGACGATATTTTCGCTTTCGTAATCAAAATGCCGACCATGTATCGGCTGGGGTGCTTCCGTGACGATATTGTCTTCTTTGTTTTCCTGTATCAGCGCTGGATCTACAAAGTCGATCACAAGCGCGTCAACGAATTCGGTTTCTCCGGCGAGATGGAGCGAGAGGCTAAAATGAAGGTGTCCACGATCGCACCGAATTCGAACAAAGTTACCAGTACGTCGGCTGCACAAAAACCACCTGCCGACAAGAAAAAAGACTAGAAAACAAGCAGTAAATAAACAAGCGTAAGTTTTGTTGATTTAGCTGGAATACATTTAACTGTTTTTCTTTTCTTTTTTTTTATTATGAAGTTGTTTTTTTTATATTTTGTTAGTTAATCTCTTCGTCAATCCCCACCCCCGTTCCCTACGCCCACTCTCTAGTTCTAGGAAATGTTCAGCGATAAACTATTGTATTAAATGTGTGTAAAACAAGAAAAAAAAAACGTTTGAATTAATGAGAATTATTAAAAAAAATCATTGGCAAAATGATCGGATAAATCTTACACACGGTATTTTTTATTCACAAAGATTTACACTATTTTCTTCTAGATTCAGTGGAAAAGCTTTCATCGTCATCAATGACGCGACAGCCCAAGCCGGGCCTTGGCCTCCTGAGGAAGCTGCCGAGAAGAGGTAAAAATTGGTTTCTCTTAGCTCACATCATCGTTATTCGTTGCGAGGTTCAAGTCCAGCTGCAGCTTGTATTGGAACCAGCGTTCACCTACTTATGCCTAACGGTTTCCTCGTGCTTTTTAGCACGATTCTATTAAATCCTTGTGTCGTAAATTAGGTCACAATCAGAGCAGGGGCCTGTTATGATTCAAATTCCAATTTTGGAAGTCGTAATGTTTGCCGACTCGACTCTGATTGGGACTTCTTACAAATGGACCAACCTGAAATCGAAATTGGTCCTCCCAAGTCGGGGGTTGTGCGAGAAGCCGACAACGAATCATTGGAAAAAATACTACTCTCCAGAAACCTTCGCCCTTCTATCCAAACTCACGCATTTGTTATTAGTCCTACTTGTATTCGATGGATTGAGAGCTTTCTTTCGGAATATAGGTACTTTACCACACAGGTTGTATTAGATGGCGTTCATCATTCCCTTTCCCTATCAACTCCGGCGTCCCCCAAGGCTCTGTTTTGTCACCTACCCTATTCCAAATTATTAACGACCTTTTGTCGTCTACTCTCAATCCTATCCATAGCTTCGCAGATTATAGTACACTTGACAACACCTTCAGCTTCAACTCATCATCATCCATGGTGGACAGCCTAAATCGGGACAGGGCCTGCAGGATACATTGACTGAAGTCATCTAGGTTCTAAGGAGCGATTTGCAATCTGCGTCAACTGAGTCCTTGTATCTTTTTCGTTGTTTTCCCACCGGTCGTTTACCATGAGCTCTACCTTTCATTATGCTTTTGTGAATTCTTCCGTCGTCCGTTCGCTCCACATAAGATCGGGAGATGAAATCAGTCGTCTTATACCTCCTTTAGTCCAGCTCCCACGTAGCACATCGAGTATACGGTTGAGCCACAAAAAATTTCGTACAATGAAATTTAGACAGTCGTTTCTTCCATGTGCAACTAGAATGTGGAACATCTTGCCTTTGACTGTATTTCCTAGCGGATATGGCTTACAGTCTTTTCAGCGTAACATCCAACGATTGTTTTTCTCGGATCCCTTTAACTTTTAATCCCGTTTTTCATTTGTTTTATTTATTTATTTACATTTTTATTTTCATATTAATTTCATTTTATTATTTTTTAATATTAATAATAAGTTTTTTTTTATGTTTCTTCCCATCCTTTGTGACTAGTGTTCCGTTGGTCTAGTAATGAAGCATTATACTAGGCCCAATTTGGGCTGTTGTGCCATTGATTATCATTATACTCACTGGACTGTATATAACAGTATTAAAACTTGACCCCTAAGTTCAGTTCAGTGCTGTAAAAAAAACCTGCAGGAGGCCAGGACTCGATTTGGGCTGTTGTACCATTGATGATCAAAATCGAAATTTGCTTCGCGTTTGCACTGTTGCCAACTTCATTCGATAGATTCAAGATATGGAGCCCTCCTTCAAGAAAAGAAGGACTGACGAGATGAAAGGATTTCGATTGGTGGACTATAAACAAGTGTATCACTAGGCTCGTATCTACGTAAGTCCTAAAACATATAATTTGCTGTTCGAACTACCGAATTGCGTTATTCAAACAACTCAAGACGTGATAAGGCCAGTCGTAATTCAATGGCAATGAGACACGACTAGATAAAATCATCCGACATTATCAAAAAAAAAATAATCGCATAATAAACATTCACGTCCCAATTACCCAAATGAGTACCGAAATTTTTTTGATGCAATTAGACCTGGAATTTTCTACTTGTAAAGTAGGTACTTGGAAGAAAACATGCGATGCTTGACCCAACCGACAATCTAATCTCGAAAACTAATTGAAATGTATCACGTGATTTGTGAGAGAAACTCTTATCTTGTGCCGACATATTCCCTAGCTATTATTTGTTATATCTGAAATACTTAAAACTCAATTGCTGATAGCGTAATTGTTTTGAGCAAAGCACCGCGACCAGTAGTTGGTAGTAGACTATATCACAGGCAAATATTGGATGCCTGTACCTGCTCTTGATGAAATTTGTTCGGGCTTGAACAGTTTGTGACCGGGCTTGGATTAGCTCCAGCGGATTCGGGCATCACGGGATAAAAAATCTCTCATGAAAACAGAAGACCCGTGAAATTTATAGAAAATTTCGCCATCAACACTGATACCAGCCCTCTTTTAGAGTTTATCAGCAAACATAATTCCTGATAATCTACCGCTAGAAACAGATAGTTAAATATAGGCCCCCTATTTAGGAACATAGTTTCATATCAAAAAAGTCTGAACTAATTCAAAATTCATACAAAATTGAGACTCTCGACCTACTTTGTGACTTGTGACTCGGTCCTGAATAGGGGGCATAGATGCCTGTTTTAAAATAAAATTTTGGTAGCTTAGCGAGTAGTCGTCAAACCAGAGGAATTAATGTGGTGAATTGAATGCATTTGGGTTTAGAATATCAAGTCCTAGCATGTCACAAAAAAGGAAGGTGCACATGAGTTCTACAGTTCCTGATACTTTTTAGGAATAATTCTTATAGCATATCAATTTCTGCCAAATGAAAAATTAAAGCGAGTTCTCACTGCAGGCACAATAGTCAATACTTACCTACTTAGTTCCTGATACTTTTCAGCTATATTTAAACCTAAGCCCAAGAAAGGACGATTTAAAAAAAAAAAATATAGGCCAACTCACCACAGCAGAAAAACCTACAAAATAAGAATAATATTAACAATGAAGAGGAGTTCTGGTCAGATGCAGGGCCACCCTAACCACAGAGCTATGTATATGGGATATAGTCTTGGGCGCAAGCCTTTTGGAGCAGCAATTTTTATTGATGTTACATTTTAAAATTTTAGAAAACACTAGCTACAAGAGCGTAGAAATTGAAGATTGTATTTAGAAGCTACATATATCTGATTTAGATATTAATTTGAAAGATTGTAGAGAACAATCTTATGATAATGACTCTAACATGTCGGTTATGCATACAGCGCACTCCAAGCGCGCATTAAATCTAAAAACAATCTCGTCAATTACGTGAAATTGTTGCTCGAAAAATCAGACCATAAACCCTAGGTATGTACAACAAAAATTAGTCGCGCCGACTTGGTCAAAACGAACTATTATTTTCGCCAATTTGGTTGCGTTTCTGCTTCCCGATCGTCTCGTTTGTTTATAAATTGCAAGCTGATCTACCAGTAACTGGCAAATGAGAGCAAACCCAATGGTTTTGCGCAGAATACGAATGCCTACTGCATTAGGATGGACCAATAAAATCGTAGGAAACGTTTTTTAATTGCAATGTAAGATAACCTTAAGAACACAACCAGTTCCAGTGATTTCCTTCAAGTAGTAAAAAATATTGGCTTTGAAATTTCCAAGATAAGGAAGGGTCCTTTTAAGCATAATCTTCTCGATTCAGAGGAAAAATTGTTTTTTCCTGCAGCTGGGCTTCATTCAACGAAATTTTTCATCCCCCATATTTTTCCCCAAAATGTCAAACCTGCCTCCAGCATCATTTCTCACTAGCAACATTTCTTGCCAGCAACATTTCCCACACAGTTTGAGAATCACCGGATAATTTTCACCTGTGCGAAATGTTGACACCTCGAGTTTGTTTATGTGTCAGAATTTTTCTTGATCGCTTGTCACGAGCGAAGTTTTTCGGTTTTTAACAATTAAAAAGGTGATTTTATCGCGTTATTTTTGTGAAAGCCGACCAATTGATGAACCCGCCACGCTTCTGCAAAGAGTTCCGAGTCCACGATCGCCGTAAATAACGTGAAAGAAGCTTGCGCCAATTACGGCGACCAACACCTTGCAACGTAGCAATGCCAGGCGATTTTTAATTATTCCTCTTGTCCCCTGGTTTCGAATTGTATTTTAGAAATGTACTCGGAATGGGTATCGCTGTCGCAAACGATTGCGGCCAACAGTTGCGGCGCCCAATCTCAGAGTGTTTTGAACAAATTTCCCGCGTCGGCTGGTCGCGAAGTGGCCGTTTCGGTGGTCAGGCAGCTGGCCACAAATTTAGGAATCACACAGAATGCCGAGCCGAGTCACTTGATTAAGGACGAAGAGGTAGTTTTGTGCAATTCAAGCGAACGGAATAAATAAATGTTTCCTCTATCTCCTCGGTGGTTAGGTTGTTTGGTGCATGGACGTAATTTGCTTTGGACTGTCGCTGCCGCTTCAAGAGCACGAGACTATCAAGGACTGCGTGAACGTGTACTGCGAGTGGATGACGGCCTTGCATCCAACGCCGCGAATCAGCGTACCGAAGCCGATCTGCGAGGACCCGAATTTGTACGCGCGGCGTATGATCAGCCACTTTCATAACTTGTTCGTGCCGCGACAGGGCGAAAGTGAGTACTTTTTCGAGTTTTTCTAGCTTTAAGGTGTTTTTCACATGATTTTTCCGCAAGTCTTGTCATTTTTGTACCACGAGGAACTTGGTGAGGGGAATTTTTTCGATGACCGGTCGCTGCTTTTAAGATTTTCGCTAAATTCAGTTAAACATTTTCAGGTCCCGACATTATAAATCGCCAGGCGGTCCTATGCCACCGTGTGCTCCGCACGCTACAACAAACCGCACAAATCTCGCTGATAATAAACCGTGAAACGTGGGAATCGCTGCTGTTGTTTCTGCTGGCAATCAACGAAGTCCTGTTGGCTCCACCAACTGTGAAAGACGACGTTGGCGATCAGCTATGCGAGCGAGTACTCGAGGTCTGGTTGTTGGCTTGTGTTCGCTGTTTTCCATCGCCGTCGCTTTGGAAAACACTTCAGGAGTCGTGCACGAGTTTGTTTATGTGTCAGAATTTTTCTTGATCGCTTGTCACGAGCGAAGTTTTTCGGTTTTTAACAATTAAAAAGGTGATTTTATCGCGTTATTTTTGTGAAAGCCGACCAATTGATGAACCCGCCACGCTTCTGCAAAGAGTTCCGAGTCCACGATCGCCGTAAATAACGTGAAAGAAGCTTGCGCCAATTACGGCGACCAACACCTTGCAACGTAGCAATGCCAGGCGATTTTTAATTATTCCTCTTGTCCCCTGGTTTCGAATTGTATTTTAGAAATGTACTCGGAATGGGTATCGCTGTCGCAAACGATTGCGGCCAACAGTTGCGGCGCCCAATCTCAGAGTGTTTTGAACAAATTTCCCGCGTCGGCTGGTCGCGAAGTGGCCGTTTCGGTGGTCAGGCAGCTGGCCACAAATTTAGGAATCACACAGAATGCCGAGCCGAGTCACTTGATTAAGGACGAAGAGGTAGTTTTGTGCAATTCAAGCGAACGGAATAAATAAATGTTTCCTCTATCTCCTCGGTGGTTAGGTTGTTTGGTGCATGGACGTAATTTGCTTTGGACTGTCGCTGCCGCTTCAAGAGCACGAGACTATCAAGGACTGCGTGAACGTGTACTGCGAGTGGATGACGGCCTTGCATCCAACGCCGCGAATCAGCGTACCGAAGCCGATCTGCGAGGACCCGAATTTGTACGCGCGGCGTATGATCAGCCACTTTCATAACTTGTTCGTGCCGCGACAGGGCGAAAGTGAGTACTTTTTCGAGTTTTTCTAGCTTTAAGGTGTTTTTCACATGATTTTTCCGCAAGTCTTGTCATTTTTGTACCACGAGGAACTTGGTGAGGGGAATTTTTTCGATGACCGGTCGCTGCTTTTAAGATTTTCGCTAAATTCAGTTAAACATTTTCAGGTCCCGACATTATAAATCGCCAGGCGGTCCTATGCCACCGTGTGCTCCGCACGCTACAACAAACCGCACAAATCTCGCTGATAATAAACCGTGAAACGTGGGAATCGCTGCTGTTGTTTCTGCTGGCAATCAACGAAGTCCTGTTGGCTCCACCAACTGTGAAAGACGACGTTGGCGATCAGCTATGCGAGCGAGTACTCAGCGTCCTGTTCGAGGTCTGGTTGTTGGCTTGTGTTCGCTGTTTTCCATCGCCGTCGCTTTGGAAAACACTTCAGGAGTCGTGCACGATGTGGCGTCATCGAATTGCGTTGGTCGAACAATGGAATCGAGTCAATTTGGCGCTTACTGCTCGCCTGCTCGAGTTCACCTATGGATCGGCTTTTCCCGAACTTAAAATAAGTACGTATATATTTTTTCGCTCATTTCCTTTAAGCTTACTAACGAAATTCACGAATTTCCAGTGGAAGAAGACGCCCAGCTGATCCCGAACGGAATGACCAACGATTGTATTGCTCAGACGTGGTACAGATTCCTGCGAACAATTGGCACACCAATTGCGCTCTGTTCACCTCAACTGATTAGCAAGACGCCGCACTTTGTTCAATGGGCTCTGACCCGTGAGGACGGTATCGATGCCTACCAGCATCCCTGCCTCCTAATGCTTCCGCAGATCTTCCTCAAAGCTATCAAGGGAATTTCGAGTCAAGTCGACGCATTTTTGGGTAAGTCTGTATCCTAAGAAAACGACTATCCTTCGCATCCCCAATCCCACTAGCCATCCTTGTAAGTTTTCTCTAGCTCCAGTAGTCAGAACCGTTCCCGAATCTTTAGCTTTTTCTTTTCTTCTTCCTTTTAACTAATGAATCCGTACGCAAGGCATTTACCAAGCACAACAACACGGCGAGGAGAGTGGTGCACAGAATTTTGAATTGCGTGCCGGTCATGCCGACGCAACAGCATCGAACGCAACATTCAATAGTACGGTAGCATCTAGTGGTAGCAATTTTAGAGATAATTTTGGTGTTGGTGGTGTTGCGGGTAGTAGTGGAAGCGGAAGCAGCGTAATGGGCAGCGTTATGAGCGGACTGATCGGTTCGAATGCGAATACTCAGGGTTTTGCCGGAAGTTTGGCATCGGTTAGTGGGACGACGCCGCTGACAACAGTGATCAACAGTGCGGCAGATTATGTCCTGCATTCGCCGACGCCACCGTTGCAACGACGCTTAGCGAAAAGCTTTAGTGTTGCACCGTCGACTTCACAGCAAAAGGGTGTGGATATTTTTGTATTATAGTAAATTTGAATGTTGTGTGTACTTTTTTTTTATGGTAGTTTTGCATGCCGTTAGTTTTGAGCAGTGTGTTGCGAGTCGAGTGGCCGATTTTGCTATTCGATTTTGATGTGCTTCGATTCAAGTTATACGTTCTTCAATCGCGTCTTCTTTTTTGATTTTTTCTCTGTCGGATGGCTTAAACAAAATTGGCTTACGCTGCTAACACTTGAGGAGGTTTCTTCCTGCCCGATACGGCCGCATTCCGACTTTGTGTCCTTTTCCTCTTTCCATCTCTGTCATGCAGCCTTATCACCCATCAACGCGAGAGTTTAGGCAACTCTACCAACATAGATACCTAAAAATGCTATCGAGGATCAAAGATCGACTTAAAATGGTCCACTAAGTATTTCGTCAGGAGGCGGTCTGAGCATTACTGCTCAGTTGCGTCAGTTTGTCTGGTTAGTCAACCGTCTGCTCCTGCGTACCGTTGCATGCTTCTTAAGGCTGGTTTACATGACGAATGCAAATATTTTTTACTGATATTGTGAGAGAGAAGGAAAATCTCTTATGAGAAACTGATCAGGAGTGAAACGAACAGATATCATGTTTAACCAAAAATATTGACAATATTTCTGTGAATTTGGTTTTTTGCAGTGGTTTCTTTCTACTCCATTGAAAATTCGATATGCTAGGTCTCTCACAATTTCAATAAAAAATGTTTGCATTTGTCATGTAAACCAGCCTTTATGCGTTCAAAACGGCGAAGTACGGCCATAATCCTTGCTGATGCAGCTTCTCACTGGTGAAATGTGTCGCATATACGGGCTATGATGTTTGCCAAGATTGAAGCTGTTTTCTGCAACCTCGGCTTGATCGATGTCGAAGCGTAGATAGTAAAACAAGATATGCTCAGTGTCTTCAATATCGTGTGAGTATTTAGAAGCCGTCCTTGTCCTTGAAGATTTTGCTTAAAACAGCAATGTCCGCTGAGTAGCTTCGTCACTTAGTCTACTTCTCCGTGTTCACTGTCGATCTTCGGAATCAGAGTGAACATCCTTCTGGCATTGTTCTAACGACTCTTCCAGCATCTTTGCCATTCCTCGATGCTGCAACGTCGATTGTCTACTTTCCATAATTCATCTGCTGCTGCGTAGATACGCTATTCTTAAGGCTTACTTCATTTGGAGAACGTTCAGTCAACTTGTTGGATAAATATACAAGACAAGCAAAGTTGTAGCCACAAAAAATTTTGAGAGGGGAGGCCGTGAAAAAAACTATTATTCCCCTTAGATTTTTTAAATGAAAAACGGAAATATCTAGGAAGCGCTATAAGCGATACAAACAGCAGCAATCAGTAAAATAAAAATTATGCGTATATGGTATAATAATGAAAATGCAAACTATTATATGTATGCATGTAAATAAATATAATAGAAGAAAAAATTTTGTTCTTAAAATAATAATATTTAAAAAGAGAGATTCTTAGCAGCCGAAGACACATTGAAAAAGCCCGTGTAGACTTATCGAATTTCACCATATTATGTACACTGAAAGCCCTACGAAGTAAAAACGAGAATGCTGCCTTATCAGTCTCTAGAAATAGGACGAATTGTTAAAACGTATACAAACCGATTACATCCATTTGAAGGTTGAATTTCGAAAAAATTGTGAAACAGATTGTTAGCTGATTTCATAAGAAGTAATTTGGTATCTCCTTACACTAGGAGGTTTAAAAAATTGTGAAAAAGTAAGCAAACCCATCACACCCTCCTGCTTTTTGAAATTCGAAAATTCGTGAAATTTTATTACTCAAAACTATGAAAACATACCACCTTGATCAAAAAGTTCCCGGAATTATTGAAAAAAATAAAAATACAAGTTTATTTATCTAAACCTGTATTGTCCCCTTCAAAGTAATCTCCATCGACTGCAACACACTTATGCCAGCGCCTGATCCAATCCTCGAAACATTTTTTATTTTCCCTGCGATTTTTTCATTACTTCCTCTCGGCTACTGAAACGCGTTCCCCGTAGTGTTTTTTTTAATTCGATTGAACAGAAAGAAGTCACAGGGAGCCAAATCAGGTGAATTCGGTGGCTGTTGGATGGTATTTGTTGCTTTTTTCGTCAAAAAATTACGAATAATGATGGCACTGTGCGACGGTGCGTTATCATGGTGCAAAATTCACGAATTTTCTGCCCACAATTCTGGTCTCTTTCGGCGAATTGCTTCACGCAAACGTCTCATAACGCCCAAATAATACTCTTTGTTTACTGTCTGACCTTCTGGAAAAAAATTCATGATGCACTTCATCGTTGTAATTGTAATCCATGAAAACCGTGAGCATTGCCTTCTTTTTTGGACTGAAAACGACGTGGTTTTTTTGGTCTCGGCTCATTCGGTGAACGCCATTCACTTTCTTTAGAGAATCGTCGCCGAAACACATTTCCAACATTTCCAACGTTCGCGCACCATTAAATCCGTTTTTTACGCAAAATTTAATAGAAGTTCGTTGTTGCAAATTTAAATCCATTTCTAAAATTGTAAAAAATCGCCAACACACAGAGATAGATGCACTCTTGGCTACGTAACTTTTGCAAATGTCAAGCTATGACGCTAAGATTTAGAGGGAATGTCAACAACAGATTTACCAACTTAAAAAAAAACAGAACTCAAATCGGAACAGTAAAAGCGCCACATGGTAGTTATTATATTATAACTTTTTGATCAAGGTGGTATGCTAATCCCTGAACGTTGAATATCCAAAAATTAAAAATTGGTGAGTATGCGATTATATAAAAAGTAAAAGTTAAAAGCGATCTAATATCTCATTAAAACCTAAAAAAAAATGTCTCAGCTGAGAAAAGTGTACAGCTCACTTCCTATAAAAATTTTACTTTTATCAAACTCCATTTAATGGCTATCTACCAGATTTTATTTTTCTAGCATAAAAAGTTCGTAACGTATCGTAATCAAAAATTTTTCTTAGACTGCTTGGACGCCGCTCTTCTCACTCAAAATTTTATTTCTAGTCTTTTAGTATATCTACAGTCTTTAAGTTTCAATTTCATGACATTAACCGTGTAGGAGATATGGATTGAAGCAGTGGCGGCTGGCCACATGAGGCGGAGCCTCACCATTTCACAGAGGAAAAAGTCATCAAGCTACTAGTGACTTTTTGTTTTGAAAATGTTACTTAATCACTTTCCGCAGTAAACCGACGTCTTTACTTGTATAGTTTTAGTCTGACAAAGACGTATTTTAATATTCCAATTGAGCCTCACCTGCTAAGGAAGGCATGAACCGACACTGGATTGAAGAATGTCTAATCTCGACTTTCGAGCATTTCGAACGCTTTTTTTCCCCCACATAATTCCATTCTCTAAAAAACAGGCTATGCCATAACAAGTTGTGATTACTAGTTTCAAAGATAAAACAGTTTTTATGAGGAGATTTCATCTCCGAAATACTTTTCTTTACCATCCATATCTCCGCGGATATAGAAAACTGACCCATTTTGTAGAACATGTTTTCTCTCCAAATACAACAACGAATCACTTCTTATAATATTGCCACTCATGTACTGGAAACTGTGATTAGTAAGGAGCCAGTTTAAGAACACTAAATGTACATGATACAAGAAATTAAAAATTCGTGTAAGTCCAAATCACGGTTTTTTATCTACAGAACCCTAAAACAATCAAACGACACAACAAATAAGTACATACATTTGTGCATACCGGTATTTTTAATACTCTGTCTGACCCTATCTGGCTCCCCCTGGATACGGCCTTGAAATCAAGGAATTGATAATGTTTAACATTTTGAAAGCGGTCAAGATTACAAAATGAAGAATGCAAAATGAAAAAACTCTGGCCTTGATGTGTTAAAGACGGAGAAAGTCATTGGAATAGCCTGGCAATTGATCTACAATTAGTCTACCTTAATCCATAGAAGAACTTATCCAACTCCATCAACCTCTAATCGAAGATGCAACTGAACCGGAACGCAAAGAATTGGGAGAGAAGATTTGTCCTGATAGATCATTTTTGACTTCCGCAAAACTAGCTGAAGGTTTCGAATGTCTTAGAGAGCGCGAAAGCTATTTTCACCGTAAATCCAGGCGCGAAGAGAAACAAAAGGAGTTCTATGCCGAAACATTAAAAATCGCAATTAGATTTAAACTATTTCCTTAACATTACTATACCTTAAACAGCACTTTTTCCTACAGCTAAAAGTAGCGACTGACTAAACGACTATGAAATCAAATATTAACACAATTATATAAACTCCCACTCCACTCAAGTAGCTCTCACTTCGGTTACAGTGGATTTCGAATCACAAAACTATTTAACAACAATTTACCATTTATTCTTGTTTCTATTTAATTTTGTTATTAACAATTACAAAGCTATTTAACCAATGCATGAAGTCTATTTATATCGTAGTGCAATAAGAATCTACTAACAGGGCATGTGGTTTTTATTATCAGTAAAAAAAAAAAATTGATAGATTAGCATGAGTTACTTTTAGTCGTTCAACAGGCGTATGATTAAATGTACGTTTATCTTCTCAAATTTCATACTAACAACTTTCCATTTTTCCCGTTGCGATAAATGCAGGACTTAGTAAGGCATCATTAATTGGACTAACAAGTTCGCGATCATCAAACGTTCATCCGGCATCAACACCAAATTCAGGACCACCATCATCCAGTAGTTTAACTTGTTAGTTTCATTACATATTTTCATTCATTATCATTGAAAGAGAATTAAAACAATGTTTTTTTTCACGCTTTTCAGCCCTACCGTCAATTGGTCACGATCAGCGATCACCTTTAGCAGCAGCCCGTCCGAAGTGCAATAGCATTTTGCATTTATTTGGCGAATGGTTGTTCGAAGCTGCGCACATTGGTGGTGATGCTTGGTTACAGAACACAAAAAGTAGTTAATATCGATATTTTATGTTTTCGTATTGTTGGTTGAGATTGTTTGTTAATTTTTTTTTTGTTTGATTTCCAGAACAAGCAACCGAAGCGAGTCGTCGTCCGTCTTCAATGATTATGGAGCATCGTAAGGGTAGCATTTCGTTATCGCAACCGAACTCCTTAAACGATAATTCCGATTTACCGTCCGGTTTAACAATCGATAAGTACGAGTCGGGACGTGCCGAAGCAATTGGAGCACTCTGTCGGATATTCTGTGCTAAGAAGACCGGCGAGGAAATTCTTCCCGTGTATTTAGCACGATTTTATATGGCACTGCAACAGTGTCTCCGGATACCAGAAACGCGAGAATGCGACGAAACATTGGCCAGTATTTTGTACAATTCGCCCGATATATTTCGTTTGGATTTGGACGGGATAAAAGTATTGTTGCCCGGTTTTATTGCAGCTCTTGAACTTGTCTTGCCCGAAAAAGATCTGAAAATAAAGTCGCATTCAATTGTTTTTAGTAAGACCGATCTACGACGAGCTGCTATTAATATTTTGCTATCGATTTTGGCGCTACCGTTGCATTTCCAAACGTTGCCGATTAGAGATTTGAATAATGGTCCGACTGATAGGTTTGTTTGAGCCGCAACGTTTGTATGAAATGATCTTTTAATTGTTGTCTTCATTTTTAGAACGATCACGTTCGTACAATTAAAACCGCGAATTATAAATATTCTAATGAATGCATTACAAGTTGAAAGCGATGCACAAAATACGCACATGTTGCTCGGCGGATTGTTGTTTACCGTACAGGATGCTGTTGTATTCGAAGAGAACGATATCGGTGGTCATAGCTTACACACTTCACCACCGCCCAGTGATACGAATCTATTGAGTTCAGGTATAGATGCAATTTTATTAGATGAACGATAGAGAAAAGGAAAACACAATTTATTATGATCACTTAAAACTGCTTATTATCTTTGTCGCCTTTTTGTTCCTCGATTTTTAGTTTTAAGCTTTTCAAAGATCTGATAATGGTGGCGCGGTTTTCCGCAGCCATCACAACTCAATTTTTCTTTAAATTGTTTGTTTTTCTCTAGTTTTGTTTTAATATTTGTTTGTTTATTTTTATTTTTCTTTTTCATAAAAAAAACACATCACTTTCCTCTAAAAAATAATATCGAAACACAAAACATAATGTGTCGTTTTGTCCACACTCATATTATCTACGTCTCATGCTCATCATAATCATCACCATCCCCCATCAGCTTGTTCGGAAAGATCAGCTTCATGTTCGATAGCCAGTGCTAGTAATTCGAGCTTGGGCGGTCAAAGTACGGCAACACTTGGCGGTGCTGGTGGTTTTGGCCGCGAGAGCAGCTCTCATGATTATCCCAGTTTAACGATATCCGACGATTTGCCCGCCGATATGTTACAAGATTATGAAATTGCATCGATCTATGGTAAATTGTTAATGTTTATTTGTTGATTTTATTTTTTTAGTTTAGTCTTCATGTGTTACATTTAGTCCTAGTTTGCAAATGTTAGAGCGCAATTAATTGACGAAAAGAATTTTTGATTTGGTTGGGCGAAGCAAAATTAATAATATTATTTGATTTGTGCTTTAGATAATGCACACGCGTTATTTGTACGGGCCACCTACTTGGTTTGCCATCGATTGATTTCGTCCTGGAAGGCTGATTTGAACGTATCGTTAGCCGCATTGGAACTGCTCTCCGGGCTGGCCCGATTACATATTCGAGATTCAGGTAAGCGATTCAAATTTCCAATCTATTGCGGTGGCTTGGCTCACTTCGTACAATTTCTTTAATTTCAACACGAAATGCAGCACGGAAATTAACCGGTAAAATTAATTCTGTCTTACTAACAAAACTGTGTCATATATTTTCTAGAGTTATTAGTTAAAATTGAACTTCGAAATCTAACGATACTTTCCACAGACGCTTTAGAATGTAAGCGAGCTGTTAAATGGATTTGCGATTATATTTGTTATCAATGTTCGCGACCGCCACCCGCTCACAGTAAGGATCTGCATAGTACAATTGTTGCTGCATTTCAATGTACGTCGGCGTGGCTTATGCAACATCCGTACTTATTGCAGGACAAAGATTGTCTTGCGACGGTACTGGAAGTTGTCGAGCTGGGCATATCGGGATCGAAGAGTGTCGGTAAGGTTGGCGATATGCCAAAATTCAAGGACGATAAAGAACTTAAGCCGGCTTCGATGCGTGTTCGAGATGCAGCCGAGAATCTTTTGACGATTATCTTGGAACAGGTTGGCTATTTTCCGAGCGAATGCGGTCCGGAATCGATATCGTCACTGCTCGATGAAGTTGCGTTGATTAAACATTGCAATTCGACGCCGGCTTCGGAGAATGGAAGTTCGATTACAACGGAACAAGCGATACAGAAGTTTAAGTATTTTGTGACCGAAAATTCGACGATTTTAGCTTTGCTGGAAGAGCCGTTGGGCAATGATCAGGATCCGCAACCTACTGTTACATGTAAGTATAGTAAAGTTAATAAGAAATCAAGGCAGAGCCTTTTAAAACACACTTGAAGTTATGTCTCTGGAAACAACAATTTAATTTCGACCTTTTTGGGGCACGAAACTCTGCTCTGTTCTTCCTGACCGATTTCAAGTTCTTGTTGAGGTCTGGGGAACTAGAATCATCACCTCTGTTGCATAATATAAGTTTGGAAGAACAATATTCTAGTCGTTAAATAACAATACCAATCAATTATTCCGATTATCTATTACAGTACTAATTCGCGGTCCATTTGGTCGTCATGCCTGGACTATGCAGCTACGACATCTTCCTCGAAGTAAGTCCGGAACGAAATATCATGCTCCGAATCCAGGACGTCCAGTACCAATGAACGATACACCGCAACGTCTCGAACTAGATCAGAAATTCTTCCCGGACGGTGTAGATAAAGTCATACCATGTGTGGCTGACTACTCCATCCCAACGCTGGAAACAATTCGCGAACAATATGGAACCGAATCAATTGATCGATTGGCACAAATGCTCGAAAATCAAACAATTTACGAAAAAATTGCCTGGGCCGAAACGGACAATTCGGCTGATAGTCTAAGTCATGCACAAGAAGCCATCCCGCCACCAGTTTGTCATGAATTCCAAGCAGCTCGGCTGTTTCTATCGCATTTCGGATTCTTATCGATGGACGATAAGAACGGTCAGAACGAGAATGAAGGATCGTCTGGTTCGCGATTGCTCACAGTTCTCGACACGAAGAAACCATCGTTTTCAAGCGATTTGAGCATTCTCGATAAGTTGAGCTCAAGAACTCACGATACCGTCCACGTATTTTATGTTAAGGTTGGCCAGACCGGTCATCAGGACATTATCGATAATACGAACGATGAAAACGTTCGAAGTTTGGATCAGCATTTTTGGAGTATGCTTCAAACACTCGGTTGGTCTGTTGATGTCGACGAACATTCCGGTTGGACCGGATTTTTAAATAACAGTTGGCAATTGAAGAACTCCAATTCGAAATCGTCCCAGCAAAATCGTTCGCATGAAATGAAATTCAACGGAGAACAAAAGGTTTTGTACTGGGCAGATGTCGGATCGGAAATAGCATTTGTCGTTCCGACCGAATGGAACAGTCGCGATGAAAGTATCGACGGAAGTTGCGTATCGCTGAATTCGTCACATTCGTCGGGCGATGGCGCACAGTCTGGTTCGGGTACTTGGTACGAGCGTAGTCACAGCGAACAAGCAAATCAAACAGTTACTGGAACAACAACGAAAGTAACGTTGAATCAGAAGCCGCGAACTTTATCGCTTGAATTGGAAAAGAATAAGGAGCCGGTTCCGCCAACACGTCGACGAACAACCGGTGGAGTTAAACACTCGCTTCTGGGACAATCTTCGGCGAAAATCCTTCTCGTTTGGCTGGAAAGTTTCGAGGATCATATCAATTTTCCGATCGATGATCTCCTGGTGTACACTAGAACTGGCGAGGAATCGTACACAGGACATATCCCACGATCCAGTGAATGCCACGTTGTGTTCTTGCATTCATTACAATCGGGTCTAATGCGAGTGAAACTTCAAGGTCCTGTCGGTCGGATGAGCTTTGCAACACCACTCGTTGATGGAATGGTGCTAAGTCGACGAGTTGTTGGCAATTTGGTGCGACAGACTGCTTATAATATGGCGAAGCGAAGACGATTGGATAACGATACGTAAGTTACAATCGGTAACTTTTTTTCTGAATGTAATTATTGAATTGAATCCTTTTGTTTTTGCAGTTATCAACCTCCACATGTCAGGCGACGATTCAAAGTCCAGGATATTGTACAGAAATATAAAATGGATTTAACCGAACCCGAACTGTTGGCACATCTCTTTAAAAGCTCTTCTTAATTGCGTTGATTCGGTAGCTGTTTAAACTGCTTTTTACTAATCCAGTATTAAACTATATGTTTTTTTTTAACTTGGGATGGGATTCGGATAATTTAATTTAGTTTTACGCTTAAAATAAAATTAACTTATTGCAATTGATTGTTATTTTTCCGTTATCGATGCAGGTCAATTGTCCTGTTCCCATTCGAACAGAGGCTTCTCTTAACTTTCTTCTGGCGGATATGTCTTTGGTCCAACTGTGTCAGTCGAACAGAATCGAGTCATTCGCTCATAAAATTATTCTTACAAGTGTTCTTAGCGCAATTAGATAAAGGGTGGCTATTACACGGCATTTTTGTTCGCAATTTATGTAAATTTTTAATTTAGGTCATTTAAATCGATTCGTCGGGTACGTAAAATTACCATTTTGAACAATTCTAATTGCAATTCTGCTGCTCTCGAAACCATGCAAGTGTTCTTCATCAGCATTCGAAAGAATATTGAAACGAAACAACGGCGGTCGTCAACAATCGTACAGTATTTTAAGTGTGAAATGTTTAAAAAGGTACGCGACAACTAATTACAATATGCAAATTTTATTGCAATAATGTCGCGACCATTTCTGTATAAGAGAAGGTAGCCAAGCTAAGAGACATGTTCTTCTTTTTTTCACAGTTTCGAAAAAAGCAAAAATGAAAAGATGTTTCTTTTCAAGAAAAGTGCGTCATGTTTTTTTGAGATTGGTCGCGCGAGAACAACAAAAATATGGAAAAAAGAATTCTTTCGAGCTTATAGTTAGGGGGAGTGATCGTATAGTTCACCTTCATCTTGTATATAGAGAATCTGAATTGTGCGTCTTCTTAGCATTTCGGTAGATTTTCTACTGTACCACGGCCAACACCTACGATACATGTGGGGGCGATGTGTAGCTGATATATATCGCGCATAAACAAATTATGTTTGTTTGCATTTTAGTTTGTCGTTTATTATTTAAAAAAGAAAAAGAAAAATATGTTTTTATTTTTCTTTCAGTATGTTATTTTGCACGCTGTTTTTTTTTTATTGTGCAGTTTCTTGCTAAGTCTCTGAACTAGTCACTGGGTAGTCTGCTTGCGTTTTGTGCATGTGAGACTAGCGCGATGTGTGGATTATTCGTTTACCTTGATCTGTTCGATGTTCGGCGCCTTTTTTTTCACCTTCGTCGTCGGACTGTGCGGTTCCGTTTCGGTTCTGATTCAACCGGGAAAGGTGCAAAATAAGAATGTTGCGACACATTTTATAATATGCATTGGGATCTTAGAAAGAGAGACTTAGAGGTAAAGTCGACTGTTAGAAAGAAGACAGTTCCGTCTGTTAGTCGAGTGGTCTGACGATAGTTGGTTGGGTTTAGGTTCCTTGAATCGTATAGTTATAGCTAGAGTCCTGTATTTGCATTTGATAGGCAGTCAGGCCATAAATAATGTCTCTGAGTCTCTCTCTCTTTGGGCCAGTGTTGTTGGTGATTTTAATTTTTCTTTTCTTTTAATTTATTTCACCTGGATGTTTTGCTAGGTGGATTTTTTTTTATTATTTTTATTTTATACGGTTTCATGTCTCCATATTCTCGTTGGAACGAACCGAGTGCGTGTGTGATGTCAAAATTAACATACGTACGTTCAGGCGAGAGAAGACAAATGCCCAGTCAGCAGTATTGCTTATAGTTTTGCGGCGCTGTGAATGGAATTTCGAATTCTTTTGGCTAGAATCTATGGAAAAAGATTTCTTCGGATCAACTAGTTTTTTTCATTGCTCGTAGCTTGGGATGTTTTTCGTGTTGATGATATTATACATTAGATGTTGACATTGGAGAAAGGATGAAGTGTATATTTTAGTGCTGTATATAGGAACTACCCTTGTGGGTATTCGGACTGAAGAATATTTTAATAGAAAACCTGTGGGATCAGAACATCATTTTGAGATTTAGATGAACGTTCCGAGCGTATTTGATCTCGATTTCGGTTGAGAACTTGAACGGTGCATATCATGGAGTTGGTGCTGTAGGTGCTAACATGGTCATGTTTTATCGGGACTATTCTGTTCTTTGAATTAGTCTTAGTTCATGCTCCGAACAAAATATTTTCATTTATTTTAGCAATTTTTGAAAGATATTTTGAAACCATCTCTAGTGACCATTTTGAGACCATCCCCCCAGGGATGTGCGAAGAAAAATTTGAATTTAAATTTAAATTTGAAGAACCTGAGCTATTAATTTTTAATAATACATTTTTTATAATGCCTATCTTAATAGTTAATTAAAAAATCTGCTTACAGTCTGGCTAAAAGTTTATTACTTCTGCAGAGTCGAGATTTTCGAAAATGAATATGGAGACAACACATCACCGTAGGATTTGAATTTTAAAAAATTACGAATTGATTTTTAGGCTATTACATGAAATGCCTCTATAAGTAATAACCGATTTTATATCTCATCACACCTAAGGGATGGGAAAAATTGTTAAAACGTATGCAACCCTCTTACAGCCCAGCGTTTGTATATCAAAAAAACCCAAAATTAATTTATGGGCTCAAAGAAGTAAAAAAGAATTCGATTTAAGAGATATGTGTAATACTGGTGTTGACGACGGAGCTCGAAGGCTGCATTCACCACTTTGGGGGTTAGATATCAGAAAATCCTAAAATTGTTTTGCTGGCGATTATATAAAAACTCTGGAGAAGTAAAAGCCAATTTGATATATCATCAAACCTAAAAGATAAGACGAAAATTGTTAAAACGTATACAGCCCCTTACAAAGGGGGTTGAATACCCAAAAATCATGAAAGAAGTTTTTAGAGAGATATAAAGAATGGTCGAGGATGTAAAAACTAATTCGATGTCTTATAATTCCTAAGATATATGACGGAATTCGTGAAAATGCAGTCAACCCTTTTATAGATGAAAAGGAAGAAACTTGAAAATTTGTTTTAGGCGACTATAAAAACCCATTTGAAATGAAAAGTTGTTCGATATCCAATGAAAACGGAGGAATATGGCAGAATTCGTGAAAATATATACCACCTCTTTAGACCCTTTCAAGAGCCTAATTTTCAAAAATCCTGAAATCACTTTTTAGGCATTTATGTGAAGAATCTATAGCGTAAAAATTAATTAAATATCTTAGAAGACCTAAGAGATGTGACGAAATTCTTGAATGTGACCTGGCTAACTGCCGCGCACCTCTCGACAGATGTGTTTCATATTTTTTTTTGTAGAACCTGGGCTACTTAAAAAACATGGTCGTTTATAGGACAAAGTTTGGAGGAAGGTACAAGGGGAAAAAGGTGTAAAGGTCGAAGCTGAAACGGGTTACAAGCCGTAAGTTTACGTTGTACCTACCAACAACTTTAAACGCATTTTTCTCGAAACTATGTTTTTAGGCCGTATCGGCACGAATTTTTAATATTTTTCAACTTTTTTTTTTAATTTTGATAATAATTACATTTTCTCTATAGTCTGACGAGAGGTTTTCTTAATTTTTTGGTTGGAAAATTTTTTATAAATTATTAAAAGCAATTTTTTTTTAAAAAACTGATTAATTAAGTTTGAAATACTGTAACTTCTATTTTTTTTGGAAAAAAAAGTCCATCCTTCAGACTACATTATTTCACAAGATCCTTTTTTATTTTTCAAATTGAATTATTTTTGGTGATGTTATGATGCCGACAAGGAGCCGCCATGGTTTTCATCAGTAGTCCATTTATACCCTTCAAAATAATGTTAATATTAAAAAAAAATCAAATTTACCGTTAGGCTGGCCGCACACTGAAAGAGCAAAATCAGTTTTAGCCAAAAACGTTGTTCTTCACTTCACTAAATTTTCATGACAAAAAAAAGGAAAATACACTTTCGAAGCGACAATACAAATATACGAAAAAAGGATTTGACGCAGCAATGTAATATCGACGATATAGCGCTTTAAAAAATATCGCAATTTCGATATATCACCAACAACAACATCAACTTACAACACTAACAAAGTTAAGTAGTTATTTTACCTGCATTTTTCTAATTCTTATTCGTTCACGGTTGATCTAATATTCAATTTGTTTGTATATGTATATATTTTTTCAACTTCCCTAGGGTATACAGCCCCCTTACATTCACACGTCGAATAACCAAACATATTGAAAATTGTTTTTAGATAGAAATAAAGAAAGCGCGAGGAAGCTAAAACCAACTCAATGTCTTATCACTCCTATAAGATATGACGGAATTCGTGAAAATATGGTCAACTCTTTCATACCCTCTTAGGGGTAAAAAAAGAAAAAAAGGAAAGGAAAAAACTTGAAAATGGGGTTTTAGGCGACTATATAAAATATTAGTGAAATATTATTCGATATCTAATCAGACTTGAGAAATGTGGATGAGATCGTGAAAATGTATTTAACACCTTTAGACTCTTTTAGGGGTCTAATTTTTAAGAAATCATGTCACTTTCTAGGCCTATATGTGAAGAATCCGTAGAGTAAAATGTGTTCAATATTTTAGAAAACCTAAGAGATATGACGAAATTCGTGATAAGAAATATGCATTTCATTGTCACTGATCATATTTATGACCGTCTCATTTACGTCCATAAAAACCCCGTTCTATTCGGCATATACGGCGGACAGACGGACTCTTTTTTGCTTTGATTTGAAAATACAAAATTTGGAGATTTTAATTTTTTTCAAATGTTCAAGTTCTGGTAAATGAAATGTTCAACCTTTATATTACACCTTTCATATTTTATGTATTTTTTCCCAAATGTAACGTTACTGATGTATTTACGATTTCACAGTTTTCAGTATTGCAGTGTGTATAAGCGCGATTAAGTAAAGTGCGTCAAGCAATCGAATCCAGCTGGCTCATACACTATAAATTTAATTTGCAGAGCCAGTTTCTATAATCCAACCCAATAACAGATGTAGTAGCGGCAGTTACCTACAGAAAAGGTGCTCATTAGTAACATTAATTACATATAAAAAACGTTATTCAATATAATTATAATTTTATACACGAAAACTAATATTTCCTAATATGATAATCAAATAGCCTATAAACTGAAACCATAAAGCCTATAATCTTATGATTTTATCAAATCATTAGGCCCAGTATCGAAATAACAAATAAACCATTTTTTTTTAATGGCGTAGTCAGAATTTCCCAAATTTATCCGCCGCATACACCGTTTTTTGTCTATCGAAATGAAGAGGCTGGATAAATTAGAATAAAAATTAGTAATAGCCCAACAAAAGCGTCCACTACCAAATTAGCTTAGTTGGCTTCTTCGGCATTGCCTATTTAAGAGAACAATTCATTTTACACGTTAATAAAGCGATATAAATAATCGAGCCTCACGAACAAGGAAAGAAAAAAGAAGACCCAAGCATCGGTCAAGCCCAGAAAGTTAAGTGATTGACACCTTGAAGGCACACTTTAGATCCATCACATAGCTAGGAGGCAAAAATTTAAAATAGGTACGATCCTGGACTCGTTTCAAGCCGATAGTTAAGGTTGTTCGTGTCGTCGTCGTTTTCTTCGGTCAAGATTTTTTTCTCCATATATACCTTAACTTATGATTGACCCTTCTCAAACATTTCTCCCAACATTAAAATGCACTCTTGTCAATCAAATTACAACAGCAAACACCAACAAAGGCGAGGCCATCCATAGCAATCCATCCGCATCCATGATCAAATTTTACATAGAAGGAGGATGGAAATAAGAAGAGTCAAACCGTGTCCAAGGCAACAGGTAGAAAAGCATAAGAGGTACCTGGTGGTAAACAAAAGACTTCCTTGTAAAAGTGAACGCATAAGCGACGAACCCGATTATGTTGATAAGGAATTCTTCTTCTTTTTTCTACTCTATTCAAATTCTATGCTATGGGAGATGACGAGAAAAAAGAATTAGTTTACAAATGAAATTCAAAGTAGATGGAACGCCAATTGGAATTTGTTGAAAAAAAAAACTACCACCAACAACAACATCAACCTACAACACTAACAAAGTTAAGTAGTTAAGTTACCTGCATTTTTCTAATTCTTATTCGTTCACGGTCGATCTAATATTCAATTTGTTTGTATGGATGATAACGCCAAAATGGTGAATGGAAATGAACTTAATTTTTTTTTACCTCGTTTCCATTTAGTTTCGGCTTAAGATTTTAGATAAATACAAACGGAATAAATACAAAAAAAAAAAAAAAAAAATTAAATAAAATCTACTATTAATTATATTATAAGCGTTTTATCAATGTTGAGAAAAATTTGCATAGAAAATTAATTAACCGAATGATTTACTAGATTGTTTTATCAGGTTTTTGGTTAGAAGAGCGCCTTATGTGGGTTATAAAATTGAAAGGAATCCGTTCTTAAGACGCACAATAATATAATTTAGGGGTCAGTCTTTAATAGGAATAGTGTGGATGGGTATTAGACCATATTGGGTTGGATGAAGTGATTTAAATTCGACGCAGTTAAGAAATCGCTACTGAATGTTTTGAAGTCGGTGTACGACAAAATTGCATTATTATCCAAATCCATAGACAGTTTTTTATTCGATACAGATACAGCCATTTGTAAATCGAACGCAGTTAGATCCAACAGGAACAATAAAGCTTTTGATCTGAATGAAAATCATTTCGAAACGAAAGCTCACTCGAAACCGTGTGGGATGTCCTGACTGGTCTTGTAGTATTGAATATTGAACTGTTTTCTGAAAAATGATAGAACTAATATCGTAAAAGTGGATATGAACTTTAACGTATACTGATTTCTTTTTTCAGTACTGAAACCGGTCGGAATGGTGCACGAATTTCGCTATTTATTTTCTTACTAATCCACCCCTACTAGTTAGGTAACATCCTTGTTTGCAGTTAAAATAAGTGTTTCAAGGCACGCAGCTCCCAAACTCGTTGAAATATTGATCAGCAATTTCTTTTGGATAGATTGGATCCTCCAATTTGGAGGAATCCTTTCGAGTGGCAGTTTTTGTGGGTGATGGTTTGAAGGGAGAGGTGCGATGACTCATAATATAAATAATATAAAGAAAGATAATATAATATAAAGAAAGACCGAGGATGTGAAAACCAATCCGTTCTCTAATCAGTCCTATGAGATATGACGGAATTCGTGAAAATGTATGTAACCCTTGGGGGTCAAATTTCAAAAAATCCTGAATATGCCTTCTAGGTATTTATAAGAAGAAATCGTGAAAAAAAGGAATTTAATATTTGAGACGACCTAACAGATATGACAAAAATCGTAAAAATTTTAAATTACATAAAATATTTTTGGTTGAAACTCGAAACTAAACTACAGTATCATCAGTGCTCAATTTCATAGCTATAACAAGGTAAGTTACCGAAAGTAAAACTTTCCATTTTGAAGAATTTTCACATGAGAGATGCAAGAAGGACTCACTCGAGATACTTGTCTTTTATCTGTAACCATTTAAAAATTTATTTGTGACTCCTAAATTTTATTTGTACAAAATTTCAAATTCCTAGTAAGCTATCAGAAAATAGTCTTAAACACATTTTTTAACTAAAGGACTTTTTGTATGGAAGCTACTGAAAGAAGTAGAATGATTTAACTGAACATTCGCTAAAAACTAATTTGTACTAAATTCCGAATTTGTAGCTGAACGATTTCTAGAGATATAGTGAGTTCCATAGTTTGAGTGTAGACATTTTTACAAAATTTTTGTATAGCAACAACTCAAAGGAGTTGTATTAACTTTGATATTCATTCATTTAACTGCAACCTTAGAAAAACCAACGTATACAAAATTTTACAGTAGTAGCTTAAAGTGTTCCGAAGGCATTGGCCCATATTCTTGAACAGGTATTTTAAGGACTTTTTGTATGGTAGCTATCAGAAGGAGTAGGATGATTTTACCATTAACGAATTTAACCTTACAAACTTTTCATCTTCGTTAAATTCAGGTCTCACTAAACTAAAAAAAAAGCAAAACAACTTTTAGAATATTTGCAGAACAAATTATTTATAGTGAAATATTCATTAAAACACTTTTTTTTTTATTTTATTTTTTAAGGAACCACTTCAATTAACAAAAGCTCTGATCGCGTTTTTGGCGTAAAATGACTATATTAACAACCATGACGATAATGCTAAGATTTTACACCACAAGCACGCTCCTTATGTCATTTTTAAAACGATTAAAAAAAAAATAAGAATAAGTTTATTAGTTCAAATTAGATATTTTTAAATTGCGACTACGTAATAGAATAGACGCGCTCGATGGAAATTCTCAAACCGGCGATTTAAAAAAAAAACAACATATAAGTAGGGCCGGGTGTAGTCCAGTAGTAGCGTACTAGTCTTGTAAACGCGATGTCGTGGGTTCAATTCCCACTCTACACAGAAAGTATTTATAAGAATTTTTCAGTTGCTATTGGCTTTGAAATTATTAATATAAATAATGAACCGTGCAGAATGTTTAATAGGATCACTACTAAAGGATTTAACACTGAGCAGATGAGTTCTGTTTACATTCTCATCAGATTCACTAGCACCATCAGAGATACCAGACAATAGTTGATTTGTTCTAGGCAACATTGCTGTTCTGGTAGATCACATCAAAGCCAAACAGCACTCAAAATTAATAATTAATTAATTAATATTAAGTTCTCCTCGAACTTCTGACGGGGAACATCACTACGTTTCTGGGGTGGGGGAAGAGAACCCCCTACGTTCGAGCTTGTGTTGCGGTGATGTGAAGTTAGTCGCAGACAAAAAATGCTCATCAAAATTAAAACATAAACTCCTCATCCTCAGTCCTCACAAGTCGAACGTGCCAAAAGATGACGTCAATCACATGCCAACCGTATGATTGCAGATGAAGAACTATGCAACAGACACATACGTGCAGGTCAACCATTCACAACATTCACACACACCACTCAGAGGTCTGAACTATAAAATTTGAATAGCCATAACCGATGAGTAGCATTCACTTCTTGGCATCGGAGCATCTAATATCTGCAATAAGAACCGAATTACCCCAAAAATTTATCTAAGAATGCAATTCTTGCACCATAGCTACATGAACTCTGGATAAAGCGGCAGACTAATTATTTAAGTAAATAGAGTATTCACTACTTGACATCGGAGCATTTAACATCTGGAACCTAGTGACAAAGCCGTGATTCGTCTGATTTAAGAGAGTTAGAAAAGAATAACTTACCAAATTGTAAAGGCTTAGTTCCGAATGTGTACGTTTACTGGATCACCATTAGTACGTATCTATAATTAAATTATCGTAAATGTAATGTAATGTATATTAACCGCATGTAAATATGTAATCGAAATTGTATTAAATTGGCGTAATTATAATCTCTCCATTTTTAATAAGAGCCTTGAATAAAAATTGATTAAGGAATAATAGATAATTTTTAAAGTTAATAATTTAAATTGTCTCCTGTACTGGTCCATCATTGACAGAGCGAAATGAAAATTTCCATAATAAGTTTATGGTCCCATGGACGATAGAAAGGGCTCCGTTCGCTACGAAAATATAAAAGAACATTTATTTCTAATTTCTTAAAACTTCAATTGGACGTATCTACTAATGAGCGAATAATATTGACAATTATTTTTATTCTAAAAAAAAATTGTGCCTTCTCGAAATCACTAAATAAACAATGACCTCAAAATCGAAATCAAACAAAAGACTTAAGCCAGAAACTCGAATCAAAACACTCACTGAACAACAACTATGAAATCAATATTTCTGATAAATCGTTCGTTCTCACAACAATCCTGAACAGGTCGTACGCACAAACTTTCAACACGTAGGTGTTTTACAACAATTCAAACATTATACTAATATTTTCTTAATACTCTTTAGATTCAACCTGTACAAAAACCAGGCGAATATTTTACAAAAATATAAAATAAATTGGTACTCATGACATCTAGGACAGAGGCACTTAAATAAAAAATAGTCGACCGTGGCCATCGAACATAACTGGAGGGTTGGTCCAACTGTAAAAATTACCTATTAATGAGAAACTATTGAAGAACCTAACGGACTATCTTTTCTTAAATAGGAATGCACTTTAAATAGCGCAAAAAAAAAAAATCTTATGTGTGTTTTTCGGTACGAAAATAATAAATCGAAAAATTCCCGAGGTCAAAACTAACATTAAGAATTAGCCAAGAATTTCGAACATTTCATCAATTGTATGGCAGAAAATTTTGGATTCGGCCATAGTCCGTTGTCGTCTTGGACTCTTGGATCTTTTTACCAGACAAGACATTAACAGCTTCATTAGAGTTACTATTGTCAAAGCATACACTATGGCTATCAAGATGACCGGGCGGTGTATAGGACAAAAAAAAAACAACTAAAATTTAACAGTCCAATTCGGTTTCTTACCTTTTGGATAATACTTTGATCTATCGGGGCGTATATGTACGTAGCATACATGCATACCTATGTTGTAGGTATGTTTCGTCTATTTTTTCTTGTTCACCAAGTCTTTCTCGGGAATGGACAGAATACGAGAAAAAAATACAAAAAAATAAATCGTCAAGCAACCGAAGATCATGGTTACCTGAGACCCCTCTGTTGAGACGAACACACATGTTAGTAGTGTTTACCTGTGGCGTTATATTTTTCTATTCCTGCTCGTGCTCATTTTGATGCTTCTATTGATGCCGGGAGGCATATGTTGTGCATCTAGCTCTAGTGTGCGAGCTCTCGAGATGATTCTCAAGTCCAGTCCTCCACGAACAGAACCGTCCTCCAGCATTAACATTACGATCGAAAGATCCATTCTGAATCTTTTTCGGGGTCTTCGGATCGGCTAGTTCGGGGCTTGGACACTTGAAAACTAAGTTCGTCGCTTTTGGAATCTTGTCATGCTTGTTTTATTCATTTTCGGTAGGTGGAACAGCATGAAATTTTTTAACGCGGCCATAGACATCGATCGTTCGTCCCAATGAATGGAAAATTGGAAAAATTTAATTTCAAGTTAATTCAGAGCGTGTTGGTTCGGACGTATGTAGGCATACCGATGGAATATTCTATGTTGTTATAGAAATTTTGTTATTGTATTATATGGGTGTTCCTTTTGTTGGACTCTTGTGGTCAATTTAACCGAAGAAATTTCCTACTCCTACCTGATAGGTATGGGAATTATTGAGTGGGTTGGCCAGTGGTCAGTCGAGCATAATGAATAAGACTATACGCAATTTTCTCGTCTAACCGCACATGACAGCAAAATTACGTTAGGACTTTATTATAATTTATAATTATATTAATGTTACGCTCATAAAAGATTTTTACATCTCATTAAGAGAAATTTATGTGAAAAGTTTCGGGCTTTTTTCGTGCTTACAAACAAACCACATAGAGCAGGTCTCGGTTAAAATATACACTAAACTCATCACTTCATTTAAAAGGCATTTAATAGGGATTAAAAAATATATCGCAATCACGGTAGGCTGTAGGTCTAATAGTCAGAAAGAGGCATGAAGAGTGTTAGCCTCCATTTAGTCTTGGTTCCAGTTTCTAAACTCGAATTTTCGGACTTTATATCTATTCTCAAAAGTTCCATTTCCAATTATTTTCCTAGATCACGGGGGTTCGATTTCCCATTTCTGTCATTTATATCTATACCTTCTAAATAACATCCCCCATAGCGAATCGGGGATCAACTAGTCTTTCAACGGATCTATTTTTCCTTCCTTGTACTGAAACATGTTGGTCCAAGCGGAACATTTCTAGTACTGATAGAATTCATTTAAATTAAATTTATTCAGTACTGAACATGGGTATTGCTTCAGTAATTCAAATTGAATACTATATAGATTCTTCTACTAGTGAAATTTAGTAAAGTATTTTTTATGGCTATTTCTGAGCTGCAAATAAGCGTTGAAATTTTTTTTTTGATAAAGAGACCCACCAATATAGGAGAAAATAGTACAGCGATTAAATATTTCTTTTTCGAGATTTGTTTTATATTTACAATTTAATTTAACAATAACTGATACTTTCTGTGAATTATTAAGTTTATAGTTTATATTCGCTTTTTACCAACACGATCGCATATACACGCTGTCTGTCCCAGTTGACGCAATCAAAATTACTAGCCTTCTCGCTGAAAGCTTCTCCTGCTTTTATACTAGTTGGCTGTAGTTTAGACTGTACTTGAATGTTCGCTCGGAGATGTGTCTGGAAAGCTTTAGAGCATTCCATTTTGATCTTCTACGCTGTTCTGGTGCATCCGAGAACATTCGATTAGAAGGGAGGTACAATCGAGTCGCTCCGCCCCCCTATATATACTTCAACTAGGTTTATTATTGGGTTACATTGCAGCTGGATATTCGGTTGTTGCTGTTTCCATTATGCGAAACCGATCGAGTTTCTTATAATATAATAATATAACAATATTTTCTAGGGATATTTTAGCTCCATAACTATCCAGTGTCAAAGCAATAGTCCATGACTATAAACGACAGCTGTTCAGTACCGATCAAATTTCCTGATAGATTGGAGTGAATCATGATACAATACTGCATTTATGTACGTAAAATTGTAATCCCTGTAATCGATATTGCTTATGAGCTTAATACCTATTTTGGTTTAATTGAATTCCTTTTAAGTACTCGACGCCAGTATTGTTATTGTTACCAAACTAAAATAAAAAATGAAAGTAAGTTATGAACACTGAAACTACATAAAATGTACTTATATTTTATGCTGACATCGACCTGTATCAGTATTAATGTCAATAATTTCAATAATTTTATTGTCGGAATACAGATTTGAACTCTGGAATTTGGACTCCAAATTCCAGATTTTACCGATGAGGTACCTATCACCTGGTATTAGAGATGGGTCGTTCACAAGTGAACTGTTCCAAAAAACATTTCATTGAAGTGTAATAAACTATGAATTAAAAGAACGAACTAGTTCGCAAGCGAACGATGAAACGAAAACGAATGAACGAAAACGAAAGGACGATAGAACGAACAGTTCCATGGAAGTACCTCCCTGAGCTCGTTCCTTAAAGTGAGTGACTCTCAGTAAAGTACTTCACTGAAAGGAACTGCTTTGCCCATCTTTACCTGGGATATTATTGATGCTAATAATTTATATGACTCAAAAGCCTGACAAGGAAATAGTTATTACAAAAAAATGTCATTAGCTAAGGCATACTACGTAAAAAACTTTACTTGAGATTGAAATAAAGTTCGGATGAGTTCAAATGGGGGCACACTTATTTTTGTAAGGAACCGAAAGATACAAAGATAAGTTTATTACCTTTAAATTAACACCTCCAAATTATTCTCTCCTTCATATGTTTGTTTGATCTTCGGTTTTGTTTTGACTCATGGTCCTGCAATTCTCGACCAAATCATCCGATTTCCATATCTATTGCTGTAAAATTGAAGCAAACAAAAATCAATTTCTGGAAAAGATCGAAAATATAAGTCAACAACAATGTAATAAAACTGAGGAAAAAAATTTCGATCTCACTCTAACTCACCTGTGAAATCGAAAATATCATTTGTTCAACACTATCACTAGTTGTCTGATTGTCGAAGGTACTACCCAGAGTCAAACCTGTACACAATACTTACACGAAAATTATGCGTAGTTGTGTTGTACCTACATATCCCTCTGATACAGTTCTTTAAGAAATTTCATCTTGAAACTCACCGGAGACGCGATCATAACAACACATGTAACCATTTTATGGGATAAGTATGCCTGGCTAGAAAATTCTTCGGCACTTCTTCAATTCCGTCCATTTGACGGCGCACCATATTCCAAAAGAAGCATTCTATTCCTTTAACTCATTCCGGATGGTCGATTGTAGCGTGGATGACCGTTGTCGTCGCTACGCTACACAAAACGAAGAACCATCGTAAGAAATTTTGGAAGACGCACAAACGATAGAAGAAGCACTTTCGAATTCCAAAATGCATTATCTTCACGTATTCAAACAACGAGCAGACAAGGATAGAGAACGTATTATACCTACAAAGTTGTATAATGTTTAGAAAAAAGAATGTGTTTTCTTCACACACGCCATGCAGGATCCAACAACAAAAATTACGTAGAAAAAGATTCGAAAAAGAAAAGAAATACTAATAAAAGAGAAATATACTAAAAATAAAAGGTCTGAACAGCAAAGAAGAAGAATACGAATATAAGAAGCATGCTCTTCAGTAAAGTGAAACGCGATAAGAACCTCGATGGTCGGCTAGCACACTCGAATCTCGAAGAAGTAGAAGCATAAAGAAGAAATGCCATCATACACGAAGGCTCCTCCAAAAAGAGGAGACCATTTTCGAGTTTTAGGGCCTTTGTATAAACATTCAGTTCGCATTCCTGTTTTTCTGAACGAACATACTTGCGCAGACGTTGCGTGCTTGTATAATATTATTTAATAAAATATGTGTACCTACAAAACTCTCCGTATAATATCGTCATATACATGTATGACTAAAGATCTATATAGAAAACTTACCTTGAAAATATTACAGGTATGCTGTTGCTTCTTCTACAGTAACGATCAGAAAAAACGGGATAAGATGAATTTTTGAGAAAATACTAAGAAATTTTATGTTCTGTTTATAAAATTTAATACACTGGGTCACATAAGTCTACAGACAGTGTCAAAAATTTGGGCGAATTAAAACAGAAATTGAGTCTTGGTACAAAGGAACGAATAAATAAATCAGAAATAATTGTTAATGTTAAGCTCAACCTTTGCTATTTCATACAGAACAAATTTAAGGTGTATTTTGGATTAATAATAATAATAATCAATGGCGCAACAGCCCAAATCGGGCCTAGGCCTTGAAGTAATGCTATACTTCATTACGAGACCAATGGAATATTTGGAGGTGAAGTGGTCAGCTACAAACTCGTTCGTGATTATTACCCCGATTTTAACTCAGGTACTTATTTACAGCTGAGTAAGCTGGTAGTCCGGTACCCATTCCCATTCTCGAAAACTATTTGTCCCCAAGCAGATTCAAACCTGGTACCAGGTGCACCGAAGGCAGGCGCTTTAGCCACTAAGCCACCCAGACGATTCGAATTTTCCACCCTACAATCAATGTGTTTTGTAATGTGGTTTAATCAAATACGGTACTAAATGTTTTTGTCATTAAATAGTGTGAATCAAATGATTCATCCAAACTACTTTTTACTATTTGCTCGTTTGCAACCTAACTAGTTTGTCGCGTTCACTTACAGAAAAAGCCCAAAGTGATCGCAACTGATTCACTTACGATTCTTCTATCCGAAACCATTGAGATCACGTTAGTGCAAGTTCAATAATGGTGAGTAATAATGGATTTGCGCGCAAGTCTCCACAACAAATATTCACATACCTTAAGTGAATGAAAAAGCAATGTGTTACTAAATGTTTGTGAAGAAGGTGATTGAGGCTTAGACCAGACTTTGCAGATTTTGTACGACTTTTTTTATATATCGAATATTTTTATTTACAAAATCGAATTCATCTTTGACCTGAAATCGATTCTATAGTTGTACGTAATACATATTCATTTCTGCACTTTTAATATGATTTAAAACGTTAGCCGAGTGAGTACATATTTCGCATTTGTGGAGATTAGGTGAACTACATTTTAATCGTAATAGAGATTCAAAATGGATGTGAATTACGTGCACGAATTCTGTCATATCTTTTAGGTTTGATTAGATAGCAAATTTGTTTTTATATTATCGCTAAGGGATGTAAAAGAGGATTAGTTTTCACAAAGTCCGCCATATATCTTAGGCTAGATTGGATATAAATTGGTTTCTTTTTACACCGTTTTTTATGTTCGATCAGCTTAAATCCAATTTCAGATATTTTGGATTTTAAACTTCATTTTGTAAAGGGGTTGTGTACGAGTATATGTCTCAACGAATTGCTTCATATCTCTTAGTTTTGATTATATTTCAAATTGTTTATATCTTCCACTGGCTTTCTAACGATTAAAAACTAATTTCCATTTTTTCCGAAATTCTACTCCAAAAGAAGAGTTCAGGGGTTATATGGATTTTCACGAATTTTGCCATACCTCTTAGGTCTAATCAGATATCAAACTGATTTTCAGTTCTGCAGGCTTTTTATTTTCGCTGTTTTTGTTACATGACTGTTGTGATAATTGTTCCAACTGGTGCTGTATTTCTATCAACCACTGTGAACTTCTCAACTCTTGCGCAGGGTTTTGGTCGATACCATGCAGCGCAGCCAGGTACAATTTCACGTCCAATGGTCCAATCTTCGATATTTTTGCTCTGTTTCTCTGAGAAAAGATCACTCAAAAGAGGTTCCAAAAACAAAAACAAAAAACAAAACTAAAAAAAAGCTGAGACTTCGACCACTTCTTCAGGTGTGCTGTTGTATGGTGGTGGTGTTTTTTTTTTCTTCAACATCGTCTTATTTTGGTTTAGCCGCAGAGAGCGGAAAAATAAAACGAAAACAAGTTGTCGAGCCCCTTAAGCCGGCTAGGCGCAATAACCTGTATGTGTTGGCTTTTGCTTTTATGCTTTTATACCTTTCTACGCCTGCATCACAGGTAATGAATCCCCGTCAGGTAAACGACGTCGGACAGGTAAATTCTACGTTTGGCGCTCTATAGAGATTGAACAAGAATACGACTGGTATTATAGTGGTATTAGAGGTGAAGAACAAGAGTCTGCTTCAAAGTGTACTCTTTCTCTCGGGATTTCTTAAATATCGATGTATTTGTGTTAAATAAAAGAAAAAGACTGGAAATACAAAAAAAAAATAGTCTTTTTTATTACCATTAAGATCCTCACGTACGTAGTCTTAAGTTATGATCTCTTCAGTTTTCTAACGACCGCGAATTTGTTAAGACCCGTCGCGGATTATTAAATTGTTGATGAAGAAAATGTCGTGTATTTTACATTATTGAAAACGTTCGTTTGTTGTTGATTTTTTTAATACTGTTAAACTTGTTTATTTCTAACTAGTAATAGTAACAAAATTTTAAGGCTAATAAGTTTCGCTAGTGTTGTGCGCGGATTATTCGCATTGATTGCATTTATATTTTTTATCGACAAGTGTTTATTATTATTGGTGTTATTTTTAATTAATTAAGTGGTGAGAAAAATCTTGAAATGGATTAAGTGCGGTGCCGGTTTAATATTTATTTTTCTATGTATGTATTTGATTATTGAAATTCCATATGATTTTCATGTGAAGAGTCACTCCTCGATGGAATACACTAGATCCGATGGATAGATTGAAAGAAGGGACGAAGTTATTTTGAATAAGAAAAAAGAATAAAGAAAATAAATTTGTGAGCGTGCCAGTGAATTATTTCAATTAAAAGAAAAGAAAAATTATCAAGTGATTATCCGTAATTAAGATAAAGTAAGAAATTTAAACCTGTTGAATTTAAAGAGTTCACGTGTGTGGTTATAATAATTGTGATTATATAAATTATTCTACCATAACAAATTTTTGGATTATACATTAAACCCGCAGTCATCGTAAAAGGTGTGATATGATATTTATTTTACTTATTAATTGCATTGTGCACAATAAAATCAAATAATAATTTAATCCCTGAAATACAGTCCCTTCGGCAAAAATCTCGTTATGTATATTTATTTCTTAAATTAATATTTACACATGGTTACTTAATCCCCACTTTTTCTGTTTAAAATTCACACCCACTTAAAAAAAAAAATATTAAATCTTTCAAATAAATTCAAAATCATACCTTACCTTATTTATGTTATCTTAAAATTTTATAAATCTGTTGATTTAAAAGAATTTTCTTAGTGCTTATTTTTTCTAGAGGCAGTTTTAATTTGATCAATTCACAATTTTTCGTAAATGATTCTTAAACTGTTCAAAGTTTATTGCATAACCAATGGTATAGTAAAATTGTAAGTAGCCAAAATTCGAATACAGCAATTTCAAGATTTATTTATATTATTGGTAACTATGAAATAAAGTTGTATTTCAATATTCAGCCATGAAAGTCTCAGTATTATACTATGGCATGCAATCAAATATTTGAAAAAATTTGACGAAAATCAAATTTTTTATGTCAAAATAAACTTTGACCAAATAAAGTAATGTGCCGAAAAATATTTGATGATTGCACTATTTGACATCATTTGTCAGAAAAATAGTCAAATATTTGTCAGCGTGCAATACAGTTTAATACTATAATTTTTAGTCAAACGAAACATGATAGCATAACACATAGTTGGAAAATATCGTTTGGAAGGGCATGACTGGGCTCTGGATGCAGCTACCATACAAATGTATCTCTATTAAAACGAGCTTCTGCTTACAGTATCTAATGATACCTGAAAAATTCGTTGAAATATAAAATTAAAAGTAAAGGCTATACTAATTATTTCAATAATCTATAGTCCCATATTGAAAATACACACTATTCCCAAATAGATTTTTAAATTGTTGTATTAATTCTGTTAAACTATTGTATTAATTGTAAGAATTTTTTATGTAGAGTATTTTACGATGCGTTACTGTTTTGTATGTCGTGTTTCTTTCGTATGACTTCTTCTTTACAATTTACTAAAATTGTAGTCAATTCGATTTGTTAATAAAATTAATACCATTACACTTTTGTCTTCGTTTCGAGTTATTTGTTGTGTGACATTAATTCAGTGTGGTCACTGGTGAAACTCGGCTTATCTGATCTTCTCCAACTATGTAAATCATTATACTTAATATTATAATTACCAGGGATAGACAAACTTTCAACTCCTTCAAAATTTTGACAAGAAAATCGGTCTTATTTTTATTTTGAATTGTTGAACTAATTTTCCCACGGTATGGAAATATTTAATGGTCACTCCAATTCCTAAGACGACAGTTATTCTAATAGCTACAGGTCAATAAATTTTCTCTACACTAGGTAAAGTTTTTGAAAATTTCTGATTCAAAATTTCTTAGAAAATCACCGAATTCGGATAAGAACACTTTACAAATCATCGATTATTTAGAGTAACCGACATTGAAAAGGGTTTTAACTCCATTTGGCACGAAGCTGTTTAATTTCGCTTTCCCAAAAATAATTTTTAAAAAAATCCATACTTTTCCATTAGACCTCGATGATAATCGAAACAATTGCCTCAAGTAGTCGAACAATTACTGCGGATATCCCTCAGGGCGCATGTTGAAGTACAACGTTGTCAAGTATTTTTACTGCAGACATTTCCACCTATCCAAACAGTGAATTGGCAGTTTTTCGTATGATTTGTCTAAAGTCATACAGTTGACGTCTACGAAATTCATTCTAGTTTTGAAAACATTCCTAGAGTATTAATTTTAGTACAAACGGAAAAAAAAATTCAGAATTTAATCCATTATTTAAATTTTAAAATTTAATACACATTATTCTCAAGCTTAAGCAGGAAGCTAATCTTGAAGTTAAATTAGCTGGAAAAACTGTTCTTTGGTACACCGTAAGCTACTGTATTAGAAAAACTTATAATATAATTTTAAGTAAAATAAAATTATATCAATAAAGAAAGTAAAAAATTTAACAACATAATAAAAATAATACTAGTACCCAATAGTAAAATAATAATATTTACAAAAATTATACAAGTAATGGAAAAATTAAATATACGTTAAATACAAAATATTAAAAAATGGATGACCATAAAAAAAAATAATAATACCAATAAGATAACAAATTCGAGAATTAAAATGGAAAAATTCAAACAAAAACATAAAGTTATACCTAAGCTCCTTAAAAGCGATTTAATCGATTTTGAAATTATCTGCGGTCAACGAATATATTATTTCCAAGAACTATAAAAAGTCAAGGATCTATATGCGATCCTGGCGGTACTCCAGATGTTACAGGATTCAACCCTCTAATAAATTAGAAATTTGTCTCTCATCTCATTTTAAATTTTATCTTTCAGCTATATTTTGCTGCTCTCTGTTCCACAAAAAGATACCGCAAATCTTGTAAAATTGATAGCTGGAAATAATATTGATTAAAGTCATATTAATTCTAGACAAAATTCTTTCAATGGTTTTCTTAGCGTCCTCGGGCTTCCTGCAACCAGGTCCACAAGATTTTAAATGATATTTCAAGCGATAGAAAATCCTCTATTCTCTTCTCTAGCTAATCTCTGGCACAATCGAAATTTCGTTTTGAAGCGAGGTGTATCTATGAACCATAAAGTATACTCGATGTTAGATTGGGCTGAGTTATAATTCATGGATACGAATTTATTTTGGGTCACGTGAATATATAGTATAATAAATAAATTAAGATTCTTAAAAATAATTTAATTTACTTTTATACAACTATAAATTTAATAAATCTATCGAGCAATATAAATTCCGGTCGATAAATGATCGTATGTAATTTAAAATAAGGAGACTTCATATTAAAGAAGTCTTACTGCATTTATTCGTTTATTTTCAATTTGAAACAGAGTTTAAGTTTCTTTAGTTCGACTATTAAAAAAGCAAACAGTTTTAATTGTCCTATTTAAAGTGGGCCTAATTGGGAGGCTGGATTACAAGTTTTTTGAAAATATGAAAAACTTTTTTTTCGAAATATAGTAATACCGTGCGTGTGGTCCAGCATAAGCTCCATTAGAGGTACCATCTCGGATAGGAAAAAAAATATACTTCACATACATAAAACATAAATCATGAATAGTAGATCAAGTAGCCGTCTTCGTCATTAAGCGACTGCTTGCCGTCACACACTTGTCTTTTGCAGTACGGGTATAACTTTTTAAAAGTGCAATTATAAATTGCTACTATTTTTTATTTACATTAAGAGTGGATTTGTATCATGGATCATGGTGGATATGATACTGGGCGCAAGGAAAATCAAATAAAACAATTTGTTGTAAATTTTTACACCATTCATTTGAAATCAAAGCCAATTTTACTCTTTTTCGAGAGTGCACGTATACGGCGTCGATGTTATGAGGATGGAAAAACTTCGTTCTCGTTCCCTACCTGAGCTCTTGAAATTCGTAAGGAGGACGGAAAAGTTCGGGTAGAGACTATGAAACTTGAGTGCAATGGGCAATAATTGTCTGAGTAATCAAGATACTCTGCCTTTCTGCGTATCTGCTTCAGCTTCAAACAACAATACAACAAATTAAATGCATTTTTCTAAATTTATTCACTGTTCTTGCGTGCTTTTAATAAAATCAAATTTGCATGGAAGTTTAAGACAGAAATTTGAAATTTATTCATTATATCAAGTATTTATAACAAAGAAGCCGATACAGTGGGTTTGGTACATGTTATAGGTATTTCTTTAATGAAACTCTCAACTCATTTGCTAAAACCGCATAGAGAAAAATTTTAATTTTGTAAGTACATCTCAAAATAGTGCCATTGGACCAAATTCAAAATTTTCTTTCCCAATGTTTGAGCATTGATTTGAAGTTGAGAACTCACCACTATTTTCTTCTATTCTATCCGGACACTTAAATTTGTATACTAATGTGATTAATTGGTCATTATAAGAAGACTGATTACACATCAATTTATAGTTAAAGATGCATCATCATAAGCCCATACAAGTCGACAACAATGCATTGAAAAAAAAACCTCTTCTTCATCTCCGTTACAATAATATCAGGGTAAAACAGAGTATCTTTACGCGTTGCGGTTTAGTTAAGAACTCATTCTACAGCTACTTAAAACCGCATTTAGTTAATGCATAGACCATACAGTAAGAAACTATATGCATGCATGCATACCTGCATAAAATCCATTATGTTAAGAATAGAACCAAATACCTAAAAGGTAACAAACCAAGAAGAAAATGTTTCATTCAAAGAAGTTATCGCAATATATTAAAAGAGCGCATAAACTATATTTACGCGCAAGCATAACTCGCACTTAAGACGTACCTTCCACATACAGATATGTGTGTGATTTATGAACTTGAAAACAATCAAATGTCGGACGTTATTCAATTTTAAGCTCAACTAAGCATGTCATATTCCATAGAAGCGCGCGAGACCCAGTGTATAACATTGCCATAATTCATAAACTCATTTTCAAAAGAACCCCATCCAATTATTCTGGAAATTATGTTATTTTTCGGTCTCGGTCAAATTAGAATTTTTTTTCCCTCCATCTTTCTCGAATAGAACGAGAGCTATTATTTCTGGATATTAATTATGTTCGTTTTTGATTTGATATATCCATACCTGTGGGTATTATAGGGTATTTGAACTGAATATAATCATTCGAGATATTACAACGATTATGAATATAATATTTTGATAGATGGGGTATTTTTCGATGAAAAAGCAAGCGATTTTTTAAACTATGTATTATTTAATCTTTGATTATAATGAGGTAATTTAAGTAGAATATTGTAGTCAATCGTATGTAAGTATGGATTAATTGAAGATATTGAATCTATGGCTACATAATCAATTTTTCTGTTTGAAGTTAGACCTGTTTTGTTCGACGATATTCCTTTCGTTTTTTCTACTCCTTCTTTACAAATTTCATAACATATTTGCAGAAAATCTAAGATTCGTTGGCTTTTAGTACCCAATATTTCTCAGAAAAGTATAGAGTTTCTGTGTCTTACATTATCTTTAACAACTTCTTAATGGAAAAATGTAGTTTCATACAACCTGTTTGACGTCCATATATCAAGAATACTTCAAAAAAATGATGACAAAATTTGTGGGTGAGAGACTTGGTGGTTCTGATTTTTCGTAGGAAATCCTAATTTTTATATCTAAACGGTTTAAGCTATTTACTACTGCAGAAAAAACCGCTGATTTTAAAAATAATAAAATAACAATTTTGAATCGACCTGTTGATCTAGGAGACATATAGGCTGGAGCGATCGTCATACTTTAAAGCTAGTATTACACTGTCATTATCACGCTGTCAAATATTTGACTCTTTTCACTGGCAAATGCTGCCCGATAGTGTAATCGTAAAATTTCGGGGAAATGGTGTTTAAGTCCCCTTTGAAAATTCATATTTATGTTAGTTTTTATCATAGAATAATAAATTCGTGGTTACTTACTTACTTACGATGGTGCTACAGTCCAAAAAAATTCTGGCTTATTTGAAAGGGAAATATTAACGCAATTTAAAAAAATACACACACAAATTATACTTTAATTTTTCTTAAAAGATAACGTTTTTGTCCTTAAGCTCTTAAAATTATAAATTTACACTAGTTTACTACTAATTGAATAAAAAGATAAATATTTTGAAATAAAAACAAACTCTGGTTGCGATAGGCTGCAAGCCAATCACATAATAGTTAGTCTTGACGAAATATTGAACTCCGATTTATATTATATTATAGTAGGATAAAGCATAATTTAGAGTGTGCATGTGAAAACAAAGTATCAACAGAATCGGCGATGGTGAGATCACACTTGTGGTCTATTCTTGATTGACTCTGCAATAATCGACCTGAAATTAAAAAAAAATTGCTGCACTCAAATTTTGCATTTTAATGTATCATGATTAGTAGATCCGAAAAAGCAAAAAAGAGGAGGAGGAAAAGCTTATGCCAGGAAGTTGAAACTTGCTATTTATATGGAGCGACGAAAGTAGCGTGACGCTTAAAATTACCTCTTGTTTATTATCTAGGTTGTCAGTAATCGCATAGTAACCTTCACGGCATCTTAGCATAAAATTCAATAAATAATAATTTTACGCCCAGGTTGTAAGCATATTTTTTTTTTAGTGTTTTAAATGTCGGTATATTGAAAATTCTCAAACCAATTTTTGGCGAACACATTTTAAACTAAACAGAAATTCGTTATACCCTCCAAGGGCTTGAATATCGCATAATCCTGAAATTAATCATTTAAGTTAAAAAATAAAAGCAAATTCAATTTAATTAAACCTAACAGATTTGTTTTAATTTGCGAAAACTTGAAAAAATCCTACATCCCCTAGAGTGCTCAAAATCGAAAAGTGTATAGTCATTTTTTCCGACTATAGTTAAAATCTGTAGAAGTGAAACCGAATTCTATATTTCATTAGATCAAAAAAATATGTCGAAATTCGTGAAAATGTTAAGAACTACCTTACCCCTCAGGGGTTGGATATCACAAAATTTTGAAAAATTATCCTAGGCACTGATGTAAAGAGCCTCAGGAGTAAAATTAATTTGTTAACTCGGCATGAAATAAAAGAAATAAAGAAATTTGTGAAAATGTAGGAAAACCCTTTGCACGTATAATTTTTTAAGCCATCTCCGTATTTCGGTGAATATCTGAAAATTATATAAGTATGTACTAAGTTGCAACTTATTGTCATAAGCCGCTTCTGAAATACGAAAACCACCTCACAATCATGTACTTAAATTGCAACCCCATCAAACAGTCATCAATTATCAGATTTCTATCCATTGCGACTTTCAAGAAATAAAAATAAGTGAAAATACAAACTTTCAGGATAGTAAATTTTTTTGAAGTTTCTGGTCGATACTTTATTATTAAAAAATAATCATGTTTTTCTAGATTTTATTTGTGTCGAGTGACCTGGTCGAAAGCCGAATTGGAAGTCGGGTAATATCGGGGTCCGTTTCCAGTCTGTTTGCTAGCCGGACTAGGACGATCTTTTCAAAAAAAGTTCCCAGGATAGGTAACAAACTTATCGGGCGGTAACTTTTAGAGTGGGTAGGGTCTTTCCCTGGTTTAAGAATAGAAATTATCACTGCCTTTTTCCATATTTGAGGAAAGTAGCGAATGTTAAGGGGTTATACACACTTAGAAGGCCGAAAAAAGACGTTTTGTTATAAATTGTTTTTGAGAAGGTATTTTATTTTACTAAAACAAAAAGTATTGATACATTTAGTGGCAACATCTAAGTTTATAATGGCACTAGTGATTTGTAAAAATATTGATTTGGTGTGCTCCTGCAGACGATCTCCTGAAGGTCTTCCAAAAGAAGGTGTTTAGCGGTGGCCACGATTTCTCCGGTATAGTTCATCTGAAGTCAAAAAACCAAAAAGATTCTTTTAGCGGACAAATAAAACTAGGTATTGATCGAAGGAATAATCGAAATTTTTATTTTTGACAAAATGGCGGCATTGTAAAAAAAATCGAATTTTTGATAAAAATTGCCACGTAAAATTGTTTAAAAAAATAGAAATAATTATCCGAAATCTTATTTCTTCGATTAATACCTGAGAAATATATCTGAGAAGGTTGTGTTAAAATGTCAAAGCGATCGGTTGAGCCGTTTCTTAGAAATCTTGGCCACCGAATTGGAAAACATAGTTTTGAGAAAAACGCGTTTAAAGTTTCGGAAGAAGTTTACACATAGATAATTTTTATTTTTTTTACTTACATGGTGTCATCTATTCCAGGGCCATAAGATGGACCCTCTGTATCATCAGCAGCTTCTAATACTTCGAGTTGATGCTGCTACGAGCCATTCTTCCCTCTCGAGAACTCCCATGCGCTCTCAAGGCAGAGATCGCGACGCGCTCTGCATCCTCGGCATAGGCATGGGCCCAATCGGTAGTCCCATTGCATGCATATGATACAAAATTGAAGTTGTGCCTTCATTAAAGATCCCGGCAGCGATGTAGGCTGCAATTTCAACAGTTTTCGAGTCACATGGAATGATTTTTGGAGTTATTTTCCATATCAACTGAGTGTAGCTCTCATTGTTGTTTTGCGTAAAACCACCAACACATCTTTTCAATAATTTTTCATTAGGAATACAAAGAAAGAAAAGAGCAAGTGATACAGTACAATACAGACTCCGGTCTGTGCGCCACCTACTTTCTAACGATCTGAGACGCGTTACCTCGTATATCGAATATGCGTATAGCTCGGAAAATACTTGTCGGATCGATTTGAAATTTTCAGGGCATATCAGTTAAATATACATTCCGAAAGTGCAACAAAAAAAATCAATTTTTCGAAAATTACAACTGGGTGTAACCCCTTAAGAGAGCAGTTGAAAATGAAGTTGATGTAGATAATCAAACCTTAAAATATGGAGGACGGTCTAAGATCCCGAATTACTGCTGCCCCAGTTGGCATATTGTGTTTATATATAACTCCCCGAGGACGGTTATATCAATACATTTGGATATGCCCTTGAGTGAGTCAGCTATGAGTTCCAATGGTGTTAGGAAGTAATGTCCAAGAAGTCCTGAGTCTTCTATCAACGAGTTCTTTACAATGGCGTAGAATCTGCCCTGTAGATTCCTCTTCTTGTTCGCACAATCTGCAAATATCATCGGAAATCATGCCAATAGTATGCAAGTGCTGTTTAAGCTGACAGCATTCTGGAATTAGTGCGGTTATGCGCCATCTGCTTACCAGATTCTAGATTTAATCGGTAATCAAGAAAAAGCTACGGTTAACTATCATCAATTATCACCAGCACGATTTTTCTAACCTAAAAAGTTGACTTTAAGAAAACTTGAGAAGTGGGTTCTATACCCCAAATATCTATTGTTTTTTTTTATAGCCTGAAAATAGACACCAATATGCTATCACATTCGTCATTCTTAATTTTCTTTCATATCGGGTTACTGGCTTAAGTCTTTTGTTTTCTTATTGTTCGTATTGTTGAATATTGTTATGATAACGTATTTTTTTTTAAATGTATGGAATTTGAGTGTCACTGGTTGAAAATAAATTCCTAATTTAAAATTTGAAACAGATTGGCCGTAATCCCTCAGAAGAATTTTTATCTATTCCAAACTAGAAAAATTCGTAATCAGGATGTCGGTTTAATTCCGAGGTGAAACTAGTCTTTTACTACAATTTTCGTCTTTGAATAGATAGATCTATGTTGCCCTTAGTTTCTTTCTTTTCGAAAATGTATGCAGACCTATGCAAAAAATATTAGTTTAATTAAACAATTTCTTCGATTGAATAATTAAATTACAATTCCAGTTAAATTTGTTATGAATCACTAACTTTTTTCTCGTTGACACCATCTGCTATATTATTCGCACAAATATTCAAGACACCTTGCCATCTTCAAGTATTCATAATTTAGTTTTGGCATTTTACTTACAAATAAGCCAAGCGACAGCTACATTCCTGACTGCTGCCATAAAATATAATCAAAAGTCAACTGCAATAAAACTAGAAACATAAAAATACAGGTGAAGACACTTAAAAAAAACACACAACACAGCATCGTTCTCTTTCAGAATAACACCTTTAGAAAAAGATCTTTTCTAAAACATAACAACTTCTCAAAAAACACCAAAAGTCTGCATTCAATACATATACAGAATATATTCATATGCATGTATCTTGGAATGTGTCTGAAATCTGAAGAGATGTTTTGAAGAAAAACCACTTTAGACGCTTATAAGCACGAAAAAATTCACCTTTTTTTTAACGCGAGTATACGTTTGGTGATAGGTATTCCTAGGCTCTAGTAACAACATCAGGATCACACAGGTAGCTTTTCAAAAAGATTTTCCAAAACATTTTCGGCTTCATGTTCTTCTCCCGGAATACGATCCTTCCTGTTGATTTTCAGATGTTTCACGATCTTCTGCTGTAATTTTTAATAAAAACAAATTTTTGTTCCGATTCCATCTCTAGTCAATCTAGCGAAAAAGTCACCAAGAAATATCAATTTAACGGCTGAAGAAAACATAAATTGCGGTTGATCGTGTGTAGATCACGTTTTTGGTTCAAAACTGAAGAGTATAAAATAATATTATTATTAGAATAATAAAGTAAAAGATCAGACGATCGCTCTCAGCTAGTAGCGCTCAGTATGGGTAAGGCGTTGTATGTGGTGAAATTTGCCATGATTCTGTCCGAAGAATTCTTCCCCGCTCGGTTTGGATGTGTATGGAATCGTTTAAGAAAACGATCGGTTTTTTGTAATAAATTTTTTTTTGTTGTCATACTCGTATATATATTTTTGTTCCTGCACTCGTCGTACCATGTGGCCAAAGTATACCTTAAGATCTGAGAGGATAGGGCCTCAGAGCGGACTGTATCTAGGTGTTTGTAATACCTAGAAATGTATTAATAGGGAAAAATATCTTTAAGACTGTCTTCAGGTAGTGGTACGCTAGATCTATAGCCGGTTGATCCGATGCCCTAGCATGGCATAGTACGGTATGTTTTTAAAGCAAAATAATATTCATGCCATAACCCGTTTTTACCTTTTCCGAATGTCATAAATGGATGTATTGGTGGTTATATTTGAAGAAAGTTCTTCGCAGAGCCGAGTAAAGGAGCCTAATAACAGCAACAACAACAGCAACAAGAAGAAGCAGCAGATTAACTCGAAGCACGAATAATAAGAAGGAAAAAACTGAAGCAATCTCCAGTATGGTTGTAGTGGAACCAATCTTGTCATTTTACGTTTTATTCTTGAGCATAAGAAGTTCTTAACGAAAAATATTGTATATATGTAGCCGTTATTGCCGCGCGATTCATATTGATGATATTTTTTATATGTGTAGGTAATTTTATAGATTCAACTTCGATACTACGTGATTTCGATGATCGTGCATGAAATTTTTGGTGTTCTCTGTTCGATGCCTTTTATTTTATATCATTCGATTTTTTCAACGATTCTTTTTCCTTATCCCTTTCTAGGGAATTGTTAAGACACATAGAATTTTCACCGTAGGTTAATTGCTAAGTCGATTATTAGTGGTTAGTTTGGTTTTTGGAATAGAAGTTGGGAGAAATGAATTTGAAAAATGCTACCAACCTTAACCAATTTCTTTATAACTATTGATTGCCTCAGTGAACTTTCGATAGTGTGGAGAAACAGTTTCTTCTTATGTTAACAGGAATGCTCCTCCGAGCACAGATAGCTAACTCTGGAAAAAATCAATACGCCATGAGTTTAGATATGTTTCCTGCCCACGTTGGGCGCCATTGAGTTTAAACTGCTGATTGGTGTTCAGATGAAAACATACTCAGAATATTGCTCGAAAATTAATCCTTGTAGTTAAAATTGATAACTGAAGTTGATAAAGTTAATTTTACACATCCTGATAGAAAGTAGTTGAATTTTTAGTGGCTAAAATTTAAATATAAATTTTCTTATTTTCTTCCGGGCCAGTTGGTGAATAAATGGTTTGAATCGACTGCTTATCAATCGGACCCGATCTCGTACGCTAAGCTCAGTTGTTTCGTTTAACAATCAAGAATACTATCCAACCATCTGATTGATATCTTTTCTATTGACATGCCGATGCCCAAGTTCAGGTATCTCGATCAAAAATCAAGACGCTATTAGTTTCAGTGGTCTGTTATCCTGCCCCACGTTGGGCGCCTTTGCGTTTTAGCTACCTATTAGTGCTCTAATAGTGCCCACTGAGAATAGTATCCTTGAATTAATCCTTGCAGTGGAAATATTTAAATGTTTGAAAAGAACAAATTTCTCATTGTTTGGATATTGATGTCTAGGTATATCTGATGAACTGCTTAGAGAAATAATTTTTTGAGTAGGCATCTGGGGTTGCGAGGAAAAAAAATCTAGATTGCGATATCTCCCGAACCAATTACACCAGAAAGATTTAATTTTGTATAGGACATAGGTGTTTGTAATAACGTCTAATCTCACTACTCAAGAACTGTTTAAAATAGGATCTTAGTATTTATACGGGAGATTGCTCTAGAAGATTCCTACCAGAGAGCCTTGTGGATGAGAGCAGAGAGGATGAGATGAAAAAAATTCAGGTTGCATATCATGAAGGACCTCAATTAATACTTGATAACTTAATAAAATTTGGGATTTTTGAAGCAGTTTATCTTAAATGCTTGAAAGTGGGTGGGAATATGTAGATGTACCTGTATCAGAAAAGTAATTTAAGTAATTTAACTTAAAACAATTTATCTGCACCTTTTGACATTTTCTCTTTAACGTAAAACATCTTTACATTCATTTTCATTTTATATTTTAAGAATAAAAGCAGCATTTCATATATTTTTTTTAGTTATATCCTATATTTTTTACTTAAACCTGATTTGGGTTAAATGTAATCATACACACACAAAATGTTCAGTGAATTAGGGCAGCTAATATATTCACGAATTTTGTCATATTTCTAAGGTCTTCTGAAATATTGGATCAACAATAAAGGCGGTTTATGGGCTTGTTCATATTTTCACGAATTCCTACATATCTTTCAGCCGTGAATAAGTGAAATTCAAGCCGATCCTTGACGAAGGCGTATATCTCTCTAGAATTTTAAGCGACATGGTTTATTTTTTACGAAATTCATATCACCGAATATATGTCTTACCATACCCCACGTTGGGCGCCGTTTTCTTAAATATTCTAATTTCAAAATACTTATTGCTTATTTCCCGATCTAAGTTAAATAGTTTCGTTCAATCATTAAATGCAATTAACATTCCTTTTATTGTTTAATTTCAGATGTAATCCATGATTGTGAAGTCTGCAAACGATACATTAATACGCCGGTAGTGTTAAAAAATAGTAATAAATGTTTACAAAAAAAAAGCAGTCAGTGAAATAGAGATCGTGCAATCGTGATAATATCCAGTACCACGTTAAAAATATCAATTTTGTGAACAAAATTAATAATAGGAATTCTAAGAGCAATCTTCAAATCTTCCTAGTTTACTACACACAACGATTTACATATTAATTAAATTGTTTTTACGATTATGAAGTGATCGTTTCGATCTATAAAAGATCGATATAAATATCAATTTATTGCGTTCATAAATTCTCCGTCGGACGAAACTTCTGCATCGCGTCCCGAGAGCTAAATAAATCGATATAAGATCCGTGCGATATCGGCCGGTAAAATGTTTAATCGCGCGATGAAAAAGACTTTAAATTATTTCCAATGATCGGCAACGATGATCACTGGAATTGCGCGGATTGTTGTTGATGTTCTTTTTTTTTAAAGTTCGAGTAGATTTGTAATGGATCAGTATCTCGACGCATCATTGAAAGAAATTCTAATAAATTTTTTTTTGAAAAATTTCGATTTATTGAAATTATGACGCTCTGTAGTTGTTGCCGATCGCTACGGAGATCGTCGGCATTCAATATGAGTGTCATATCGTCATGCATAAGTTTAGTAATAATCGCGGGACTAATAACATTTGTAAGTGGTGTACATGTTCCGGGACCGGGGCCAGGATTATCGCAAGCCCAGTATATGGCATTTCCGCGACGGCGATCATCGAACGACGGTTCACAGATGCAGTCACGTGCCGTCGATACACGTATTCAATTGGAGGTGTTGGAAGGTGAACAGCGTGGCACTGTTGTTGGCTACATACCGACTAAGCCAAATTTTACGTATCGCTTCAATGAACCACCGCGTGAATTCACCTTAGATCAGAATACCGGTGAAATTAAGACGAATGCGATTTTGGATCGCGAAGATCGCGATCGATACGACCTCGTGGTGCTGTCCAGTCAGCCAACGTATCCGATCGAAGTGAGGATCACCGTGTTGGATATCAACGATAATGCGCCGGAATTTCCGGAACATAGTATAGCGGTGTCGTTTTCGGAGAGTGCAGCGCCGGGAACGAGACTGTTGCTGGACGCTGCTACCGACAGCGATATTGGGGTGAATAGTATAGCCGATGATTACAGGATCGTCGATGGAAATCATGAGGATAAGTTCCGACTGGCAGTCACAACTAATCCAAGCGGTGATGTATCCTACCTGCATTTGGAGACAACTGGGAAGCTGGATCGTGAAAGTCGCGGATCTTATATTTTGAACATATCCGCCCGGGATGGTGGTGATCCGCCGAAAAACGGCTATCTACAGGTTAATGTGACGATCGTCGACGTGAACGATAATCCGCCGATCTTCGATCATAGCGACTACATTGGAGCGTTGGACGAGAACGTGCCACCGGGTACATCAGTGCTCAAAGTGACCGCTTCCGATAATGATCTTGGCGACAACAGCAAGATCACATACTATCTAGCCGATACTGAAACCCAGTTTACCGTTGATCCGGAAACAGGTGTGATATCGACCGCTGAACATTTATCATGTCCGCAGCAGAATTGCCCGACATATGTTCGGCCGGGCAGTACTAGTTGTCCGAAAAGTTGCGTGTTTACAGTATTTGCGCGTGATCATGGATCGCCGCGTCAAGACGGCCGAACCTATGTCACTGTTAATCTACGCGATACAAACGATCACGATCCGATGATAAGATTTCAGTATTTTCCGCCTACGGGAATTTTCGCGACAGTCGATGAAAACGCACCGAACGGAAGTGTTGTTGCGGCTGTATCAGTCGTTGACATGGACGAAGGATTGAACGGTGAGACGAGCATAAAAATTCTATCGGGCAATGAAATGCGACATTTTCGATTGGAGAAGACGCCCAGCTTTGATATGGTTCGTGTCAATGGAGTGCTAGATCGCGAAGAGATCGGCAAGTATAATTTGACGGTAATGGCGACGGATAAGGGTAGTCCGCAGCGGACTGCAACAGCCTACTTAATCATACACGTGAACGACGTTAACGATCACGATCCTGTTTTCGAGAAGTCCGAATATTCGGCAGTTCTAAGCGAACTCGCGCCGACGGGAACGTACGTTGCGAGCATTACAGCATCCGATGAGGACACCGGTGTCAATGCACAGATCTTCTACGATTTCGTATCGGGCAATACTAAACAATGGTTTGCGATCGATTCGATATCGGGACTGATCACAACACAGGCAACGCTCGATCGTGAAGTTCAAGGTACCGTTGAATTAAGTATATCGGCTCGAGATGGTGGTCCAAATCCGAAATGGGCATACACTCAACTAAAAGTTACCATTCTCGATGAAAATGATGAAGCACCGGAATTTTCGCAGCAACATATCAACGTTAGTTTGAGCGAAAATACACCGCCACATACTCTGGTTGCAATGTTAACAGCATCGGATCACGATCAAGGTACTAATGGTAGTGTTACGTATAGCCTGCCCGCGATCGTACAACAAAAATATCCTGATATGTTTGCCCTTGACTCGTTAACTGGTCAATTAACGACAAAAACTCGTCTTGATCGTGAAACGATCGCACAATATGAGATTTTTGTTGTTGCACGTGATCAAGGTACACCACCACAATCCGCAACGGCAACCGTATATCTTAATGTTGAAGATATTAACGATAATAGTCCAGAATTTTATCCGAAACAATATTTTATGGCGATCGCAGAAGATACAAAGATCGGTACATCATTACTAAAAGTAACAGCAAGTGATCGTGATGATGGTGATAATGCCATTATCACATATAGTCTGGAAAACGATGGCGGAGCCGATAATCTATTCGCTATTGACAATTGGACCGGAGTTATTAGCTTACGTGCTAGTTTACAATCGATACAAAAGCCCCTCTTCAAACTGATCGTGTCGGCTAAAGATCGCGGCGATCGTAAATCCGAAAGGGACGCCATTGTCGAAATTGTGAAACAGTCGAAAATTGAAAGTTTCGAATTCGATTCAATCGGTGGATACGAATTTCAAATAACCGAAGATCATGAAGCCGATCGCGCAGAAATCGGACGAGAGGTTGGACGAGTTCAAGTTCGACAGTCATCAGCGAATCAACATCAGATCGAATATTTGATCGTGTACGGAGATCCCGGGGAAAATTTCAAAATTAATCAACGTACCGGTGTTATAACAACTGCGAAAAAGATTGATCGCGAATCGACCATGCAATATTCTTTGACGGTTGTTGCCCGAATGGATCTTGCTTATGGCAAGATCACTGTTAACATCTCGATCTTAGATCTGAACGATAATGCGCCGATTTTTGCTCACGATCGCGATGAAATTCATTTAGCTGAAAACGCTGCTGTTGGTCAAGAAGTTTATTTGTCACGTGCTCGTGATCGAGATTCCGGCATTAATAGTCGCGTATCGTACAGCTTAACGTATAATCCCGAAGATCAGTTTCGTATTAGCGAAGCAACCGGCGTTTTATATCTTAATCGGCCGATACATTCCGATCCTGGTACCATAATACATGTCGAGCTAACAGCAACGGACGGTGGATTGCCGCCGCTATCTTCAAAGAACTCGATCAGGATCATTATCGCCGATGTTAATGATCATACACCGGTTTTCGATCATACATCGTATGAGACATCGCTCCTCGAATCGACTGCTGTGAATGCTAGGTTTTTTGCATTGGCCGCATCGGATGCCGATATCGGTTCGAACGGAAGAATATCGTACGACATAATCGAAGGTAACACGGAGGGTAAGTTCGGTATTTTTCCGGACGGCTATCTATTTGTCAAGTCGCAATTGGATCGCGAGGAGCGCGACTACTATTCGTTAACAGTAGCGTGTAGCGATCACGGCGAACCATCACGATCATCGATAGTACCAGTGATCATACATGTGATCGATGAAAACGACAATGCTCCACAATTCACGAATTCAACATTTACGTTTACCATACCGGAGAACGAGCCGACCGATTCGTTTGTTGGTAAGCTGACAGCAATTGATCGTGATATCGGACGTAATGCTGAATTGATTTTTTCATTATCATCACGCGAAATGGATTTTACAATCGATCCGCGAAATGGTTTCATCAAGACGCTGCATCCGTTCGATCGCGAATCTCTAGTACAAACGACCGGGCAGAATTACTTACAATTGGAAGCGATCGTCAGTGATAATGGCGTTCAGCGGCTTAAAGATAAAGTCAAAGTGAAGATCTTCGTAACCGATGTAAATGATAATGCGCCACAATTTCTTCGGGCCCCGTACAAAGTTCAAATCTTGGAGGGTTCGTCGGTTGGAACGCAACTCATACGAGTGTACACGATCGATGCTGATGAAGGTCTCAATGGTGATGTCTTTTACACGATCATCGATGGTAATCAAGATGGCCGATTTGCAATCGATGATGCTACCGGACAGGTGATATTGGCCAGAAAATTGGATCGCGAAACAAAATCGATGTATAAGTTGACGATAGTTGCACAGGATGCAGCTATTAAAGGACCGCTGAATGCTACGACCACGATCAGTATCGAAGTTCTGGACGAGAACGACGATGCGCCCGAATTCACGCAAACCAACACCAACGTTTCGGTGAAGGAAACAAGCCCGATTGGCACCGAATTGATGCAGTTTCGAGCGAGTGATTCGGATTTGGGCATCAATAGTCAAATCACGTTTTCGATATCGGCAGGCAATCGACGAGATGCCTTCCACATCGATCCAAACACCGGCTCGTTGTACTTGCACAAATCGTTGGACTACGAGGACACAACATCATATGCTCTGAACATTACTGCATCGGACGGGGGAAACCCGAAACTATCGACCACGATCATGTTCGTTGTGAACGTTGTCGACGAGAACGATAATCCGCCCAGCTTCCCGAATACGGCGATCGTGCGTCAAATTCGTGAAGGAATTCCGGTTAAGACACCCATTGTTACTGTAACCGCTGAAGATCCGGACTCGGGAGTGAACGGCAAGGTCACCTATGCCATTTCCAACCAGAATCCAGAAAATCATCTTCGACACTTCGGAATCAATCCAACTAGTGGCGTGATTCACACTCTTCGTCAAATCGACCGTGAATCGATCGATACTTTTCGCCTAACCGTGGTCGCTACCGATCAGGCGGAAAATCCTCAAAATCGATTATCCGCGGAAAAACTAGTGACCGTGATCGTGGAAGATATCAACGATAATGCACCGGTTTTCGTGTCGATGAACGCCGCGGTACTACCGCTCAAGGATATTCGAATCGCTCCAGGACGCGACGGATCGGTTATAATGTACGTTAATGCTCGCGATGCTGATTCGAGCACAAACGGTCTTGTCACCTACGAAATGGTAAGCGGTAATACCGATCTGTTTAAGTTACATCGAAGTACGGGAGCGATATCCTTACGTAAGGCGATCGCAAGTCCCGAGGCGCGATATCAGCTTGCGGTCAAGGCTACGGACGAAGCGGTCCAATCGGATCGGAAAAGTTCGGATGCGTATATAACGATCGTGTCGAGCGGTTTGACGAGCAACGGGCCCGTTTTCGATCAGCGCGAACAAGTCGGTAGTGTGTACGAGAACGAGTCGGCCGGTACGAGCATTTTGACAGTGATCGCGCGTTTAAATTCCGCCGAAATCGAATACTATGTGACGAATGTGACGGGCGATGGACGACAAGTCGATCGTTTATTCGATATCGATACGAAGCTGGGAATTTTATCGACGGCCGGCGAATTGGATCGCGAAAATGGAATTGAAACGTACGAGGTGGAGGTTTATGCGATCGCAATTGGAGGACTGCCGAGGACTAGTAGTACTAAGGTAAGTGAATTTTAGAGCAGTTTCTTAGGGAAGGACGAGGTGGGAATTGATGGTAATTTTTCTTGGACCTTGGATATGACTTTGCTTATAAGCGGTAATTTCCTTTTCTACCGTCTCGAATGGCCAGACGTGAACCGATTAGATTCATTTCACGTTTAAATTGCAGTTTATTTCAGAGACCCTTCGATTGTCGTTTTATGGAGTTTCTAAGCAATTTTCTGCAAATTGTTAAGGTTGTGCGTAGGGGTTCCTAGGTCAGTTGTTCTTAAATTAGGGACAATTAAAATTGATCAAGTAAAGCGTTCTAACATTTCTGTCTCTACTTTCGAAAAAGTAGTTTTGCGAACCCCTAGATCGCCCAATTCGTTTTAAAATAGAAACAATAAGTTCTTTGCATTTAATAATCGTACTGATATTAATCATACTACCTGCAACGCCGCCGAAATTTTCTGTACTACTCGATGAAGTTAGTATCATTGCTTTTAATCTAAAATCGCTTTTACTTATACTTCCGCATAATAATCGCAAACGTAGCCGAAATCACAGTATCACTTATGTACCTTATATATACAGTCTGCGCCAAAGTCTAGCCCCCTTCCGAATATTCGGTGGTTTCAGAAGAGTCCTCTGTATGCGAGAAAAGTCGAGAGGTTTCATCACTTTTCTGGTGTATACGTATGTGAATGGAGAAACAACCCAGTAGGAAATGGGAGCATCCCATGATTAATCCCGGACTACTCTTTAGGGAGGTTTGGAGACCTCGTTTTCTCCTCCATTTGACCTCCTTTTTGCAAGAACATGTCAGCTAAAATCAGATCTCCAATTTTTCTCCAAAGGAAGCATTTAAAAATAATTGTAAGGGAGCTTAAAACGAAATCTCTAATGGGACTAGTTCCAGCAGTAAAACTCAAAAATGGTCTTCATATAGTCCCATTTTCATCCATTCGGAGCAAAAAAAGAGAAGTGACGGTTTTCTGCATAATTTTGTTATTTATCTCCTCTTTTGCTCCATTGTGAGGGATAGTAGATACCTCGTTATTTGCTCCCTCACGGAGTTCTTCTCAAATTTCTTAGTGGGAAGGGCAAAAGTGATTTTTTTTCAAACGTAGTTGTATATTTGTGAGGTGTACTTCTGGAACTATTGCAATTTTGTCCATTGAAAAAGAGTGTTACCCAAAAACCAGACAAATTTGAACTATCCTCACACCAATCACGATTTTGACTGATGTGAAGGGTGTTTATTTCACGTATGAGATCAAAGACTTTACAACTGCTGAATATCGCCCTTTACCAGAAAAACCAAACATGTGGCGGAGTCTAGAAAAGAAAGTAAATCACAAAAACATATTTTCAGAGATCAAGGCACAATTTAAGATGTCCCTAGGCAGTTTGATGGAATTAAACAGACTTATTGACCAATTGTTAGCAGTCACAAAAGAAGCATCTTTCTAAAGTTGCAGAACATATTAATCACGAAACAAAAAACAATATAATGCGCATCATTTTTCAAGAGAACTGATTGTGGAATGAATTCTCTTCATTTCTGCTTCTCGACGGAATTAGTGTTAAATTTTTCAAATGTTACGTCTACCTCTACGTCCTAGAGTCTTTTTCAGTGATATTTATTTTTTGCCCCACAACCGTACGCCAATAGATAGGCAAAATTCTCTTTACTTAAAGTAGTTTTTACGTACATATAGACATACATATTCAACAAGTTTCAACTTTCTGGCATAAGTCGCTCCTGAGATTGGGAAAAACCATCCACTGCCGAATCATATTCTATAAAAATTATATTTTCAAATGTGCTACTTCTATACTACATAAATTCCAATTTTAGCTATACCTACATTCAACACAGTTTTCAACTGACTTCTCCAGCGTAGGTTTTTTAACTGTCATGTCCTCAATGGCACTAGCCAAGATAGCGGTTGATCACAGTCAGATTTTCGTGTAGATGTTTCGCACCAGAAACTCCTCTGAAAAAAATAAGAAAATTCAATTTTTTTTAATTCATAAGCTTTGTTAAAAATAAATTAAATACTATAAGATCTTAGTTAATTTGATCAGAAATAGTTAAAAGAAAAAAAATAATAATATAAAAATATGATACTAATACACTACATACAATTTCAAAAGGGCATTTACGGATTTTAGCTTTGTTAGTTTTACGTGTCCTTATTAGCCTTTGTTTTATAGTGAGAACAAAATTGTATAAAAGGGCAGTGTATAAAATGGCACATTTGAAATTCTTATAACACTTGTGGGTGTGGATGCCATACATTTGTCAGATTTCAGTAAATATCATATTTGGAAGAAACATCTCTTTGAAATATAAGGCTGATATCTCCAAAGATCCTTTTGGAAGAATTCAAACGAAAACTGTGTGATTTTTCATGAAGTATATAGACGAAAAATAATTGAGACTATAACAAAATTGTTTTTTAAAGAAAAGAAGATAATGGTTATCGCGTATTTATCATTTGGAAATCAGATAATAAACGCGATATAAACAGTATGCATATTATGCAGCACAGGGTGGGTATTAGCAATCAATTTTTCTCACCTTCACCTGTTAAATTCCTCAGTTACAACAAACCCTAACATCCGGGTTGAACACGAGTTTGTGGTTCCAAAACGGACTGGCCTCTGGAGCTTTATCTCGCGGATAGAGCTGACACTTAAACCAACCAACCAACCATGCATATTATTCTTTCTCTTGAAGAAAGTTAAGATAGAAAATTATTCTTATTAATTCTTACGAATTTCGCCATTTTTCATGTATCAAGATCAACCGAACTAAGTCTCTTCTACTGTTCATACCTTGACCCCTTCTGGATTATAAGGCAGAAAACGTTCATCTGAAGAACTGTTACTATTTATAATATTTTTTTATCGAAGACCACGGGTGATATGACTAGGTTAGTTTCGAACCCACGACCTCAGTGTTTGTAGGCCTAACGCGCTTAGCAACTGGCTACCCAGGTCGGATGCTTCTCAATTTGATACAATTAAAAAATTTAACTTCATACGTCAAAACTAAGAACAAGAATAACGAAATATCTAGACTCCAAATTATAGACTCTAGAAGCTTGCGGAATCCTGAAAAAAAATCACAAAAATTTAAAAAAAAAAGTAACAATCGAAAAAATTGAATATGTATAGAAAGCACCATGCTGTTCCGAAAAAAGTTAATGAACTTCAAAAGCCGCATCAAACCGATACAATCAATCCAATTGATTGGCTGCCCTGTTCTGGCCACGAAAATATTATTATTAATTCCTCAATAAATTCGTACTAATTTACTTTCAATACGCGTACACGCGGAATATTGTTTTTGTTTTTACGTGCCATTCTCCAAAGAAACAGAATATTTGTGCTATATATATATCTCGGATCCAAAGACAGAATAGCTACGATACTGACGTTATAAATTTAATGGCTTTTCCAATTAGAGCCGAAAAAATGAAGCAGACCGGTCGATATTTTGAAGACTCATCGCACATTTTATCGTCTCGATTGTATGAAATTATTTAAATCTTGAATGTTTTTATTATTATCATTTTGTTGCTTTTTTTCGGTATGGACAACATAACATATTAATTAGTGATGAATGAAGTTAAGAAAATATTTTACAGGAAGCTTTCAATACTAGACGCGCAGCGGGAGGGTAGATATTTTTTGAAAGTTGTTATGAATTTTTATTAATTTTTAGTGAAAATTTTTGATTAGAAAAGGGTGGCAACGAATTTCTTTTGATTTGGATCAAAAGTTATTTTGTGTTCGGTCAAAATATTGAATTAATATTTTCAAATTAAGGCTAATAAGTTACGATATGCCAGATTTTATTGATCTTGATTTATGACATGTTTTTCGTTGATTAGGTTTGCGATTGAGATTGTATCGCTGAATTTTTATTCGAAGAGTTCTGAGGTGAAATTGTTTAGATATTGAAAGGGTTTTTCATGTTAATGAACTCGGGAAGTAGCGTTGGATTTCTTCGTTTGGAGAGTTATCACGAAGAATTTTTCTTCTTTAGATTAATAAGTCCAGTGACCTCTCTTCTGAGGTACATCAACGAATATTCGTCGATGTAACGCCCAACTTTCATAATTCGTTTATGTTTCTATTAATTTATTTCTATGTAGGTAAGTCATAACTAAAAAATCTACAAACAGCGCGTAAGTATACAATTTTTCGGGACAAAGTCTAAATGCGGTTAAGTCGAAAATTTTACATCACTGGTCGCTCCGACAATTTAAGATAAAGTGTTTCCGTAATACTTAAAATACAAATTTTCATTATAAGCGATTCCAAGTCTAAGCATGGTAAAACATATATTTTTAGAATATTTGCATATGTATGCCGTGAATATCTATGAACCAAATTTTAAACTTGTAGCATTAATTGCGTTTGTGGTATACAAATCAGAAACTGTTCATTTAATTTCTCTTACCGTGTTTCTCCTCGCAATTGCTCAAGGAACAGTATTTAGACCAAAACATGTATAAACAGACTGTTGGCAAATGTTTTATTTTTTTCCAATTTAAGTTATCGAAATATTCTGTTTAGGGTTGAATACCAAGAAATTCTGAAACCGATTTATAGGAGATTTTATTATACAATAAGTCCTTTAAAGTGAAAAAAATTTGATATTTCATTAGACCTAAGTGATATGTCGGAATTCGTAAAATACAACAATTTCACACCCTTGAGAGGTTGAATATTGTAAACTCCTTAAATAAATGTTAAAATTATAGTACATAATGCACATAGAAGTTAAAGCGAATTCAAGACTTAAAACATTTGTCGGAATTCGTGAAAACTTGAAAATCTATATATCTCTAAGCGGTTTAATGTCGAAAACAAGTTAAATCGTTTCATAATCGATAATACATATTTAAGGCCTTTCGAAATGGAACGAAATCTTATATCTTATTAGACCTAAGAAATATGTCGGAATTCGTGAAAATGTTCACAATCACTTTAAATATCGAAAAATATCAAAATCGTTTCGTTGTGCCTATATGTATAAAGAGCTCAAGGAAGTAAAACTAATTGGATGCTTCGACAGACCTAAAAAATATGACGACATTCAGAAAAATGTCGAAAACAAACATTGATTTTTTTTTTGAAATACTAATTTTTTTCTTTTTGCTCCACTTCTCATCTTTAAAATGTTACATTAAGTACATAGTACACTTCTAATCCTATTTAAACAAACCAAATTTCATCTGCCTGGTACAATTGGTTTGGAAGATATTGTTAAGTTTTTCACTAGCCACCACCACATATTAGCTTTGTCCATAAAATTTTTAGACCATATCTAATAAAAATCCAAGAAAGGTAGTATTTTTTGCTCTATTGTTTTTCATATGTAGAACTTATATGAAAATTATTCTGGTGAATGACTTAAGGGTTTCAATGGATATTAATTAATAATACTTCCATACACCCATACCACAATCGCCTAAAACCTATTATTTTTGATATTCATTACTCAAGGAGATGAAATAGGGTTGCATATATTTTTTCGAATTCCTTCATTTCTCTTAAGTCTCATAAGAGGACAAATTCGATTTTATAAAATTAATTTAGCTTAATTCTAAATATATATCCGAATTTTGCAATATTGATACCTAGGGTGTGGAAATAGGTAGTTAATTTTTCTTAACGAATTTCGCCATATCTCTGTGATTAAAAGTCAATTTTGTCATTTTTTGAAATTCAACATTGGCGTAAGAAATTCTGCTTCAGGCCAACTTTAACCATATATCTTAAACTTTGCTCGAAAAATATAACATTACACACTAAATGCTGGCGATTTTTTTTATCGTTTTGATTTTCCTGATTAATTTTTGACAAATTAGTTTTTTTTAATATTTTTAAGATTTTATATAGAATGGTAATGATTTTGAAAGGAGGTAAGGTAAGGGCTGGCAGTTTAAGGATAAAAATTTAAGAAAAAGTTAATTAATTACAAAACATGCAAATCAAATAAAGTTATCAAGCTGCATTCCAAACTACACCTTCAACCGTTACAACATAATAATAATGTAATGTCATCCACATTACGAATTATATGAATCAAATCGACTATATTTACTATCCATCTTATCACAAACATAATGAGCGGGAACTTTAAGATTACAATCTGAATGTATACCTATCTGTGGTTTTTCTTCCCTATTCAGCTAACAGCCAAACAGCTATACCTACTCTACATTGAAATAAATTCAAAATGTTCACCATTCACATTAATAACTTTAATTACGTCGAGATCGTGACGTGATATAAATGGAAAACCATCAGTCCGTGTCGAATCATAAAAAAAAAATGGTTTATTAATGTGGAGAGCACATTTGATTTCTCGTTACCTTTGGCTTAAACGCAACCTTTAATTAGTAGCTTAACAAATTGTCCATTCTCTTGATCAAGATTTTCTTCTTCTTATAAATAGACTCGACTTTTAGATAGAACCTTTTCTAATTTTGACATCAGATATTTACACTTAAAAAAAGGAGAGTGGGCAGGGTTGAAAAACTTAGTGTTTTTTTTTGTTGTAAATTATTGATTTGGATGCTTTGAAGAATATTGCGAAAATCCGGTTTCTCTGACACTCTTCGCGAGACGAGACAATGTATACATAATCTCGATATGTTTATCTAAGACCATCCATCAATATCGAATGCCATAAATACATTGTGTTCATTGGAACTTAAGAGGATTTTATAGATATGCGTTTGGAAGCGATGTCATGCCTATCGGACGTTCTATGCGAAACCATTAAGTCCATGTCTATCAGAATAGTATTTGCAGTGAACGAACGAACGAAGAAAAAACGTCTAGAAGATTTAACCGAAGACTACTCTTTAATCCCTTGCCTTTAAAGCTTGGATGATAGATGGATCAGTCGATGTTGATAAGGAATTGCTGCGGTGATTAATAAAAAAGTTTAAGATCAATGCGTAGGAACTGAGCAAAGAAGGTGGAAGGTGAATGATTTTTCTTTGATTTTTCATTTAATGTTGGTAAATCACTTAAACAATTCATCACAATGTTGACAATCTTATTAAACCTGTCACGAACAGGAAATTACATATCATATTTGAATATTCCAAACTAATTTATCACACGTGCTTAACGATCGTCTTCCAGCGAAATGCTCGGATGCTCGTAAAAATCATTCGGATTCATTAATTTTCACATATCGCAGCACCTTAATTACAAGTTTCATCCAATTTCTAGCACTTAGAAACGTCCGAGCGTTTTGCGTTTTTCCCCCCGCGATACCTTTACTCTTCGAGAATAGGAAACTCCCGACGTTCTACCATCTTTTTAACGAGCATTCAATCCAATCTTGTATAAATTGTCTATAGATCGTAGTTATACAAGAACTAACGATACTCGTATATAAAGGCACTACGAGTGCAACTACTATAAAATGCGATTTCATTGCGATCCAGTATTCGTCGTTGCAAATCCGGCCAATACGGTTGGTCACCTTCGAAGAGCCATCTAGCTGCTATAATAAATGTTTGTCTGTTATTTGATTTACGATTTTAAACAATTCCACACACATTAGTCGAATGTAACGAGAAACCCGACCAAACAAAACACCGACTTCTATTGGGCCCAAAGGAAAAAAACCAATGCTAGCAACCGGTCAAACCAATGCACAAATACCAGAAAAAGTCGAAGAAAAGAAGCAATGAAATATAAACGGCTTTAATTAAATTAAAACCCTTTCGAGGATATGTTAGTCATGGCCTTCATAATGCCCCACCCCCCTCCACTTAGACTTATCGGTGATATGTGGACAAAAGGTGTCAGGTGACAATTATACCTATAGGCGCATACGTCCACTATACGTTCACTATTAACTTTTATAGACTCTTACTTAGAATCTTGGCAATGGTCAATAAACGAAAAATGCGAATGAAAGTAACAAAACTTTGCACTTAGACGTAGAAGTACCGTCTTGAAACTATTCTGTCCGGGACCAATGTTGTTAGTTCCCGGCGAAGACAGTTGGCTGTTAAATTGAAGTTAGGTCATGTTTCTTTTTAAAATTAATATGAGAATCAAAACTTGATGATACCGGGATAATAAAGAAATTTATAAATCAATAATATTTGATGATCGTATAGTCTTTATCGTATTAGTACCTCGTGTATAAGATGACCGTTAATTTCGATTTTATTAATGTTTCGTTCAGATTTTATTGGAGAAATAATAAACGGAATATTTGCACAGATACTTAAACTTACTTAGACCTTAAGGTTTATATCGAGACTTTTAATACTTGAGTAAATGATTTGCCAATAAATGGCTGGCCATTTTGAAGAAATAAAAATACTTTATTATTAAAATAATAAAGTAAATTGAATGAAGATATGAAATGAAAAATTTTGTAACCTATTAAAAAAATTATGCAGAAACGATCGAAGTTGGGAGGTCTCTTTTACTAAGCGATTTGAAAGAATAATGACATGAAATTTTAATTGATATTTAATAAAAATGTTCTTGCAAAACCTATCAACCTGTAAAAATAATACAATATTTTTTTAATAGAATTTTTTCATGGTTAGCTACCATAGAAGAAAATTTCAAGAAATGTTTGTTGCTTTCCGGCGTCAGTGGAGTGAAACTCCAACACGAAATTCCTGACTGTTGATTAATCGCTGTTCTTAAGAATATGACAGTTAGAAAACTTTTACTGGATAGGTTTTTACATCCCATGCCCTTAAAAAAACATTAAAAAATTTAGAAATAGAGACAAGAGTCTAGATGTAACTTCATTATTTTTTTTGATAAAAGGCTCCGTGAATAGATTCCTACGTTACCACCACAAGCCAAAATTAACATTATATGATCAATATCTTATTGTGCATTGGAACTGACCACATTTTCTAATATGTTTAATTTTAAGGTTATGTCTTGAATGTTTGTTAATGTATGGTTCCGCTATACAGGCTAAAAGATTATGCGCAAAAACTTTACTTTAGGAATATTTCTCTTTTAGACCGATATATGCGGTGCTTTTGCTTTGTACCATAAGCCGTTCAAGCGGCATAGCAAATAAAGATTTTTTACCATCCCGTACGCCATTGACTCAAACAATTTTTTTTCACACACTCGACTGGTACTATAGTATATTTACCTACATAGTACGTTTCAACATTTCAGAACAAGGTGCTCCCGAAATATGAGAACTAAGATAAGTTGATTCGTGATGCCTTTTTCACCACTCACTTTTGAATTAAACTGGCCACATCAAGCATTTTTTAATGAATGCCTCTCTAATACAGTAACATACTAATTTGATACAGTTCCTAAGATATAAATATCACAAGGTATAATTTATTTATTACTAAATTTGATTAGTTATCTATACTTAGTTATCTATACTAAGTACTTTTACATTAGGCGCAGTTAATTCCTTACTGATCACAAATTGGGTGCCTATATTTCTAGTTTAATTCACGTTGCGCTTCGTGAATTCTTACTTGTTACTTCTTGTTGGAAGCTGTATATTTCTGCTAATTCTCATTTAGCCCCACGGTGGGCGCAAAATACAAAGACCGATGTTCTCCGTGAACCAATCGGATTACAAAATGCTAACATTCTTCTAATTTTCAATTTACTAGCTGATACGGTTCTTAAGATATAAATATCAGAAAATATGATTACCACGTGAATTTTAACTTGGCCCCACATTGGGCGCCGTTAATTCCTTATCGGTAACACATTGGGCTCCTATATTCTCAGTTAAACTCACGTCGTGCTTCGTAAATTTTTACTTATTTTTTTGTTGGAAGCTGTAAATTTCCATCAATTCTCATTTGGCCCCAAATTGGGCGCCAAATATTCTTTTTGATGGTTAACGCTAGTTGCTTGAATTACACAATGCTAACATTTTTGAACCACAAATCTTTGAATGTTATCTCGTTGGGCTTCGTTTATTCTAAATATGCACAGTACATTCTAACTTGGACTCACGTTGGCGTCAACTAGTCGAATTTCAAAAGGGTGGAATCTCAATTGTGAGGCCGATAATAATAATAAATAATAATAATAATCAATGGCGCAACAGCCCAAATCGGGCCTAGGCCTTGAAGTAATGCTAGAGTTACTTCATTGCGAGACCAACGGAACACTAGGAGGTGAAGTGGTCAACTACACGCTCGTCCGTGATTATTACCCCGATTTTAACTCAGGTACTCATTTACAGCTGAGTAAACTGGTAGTCCGGCACTCAATCCCATTTTCGAAAATTACTTGTCGCCAAGCAGATTCGAACCTGGAACCAGGTGCATCGAAGGCAAGTGCTCTAGCCACTAAGCCACCCAGACTACCGATAATAAGGACCTTTATTTAACTATTATTTTTATTATTATTATTTATTTACTCTAGGTATAATTTTTTTATCCGAAAATTATAGATAATGATCATAGTGATGTGGATAAAGACGAAAAAAACAAAAGATTAAATTGGCAACTTAGAATAATTCCAAACCTCTTTTATACTTTCGTACAGATAATTGTTGCGGTATATAGCACATTGCCGGTTTTCTTAGAACAAAGTAACTTTTTGATGGATTAGTACTTTTGCCTGTAGTTAGCCTTCCACTTATTATTTTCTGATTTGGCCAGAAATTATCTCTAGCAGTATTAACTAAATTTACAAAAAATAGTGACTTAAAACCGCAAGTACACGTAAACAGAATGATGAATTTGAGGTTCGTAAAATATATCTTTTAAATCAAGTAAATTTAGTGTAAATTTGATTAAAACCGTGTAATTTTTTTTCAAATCCTATTAAAATTACAGCCTCTAAAAAATACAATTAAAATCTCTATCGCCGAAGTTAGCGCCAGCTAGCACCTCGTTAAACTTTTGACCAAAAAAAAACTTCACCAATTCAAACAAAACTGCCATTATAAAAATAAACCATAAATATTTTTATATCTTCGTATTACAGTCTCTTTATACTGAAGAAGAAGAAGAGAAATACATCTCCTCCGTTCTACCCCTAAAACGTAAAATGTAAACAAAACGTAAATACATTACTCGTATAAACAATCAAAGAATGTCTTCCTATCATTCTTTGAAGAAGTTACTAATGCGCTTTCAGTGTACACCAGTGATACAGTGCTGATTACATGCATACGTTCCTCAAGGTAACCCTTTTATGCAGAAGAAGATTGGACACCACTCCGAGCATAAGATGCCCGCGAAGACGACACGATGGAGAAAAAGTATGATATTAAAAGGAACGAATCTGATGATTTTTTTTCGACTTTAGTATCAACTTCGTCCACGATATTCGAATGCATCGAAAAAGATATCTACATAATGTAGGTAAAACATTTACCGGTGAGACTGCTTCCTTTCGTTTTTTTTTCTTCTCCTTCTTCCGCCGGTTTTCTTGCGCGCTGGGTTAGTTATTCTTCCGATAGGGACGATGAGCGCCAAGATCTGGTCGTTCCAGACCACTTACAGTTTTTCTTCATGTCTTCTTCTACTGTTGTAGGGTATTTTATATATTGGAAAGTTATCATTTCATTATCAGGAAAAAATATTTCTGAATTGCCCTGAACTTGGACACCAACCATATTAAAAACTTGAAATCTTGAGGCGTCGAGAAAAAATCAACAGCGCGACAACAACGGGCCCCGCAAGAAGAACAACAACCGTAGCTCTACGAAACGTTAATGGTGAAGGACGCCGGGGAAGGTGAGATGATCAATTAGTCGAGTGTACTTATTTTAATGGATTTAAAGCGATTTTAATGCATTATATTGTTGATGATCGAAATTAATGATGATCGAATAGATGGGTAGGGATTTCGGTCAATTAAGAAATAAGAAGTAGTGCGCAAGCAAAAAGAAACTCGATAAGAATGGTATTTGCTTATAACAAGTTGCTGGATGCTTGTCCATTTCAGTGAGCTGCTTCATATATAAAATTTGAAATAGATTATACATCGGCTGTTATTCTGGTCAATTGAGTTTAAACTCAAGCTTGTGAGTTTGATTACAAGGATTATTAGTTAATGAGTTGATTCTGCATTGAATTTATAACCAGATATCAAAAACTCTATACTTTTCCTAGATTCTACATCATCGAAATGAATATTAAAATTTAGTTTTAGATTATGATTTGCAGTATATTTAACATTCTCTCCTAAAGTAATATTTGTACTTTAGCTAATTATAAACTCTTGAACTTGACTGTAGAGACGACTGTCTGATCTCCATTATTTTAAGTATAGCATGTTTCATTATACTAAGGGTAGCACAATAAAGAATTAATTAAGAATTAAATAAAGTAATATGTATTGTTCTTGTTATATGTAAAGCCCTGAGTTGAAGGTGTCAATCGAGGTTAGGTTAGGTTTGATTTTCACTTCAACGAACTTTTTGTATAATCTACTAAAAAAAAATTTAAATTTAAATATTTTTTTGGTATTCAAACCTCAAGGACGTGTTAAGGGATTGTATATGTTTTTGCAAACTCTGACATATTGCTATATTAACTAAAATTGTTTAATTCCATATTTCCACGTAAATAAAAGAGCAGAATATGGTAATTTATAGGTCAGGCTATTGAATTATAGCTCGAATATTCATATCACGATCGTTTACACAGTGATAGTTTTTTTTTAAAGATACTGTCGTGATAATATTCATCGTGTTAACTGCAGGTTAGTTGCTTTCACACTAATATGATTGCACTATCGCACTATCAAATGTGTAGACATAGTTGAAAGCATTATCGCGAGATTTATGAAACTGTCGCGTACACTATCACCGTATAAACCGAACTGTCGCGATCTTATCACTATCGGGACAATATTTCGTTGACATCGACTTGTCAAGTAAAAATCGACTTGATCTTAGATAGACTACTTCGCATTGCTGATATATTGCGCCGTGTGTACAACAGAAATTGCACTATCAAACTCTCACACTGTCGTTCTGTGCTCTCATGATAGTATGTATGGTACTATCATTAAAAACTATCACCGTGAAAATGGGGCTGTACTTATTTCGCAAACGAGATAATTTCATCGAACTCCAAGCAATCTAGTGAAACAATGTAAAAAAAGATGTTGTTGAATTTCATAGATATATATATTTTCTGATCCTTTCAAAATGAACAAAATTCATGGTTGTTGATTCGATCAAAAATAATACATAGCCGCTAATCTAACCACCTCTCTGGGTGCTAATATCTTTTAAGATCTTACGAGGTTCAGGTGAAACCTCGTCTGGTGTATAACTGGCAAGTTCGCCGCTCTACTGATATTCGCCATCGAAACTAATTTCGCATTCAAATCAGATAAGAACCTGTTAAATTTCTATATATACGTACAATTAAGATCGCTTTATTGCCAATAACTTAATTCGAAATTACCAATTGTTCACTGGCGTATTATGCATGTCTTTAGCACTTCTTTACTACTTATAAATGTCGATTGTCCGGTGTACAGTGTCTTGAAAGAGTGGATGTTTTTTTTGTTGAACCGAATTGAAAGTCAGCTCAAGTATAGGCCGGATTTACTCCCTAGGACTTGGCTATAGCTAGTAGAGTGAAAATAAAGGTACAATTTTTTGATCGGAAAGTGGTTGAATTTTAAGATTTTAAAATACAGCCCGAAGCTGTTTTGATTACGCTGAAGACCCGTAGTACGGAGCTGAAAACTCCCAAGCTCCGACATGGAAAAAGACAAAGAACTTCTTTCCTGGTATTTAAGCTCATAAGGTATGGCGATCAGGTAAGTCGAGTTTGAAGCCGGAGAGAAACGTGTACGAGGCAGAAATTTTTATATCGTATTTATGATTGATGGTTCGTATAATTTTTCAGTTGCAAGATAGTAAGGAAACCAACCCCTCCGGTCTAGTCTGGTCTGGTTCGAGTCGATGTGGTTGGTGTCTTATCTTTTTCATTTCGAGCTTGGCGTATTTCCTTTGTGATGTTTTAGTTGTATGGTGTTTTGGGTTTATTATGTTCGATACAGACCTCCCCTGTGGGGTATATAGTGTTTTCCTTTAAAGACGTTACTAAGACCTTTATCGCTTCCCTTCTTATGGTTTCGATTATTATTTATTACCGGTCATTATTTATTGAGATATTGTCCAGTCGAATGCAATTTCTAGCGCCCTGGGCATTCTTCGGTATTTAACTCTACCGGTCCGCTTGTCGGAACACAGTGGTAAATGGTGGGTTTGATTCTGTAAGCTTCCATCCAAAGTAGCTCGTTCATTTTTTATTTTTTTTATTTTTACGCGATTTTTTTTTCTCCCCCCTCCCCTTGATATTCTGTATAAGGTTTGGTTCGGAATTTTTCTTATCCTTGCCAAACCACTTAGTTATGCAAAAATTTTAAATTTTCTCTTCGCGCAAATTTTTGTTTCATTCCCGCACAAGTTTCGTAATTTTATTTTTATGTTTTTAGGTATTTTGTGGGTTTTTGTTTCACGTTTTTCACGGACGAGAAATTGTTTGAGAAAATAATTCCAGACATGAGATGGTCGGCGTACATATATATCGTGAGTTTTAGAGTTGGTGCTATTTTGTATGTAGGATATGTTGTGATGTAAGTAAAAGCGAGCGAATATTGAGATTGAGACAACCTGCGATTGAAGATGATTATTGGGTTCGGGAATGAAGTGAGATGGTAGCATAATTAGCGTGTTAAGCATGCATACGAAGTTTATTACAACCAGGTTCAATTGGAATGATTTTTGTTTTTGAATGAATGATATCGACATGTGTCATGTGCCTACCTTGAGAGAGCCTCACTTATGAATTTTCGAGTTTATTTTTTTTGTGGATATTAATGTCACTGATCAAACTGTACTCTGAACACTGGGAAATATAGTTTCACTTCGATTCCAATCTATCTACTAAAGGCTCATATACCCCCGAACGCGCTGAAAACCGAGTAAACTTGAAAAATTATGAAGGTTTTTTGATGAAACAAAAATTAAGTGGTTAGTTTACATACATAACTTATTAACTATTCTACTAAAAATGTATATATATTTTTTTTTAATATTAACATTATTATTTACGAGTATATATGGACTACTGATGAAAACCATCATAGCTTCACCAAAAATAATTCAATTAGCAAAAAATAAAAAGAATCTTATAAAACTTATAAAATATAGGGTGAAGGGGGATTTTTTTTTTTTTAAATTTATAAAAAGTTGTCCAACCAAAAATTTGAAAAACCCTTTCATCAGCCTGTAGAGAAAATTGTTATCAAAATTTAAAAAAAATCTGTCAAAAGTCTGGGGGCAACTTTATTATGTTTTCGGTAGAAGTTTGGAACGCGTTTAATTCTGAGATGCGGTGTAGGTTACTATGTGACTGAAAACCCAACAAAAAGTTCGGGAAGCGGTTAGAATAGGGTCGCGCATGGAATACTTACACCGCTGGCAGAAATAATATATGAATTACATAATTGGATCATATTCCGAGATGAGATCTAGGGGTTGAAAAGGGAAAAAATTGAAAATAGGTGATTAAGCCCGTGGAAGTAAAAAAATATTCGTTATCTGATCAGACCTGAGAGATATGGCCGAATTCATTAAAGAGTATGTAACCACTTTACAGCCTCTTGGGGTCAAATTTAAAAAAATTTTCAAAACTTTTTCTAGGTCTTCATATGAAGAATCCGTAGAACAAAAACGAATTCAATATTTGAAAAGACCTATTAGATATGACGAAAATCGTGGAAATATATGTAATACATATTGTTTTTTCACTGATAATTTTTATTGTCCCCTTTCCAAACACCAATGAATAGGTAATCGAAATTTTTTTAATCAAAATTACTTTTATAGTTGACTTACATATAGATACCGAGTTTCAATTTTCCAGCATAAGCCGCTCTATAGTTAGGTAAAATAACCCTCATCCCCGTACCATAGTACCCCTAAAAAATTATATTTTTCCAAAGTGCTACTACTAAAGCTTTATCTAAATACCAAGTTTCAGCTTTATATAAACACCGAAACTGTTTCCTTTTCACCCTCCCTCACCCTCACCCTCTGCAACCTCATCACCAAATTTATGCCACTGCTCCAACTCAAAGCTCCAACCTATTCTTCTAGTATACCAACAGATATTCATTAAGTTTTAATTTCTGACACTTACCGTTTAGAAGATAAGGATTTTACAGTGTCTCGATCTAGGCTTTCTAGCTTTTCGCACGGATTATTTTTCCACCCACTGAAACACCCCTTCACCCATAACAACAATTCTTTTGGGTCCACTATCGATGCTCTATATAAATTCCAAGTTTCAGTCTCCTAGCCTAAGCTGTTACTGATCTAGAGATCAACATTTTCCGTCTAAAACGCTTCCCCATTATAGGGGCTCTTGAGAAAAATTTTCATAGGGACACGATTTTTCTTCTTCAAAATATGGCTTTTTGATCTGTCTAGGTAGACGGGTTCTTAAGAATGTAAATTTTTTTAATATTGTCAGTCGCAAAGTCACCTGCTCTGCATCTTAGCGTTAAAAGCATTCTACCCAAAATTAATAAAGTTGCGCCCACAATGTTGTCTGATTAAGTACTATTGCGCGAATACCAAAAAAGCTCAAATTTGAAATTAACAATAATTGCAAAGTATATATTTATGCACTACAAAATTTGAATTTGAAATTTGTAGTTCAATGCAATTAATTCGTGATCAATACATGACTCTTGAATATGAAGTAGGTGAGTTTAGAGTTTCAAGTTCATGTTGTGTTTAAATTTTGCCAACAACAAACAAAAACCTTAAAAAAATATGGAATCAGCCCTACCCTTGCACTTGCATACCCCAAGTCTTGATCGTGCCCACTTCGTTATGGTTATGATCTTGGATATTCAAATCTTTGTCCAGCTCTTGTTGAAGTTCACGTATCGTGCTTCCACTTTGAGCAAATCCAAAACCGTCTTTGAACAACGGTTAAAAAAATTCATTAAGGTAATTAATTAATTCACTAATAAATTAAATTTTAAATTCGAAATAACGCCAGATCGTTTAACCGCCGGTACAGTTACAATAAACATAAAGCATGTTCATATCAACAGCAGTCAAAAAGTGTATGATCATCTTGTCTTACAAGAAAAAATTTAATGACAGAAATATCGTGACTGAATGATAGGACCCTTTTCAAAAAAACAACATGTGTGTATGGTCGAACCTTAACGCGGTAAACAAATTTTTTTTCTGCTTCTCCAAATTAACTTACAGTGGTCCATAAACTAAAAGTGCTTATGTTGTACTAATTAATTAATACGGAAATTATGCAGTCAGAATAAAGTTTAGCATTATTCTCATTTAGGCATGTTCTTCTCATACCCACAAAATTAATGAGAATGAATGCTTAACCCAAAATTTGACCCGGTCTGAGCGGACAAGGGTTCCCAAAAAAAATAATAATTTTTTTCTCCTCCATTCGTCGTTTTAATTAATAAAAATCCGAATCAACTTTTCTTTTAGTGAAGAGAAAGAAATTTTTCGACGGATGAAGAAATGAATTGTGACTTGGAGCATATGGGGGAGTTAAAAGCCCACAAAAGTTTTTATCGTATATATCAAGCAGCGAAACGGACTAAAAATAAAAATGGCCGAACATCAAAAATCTGATAGAAGAGTCGAGAGAAAATGAAAAATTGACCGAAGAACCGGCAAAGACAAACTCATCCCGAGAAAAGATCTTTTACCTCCATCGGGGTCCATCAAAGGTTGAGGTGCAATTTATCCAAATGTTATGAATTCTCAAGTCCAAGAAGACGAATAATACACGAGTCGGACAAGTGGGGGGTTAAGTGATTTTATTTCATTTTCTCGAGATGGTTGAAATTTTTGGTTGTTGTTGTTACTCGGTTTAATGGACAAAGATAAAAAATTCTTATTTTTAGAATTCTTATTTTTTTTTTGTTATTACATTATCAAAGTTCTTTTCCTGGACCTGATTTTTCTCTTAGTAGCTACATAGGACACTGTGTACTTCGACAGGTTAAATGTTAAGAGACGACAGTAAAAGATTATTAATTTTCTGATTGTTTATGGTAATCAGTTATTAGTTGCCCACATTCTCCCCAATAAATTTTCACATGATGAAAACTAGTACTTATATTGAGCGGAAAGATATTTGTCTGTATCTTAAGCATAGCGAATGAACGTTATATTTCACATATACCGGCATAATACGAGTATGTATTTAAAAAAAGAAAAAAAACTACGGTAACATTTTATAGGGAATTATAACGATATACGAAGATGATGGGCCGAATGAAGTATGTGGACAGAAGGAAGAATGCGGTTTCATAAGTTATTGTTGATGAGTATTAATGATCTTCATTTTGCGTAAATTATCCACATGTGGCCTCTTGCTTGTTTGATCATAAAGTAATTCTTAAGTTTTTAACTGATTGCATAAATATGACATAGGCAAACATTTGCGACTTTAATATATTGCATACTATAAAAGATGTTGAACTTTGAAGATATTGTATGGTATGACATAACCGAACAGCTGGATAGCTTTTGTTTTTGTGGCCAAACGATCTTGTGATTTGTACAAAAAGGGGTTTCAGTTTATTCTGTTTCTAAGGTGTAAAGAAATCCCGGTGTAACTTAACTTATTTTTACTTCAAACGTTTAAGTGATAGTTTTTTTAATTTTTGATCCGTTTTCACACCTTCCTGATTGCATAGGAGTAGGTAAAACTTCTCGCGTGTGATTTGGACGATAGGCTCAACCATGCGTGCCCACACTTATTTTCTTAAAAGGGACGAAGAAGTTGAATTCACGTAAATAACATATTGTAATCCGTCGATCCGGATTTAAACTTACGACCTATGGAAGCCGTGTGTTGGGGGCAATGAATTGTAAAATATATTAGCCTCATTTGAAAATGATTTTTTTTTGTGGATTGGTTTAAAACAGATGGGCAAGCGTTCATCCTTACTAACAACCTCTCTTTAAAAAAAAACTGCTCTGAGAAGCTGTTGGAGAAGAACTCGGGTCGAAGTAGTCTTATTGCCCAAAAAATTCAATTGAAAAACTCACCAACGATTCCATGTGTAATGATTTTATATATGACCGAGAAAAGGAATACTGAATAACAAAGATTTACGCGTTGAAAGCACGAACTTTTTGGTGCCTTTTTACACAACATGTGACGCATCGCGTGGTCTAGGTGTCTCTGATGATTTGTGGATTTTTTTTTCGAAAACCTTGATTTTATCCAGATTTTCGTATCTTCAACTATAAATTACTGGAAATTTTCATAGTGAATATAGTTTATATTTAAAACATTTTGTTTTCAATTTTTACCAGTAGAAAAAACCAATAATTTGCAGTATTGAAATATGAACATTATGTTATGAAAATGTAGAGAATGTAATTCTATACTAAATAATTTTTGTCGTTGCCTTTATGACACATAGATACGCTAAAAATGAAAAAAAAAAAATAAAAGACACAACTTTCAGATTAATCGAAATAATTACCTTTTCAAAATGATAAAAAATAATTTAGTAATGCATTTCAAAACTATCTGATTTATTTTTCTGATTTGAATTATGAAATAACTTGACAATCGCTTAGATCGTATCCTGAAAATTAAGTCGCCACTCAGTCCGACTATTGATTGATGACAATCTTATATTAAGAAAAAATTAAATCATACAGTGCATGCAAGTCTGTTTTGCAGTCACATACTTAATGAGAAAAATAATTCCACCGCGATTTATATCATTTAAATTTTCGAAAAGAAAACTATATCCTGAAATACCAGTGCTCCGCTTTAAAGCGCCACATTAAAGATAAGATACTGGATCGTACGTGTCAGACTCAACTAACTATCTCACTAACTAACTACGTACCTACCCACCAATCAACTTTGGTATTCAAATACCAATTGATTCCTTTAAATTGAAGAAAAATAATAAAGTCGAAGAAAAACTCTCTGGTGAAATGCTGTCGGTCCATATCGTCGTAAATAAGTTAAGTATTTTTTTTACTATAGCCATGGTGACATTTTATCATCAGAAATGGTCTAGTTTGACGCTTTTTTACACACTTATAGTTGGAAACTAGTTCACATTTGATACCTTGTCTTTCATACCGGAGCAGATTAAGATAACCATAAAAGGTAGTCTTGCGAACGAAGTTAATATCAGAAGAAAATTGCCCAGATTGATTACTACTACTCGGTATTCAGCTTATAGGTGAATGATGGAATGTGAAAAGATACCATAATTTATTAAAAAAAAATATGTTTAATATGACTGGAAAGTCTTGAATAGGATTGGTGTGATACATTAAAGTAATGTAGGTACTATTTTTTTCCAACGTAATGTTTTTAGGAGTTAAGTTTTTGTTTCATTAAAACAATGTTTAGTACTGCGAATATCTTCGAAGAAAGTATGTTTTTGTTGCAAAAAAAATTTCTCTCTGCAAGCAGGATCTTCTCTACATGAAGGTATACGATCTCTATATGAAGGTATACGATCCGTGCTGCATGTCTTAATTGCATGAAATTGATAATCTTTCGTCACACCCACATAATCCGGTTATCATTTAAATTCGCCACCTTACGCATGTCCTCGGTATAAGCATAGCTTAGAACATTGCAACTTCATAAGGTTCTAACAAGCCATTCAATCAAGCACCTTGTTGACTTGCATGCAAGTATCATCATCCATAACTGTGACAATGATCAACGAGATATGCGAATCTTTCTCGGTAATCCATAGCGCAATTTCAGCATCCATGGCAGTTGTTAAATAGCTACGAGAGATCTGTCTTCCCTCGTCGAGTCTTAAGATCCCTAATAACATATCCCATATGTGTTAAAATGCCCATCCCTTGTACATGTACCTACGCAATAAAAATCATTTTTAAGCCACGATATTAGTTATAGCTTATAATGGTTGGAATTATGACAATAAAAAGAAATTCCGTCTCTAGTTATGTTATAAGCAAAAATAAAAAATAATTTTTAATAATTGGCTCTTGGTTTCTTGTTTCTCGCGTCTTCCGTCAAAATCCCTAAACCGTCGCGAAAGACAATATTACAGTATTAAATGTTTCGTTATGCTACGATCTACCTGTCTGGATTTACCTGGTTGCGTGTATCTATGTAGTTCGATGTGCGCTGTCTCTCTATGTAAGACATATAAAAATTTTAAAAACATGTTTAGTATGTTTTATCGTCTACACCAGGAACATCTTTAGCCAGTTTGAAATTGCACCTTTTTTTCGCTTCATCTACGGAGCAAAAATCTGAACATGGTCTCTAGTGGTAAATGGTTTAACAGGAACATCGAGCCTTCATGATGTTTTCTTGTCTTTTACCTATCATATTTTTATTTGTTATGTCACATGGTATGTCGATGGAATTCTTGAAATTCTTCAACATACGTATTGTCAATCTTTAAGTACTGGACTTCTATAAGACATCTTTACGCTTGTTATGATATGTAACTTTCGAGTAAAGTGGACAAAATGCTTGTTATAGAATTGTTTTTGGTCTTTAATGATATCGACTGGAGAGGAAAAAAATTGTCGCTTTTATTTATGTAACTTGTTTTATCTCGATATTGCACTGATTCTGTTGGATAACATTGCTCTTATGTTAGTTTTTGTTTTGAGCTCAAATCTACCACTGAAAATTTTTTTTTCATGTCTGATTTAAGCCCCCTATCATAGCATAAAAATTATGAACGGACTTGCAGCAAATAGCATTTTCTCGGCTCCGATTTTTTCCTTACTCCTCCGAGGAGATCATAAGGTCAACTGATTCCCTAAACAAAGACTAGATTTGGTACCCCAGTCCACCCAATAAATATTACAAAGATTAGAAATTAGGTTTTAAATGAACGTGTGCATGACCTCAGAGTCCTTGTATATATTCGTCAAAACATTAAAAATTTTCAAGAAAAACATTATACTTTCAATCGCGTGGAGGAGTACCCATATTATATGATTGCATAAATTTTGTATAAGAACTTAGAAGATTGATGTAAGTCGGGAGACCTTAAGCGAAGCTTGTCAAAGCCTCCGGTATATGTAAGGTACTGGTGCCTCGGGGTATTTTAAGAGTTAAACCCTTCCGCATCCTGAAAAGATAAAAAATCTATGGATATCAAATTGTGGTAAAAAAAAATGCAAGTTCGTTTTGATAAAAGCATTCAGGATTCATGCAGAATAAAAGAAAGCTGCGAATATCTTAAACTCACTGTCTTCAGTGTCACAAGTCAAGGAAGTTTCCTTGCCCTCGATTTCTAACCCCAAGGGTTTCACCTAATGTACCCATGAAAAATGTTTCGCCATTATATATCAAGGGGGCTATTAGCTACTTGCCTGTAAATGATTTTCCGTAAGGTGTATTTTTTTTTTTTTACTTTATTAGTCCTAAAACGTGAAAATACAAAATTTTAGGGTAGCAAACTTTTTTGAAACTATTTTCATTCGGGGATAGCGAATTCGCTGAAAGTCTGTCTGAACGCTCAATTTCTAATAAAATTTTAATTTGTTAAAATTTTTTTTAAGGCTAATAAGGCTATTAGCTACTTGCCTGTAAATGATTTTCCGTAAGGTGTATTTTTTTTTTTTTACTTTATTAGTCCTAAAACGTGAAAATACAAAATTTTAGGGTAGCAAACTTTTTTGAAACTATTTTCATTCGGGGATAGCGAATTCGCTGAAAGTCTGTCTGAACGCTCAATTTCTAATAAAATTTTAATTTGTTAAAATTTTTTTTAAGGCTAACTTTGTTACTGTTTTCTTTCCAATCCTGTGGGTAACTTCTATACAAATGTCCTGAAAATTCGTTATAGCTTCAGAGCGCTACAACCAAGGAATTTGTTCTGAGGATCGGAAATCTGGATAACGTCCTCAACTTTGAAATATTTTTCTGTGCTCAAACCTGTACATTCAAAACGTAATAATAACAATCAATGGCATAACAGCCTAAATTCAGCATAGGCCTTGAAGTAATGCTAGAGTTACTTCATTACTATAGACCAACGGAGCAGTAGGAGATGAAGTGGTCAACAACACACTTGTCCGTGATTATTACCTTGATTCTTACCTCAGGTACTCATTTACAGCTGAGTGAACTGGTAGTCCGGCATCCAATTCCGTTCTCGAAAATTACTTGCCGCCAAGCAGATTCGAACATGGTACCAGGTGCACCGAAAGCAAGCACTCTAGCTGCTAAGTCATTCAGACATTCAAAACTTACTTACTTCATTATGTCAACTATGGTTTAAACTCTCATATCTCACAAACCGTTTGAGTAATAAGCCTAATTTTTTTTTGTAAATAGTGGAGGATATACTAAGTGTGGGGAGAGGTGTGAGGAATGATTCGAAAAAAAAAATCGTTTTTATATCTCAATGCCAATCTGCAGCTCTATCGGAGACCACATATTAACAGTTCTCGAATCCCTGCAATTCAGAACTGAAGTGTGCTTGGCTAGTAAGTAATACCAATGATTGATTCATTAAATTCTGACATTAAAAACGCAATGCTTGTTTTTGTAGAGTTATTAAAAGAACTTATGAAATAAGTATGAAGTACTATATGATGATAAGTATGACGTTTGACATAGTTAAACTGATACCACATTGTTAAATCTTTTGCAATATGTATACCCATTTAAAAAATAAAAACAGTTTCAAGTTTAAGCAAAAGTTTGAACATTGGTTATTGTTAAACCTTTCGCTAAAAAAAGAGTATGCGTCTGAATGCTGCTATTATTTTGCGTAGGTATAGTATAGTAAAAAATCTTTTTGTTTTTGGATTAGACAGATATTTTACAATATTAACTAAACATTGCATAAAGATCGGCAGCACGTACTAGAAAAAAGTGCACACTTTCCTTAAGTATTACTGGTAAGATGTTTGAAATCAAAAAGGGTAACATCATCAGTTCCTAGCAAAGAAAGATAAAAAGTGCCGAAGTATCAGGAAAAGGTAGAAAATGTTGAACATAATGTCATCAGTGTCCGTCAATTTACTTGGAAACGTATCTACCAACTACTCGTCGTATAATTTAAATTCGTTTTATTTTCGTTAAAATAGCAAACGGGGTTGTTTGCAATATGTACGAAGTAGTTACCCACTTACACCTCAGTATATTTTCATATACAAAAGCTGTTTTAGTAATTGTATAGTGCGTTTCTTATTTTATTTTTTGTTCTTTCATCGATTTATTTAACGATCACTTTAAGGGCATTCGATAAAACTTCATACGCGTTGTCTACTGTGTGTAGATCCGACTTAACCGTGTGTACGTACGGATTGTATTATGAATGTAACTAATAGATATAATTGCTCCTCTAGAGTCTCGATGGTATGAACGCGGAGACACTCTTATTCAACATTTCAACGTGTTTCATGTTTTTCACGTATGTGAAGGCAATCGCGTATATATGAAGAGAAAAATTCCAGACTTGATCCGGCCATATTTGAACAGAGTTTTATTATTGCAATAAACTTTTGCGTTTTAAAGTTTTTTTTTCATTACTTTGTTGTATGCCGGAGGGAGGGGTTTGAATTTTATGCATTTTACTATTATTGATATTTTCCCATAATGTACGTAGATGATTTTATGGTACCGATTCTAATGGCAAAACTTGTAGGTATTTTATTTTCTATGATCTTTGGATGCTGTTAAATATATGAATGTACCGATAGTTAAATTGAAAATAGATTTAAAAAAGATTTCTTGCCTGTAATACTTTTATTATTTTCTAAATATTTATTTTTCTTTTCATTTACAGGTAAGACATTTTGCTGAGCTAACTGAAGGGCACTTATATCACTTACAAAAGTGTACCATATATGCATGTATGTATGATTAAAATGCTTTATTAAATAATAAACTTTAATGATGCCTTTAAATTAAGATTTTATCACAAATACATTTATCGTTTTCATTAATAGGGATTAAATCGAACTCTTAGAAATAATTTTTCAGGTTTCTGGCTTAACTCTTTTGTTTATATTTTAGGAGGAGAATATATTTGCATGCTTATGTTTAATATGAACTTAATTAATTTTTAGTCTACAAATATGGCACTATTAGCAAGAAATTTAGATACTTTGGATGGTGGGATTGAAAAAGATGAGGAGGGTCGCATATACAAAGTTTGCCTGGTCTTCGTCATCACCCAATATACCATATATATTTGAAGCGTCCAGGAGCTATTCTGGACAGAGGTAGCTTCAACGAAGAGTACGACTTCTTCAAACAGGCTGTGGATTAAAGGATGGTGTGGAGTGGGTCATCTAAGAAAAATAAGCCCTATCGTGATGAAGACTAACCCACGTGAACATATATTGTGATGGTGCTCTGTTGCGGTCTTCGTCGGAAGACATATGTACATAAACTGAAGATACTTGGTTCTATGGCGCAACAACCCAAATTAGGCCTTGACCTCTTCGATAATATGTCTCTGAGTGAGTTATAGGAATATCACGGTTCATCACGCCATAGTGAGTTATCATTTCTGATTCCCGATCCCTCGAGAATTAGTTCGGTAATTTAGTTCACTAGCTCGTAGTAGTTCAATGACGAGAAGTTTGGTTCAGTGATGGAAGTTTGGAACGACTCGTAGTTGTGATTATGGTAGAATATGATGAACAAACATCAAAAAAGTCGTCTGACGAATATCAAAAAAAAAACCTCGTTAGTCTATAAGTATATTGTACCACTGACTAACAGACGGCAATGAATGAGTAGAAACGCACTAGGAGCGGAAGTGAGTGCGAACTAGTTCTTTCATTTCAGTTCTCAGAACGCTCTTTTGAACTAGTTCGTTCGCGAACTACACAAGCCAAATGTATATGATATATCGTATATTGTGCTAATTTTTTTTATCGATTTATACATATACACACGTGTTGCTGCGGCTTATTATGCGAATTAAGGACGTCGAACTGGCTAGAGTAATACTGCACATAAGACTAAGGACGTTTGGGGTTGATGTTCAAAAATTTTGTGCTTTAGGTTTAATGTCTAATGTTGCATTAAATTTATATCTTAAATGGTGGCGTCTCATTAGAATGGACAAGTCCCGAAAGACACCCATCATCCTATATACAATTATGAAAGATATTTTTAAAGGCAATAAATTTTCACTTGCCCGAAACTGTTTCAGATTCGTAATTGCTTTCGATCCTGTGACAGAATATACACTAAATCTTGTATTATGTCCATTTAACAAAGAGTAATTGATAATAAAAATACACCAGCATTCGATCGTTCGCGAAAGATCGCCAACCTCTTTTGGATTTACAAGCATAAATTTCGATAAAACAAGTGTATAACAAATCTTTGGTCATAATATTGACCTCGCGAAACCCAGCAATCGACGACGTTCCTCGAAACACCCAAGATGCATTGAGTCGCCATCAAGACTGATATGTTGTCCTCTACAATGTTGCATCGCGCCTGGATGGCAAATGGCACGTAAATCTATCAGAAATCGTCGAATGCCTATGTATCTTGCATACACATCACACGTGTATTACCTTCAAATTAAAGAAGTCCAACGTTATGTTATGTTACACCGTATATCCATGATCAATTCTCTTTCATCTTATTTTTTATCGGGGTTATAACTTTACATTTTATTCGATATGAGACAGTGTCGGGAAGAGTTTTGCATTTCACAAGAGGTCTAACTACAATTCCCGAATGACAAACATCCCAGGCGACAAGTGTGTGTGGGATGTGAAATTGTAGCCATACCACATATCCCGTGTGCACCTTTAATATGTTAATTACCTGGCCATCTATTCTATACAGAAATGTTTTTTTTAGTATGTTTTATCGGTATAAAAATTTTTACATGTAGTATGTATGTGCCGCGCTTGCCGAGATCTTTTTGGTCTCACAATTCCAGATCTTGAGTGAGTTTTGAATTGGACGGCATAATAAATCTTTGTGGAAATTTATTAGCCGTACTGAATTTCAAACCTCCAAACGAAAAAGATCGAAAAGACGCGACTGACTTTTGCTCGCGATCGAAGCACACACCTATTAAAATGGCCAGAAATTTTATATAAAAGAACCTATATGTGTTCTTGTATAGTTCAGTTCATGAAACGGACATGTTGAGGCCTATTCTATCCCGTCGTGATCTTGAACCATGGAGGTATTCTCAGGTGATTAATAATTTTTCTTAACCAGCCAGATGAAGATCAAGACTACATATACGAAGATGAAGAAGCAGAAGAGTAAGGTTACGTATTAACGGCAGCCCCAGTTACAGGGAACGAGTGGACAACGCACACCTTTATTCTTTTCAATATTTCTTCATTTTTCTCGTACAGGAATGGAATGTGAGTAGTTCCTTCTTTTAATAATACCGGCCGATCCCACTAATATCGGACAGTAAAAAATTATCGGAACGATCGATAAACGTATGACACGACGTTTATAATGCCGTATGACTCGGCAACTACTGTCCCACATTGGTTCCATATAGGACCGCAATTGTTTTGTTTTCATGCGATTTAAATCAGATTAAAGTGTATAAGATGTCGTTATGGGTCGACCCAGACCTATGGTAAGGTGTTTTTTTTTTTAAATATGTTTTTTTGACTTTTACTTTCAAACCTTTTATCGGTGTTCTTCTGGCCAATTCTAAAAGGCTTTGTGACTAAGTCAACCAATTGGAAATTATTTCGTTTTCTTGTTTAGTCGTTTTTAGCCTGAGATTTGTTTTGCTTTAGTGCAATCGATGGTCGCGTCTAGAAGACTTGGTATTTTCGCTAAGAAGGTGTCGAATGGAATGGAAAAAAATAAATATAAATATTTTTCTTTTTTCACTGACACGATCGGTAAAAATCTTGAAAAAAACGTAGCTATAGAGAATCCCAAGAGGAAATTCAACCTGAAGTTTTTAGTAATCGGTATTATTGTCCCGCTTTGTGTGTTTTGTCTGTATGGTCGACGGAAACCATATTAGCGAAGATTTTGGGTGTGATCATGCTAAATTTCTTTTTTTTTAAGCCTAAGTGTATAACACACTACATGTGTTTATCTATCTTTCATCACAAGATTTATATACACGGTTTGGTGTTGTTGTTCTTTGTGTCTCGTCCGTTTCGTTTAGCTGGTTTTCTCCTCTCATTTCTTAAGTGATCTTCAAGTTCTTTAGCCCGGATGATGGCTTCGACCGGCTTAATCGCGTATAAAACTCTTGTAGGTGGTGGCTTATCCTTTCAATCAAATAATTTGCTCATGGTTGAGTATAAAATTGAAAACTGAAGAAAGGAAAACAACAGGCACAACCATAATAATAAAGTAGATATAGAAATGAATCTAAGATAAATCTATTTGACGCCTTTGCTTATGGGGTTGTTGTAAGTGAATGCAGGTAAAATACCTTAGGCTTTCGGGAAATCCAAATCGTAAGATGCCATTGGCATTCTATCGGCGAAAAATTTTCGCGTTCGGACAGTTATAAGCGCTGGAATAATCAATGTATCGGCATCTCTAATAACTGTTAAGTTTTAGACGATACATTCCGTACAAACGACATCATTATTATTATTATACCGTAGCTAAAAGTTAGCCGAAAGTTTTACCTATGACCTGGCTTAATAGCTTATCGAATTAGAAAAGATCTGAGTATGGAATATTTTAGAATAGAAGAGGTTTGTTTTCTTCTTTTTTTAATAAGTCAACATAATTTGCTAAATTGCGTTGACATCTTCGATTTTACCAAGAATACCGATAATAATAGAGTAGATGTAACGGACAAATTGGTCTTTTAATGAACTACAAAAAGATTGCTTTTGTAGTTTTTCATGAAATTACTATGCCATAGAGATATATTTAGTAGAGATGATGACCTGCGACTGTTTTGAAGCCGGACGATTCCTCGCAAAGGAACGGCAATAAGCACTATGATAGTATTAGCATCTTACTTACTTTTATGTTATACTCCGGTTTTAAATATAAAAAATGCCAAACAATTGAATACTAGGCTAGGCTGACTGTCACCTGGCATCAAACGCTCCATACAAAAACGTTAAGTTTTGCTTCAAAATACAGTAGAACTTGCAGAAGTGACCACCTTCCTATCTTGACCACTTGCCTAAAGTTGCCATTTCTTTACGGTCCCGATGTAAATCACTGATTTTCCATACACTTTTCGTTTTGTATTGTGACCATTTCCACATTGTGACCATTGGCCACTTTTTAGCCAATATTTACATATCACATACATGGCGAGTACATCCCATAATGTGACCATAAAATAACACACACAAACACAAATGTTGCAAAGTGCAAAATGAGGCTAGATTTTCAGTGAAAATAGAATGCATATATTTTCATGATTTTTGTCATAGTTACTACATTACTAGACCACTGGAAGGTGAAGTGGTCAGCCACACGCTTGTCCGTGATTATTACCCCGATTTTAACTCAGGTATTCATTTACAGCTGAGTGATCTGGTACTTCGGCACCCAATCCCATTCTCTAAAATTTCTTGTCGCCAAGGAGATTCGAGCCTGGTACCTATTTGGCTTCTTTTATGTCTCGGCTAACAATCATTCCGCTACTTAGCCGAGACACAAAAGCAGCTAATAGCAGCTATAGCTTGCACATTTGACAGACCCCAGGTGCACCAAACTCTAGTGCTCTAGCCACTAACCCACCCAAACTACTAGAAAGAAAAATAAAAATAAATATACTCTAGTATATTTTTGATTACTCAAATTACAATTTATTATTTTCAATTACCATTACAAACGTCCTAAATCAAAAATCTAGTTTTCGACCCACTTTTGAATCTGAACGATATGTTTGTCTAGAAGCTCCGTTATTACAAAACAGCGGAATTCAAATGATTTATGTATGATTGTCTTCTAATAGCCTACCTGCAATAAACTAATGTGCTCAACAAAGTTGCAGTGAAAATACCTCGGCTTGAGACTGCAAAAAGACACCTCATAACCAGTCCTTTCCTTTACCTATAATTCTAACAGCTATTCACTACATTGTAGATATAATTCTTTTCTCGTCGTATACCTTTTTTTGTTATGCCCCAATAATAAAATATTTATTTGTTGCACTTTAAGATATTCTTCTTCTATTCGAAACCACTATAACATCGTCCGGAATTCGAATCTCTTACATTCACACTTCACATAAGCCCGACAACTAACAATTTTATGAGTTCGAGAATCTAATCCTCTCTGTATATTATCTTACGGGCTTAGATCGTACCAATAGAGCCTCCTCCTATTTCTTCGCGGCCATCGTCGTCGTCTTCTTCTTCAGCCAGGCCAAGCCTTCTCAAGAAAAATACTTTATCCAATCTATCTGCTTAGCACTAAGTGTGTAGGTGGTATTTTATGGGTATGTAGCCCCAACACTTATCGTCATCCCATGTTAATTTCAATTTCTGAAACGATAGATTTTTACCATACCATAACAATATTCTTTGAAATTGGATCTAAAATGTCGTGATTTTCACGAACCTCGAACCAAAGAGTTAGTTACGACTGCGAAAGTGTCTTAAGAGTGCTGCTAACAGCATTCAAACACGCTAAAAATCTGTCGCTTTGTAATAGCCAACGTCTATAAAATTATTATCCATTTCGATAAAAACATTAAAAAATATATATATATATTAGTAAGCCCCTCAACAGGATCGTTTTTTCCATGTTTTTCGCATCACGTAAAAAGGTCAAAATTGTTTTTATAGTTTGCAGGCATGTGCGGCAACAAACGGTCATCATGAAAATCAAATGTAATTCGCGCAATTCAATGGAATCTTCTGAACTATTCGGACGGATCGTTAGTTTTAAACACGATCACTTTTATAAGATTTCGTTTCTCGATTAGTTTTATATCTAATGTATATTTTTCGAGCTAAGATCATAAGGTCAAAAAATTTCAAAAAGATTTTCGACGAAGATCAAAAGAGAAATGGATTGAGTGGTAATTACTTCGGATCACGATTATCGCTTTCATAAATACCGAGTAAAAAAGATTACTTTTGACTATTTACGATTGCATACTAAAAGTGTTCGTTTTAACTTGAAAAAGTTTTCGAATTAATGCCCTGTGATCTATGTGAGTTTTGACGAAATTTTTTCGAATACCAACTATAAACGGTTGAAATTGAATAAAATTAAATTAAGTCCACACATGCGATGAGTACCTGAAAAGAATTTTCTGTTATGAATTCAAACCTGATTCAACATCAACATCTCGAATAAATAAGAATACAGGCATCCGGTCGGTCTTTATCTTCACTAAATATGCTTAAGAGAGGTCAACAAATCAGCTTAAGGTACTATGCCATCAAAGAAATGCCACTTTTTCTTTGCATTGAATAAACTCATCTGTTTTTTGATATTCTTTTTTTTAACTTAATTTGAATAGTTTATAGATAGGGATTACGATTACTGACAGCAACTAGGCACAAAAAAAACGACGAATTTTTGGTAAGTTATATCGAGAGTAGCTTATAGTTATTGCGCATACATAAATTTGACACTGGAATTCATTATAAGAATTATATGCAAAAAGAATATCTTAGCTGATTCTTTATGGTAATTCAATGTTAGCTTTGCTAGATTTTATCCCCCCTGTAAGCCTTCTTGTCTTCGTACAGAATATAAATAACATTTTATTTAAATCGTTTGATATTTTAACAATTTTTTCCCAGTGGACTGTATACGAAGAAATTTATTAGAAGTGTTTTATATGATATCAGAGTTAATATTTCTGAACGGAAGACTCTAATTCGTCCGAATCAATTCATGCATTTCGTTGATATTCCATTGTGTTTTTGCAAAATTCTATTATGAAAATTTCATTAAAAGTTTTAGAAAAATGTGAATGTAGCTAAAAAGGTTTCGACGCAGAACTAGTTTTTCGAATAATGCATAATTTGTTTTTTCGGGGAGAAACTAATCTTTACACAATATATCAGTAATAGAAACGACAGCGATAAATTAGGGATTAAACTGGATATTCGAGGACCGTATTTTGGCAGATTTTGGAATTTAAAAAGTTTTATTTTATTACTAGTTTCTATGGCCTACTCAAAATCAATACTTTATTATTTAAAACATGATAAAGTGGGATAAATGTAAAAAAACATGATGAAGTCATGATAGTAGTCACTCGTGTAAGATGATTTGAAACTGAACTTTGATTTATTTTGTAATTAATAAAAAACTGACAACGGTATAGGCGCAATTTTTATTATTTTTCGGAATAAAATCCGATAATCGATTTATATAAGTCGAGATGATACCAATTGCAATTTTCTGTTTCACTCAAGGAGAAATTAGTTTTTGGATTGTTTCCGATACAATAAATAGGTTGAATATCGAAAAGTATACAACATTTTAAACCATTTTTAGGGGTTCAAAATCAAAATATCCTGAAAATAAATAAAAAGAAGTTATACGTAAAAACCAATGATAGAATTCGTGACAACGTCTTCAACCCCTTTATACACTTATACGGTTTAAATATTAAAAGTTATTTTTAAAAGTTAGGTTTTTATCTGAGGACTGCGTGTAAATGAAACTGATTCAAAATATCAGAAGATATAAGAAATATAACGAAATTCGTAAAATATGAACGCCATATTTTCTGACACCTTTTTTTGCGTCACCTCCGTACGCTGAAGGAAATTTGAAATTTTTTTCACTCAGACTATTTTCATAGTAAATATTATATGCACAATACAAATTTCCACTTTCAAGTATAATGAGAGGGTAAAATACCTCATCCTCCGTACCGTGGAACCACTATCGAATTCTTTTCACGGTTAATTTGTTTGTCCTATGGAGGATTCACAAACGCGTGAGAAAAAGTAGAAACCTATTTGATGTTGAAGGAATAGTAACTACTCTACATTAGAGTCACTTCATACGAACTAACACAAACATCCATTATCTTGAGTACGGAATATGTGTGTTTCATTTGAAACCAGTATATTTGAAATTTTTTTTGCAGTTGTCTCGATTTTTTATTTTAAGGATCTCCACTAAAGTGGATAAACGCTGCATTTAGTTGACATTTCATGAGACATATCTCAACTCCGTGAAACGTCAATCAAAATCCATCTGCTACACGTATACACACTAAAACTATGCCATTTAAGAAACCTGCGATTTTTTAAATTCGCAGGTTTTTAGACTACTAAATATGTACCAAAAGTGGTCATTGTCCGTACTCATAATAATGGATGTTTGTGTTAATTCTTATACGCAGTGACTCTACTCTACATTTGCCCCTACATGTTTATTTTCGCGAAAGTTGTGAGAGTGAAATATTCTATAAGTTATTTTATTATGCACTATTTAAATTTCTTTAACCATGATTGTGAAGACGACAGTTTTACATGAGTCAGGTCCAATGGAACGGTTTTCAATGATCAAATTTACAACACCTAAATTTATAATACCTACTTTCTTTTTTCCTTCATTTTATTAAAACTCAAAATATCTAATTGTGGTATATTTCCGGAAAAATCTTGTCATTTAATTCTTTCACCACAAATAAAATTTTTCATTATCAAATAAAAATTGTTTAGTGCCTTCGTAGAGTGCGAAGATGAAAAAAAGACTAACGCCCGGTAATATTACCGCCACATTTAACTGAAAAATTTACGACCAAAGCCTATCTTACAATGATTCCAGGTGGAATATAATAAATCGAAAAGAGTGCTATTAGCGGGACCACGACATAAAATTATTATTACGATAATCTCTCACCTTCGTCATTTTACAATGTTTATCTTTTACGAAGCACCTGAACGTCGAGGGTCGAGAATTTTAATTTACTTTTGCCATTTTACCTTTTTTCCACCCAATCGAATCGAAAAAGTCTAAAAACATCCCACAACATTTCTCTGTTTTATCTGCCGAGTACCACTAATAACACGATCATTGACTTGCCCGAGACACCTCAACTATAAAAATGAAAAACCACAAAATTTTATTTTCATTGAAGACTTTTTCGATGTTTTGGTTGTATTTTAATTTTTTGGACGAAATAACCCACTTACAGGTGGAAGAAAAAATTTAACACCATAACGAAGAATATTCTTTTCGGTTAGTAATAAAATTAGTGACTTTACCACTCATTTTCGGTCAACTAAAGACAGATTTTTATTTATTCTTAATTTTTTTGGTTGTAATTCCCCTCCAACGTCCCTCCTCCCTCTTCCAAAAAAATACAATAAATTTCAAGTAAAAAGAGCAATATTTTTATTATCCTCAATCCGAAACGGATTAAGTGAAAGATGAGTCTCGCACATCATCGGTAATCTGCTAAGACGGTGTACACACTCTCTATACAGGTAACAGGTATGAATGGGCTTATTGGAGTGATCGCGTATATTCTTAAGATCAGAGGCTGTTTCTGAGGTAGAGAACTCCATAAGGTGGTGGCGAAGAAGAATAAAAACAGATAAATAGTTGCTGGTCCATTCTACAGTATTAGTGATTTGCGTTCCAATATGGTCTAATCTGAACCGAAAAAAAACCAAGAAATTTCAATCAAATAAGCTGGAAACATAATTTAAGATAAAAATCTGGGCGCGTTTTCTGTTTATTATCCACTTTGACGATTTTATTATTTTCGAATTGAACATGTCTTCCAGGTCTTGAGACGCGCGGTTATCGCGGCATATGCCATTTATTTAAAACCAGATTAACGTTAAGTAATAATGGAGAAAATCCAGGTATAATAAGGCTCTATACGCGCGTTGGTTGCTTTGCGTTTCCGTTGCGCGGAGAGTCATTTACAGAATTTTTCTCGATTATTTTTCAGGGATTGGGATCAAACCCGATCGCTTATCGGTCACTCTTTTTGGGTCATTAAATGTATCGGTCTTAAAGAAAATGTTAGCGTGTGTGTATTTTTATAATCGAAATGATTCTCGCTTTTTGTGTACAAAGTCTTATGGTAATAAGTTCGATGTTTATACAACCTGGAATCCCGATATGATAGACTTTGTTCGCTTTCGACTTCGGCAACACAAGAAGAGAAGGAAAAAACCGCCATTCACCTTATTTGATTCGGTTCAATATTCTTGGAAACTTATCAATGCGTCTCCGGGTTTATTGGATGCAATGTTGTTGCTTCTACATTGGATCTTAGAGTGTGAAACTGTCGTCTATTGAACATGTTTTTGTGATTTTTCTGTCAGTCTATTGGCGACCATTTGACATTCGCTGACCATCATAGTTGTCGTTTTACTGACTTTGAAGCACCCATCCGTCCGTCGAACCGATCCATTACGTCTTGGAAAGTTTCTATAATTTTCTTGTAGAGTCTCTTATGGGTGTAAGTAACCTTTCGAAGGCATCCTCCTTTTAAACCTATCAACTATAAAAGTTGAATAATTTTATCATTTTTCTTCGATGGCAAAATGTTCTCTATGTCGAATAGTTGGATTCTTTACGATTCGAATGGCAGAGGAGTCGTCCCGATGCGCCTTCCGTTCAATTTTATTATCTTTTTATTCACAAGTCGTATGCGTAGATAATAATTTCATATAGTTTTCCTTAAGTATGAATTCCAATGTGCTTTGCTTCTTGAACGCGCACTTTTTTTTTTATCCATTTCGACGTACGCTTACCGAGCGGGGATATCTTCCTTCCATACAAGATCAATGGTCAGACAGTGATAAAAAGCTTCACAAGATAAAATTATCATTACGGAGATCAATTGAATGGACAGAAAACCGTGGATATTAAGGGGGATAAATTGATAAAATTAAATATGTTGGAGACGCCGAGATTTTTTTTTTTATCATAAGATGCTATATACGTTTCGAATTTTATATGTGTACAGGGTACAACCTGATATGACGTCTGGTTATGGCTTTCATTGCTCCTAATGGCTGGTTATTATCCGTGAGAGCATGTTTTATTTTGATATCTTTATTGACCATCGTGCATTTTATATCCTTATTTGTTGAGGGGCGAAACAAGTTTGCTGTCAGTGCTACTATCGAGCGTCCAGTAAAATTTAAAGTTTCGGATTTAAATTAGTCTTCTTTGTTGGTGATTTATGTTCTTAGCGGGATGAAAATGGTTATGGAATTCAAAATAGCTCTCAGATTATCTGAACTTTTGTCAGTACATGGATGTATCTTTGACGGAATTTCAAGAAAAACAATTCAAATTCACTTATAATAAAGAACTGGTCAAGAACATTTCTGCGATACAAAAACATAAAATTAACTAAAATTTTGGACACTTTCAAAAGGTGATTTTATTATTTTGTTAAAATCCAAATATCGTAGACGTGTGCTTACAGAGTTGGTGATCAACCACGCGAAGTGCATTAAGGCCATTTGCCATTTGCACAAAACGTTGAAAAAGCAAACTATTCACATACATATGTACGTCCTTAGAGTAAAAAATGTTTACAATTCACTAAAAGAAAATCAAAATTTTAAAAATATTCTTCTGTTGTCTGAGTTGTATATATAGAGGGTGGCACAGCTAGAAACTGACCATACTCTGTTGGTTTGTGTAGTCCTTGTGTGAGCGCTCAATGAGCTCCGCAAATATTTTTAATCGATAATGATTATAAAGCGAATTTTTATTTGTTATGGTAGGTAGAAGGAGTAAACCCCTTCGAATGGTATATTTTGTAGGGGGTATGTGGGGGTTTACGAGGGTGTGGGGGTTTACGAGGGTATGGGGGTAAGGCGGGGGAGGAGGAGGGGGGGGGAAGTTTTTTAGATGAAAAATTTTGGTTTCTTGATCTGAGCAACCTCTTATGCTGGGAGGCTGAAACTTGGAACATATGTAGTACAATGATAGTGGACCGATTTCCACAAAATGTCGATAGGGGCTGAAGGGTATGTGAGTGATAAAACAATTCTCCCAAAGCACTTGATAGCTGAGTTTGAAACATGGATTTTAGACCATATCTCTTGAACGATTGATGTCAGACGGCTGAAACTTCAGATTTGTCTTAACAAATACTAGGAGATTAGAAGCAAGTTAAACATTTTAAGGGGAGGGTGGTGAAGTATAGGAGTGGGAGTGAAAAACTTTGAATTACAATATTTTCCGACTGAATTATCCCAGGAAGATAAAATTTGGTTTCAGTATATAGAATTACTAGTGGACTCTACCACTAGGAACCTCTTAGCAAACAAATAGTGCATCGCAATCAAACTTTAAATACGTACCGGTTCCACTCAAGAAAATAATAAGGTTACGTTCGGACTGTTTGTATATTTCTTAAATTTTAAATACGACTTAGGGCCGATGTTACGACCTTCAGTTAAAATTTAACCAGAACTTTAACTGTAAGTTTCGTATGAACATCTGTCAGTTAAAGTTCCAGTTAGAACGTTACTGACGATCGTAGGAACGGGCCTAAGACCCATGATCCAACACTACTGACAAAAAAGCACGGTTTTTGTCAAAATCCAATCAATGCAGCCACCGCATATCACGTGAAATTTAAATATTAGTCAATGTTACTCTTAAAAAAATATTTTTTTTATTAACTCTGATCTAATTTATTAAGTGTTGCTCTAAGACAATTGCCATTTACCTGATTTAAAACTCTCAGAAATCAAATATCATCGAAAAAATTAACTAATTTAGTAGGTTTTTTATTTGGCTGTCCTTACGCAAAGCGATGCAAAATTTATATACATACAGAGCAAAATTTCTGTGGTTGCATGTAGCAACGCTTACTGTACTGCATTGGTCATTGGACCATGAAGTACGCAGCAAATCGCATGAAAGAAAAACTACTGCATTGATTGAACCACGCTTAATGATGGATAGAAAGTCAAGTTTTTAGTTAACTTTTGTTGGAGTAGTTGGATACGGAGGGATATTTAATGAGGAGCTATCATCCCTGATTCAGCTGCATAAACGTAAATTAAAAATAGAGATCTGCTTACAAATTTTACTGCACACCGACTTAAACCACATCTTATTCGAAAAATGAAGTGGTTGCGCCCAGATTTTTGCAAGATTTTTTTTTGATAACCTTATGACTACGGGCGGGGTTCAACATTAAAAGAATAACTTTATCTCTATACAGATATGTGTTGTAATTAAACTGTAAAATTTAAAACCCAAACCAATGATTACGAAAGACCTTATAATTTTGAATCGATCTAATCAACAAAATAACTTAATTCATTTCGATTCTAAAAAAAAGCCCAATTTTCAATTCGACTTACTGTTTCATCCGCGAGTACGCCAATAAAAAATCCAACCATATGGTCAAACCATTACGAAAAATTTAATCCAAAACTATAATCCATGTCATCTCTTTGATTAAAATCCCTTTGGAAAATACTCGCAATAACATCTTACTTGCGCGCCCATATTAAATAATGGAATGCCATCAGGTTCGCAGCTAGTACCCAAACACTTTTTCCGCCTTCACAAAAACCGCCAGGCAGCGCCAGTTTTCCATGTTCAAATTGTAAGGTGCCCTCCCCACCTGGAGCATAGTTTCGATATCAACTAGTATCTGGAGCCGTAGCGCAGCGTCTTATTGGAGATGCAACCCAAAGATCTTTCACATGGTGGAAGAATGCGAAGCGCAAAACTTTTGCTGCTAGGCTAAAAAAGTTGATTTCATATTCCGGATTCAATGCTATTATTATTATTAAATTTTTCATGTTGTTGCTTTTGTTGTTATTTGTTTGATTTTTTTTTGTATACGGGGAACAGGGCGAAATATGTAATTTGTTATTTGCTATGCATTTAGAATTATCATCAGTTCGCAATGTTATTTTGATAATAATTTTATGCTGAGAGCATACGGTTACTGGAAGGGAAGGAACATTATAGTGCTATTGGTCATGACTTGATAGTACGAATATTATGCGCATATAGTTCTGTACTGTGGTGTCTTCTTATGGTTGTGCCCATTTAATCGTCTTAACCATCAATATTTGCCGTTATGTTGTTTTATGCTTTACCTTTTTGTGTATTTTTATTGATGCAGCTATTCTTTAAGTTTCTTGTCTTATCGTTTTGTTGCAATTATTATTGTTGCTATTATCTAATTTGTTACTGTTTACTTGCCATTATCATGAAAAATTGACACGAACTTGGGTACCGACTGCAAGAATTGGGACAGCATGTTCGGATTTAGAGAAAATTTCTACAACGACAATTATGTTAATTGTGAAGTAAGTGTAACATAAGAGTGTTGAAGTCGAAAAAAGAAATGGATTTTTCATAAAATAAGAGTATGGTAACACCATTTAATTATAGTTCCTGTTTGATTGCATCCCACAGGTCTAGAAGATGGTAAACTCAACTATCGTTAGGTATTACAATGTCGTCGAGATCCTAATTCCCCTCGAGCGTTTTCCACTCTAGATTGGACAAGTTATCTATACAATAATTTCCGTGGTGTTATAAAACATGAGGTGACTTTTGTATCTTTCGAGATCATAAAAAAATTAAGAAGAAGTGCTTCAAAGGTATGGTCATGTTAGCTTCATCACGAAACAAGAATTTCCGTCAAAATGTTATTTAGGTTTAGACTGGAGAAACCGTAGTTAGAGTCAAAGTAACACACATGTCCCTCAGTTTTTTGGGGGTCATAAATAAACCGAGCTTAATGGTTTTTATCTCAAAGCGGCAAATATACGAAGACAGGTATTTTTTTTTTCTCAGTTCTTCTTCGGGTTGGCTTCATTGATGGTCAGTTTGTCTTTCATTTTTACGATGTTCGTGCATAGGCATAAAGTTTTTGAGACCATTTTAAAACTGAGAATCTGCTTTATTTGGACGATTGACCTAAACAAAACTTGCACAGAAGGAAGCTGAGCAGGAAAATTTTTAATGCAATAGAGTTTTTTTGCAAGCCTCTCAGTGTAGTTTTTGGTAAAAGTTAGGTTAAGTTTTTGGGTCAACAATAATTAGATTTATCATTCTAGAGCATGTGAACTAGATTGAAAGCGTGGATTCATTAAATTTTTATTTTCTTAGTGTTTCGATGCATTGGCATGCATAGGACAATAACAGGGCTTTCTTGAAGTATACCTTAATACCTTAAATATAATTTGTTAAGTTAGACCACAGGTAAAAACATCCTGGCTTTGAAAATTTAGCCACTGCTCGCTTATACACAATAATACATATATGTATATTGCTCTTCTTAGTCAGTAACATCTCATGGTGAGTACAACATTCCAAAATATAGAGTATTTCGTCGAACATCTCGAGCATATTATTATATCGAGAATATTGCACTGCTACCATTTGTCGCTAAAGTATTGGCCTGCCATTGACTTACCCTTGGGTGGGTATATGAAAAGGGTTGAAATTCTTTCACGTCAAATATTTGATCATTTTCTCCGACAAATCTTATCAGATAATGTAATTGTCAAATTTATGTTTAAAATACTATTTCATTTACTTTACACAAAGTCTATTTTGACAAAAAAAAATTGTCGCAACTTTTTGACAATATTTTCTGCGTCCTGTGTGAAATTGGTTTTTTCTGTATGCTGATTTATCAAAAATATTAGGCAGTTTTCGCTGAAAAATGCAGTGATATGAGGTAACCCTGAATTTTTTTCCATTCCAAATCGACTTCTTTACTCTTAGAAAAACCTATTTTGTCTGATACACAATTTAAACATATACCTACCTATATTCATAAAAAAATAAGCGGACGAAAGCATTAATATTTTAGGTGTGGTATATTGCACTATAAAAATGATTGAAGTTGCTGAATGGGCAAAAGGCTATTACTCCATTTATATTGTCGCAGCAGTACACACGTACATGTCCACTACTTCTTCTAAGATCGTCTTCGTCACACAGAACCTTTCTAAGCTTTGCCAAATTTTTTAAGGTATAAATTGGATAGTCTTGACTAAGCAAACAAATTTTATAAATATTTAAGCATTCAGAACAAGTTTCTTCTGTTGGTATTTCTGATCATTTTGAGGATTTCCAAGCTTATCACATTCTTGAGGTTACAGGTGACCTCAAACAACTACAATCTGGAAGTTTTTTTTATTATCTTTCTAGTTCCAATCCGTTAGAGAAAGTTAATGTTTTCGTCCTAGAAAAGTATACAACTTTGCGATTAATAACTTCATCGGAGATCATCAGTTCGCTTGTGAGCGTACAATTAAATAATTTAATTGTTTGTTTTAAATTTATTTCTTATAAATTTCAAATGTCGCTCCTAAAATTTCACCAACATTTGAGGTGTACGATTTTTTCGAAAATGAACGATATTGTTTTTTATTAATGGAATTGATATGGGTACATACATATATTGTTTTTGTACATGATTGCAAATTTGAAGTCTTTTAATTAAATTGAAGGTTGTGTCTAAATTGCCTTCTTGGTTTCAAATTAATTATGAAGTAAATTTAAATTGCAGGTTTTAAACTAGTCTGGTTTTTTTGTGGTCCAAAACTTCGAACATTTATGTAATATGAAAGACAATATGCTACATATGTATATCTACCTATACCCATAATAAATTTGTTTTTTGCTCAAATCTGAACGACCTTAATATCCATCATCGAAATTCATATCAAAATTGAGTACAGCAATTTCTATACAAAACAATTTTATATCCGCGTGTGTGCCGTATGACTTAGGGGTATAAAGTCGTTGTTCTTCGGAAAAGGCTTTTATGTTGTTTTTTTTTAACAAAAAAGTTAGGATACCTTATAGGTAATATTTTTGCCTTTCTTCGGTTGTTGTGCATAATATAATCGCTTAAAGCACCTGTAGACATTGCAGCTAAACTATAATTTTATAACATTAGCTATCGACAGCGATGTGCACTGTATGGTCAGAGCAGCGGTTAATGTTGTTATTTATATGGAAAGGTGAACATTTCTCCGCACTCCATTTTAGCGGATTTGTTGCCGTTTTTTTTATTCGTTTATATTATGATTATACAGGTATCTACACTTCACGAGTTAAACGTGCATTTCCTTGCTCTTAGTTTTCGTATTTAATATGAAATGAAAAAAATCCCCGGAAGGCAAATATTTATCTTATGATAGGTTAGAGTTAGGAGCTAGATACTAATATAGTTCTTTGTAAGGCCAGGGCTAGATAAAGATTGGTGATAATCAAGTAACATATATTTTCTTTTATTTACCGGATTTTGTGGCATTGAAGTAATAATTAAATTAATAAGTAAGAAGATTTCTAAAACAAAATTTTTTGTCTTCTATTAAATAAAACTTTCTTTTTCAATTTCAGGTAAATATATCCAGTCCTGCAGTTGGTAACTTAATTAGTTGGTCAAAAAATATCAAGCATTTTTTATAATTTACGTATACCTTCATCTTTAATTTTCTATTTCATAGTAGGTTTTTACTCTAAGAATTTATTTTGTCGTGCCATAAAATGATCTATTCAATGTTCCGTCAAAAAATATGAATTTGCGTTAGCGTACAAAGATGGTGCAAGAAAAATCCAAGTAGTTTTACGAATTTCGTCATATCTGTTAGGTCGTGTATATAGAATAAAATTTATCTTACCAAATATTCATATAGCATAGTAGGCAGCATTTTCTGAATTCGTTGATACCCTCTATGCTACTGTTTTATACGAATCGACCATTTTTATGCTTTTTATGTAATCACCTAAAAATTATTTTCAGGTTTTTTTTTAATGTGCAACCCCTAACAGTGGTAAATGGTTGTATGTGTTTCGCGAATTCCGATATATCTCTTGCGTGTACCGATTTGATTTGATTTTTTGTTCGCCTCAAAGCAAGTAATCAAATTTGTTTGATATATAACCTCTTTGAGTTGTAAAGGAGTTGTATACGTTTTCACGAATTCCGCCAAATCTCTTAGGCTTGATTAGATATCCAATTGAATTTTACTTCAACGGCCTTTTTGCATTGATCGTCTAAAAATCAGTTTCAGGATTTCTCTGTATTCAATCCTTAAGATATTCTAATCTATTTTTCTTTAATTGAAACAATCTGTGTTATATTTCGACTTTGCTCACATGAAGGGTGCCATTAGCGTCGACACTTCTGTCGCTTCTTGGACTTTGTCCTGAAATTTAAACCCAAACTTTTGACAGATTTCGACAGATCTATGGCTTGCTCACCCTACATGATATCCTGTAGAGGCCACAAAATTTTACGAATTAGTTTAACATCGTATAAAATCGTACCACAATTCCTCAATCTGGTGATTTTCATCATATGTATATGAGTCTTACATGCATCACTTCCAGATAGAAGATTTTTCTTTAGTCTTTTATGTTTTGCTCTCAGTTCATAATGGGCGAAAAATTGCAACAAGTTGTAAAGCTACCGTTCTACTAGCTTCAAACAACACTCGAATGGTACACGGCGCATTACTTGTAGGTTGAGTATTGACTCGAGGAACTCAAAGAACTATCTGACCACAACAAGATATACAAGAAATAGTTGTGAGGAAAAACGACCAAGTATGCAGTTCGGTTGTTGTTCAATAGACCACTTGAAGACTACTCGTAACATAACTCAAAAAATCATCTCGTGGATGATAAAACTCTGCATAGCGAAATATTCAGCTTCTTATTTCATAAGCTGAAACCTGGGTGAGGCTCTACTATCATAAACATGAACCTTGTGCTAGAAAATGTTCTCTTTTTTCTGTATAAAGTTGTTATAGACGCGATGAATATCTTCCGGCAATTTAATTTACCATTATTGTTTATTTAATCATTCATAATTATTTTTTCCAGCTTCTTGTTTATTTTATTTTGCTATAGAAAATATATGCGGGCTTAGTCGCTACGTTGCTTTTTTTTATCACGAAATAATTATTATCCCACACACTGATTAACCCGGGTACAATACCCAATACTATACAGCAAATTTATCCACTCTATCCCTGGTAGAGTTCGATGGAATTATGATGGAACGTAGATATGAAACTTATGTCGTGAATTATGCCATACCGTCTGATTTAATTCTTTCGCAATGCGCATAGATAGCATTACCACAAATCGTGATTATAAGATTGCAAACTAATGCTACTATTGGGCTGTGTTTGTTATTTTTTTTTTTGTCTTTTCTATCTCTCATTATTTTATTAATAAAACAACCGGAGAAAATGCAGGAATAAAAATAAAAATCTGTAGGTTGGTACTTAGATAGCGAGCACTTGAAACCGAGATTGCTTTGTAACGATCATTTTGGAACACCTACGTTATGAACTATACGCTACATAATAATAATAATAATAGTAACTTTTTGATGACGATAGTTTTCATTCAGCTTGAAGGTTTTATCTATTTAGGGGGCGAAATTACCTTTACCCATGCTATAGCAAAAACAACCTTTTCAGTTATGCTAATTTCAATATGCTTAGCATATTTTGCATAAAATTGTTCTTCATCATGAAGAAAACTCTTTCTGTTTGTTTTGTAGTTATGTATTCATCGCACACAACCATATAGCCAACATCATCTCCTTCGACTTTAAGTTGAGTCACTAAAAATTCCTCCTACCCATAAGTTGAACTATGTCCATGCCTACCTTTATATTACCTGGAAATCGGTAGATTATAAAACAATAAAAATCAATTTCGCGTATCTACGTTAAATAACAGCAAAAAAAGAAGGTTAACAATTGTCGTAAATCTCACAAGAGTCTAAAGGCATTAGTTATTCTGTGCGGATACTCGTTGGTGTACATATAAACCAAATGGTTGTAGTAATATCGGAACTTCGATTGCATACTAAACCAAATCGATCAATGAGAAATTCAATGAAATCGAAAAGATCAATTAAAAAATAAAATGCCATAAGAAATATTCGAAAATTTTCCATTGAAAATTAATAATAGATTTATCATTTTCGAGAGGAGTGGGCGGATTTATTTTTATTGGAGATTGTAGATTAAGAAATTCGTTGTGCAATTTATAAGGTACCTACTTATTGACGTTATGTACGGTAGCTATCCAATGTGTCTATAGGTTGAAATTCAGGGCAAATAAATCGGAATTGGTGAGCACCTACATTGTCGGTTGATTCCTTCATCGAATGGCTGACTGCAACAATCTACGATACGTAGTACGTACACACAATGGAGATCAATTATTTTGTTGCAGAAAATGTTGCAAATCGGTACATGTTGAATTTAATTTAACTTTCCCTTGATTCCATCCAGAGTTTTACTGACGACTAAAAATACGAAATTATTGCAATATTAATTGATTAGTATTCCAAAATAAGAGATGGGTCGTTCTGTTCCAATAGAACACTTCATTAAAGTGAGTGAGTGAAGTAGCTCCCTCTTTTTAGTGAACTGCAGTTCCATTGGGCACGTGACTTCTCACCTCAGGTTGAGCTTTGAATGAACTAAAAGAACGAACTAGTTCTCGAGCGATCGAAGGAACGATGGAACGAAGACGAAGGAACGATTGAACGAAGAGTTCTGGAACTACTTCACTGAACTCGTTCCTTAAAGTGAGTGACTCGGAGTACAAGTATTACGCTGAAAGAAACTGCTTTACTCCCCTCTATTCCAAACGAGCCAAGATATACCATAAGTACTAGGACCTAACTATTTTGTACTATGTAGATAATTTAAATGCCCAGGTCTTTATTTTCAAGGAATGTAGAATTTAGCCGGTGGTACCAAGTAAAATCAATAGTCTCTGAGTTTCGCAAAAATTGAACTTGCTGTATTCAAACTGGTCAAAACGGATACTAGAAAATTCTTTGCGTAAGTTGGAAATTCCGCTCAACTAGAACTTAATGCGAAACCCAACTCTCGATAATGCCATACAATTTTGCTTGGCATTGCGAAATTCGATAGCAATCACTCGATCACATAAATCATATATTATATGAAATGAACAAAAGAAACATGCTCTCGCTGGAAATTTCCCTACTGAAAAATATTAACAATAGCCAATAGGCAAAATCATATTCATTATAACTGCCTGTTTTTCGAAAACTAAAATGAAAATAACAGAACTGAATACACTAAAAAAATCAACAAAAAAAAAACTTTAGAAGCATGCGCACGCAGTTTAAAGAAAACCAAACATGCCATAAGACTTTTGTCTAAAGGTAAAGGTCTTATCGTTCGTATTGCCTATAAAGCCTGGGTTGAATTCGAGCACATTCCTTGGGCAGAAGGCGATTCTAGTGCCGCTTTTTCGCTGCCGTTTGTTACTTTAGCTGCGAGTGCGTTCAATGCACGCCGACATACCATCGGTTTAAAATAGTACTTACATATATCGACCTGTTACAGCCGCAACAGCACATGATGATCTTCTCGATTTCCGCCTAAAGCTAAGAAACATATCACAACGATATGAATGTGATGCAGAAATGGTCCATTCTACCTTCCGTTTATTGTTATTAGATTGTAGGCTTCGTGTACATCTTTTGCGCCCCTTACATACATTGCACATACTCGTTTAAGTTGCACTGTTTTCCTTTCGCATAGAAAAAAACAAAAACCTATAGGCGTATATCGCGTACTATTTCAAGTTTATAAACACAAAAATTTCCTACCTTGAAGCGATTACGATTAAAGCGAAATTTGCATAAGAGTTAGTTGCAGCTGGAATAACGACGAATATATAAAGTCATAGGATAGTAAAAACCGTTTCAATGCAACTACGCGAAAAGACAAAAAAATAAATAAAAATCTTTAACGCTCTTATCGAACGGGTCGATTTTAAAAATTATCCCCATTTCAGTTTTTAATTACCTCATTAATTTTACCCAACATCGAATTGTAGTAAGAGTCGCCAATTGAAACGTTTCGTACCCCGGGCATCTTAGCGAAATAATTTTTGTTTGAGATCTTCCATAGACGGTATGCTCGTATCGATTTGTAATAACTTTAAAATTTTATCGTCGATTGGATAAATAATAAAGAAGTATGGTTGGTAGTAGAATGCCTGACCTGTAGATAATAGACCGATCGATTGGAGGTAATTCTTTGGTATTTTAATTTAAAGTTGGAAGATTGTGATGAAGATAACCCGGTAACTTTACCGATCGTGGTTCAGGATTGTTAATATTTAGTGCAAGTAGGAAGTTGTATTGAGTGATATGATCTTGCTGTTTATTTTTGTAAATTATTAGACTTAAGAAGGTAGTTTTTCTTGGAAAGGTCTCATGGACTTGAAAAATGTTTGTTTAGAATTCCCGTAATCTTTTACAACCAACTGGTATGTACGACATAAGATGATGACAGTCATTTCATGTCCAAAAATATTTGACGAAAACGAATAATATATAATACTACTGTTTCCACTAATAAATTTAGAATTATGATTGATCATTAAACTTAGTGATAGTCATCAGTGGTGGTCAATGAGCGAGGCCATGCCCTCCTCTCTCCCTGTAACAAATTCATCACCCGTCTCAACGTCTTCTACGTCTATTTTGAAGACAAGTTTTATGGTACTATTCGATCGATTGATACACTTCATAAAGTGTAATGTAATTAAATCTGATTTCCACTTAAATCTTTCTTTAATCCTTTAAGAGGATTTTGAATTTTGTTTTTTATCTTTTAATAATAAAATATTTAGCATTAGAAATCAGATATTTTTGCCGACGACTGACATTAACTTCGTATTATAAACCATTATCAAAATACGTTCAAAACAGATTGAATATAAAAAATTTCACTTTTTCATTACGACCACTTGATGGTATTTCTGATGGTACATAACCTATATATTTAAAATTAAAAGTCTCGAAATTTACTAGATTTCTCATAAATGTGAGAGATCTTAAATCTCTCACAGTACTTGTCAAATATCCTTCCGGAAATGGAACATACAAAAATGGAAACATTTAAACTTAGAATTTAAAAAAAATTACAAATTTCTAAATTCTTAGTCCAAAAAACTTTTTAAATTTTTGATGCCAAACTTTGATGCATTGATATATTTTTGTGTTATAAATCTGTATTTTAAATATCAGAGTTTGGTTTGAACCAAAAATTTTGACAAGATCTTAACAATCATAATTACATAAATGCACATGTATTATGTATTATGATTATTAAGATTAGAAACAAAAACTAAAATCTTAAACGAAAATTACATATTATTCTTCATATAAACAGCAACTGTCTGTAGATTTCAAAAATTCTAATAAAATAAAAATAAAAATCCTTTGATTACCATATCAACAAAATGCGGTAGGATTTATGTCTATAAAATAGTCAAGCTAAGCAATTCACCATAGAATCGTAACCACAAAGTTGTAAAAAAGACCGCAATTTTAAATTTATAATTACATAGCTTCCCGCACACTTTACAACACCGTCCACCGTCGCTTTTGAATTGAGACATCTTAAAAGGTTTTCATAGTTTTGTTGCTTTTGTCGAACATGTCCATTAGCACCGCACTGATAATACTAAAGTAGACATTTCATGAAGTTAATTGAAATTTATCGATCTCGACTAAATCTTAGTCGAGTGCTTACCAAGTTACATATCTCTGGGTATAATACCTCTTATAAATATTTGCTTCGCGTACATAGTCACAAAATCATCTAGTATTAATTCGAAATTGATTTGTAGCCTGAATGAAGAGTAATTGAAAAACTATGTTTTCGGTTAATCATTTGATTTGCATTCGTTTGCACCGGCTGAACTAATTAAGTCATTTTATTCGAATGCACTTTGCGCACATTATACGGAGTATGAGCTCTTTTTCTTATAAATACGAGGCTGTTCTTAACGAAACCTTTTTATTTTTTATTTCCGCGTCTTTATTTTTTCTGTGCATAATTTGTTTCGTTTCATGGGAAAGAATAAAATTCGACGTTGAAAAAACAAAACAGTAATCCAATTAATTAAAAACAAAATAATTATTGAAATTTAAAGGTGAAACGTGATCGGGATTTTAATTGAAAATCAAAAGGTAGAATTCTTAGAATTGCAATTCTGGTAGCTTTATAACCTCGACGTACCGATCTTATCATTTTTATTTTATTTATTTTTTGTATCACATCTTAATGCACTTTCTATGCAAAATATTTTTTATAATTCCGAATAAAAAGAAATTAATGTTTTGCAATTAATATTGAATTTAGATTTGTCGTGACAGCTACGATAAATCTACACCTTAAGTTACTTCTCAGAAGTCTAGAATGTCTAGTCGGAAATGGAAATGTTGACTGTTTTGGAAACGAGATAAATTGGCATATTCTAATTTTGTAAGGTGGCGCTGCGTCTTTGCGCTAAAGTGTTTCGAAAATAAATTTGCCAATCTGTAAAAGTATTGAAGGTGATTTTCTTAATGTGTTTCTGTGGTAATAATTTTTTTTCGAGAGTCTATAAAAATGATGGAAATTTATTATTTATCCAAATGAAATATGTAAATTTCAAGCATCCGATATAAGATTGATTAAAAAGAGGAAGGAAGAGTTAATGTAAAAACTTCTGATGTATGTAGATTCAAAATGAATTATAGTAGTGAGTTGAAGAATGGCGTTTAAGTAGAACTTTTCTTATAGAATATTAAAGTGAAAGGTGCTCGGTCGTATTTCTATCGTAAGAATGATTTACACAAGAAATATGAAAATTACAATATAAAGATATATAGGTACGAATAGATAAAATAGCAAGCAGATCCTTTTGGTAATAAGAGTCCAGGCGCAAATGAACTTTTCCTGGTTAAACTTAAACCGGTCACTGGTACTTTGAAGAAATTAACTGATATATTGAAACTTGTTTTGCATTTTTAAGTTATTTGTAAAAATATTCATGTTGCAGGCAGTTTTTTTTTTTTTAGAAAATTAAAACATTTTAGTTCAGGTTTCTCGCTTGAGTTTTTCGTTTTACTTCAGAAAAATCGCTTCTGCAGTGATTAAAATTAGATTAAGGTTTAATAATGACAATATATTTGATTTTAGATGGACAATAAAATGTAGTTAGGCCTACAACGGTCCTACTCCTGAAAACATTTGATGTTGAAAATCAGCTGAATTCTTAGCCTCTCGTATAGGACTGTGTAGAGGACATTTCTGTCAGAGAATGATACTTCACTCAGGTTGGAATAGTATAGAACTAAACAACCAATAACCCTTCTTTCGATTACTACATGACCAAAACTAAGCACTATTGCACTTCCTGATAACGGTCGATTGAATACAACCTCTGTTTTTGTAGACTATTATTGATTCAGGAAGCTGTCATATGTAATTTAAAAGTACTGTCAAAATTTTGAAAATAATGGTAAAAAGTTGACACTGATAGTCTGAATGAATCTTTAAGATTTTGTTCGGAAATCAGTCAGCTAAACAATTTACTTGAGATCAATATCTGTTATATGTGTATAATTTAATTCGTTTGTAAATTCTAACAAAAGGGGTCTGTTTAAAAAGAAACGAATCGACCCACCGACTTTGAAATAACACTGAACCGAACCGAGTTCAACACTGCACAATGTCCAAAAAGTCTACGGAAAATTTCAAGGGAAGAACGACATTTTTATGCAAATTTTTTTAATTGATTTAATTTACTTAACACATACTAAGAAAGATGGTCTTGACTGAAGGAAAATGGTTCCGTCACATCTGGAATGAGTATGAAATACGGAAAACCACAGTACCTACCTATATCCTGAAAAAATGAATTTAAAAAAAAAAAATTTAAAAATTAAATCTTCCATTTCTGTAATCTATCTTGATCTTGAAACGATGCAATTTTTATCTCCATATCCATTTTGGAATTATGCCTTAACGGGCATGTCCAGTTCAAAAACAGGAACGTGGCTATGGCTGTATGTGCGAGAGTGGGTATGAGCCCCGAAGAATTACCTTCAAGTGCATTCTACTCACCTTTTTTTTCCCTTTCGTACTGCTTCTCTTCTTTAGCCGAACTGATAACATTTTAAAATTCGATTAATTGTCCGCATACGAAGGAAATAATAAAAAACCAAGAAGACAACGCGGTACTCGAAGCAAATACAATTCTGGAGTTGGATAACGAGTGAAAGAGTCCTATCAAATTGGTAGTTCGTGCAGATAACAGCTGAATGAAACCGATCGCTATAATGCCACAAATTGTATGAATAAGCCGCGTGCAGGTTCCTCCGAGACGTGCACCTTTGTATGTATGTAGATGATACGCTTTGTGCACAAAGATCCGAGATGAGCAATAACACGACAATTAAATTAAGGAAAATAATTAATCAGTGCATTTAATTGCCGCCACACAAATTGTCGGATTTGATTCGATAGGTGAGTAGGCGAAAGGTACTTGAAAGCATTAGAGCTGAATTATGGAAGAATGTGGTTAGTCGGTTATAGTTAGAATTTCATTGGCTTAAGTGGAATATGTGATACGTTTAGTCTGAAGGAATGAGAATTACTAATAAAGCTTTGAGTGAATAAAGTAATATTTTATATCTGTCAAATGTAGTGCAAACAAAGAATATCAAAGAACAAAGTACAAATTACTAGCAAATGGACAACAAAATGAACAACAAACAAACAACAAGGAAGTTTTTGTGCACCAAAATGGTCAACAAACAAACAACAACAAACCAACAACAAGGAAGTACAAAAACAACAAAATGGACAACAAACAAACTACTAGCAAGCGGAAACATACAACAAATAAGCAACATAAAAATATCTTACAAGCAACAAACACTTAACAGTAATAACAAAGAATAGTCACATAAACAAATTAACAACAGACAAACTACATTCAACAAACAATCAACAAACTAACAAGAAACTATCAACAAACATACAACAACAAAAAGCAAACAAAAGTCAAACAACAGCCAACAGATAAAACAATAAACAAATAACAAACACTTTAGATATTAGTAATTTACTTAGAAATTGCTGATTTTGAAATTCAGGTTACTGGCTTAAGTCTTTCGTTTGATTTCATAGAACATTATATACATATTAAATTGTGTACGTGAGCGATGAATTTTCTTTTGAATTTTGTAAGATGGACGGACTTCCATTCTAAACTAAAAAAAATGAGCTTCCTAGATTGTTGTACACAATATTGGTTAGTGGTTGAAAATATCAAATCAATGGAATCTTCTAAAGTTCTAGCTCTAATCCAAAACGTTAAATATAGCCATATAGATTGAATCTTGTAGATACTAATCTATACTAAATTGAATTGTTCTCACACATAACTTTTTTATGCTCGCTTTTAATGTTATAAGTAGCCGAGCTCTGTAAAAATCTAGAGATTTACATATTACTAGTTCTTTATGTAGAAGTTACTAGATGTGGATACATTACCTAGAGCTTATGATGTGGGTAATGGGTAATCACTTTGAATTATATGAAAGGTTTAACAAATTAAACCAACCCAAATTGGCTTGGACAAGCAATCCTACATCTATTTTGCGATTTATCAGATTGAATATTGTCTGGGCAAAATTGCATACTGTGGCTCAACAAAATATTCGTACACGTAGGACAATTTTCCATGAGAATAAAATCAATTTCAACATAGTAAAACTTTATGAAATTTAATATTGTACTATTAATTTTTTTTTAATTTCATTATTCAATTTTTATGTATAAACTGTAGGGTATGCGTTTTTGTACGGACCGGACGATTTTTGAAAACTTTCTTTTTATGAGCATAGTAAATTGTTCAGCATAGTTGACATCGATAAGGCTGAAAAAGGGTGAATTGTTTCGACTATCAAGGAGTCTGTAATTTGTACATTCCTTTTGATAGTCTAACGTGCCTTACACTTAGCTTATTGAGGCTATCTTAATCACTTGGAAAAGACTATACTCGAAAAATGCTGTAATTTCCGAACTTTAGGTCCTAACAGTTCAAACTCTTTTTCACAAAAAACCTATAGAAGATTTACGATGACTGTCCAAATCAGTTTTATCCAATTTTTAAACTTTTTGATTTTTCAGTACATCTTCTCGTGAGTTAATGCCATTAGCGACAAAAACAGACGTGTATGAAAATCAACTATGTTGGTTACAAAAAAAAAATTAATTTTATTATTTTTAGAATATTTTGTTCGCAATCGTAAACATTGATCAACTAAAATTTTGCCAGGTGTACTAATACTTTACTGCGTCACAGTAGGCACATTATAGCATTTCGAATCGAAAAATCTTCGGGTTGTTAGTAGGTTCGACCTAAACTGCCCAACTATTACACCCCGTAAACTGATCAAATCAATATATCGGAAAATCCAGTCAAGTTGAATGCGCGCGCAGCTGCATTTCCACGATACCGCACCGCTCACCATATAGCATAAGCAACCCGATCTACAGAATATAATATCCAAGAAGGCTCTCGGTGTCTAAGGTAGTAACCTCTATACTTGCAATTATAAATTTAACGTTTCACAGCGCATAAGTCACCTCCGATTCCTTTATTGTGGTGCGCGCTTGACCAAAATAGAAGGAAAAGCATCGGGGGGAAAAAAAATGGGTACCAACAACGCGATCATATAAGATCATTCCTCCTCGTGTTTTCACCTCCTTTTACCTGAGTACGACACGTATACCTGGGGCGGGAAGCGGGGGCTGGGTGGTTTTTAGTTATAGTTCGCATAGTACAAGACTTTCAAGTTGCAATCCATGTGTCCAATTGCAGGGCGCGCAATCGAATTGTGGCGAAGGTCTTGTTTTTCGCGAGCCTTCCTCGAGTAGTTTTCCCGAGCCATCGAGGAGTTGGTACGCGACCGAAGATAGGCTAGGAAGGACGGAAGACGAAGACGGTTCTGCGCAATTGTGCGTGTAATATCGTCACGTCCAGATCGTTCGTTTATTGTTCTCTCATTCACTTTGGACTTTTGCCAGGTATTTTATCCTTCTTTAAGACGTTACTTAACGTTAAAATTTATGCTTTTCTCTCGGTTTCGTTGTCTTTTCGTTCGCGTCTGTTTCCATTCGTTTCGTTTCTTCGTCTGTTTATCCTGATGATACCGGGGGATTAGTGCGTTGTTTTTATACATTTCTTGGTTGTTGGGGTTTTTTTTCGTCATTTTCTTTTTTTTTTAAACTTTTACGTTTTTGTTTCATTTATCAATTTTTTCCTTAATGGTAATATCTCTCTAGCCGATGGAAGTGCGCGCGCATCTTAGTACCAACATAAGAAGAAAGATGATACCAAAGAGGAAGACACAGAAAAATGGATTGCAATTTCATTGTCTTATCGTTATGTTATTTCTTCCTTTTCAGGACGAGGAAGAATGCATACCTCTTGGGTAGATTGGTGATGTTATTCTTATTCTTTTTATTTATTTTTTTCTTTATTATTATTATTTTTCTATATAGTATAGAATATATCGGTTTATGGAGTCGTATTTATAGTTTTTGTTTCTGATATCGTGTTGTCTGGTTGACTAGCTTGCCCTTGGTTGTATACCTGTGCGTTGATATTGATGGCAGATTGCCGCTGTTGCTATTGCTTTCGTTGCTTTTATTGTCGCAAATCTGATTCTGCCCGTAGTAACTACTCTTCTATACTGTCCAACTAGATAAGTGGTTTTAATAAGGTCTCTGTAGCTTTTTCTTAGACAGTTTCTTTGAATCTTGTTGTTAATTGTCCAGGTAGCTGATTGTTTGATGTGACTTTTTAGTCACAGAGAGGCCTTTTGCTGAAACATTTCAGTGGTAATAAATGATCGAACCTTGTTATCTACGGTGAGAATTGTTTCGATTTTTACCTTTTTTTTTTTTTGAAAAGTGGCGAAAGAAAAAAGAGATGGGAAAATTGTAGTATCGCAACGATGGAATTTCTTGGACTTAATAAGGGTTATAACATACGTCCTTTTGACTGTTTACGCTTATTATAATTGCTTTGAATGCGATACACAATCACATCGAAATATAGGCTCAATACTCTTTAACTTTCTTAAGTGGACACTTGGTAGATCCTGAATTTTTTATGGTTTAACAGTCTCCACAAAGTCCTTCATAAAAAAAAACCAGATTGAAGGAAAGGTCAGACGAAGGGCTGACTGGAAAATCCCTAAATTCGATCAGAGAAATTTTATCGAAAATTATAAAATGTTCAAATTCAACACAAAAATAAGGGCAAATTGAACGCACAAATAAGGGAAGTTCAATTTGGCAATGATAACGTTTCTCTTACACGAGCGATAAAAATTGCTCAATTTGTAGCAATAATTGTCAATTTTGACGTCACGAAAATATGAAGCAATACACAGCAACAATAGTAGCAAGCTATTTGGATAAACTTTTCATCAAATCGTTGCTGTATTGTGACTAATATATCTGCACGAGAAATTTGTCAAGCAATTCATTGCAAGACGACTAGTGCCAAAACTAGTAGAGCGAATAATGGAGGAATATAGGGCAATATTGTGACGCTGTTAGGTATTGCTCCATATCTCTAATCACTGCTGAGCAATGAATTGACCACCAATTGATCCATTTCTTCAGTTGCTGATGTTGCTGAATGTTGCTGTATGTTTTCGTGACGTCAAAATTGTCTGGAATTGATGCAAATTGAGGAATTTTAATCGTTCGTCTAAGAGCATCTTTAAGGTCGAACAATACCATTAATCTGAGAAAACATTGCCATATTGCTGAAATATTGCCGCAACTCTTATTACTCCATTTATCACTCCACTAGTTTCGGCAATAATAATCGGGCAATTAATTGCTCGAAAAATTGCTCGTGTACGAGCACCTTTATACAACACGAAGCAATTTTTTGAGAATCTATTGATGCAATTGTTTCAATACACTTTTAACAAATTTTACTCAAATTTGCTTCTATGGCAGCTTACCATGAAAAATTCATTAATAAAAATGCAAGTAAATTTTCATGAAAGTTGGCATGAATATTTTTAAATTTTTTAAATGTTTAAAACACAAACCCTGAAACATGTTGATTTAAGAACAAAAGTGACTTATGCCTCTTTCAAATAAACAGCTCATATGTCTTTTGCAGAATTGTCAAAGAAATGTAGTTGAAGTTTTCAACATAAAGTTTGTCTTAAACTAGATTCCGATTAATTAAATATTCCATTCGTAGAATTGATCGAATTCGCTCTGCTTCACTTGATGAATTATAGGGGCTTTATTTTCAGACTTTATATTGCTAAATATTTGTAAGCTTTGCATACAAAGTAATACAGTCTTAAGTCAGTTAGAAAGAGAAAGGTTTTCTTCTTAACTTTCTTCTTCTTCGATTTCAGCGACAAGCTCATTGCCAAAAACGGATAAATTCGAGTATTACAAGTCAATTTCCTGGGATGGTTCAAGACTTGTAACTTGAGTCAAATATCCTAAAGTTGGTTCCAGGAATAAATCAGTTTTGTCGGTTTTTAGTTAATCAAATTGGTTTTATTAAATTACTCAATTTTTTTACTCATATATCAAGCAACCTCTTTTGTCAAGAGTCAATTGCAAATTATAGCCATTTATTTTCACCAGCATCAATCAACTTCCGGAATCTTTGACCGACTACTCATTTAGTACAGACAGTCATAAGTCACCAATGTTTACATGTATGATTTAATCCGACGACAGACCTCAACACGATCGCCGTGTTCCCTAAGGCTCAATAATTTCTATTATGAAATCTCTTTTTATTTTGCCAAACCGGACAATTAATTTGCGTCAAGTACACATGTAACTTGTGGCTTAATCGGAAAATCCAATCATATTGAAGGGTGATATATCGGATAGATATCAGAGCTGGTGGCGTACAAAGCTGGTCTGCTTGCGGTCGCTGTTTCGCACGTTAAATTCCTCAATCTCACCTTGTTGGCCGAACGATTTTCTGTCAAAGACGATTTATGGATTGGACCAAGATAAGAGATATGCGTCAAAAGAAATCTCATTACGTACCATTAGAGACATGCTTCTGTGCAACACATGTAAGTTGCAAAATGCTGCAAGGAAAAAACTGGGGAAAAGTGCGGCGGAAAAACGATCGGTTCAACCTTCTCGATTAGGTGAAAACTTTTAAAATCTGCATAATATGAGTGGCAAATTGTAGTGGTAGTGCTGGTGTTAAGTCGGTAAAGTTGAACTCTTAAGCTATGAATCGATTAATTAAGCGGCTAACGCAAGAAAAAAAAAAAACAATGAACAACAAGCCAGGTAAGCAGCCAGGTAACTCAGCAGTACAGAACAACAAAATCTCCATGGTAAAGTTGTAAATTATAAATTGCAGACACGTTTTATGCTTAGATGCAATTGTGAGGAAACTGCAAGTTTCTGATTGAATTGTATGCAAGAGTTGGGATTAGGCTTTCGAGGAGTTACCGCGCGACTGCCACATCGAGACAGACATCGAACCATTTTACCATTTGAAGACTGAGTCTGCATACTCGTATGGCTAACTTCTAGCTCTACCACCTCGAATATAGTGGGCTCGGCTAGATGTGCTGTAGCAACGCTCAGCACTCTATCTTAAAGACTGTTTATAGAATAATATAATTAATAGGTTTGGTGCCATTTAATTAAGTCATTTGCTTGGAACGAGTGAATATTTCACCTCAATATGGTCGTTTGAGTCGAGTTGGGTGATCGGATTGCGAAGTTTTTCCCCCGACTTTTTAAGTTGTGGTGCATATTTTTAAGACAACGACACGTTTCGTTCTTAAGACGCGATGCAACTTCATCGCGTTGGTACAAGCCAACCATGGTATGCATTTTTGATTGATGTGAAGTCTTGTCAAGGGTGTTGATAAGATTTGTATTTAGAGAAATTGAACGGGTTCTTCGTGCCCGGTTGATAGAAGGTATGGCAAGAGAGAGTTGTATTTGATTTCAATAAAATTTCATAATTCTGCTTTTCAAGCTTGGGAACGTAGTTCAAACATGCGAGTCGCGTTCAATTTTATCGATAGTTTCGATCTTAAATTTTTATTAAAGATTGATTTGAAATAGCCATTTAATTGAAGTGTATGTGTAATAAAATTTTAAATAGAATATTTGTTTTGGGTTAGCTCCATTTGTTATTGTGTGCACATTAAAATTTTATGGGAAATGAAAGTTTCCCATCGCTTACGTATTGATCTAATTATATTAGAAGTGTATATCTTATGCAACTATAACAGTATACCATACTCAAGTTGAAATACTGAACTCCACTTTATGTCATAGTTGAAATCAGAAAAGCAGCACCCAAGTGGTGTGCATACTTTTGCAATAAGTAAGGCCTCACATCTCACACGAAAAAGAAGAAAAGAACTTTATCGCATTTTCCTTTTATAGATCAAAAGATTTGACATTGGCCGCGTATGCACAGGTATTAACATAGTCGTATTGGGGGAGGTAAAGCGGTCTGCCACACGCTCGTTCGTGATTATTACTCCGATGACTCAGGTACTCAATTACTGGGTGAACTGGTAGTGTGGCACTTAATCCCATTTTCGAAAATTACTTGTCGCCAAGCAGATTCGAACCTGAGTAAGCCACCCTGACTATTAAACAGATACATTTAGATACATAATTGTTAGTAAATTGTTGAAACTTGCAAGCCAAGTCCAGACATCCCAGTCTTTAATGCAGTCTACGCCGTTAACTATTCATTTAATTTTATTATTTTATCCTATGTCTTACGATCCTTCGTTTAATTTAAATCCATCCTACGTTCAAACGTAACGCAAATTCAAAATGTAATTCTAAAATAAATACGGTTTTCATAAACACTATTTAACGTCCAAAACTAATAATAAACCACATTATGAAAATGACAAAAATCATAAATTTCCTCGAACTCATGCCATAATCATTTCATACAATCCTTTCATACATTCGTTCGCCAGGTTTTATATCGTTCGGCCAACACACAATTCAGCAATATTCTTCGCTGGACCCAGTTATTCCTGTTGTTATAAGTCATTCTTTTATTATTTGAAGGTGATGTTGGCGTTCGTAATCAAAACCTAAATGGAAATAAAAATGCTTTGAACATAAAAAATAAGAAAATAATAAGAAGAAAGAATCAAACGAGATCCAAAGAACGTTATTCCTTTCAGTTTGCTGTTTTGTTAGCTGCAAACATACGGCTGTATAGTGTGTTTATTTATTGTCCCTCATGCTGCCACATTATAGTGCCCACAAGTGTGACTCCTTAAGTCATTCCATACAAAATTTATTTATTTTTTGACTTTCTTTAGTCGATTTTTTCTTCATTATTTCTTCTTTTTTTCTGTGAATTGTGACATGTACTTAAGTAATGCATCTATTTAACGAACGGATGCGAATGATGTTCATGGGAGTAGCTAAGCATTCATTGAGCCCCACATTGCATTCATCCATAGGTAGAATGTATTTGATATTAGAGGGAACCACTCAGCTTTGTTGATTAATGAGGTATTTGAAACGACAGACTACCTACTTGCATACAAAAGAGTCTTAACGAATCTCTCCTTCATTTCGATCGATTAAATTAATTAAGAGAAACAGTTTTTATATCCAGAAACGTTTTTAATCATATTGAGAAATTATTTGTATGGCAAAAGATTGTCGTAAGTATGTACATGGTTGGTAATACCTGTGGAAGAAAAAGATTTAATACGTTCTCAAAAAAAACTGTAAAATTATCAAAAGGTACTGTTTAACTTAGGAGTTTAAAAAAAAAGAAACAAATTATAAATAATAATTATTTTTTACGAAGTTTTCATACTTTGACATAAATTGCTATCCCCAACTTTAATGCTGGCTGTTTTTACTCAATTCGCTCCGTTTATGTACTTTTAACAAACCATCCTCGACTTTCTTCCATAATTGGTTCACTATTTATCGGAATTCAAAGTTTATTATTCCCCACCCCACACGTTACTGTACTCCCTAATGAGTTTAATTTTTAGTGAGTTTCTTTGGAAACCAATGATTACCTATCTTGGACTTTATGGCATAAACTGTTCAAGAGACATGCATTTTTGATTCCAATTTTAAACTCTCCAGATACATAGCTTTCGCCACGGAAGTTTCAAAATTTAATGTAGTTAATCAGAAAATATATAAAATAATAGGGTTTTGTTTTAGATTTACTTAATTGTTCAATTTGTTCTTATCTTCATTAACATTTTACAGATTTAAGACAAATTATTAGCTATAGGCGACTTAACATATTTTTCTACAAAAATTTGTTAGACTCTGTAAATAGCTGGGCAATTTCTTGTTGCCAAAAATTTTTGATAAAATTTTATTTTACGAATTTAATTCGTTCATTTAAGGTTGTAATAACTTGAGACCGTGAAAATTATGCACTTTCTGCGTTATCTTTAAGTCCATTTTTATAAAAATGTCATATAGAATCGTTTTATTGCGAATATCTTTTTTGCACGACATTTTAGAAAAAAAATTAATTTTCTACAATTTCCATGTACGAGTAGTACCTAAACTTGAATATGAATGAAACTAATGCCACCAATTATAGAAGGACTTGGAAGTGTAATACCATAGATAAAAGCTAGTATACAAACCATGGTATTTAAAACATAATATTGAAACTAGCTGCACATGATACACTGAAAATATGGTATGATTTGACAGTATCTCAAAGAAATTTAGTTGCAATACTCGCCACACAATTGGGGAATGGTACTACTAGCAGTAAAGTGCATAGTATACTAAGTAAAATTATCGAATCTTGTATGTCATGAAACCGCTTCGATACTAGATATATACCAGTTCGTTTATCTCGTATATGCGATATTATGATATCAATACCAGCAGTGTATCTATCCATGGTATAGGCTAGAATTTGTTTATGGTAAATATTACATGAACGAACCATACTTTTGTTAATTTGGGACTTATCACATCTCACCTCTGAGTTTCTGATATAACCGAGTACGAGTTTTACGGGTAGTAACTACCGTAGCATATTGAAGACATCAAAGAAATTTAAACAAAATTTTGATCTAAAACATGTGGAATTTCATGAAACAAAAAGCCATTTTAATGTGTTTTTCTGTACCTGTTCATAAATTACGCCAATTATACGCAAAGAAAAGGGGACATTTATTATCGTCTCCATATCAAAACTCTTTTCCATTAAAATTTTCTCATTATAAAAGTCGAAAAATTCTGCAATTTTATGGCAACGAAAATAGCATTAAAATAATTTTACGATCGATTGGTGCAGGAACCAATCCCTTATATGTGCCATCAACGGATGGTATTGATTTAAAAAAGGAATGAACGAAATTAAAAATTTGAAAAAATCAACCGAGCCCAATCAAATGGAGTCCATTAAATTCTATCACCTGCCTCCACTGCATTACAACAGTAGAAAATACTACGTATTAATATCATTGTAAATAAATATATAATTTTTATTCAATAATAAATAAAAGGTGCCAAGCAATTGGCAAGAAGACAGTATCGATTTTTAGTAGGGTATCATATTTCTGTCGAATTTTGCATCTTGTTGTGCCACCAGAATGGTGTACCTGTAGGTTCACATGTAAGACCTGTGTTCTTTTTTCGTATATTCACATACAGAAGCTAATCAATCTGGCGAAATTCGCTTGAAAAATGTCCGATAGCTTGGATTTGCAAATGTTGAAATTGTATACGATTTATTAAGATGTTAAATGACAAAGCGTGTTGCAATCCTTGTTGGAGGAGTTTCATATACTGTATTTCGAATGTAGTAGTTTTTTGTTCGAACATGTAAGAAAGTTTTTTTTTTTTGTAAAATATGAAAATCAATTCAATTTTTTTAAGATTAATGATCAGTGTCAATAGTTTGTTAATTTTTAGCTCTACGCTCAGTCATAATTTATTATTGACGCTTGATTAATTGCTGGTGGTCATAAATTAGAAAAACAGGTCATGCCAAAATAACTTGTTTATTCATTTTCTTAACCGGGTTTTGATAAATATAATCGACGTTGGTTAGAAGTTCCTGTATACTAATTTTTTTTTTAAAGACAATATCTGCAAAATTCTTCGATTCTATTCTCAATAACAAAAAAAGTCGAGTGTGAATTAGTTTACACAAATTGCAAAACGTCAAGACTCTCATATGAATGAGATTATAATAACGATAACATTCACTAAAGCTTATTGTCCTTATGGTTATAAATCATTCATAAGTATCGCGCAACTTGCCCAGGTGAAAAATATTATCATTTTGACACAATTCCTAATAAAGATTTATTCGCGAAATTCCAATAATTCAATATTAATCGTATGATTTCCATTTACTTAGCAGCTCATTTAAAATTTATGACATTAAAATAAAATTCGTTTTCTTTCTTAAAAGAAATAACCAAGGAAATCAACGAGTAGGTATTACCTGGCCCTTGGGTAACAATTCACCTATGGTTATATATTGCAGATAAATGCTATTGTCTAGTAGTTTAGCCTGTTTATTGCGCGCATATATCGCTTGATGATATTTTCGTTTGCCTGTGAGATATTTATGTTTGCCGTTTGTAATGTTGAGTCATTTTCGCGCTCAATTGAATGTAAGGTAACTTAACCAGATATTACCTATATATATATATATAGCGGATATAGGTATGCGATCAGTGTGCTCTTACCTAACCAGTTAACTAACTGTGTCTATGAGTTGATTGCAGAATAGAGCCTTTCTGTGATTTATGACCGAAATAATGTTGAGACAATTGGCTATACAAATTTTATGTTATTATTTTCTATTGCTTTCAAGAATTAAAACCAGTTGGCGGTGTTGTTCTTAAAAGTTGTCTTTTAACTATTTTATTTCTTAATTTGAAGGATTTTTTCGTACAATATATTCAGAATATTTAGGTTGAATTTATCGGTTACTGGTACCGCTTTGCAGATACCGATCATATATAAAATAAAAACAAGTTGAAATAGTGTATTGAATATTTTGCACTTTAATTAATCCTAACGTCCGATTTTCGGTAGACTTTCATAACTCTACCAAAATACTCGAGTGCAATGGGCAATCCATGTCTAAGTGCTCATTATGTGCTGCTTTGCTGCGTGTCTTCACCCGCATCAAATAACGTCAAGAATTCATATTTTTATTCAAACTTAAAACATCTATGTAGACAGGGGTGGAGCTTCCATAGAAGCAAGTGGCATTGGGAGCCAAATTTTTAGGGCGGTCATATACAATGCTGCAATTATCACGACCAAAGAAAATGTAATATTTATCTTGCCAGGTTTTAATGTGAAAAAAATTCTAATATCTAATACGTTTCAATGGCTTCAAACTTAATTGATTATAAAAATTATTTTAAAATAACTTAATTGATTATACCATTTATTTTAAAATAATAAAGTTAATTGTATAAAAAAGTGGAAAGCGTACCAAGAGCATTCTGCGAAAATACTCTTAAAACTACTCCATATAAAAACATGAAATAAATATTAAGAAATTTCGAAAAAATTCAAGTCTAATAAATGGAGACAGACTGGTTTTGAATTAAGTCGCGATGCGTAGAAGAAAAGAAATATACCCTTGATAATAAAAAATAACAAAGGAATTAATATTTCGTTTTATAGGTTATAAATCTATCAAACTTTATGCGATTTAATTTGATAACCCGTCCGAATATAGTGGTTCCATTTTACAGTAATTAAAACCTTAAAATCTTTTACAAATTAATTTTAAGAGGCGGATTATCCTTTGAAGTGTTTTCAAAAATATTTTCTCACGAACAGGGCATTATTTCGTAATAGTTTTTACTGCATATTATAAAATTTTATTACATATTCTAATCAATTTTTTTTCTTCTTTCAGGTATGTCTTGACTTTCCGTATTTACGAATAGAACGCGTAAGTGATACAGAACACAAATAAATAATATTGTCAAAACATTTCCACCCACACCGAATTAATTTCCACTGGAAGTTTCACAATTCTTCAAGTCGGCCATGCACTGCACATTGAATACCAACACTGTACGGAATAGTTCAAAATGCTGTTTGATTCGAAACAAAATTCAATTTGAATAAAAATCGAAGACAAGAGCGTGTAGGGTCGAGCGAACAAGTTAACAAGCTACAAATCAGCCAACAAATAAACATTTCCAACTGAAACTTGAAATATCCTAAGCATAGCGATTTATTGTGTCTCGTAGTCTCAACGCTTAGCTATTTATTTTATAAGATATTGCGGGGCTATGGTGCCGCTTGCTTGTTCGCCATTGAATGAAAATCGGTAGAGAAAAAAGGAGGTTCACTACAAGTGACATGACTCGAAACATATTCATTTCAAAAAAGCTGAAATGTGAAATTTAATTCGATTCAATAAACAGCCACGGACCTAAGATGGTTCCTTGTGGCACTCCACATCCACATCCGAATGGTATGCATTGCATCTATCGCATTTTCCTACTCAATGTCGAATTATACGTTATACAGTGAATTTCGTCGTCTCTATCACCGTTCCGTTCGGTACATAAATTTCAACTTTTATTCTTCTAAGATATACCCCAGGGTATTGCAATGATAGACACAACATGAGATTTAACTAACAATCAGAAAACTGTCTCAACTTGACGATGTCACTGTTCGGAAAAACCAGGTTTCTCGCTTAAGTCTTTCGTTTTTCATCGCGTACATTTTGTTGAAAACTGTTAGACGGGCAGCTTCGACAACTCCGATTTTTCCGATTTTCAATCGGAATGAAGTTCGCGGACTGAGACGCCATTGCGGAAAAATTCATGTACGCCAATGTATTTATTTGTAGACAACTTTCAAATTAACTATACGCTATAATGTTGAGTTTGGTCGATTATTTGATCGACATAATACCTGCGGACTACTTAACTAGGTTGGCGGGTTAGTTAGTGTGTTTGTTGGAACTATATAATGATATTGTTGTACGGATAAGTTCTCATAGTAGTTCGTTAGAACAAGAAAATTTCGATGTAAGACAAACTAACAACTCAGAGAAAATCATACACAATGAAGTTATAATTTCGTTCCCCTTGACATTAATGGCGTAATGAAATATTTTATTTTTTGAAAAACGACTTGTTCTAAACATTCTCGATTAACACACTTGCCGAATTTCTACCAAAAACATGAGAAAAAAAATTGGATCTTTTTTTTTACTGTAATAATCACATCGTGTAGCTATCGTAAAATTATGAATTTTATAATAGAAACATTAAAACCAAGCCGAAAGAAAAAAAAAGGAAAAAGCAACCAAAACAAGATGTTTTATGGTTTAATTTTTTCTACTAATAAAATGAATACGAAATGCGTAGAAATGATTTTAGGGTTCGTTCATTGAAATGCCGTAGTAATAGAAAAAGTCACAAAACCAGTCACTTTGTTAATTAACACATCAAAATTGATGAAGGTGATGTTGTTTTTTTTTTGTGTTCCTCTTTATATTCTAGAGAAGAATGTGTGAAGATAGATATCTGACATGTGAAATTACATGGTTTGGTATATTTCATAGATTTTCATATAATAAAAGAGATATTTAGTCGTATTGGATAGTGTCCTCCGTTTTTAGTCGTAATCTTCGTGTGTAATCTTTGGACTGTTGTTACTAATGAATCGGTTGGTTGGTCCCTTGGTGAATCCTATTTTAAATTTACGACCGGCGAGTAGTAAAAAAATAAATAAGATTTGACCAATTACAAAAAGGGGGAATTTAAATAAAGACATTTGAACTTTTGATAGAATTACTGAAATTATAAACATATAGGCTAGATGATTATCACCTAATATCATAAGAATTAAAATTTAAATACAGCTTAGTTTTTCATTTCATATTTTTATAACAATTAAATTTTTTTTTGTCATTTAAATTAGCGAAATACAATTCTAAATTGTTGCTTTTTTATTGTTGATAATGAATAGAGCCAACCAATTTATATGTTCTTCGTTTTTGTACAATGTTCAAAAATAAACAGGTCTGTATTCTTTTTGAAAGTTTTGGATTCTTCTCTTTTCTTTTTTAAAGTTTTTTTTCTTTCTAAGAAAGAGTTTGGTGGATGACCCCAAAATCGGCGCAATTAGAAATGACAAAATTTTGACGTACTCATACCCCAAAAACATTTTAAGATAGAATTTATGAATTTATACAACCGGTAGGCTAAATAGGACTCTACCGGGTGAAAACATGTGATAAACGAGCAAAAGGGAACTATTCAAATTTCAAGATAGATGACTGAAATTTGGTTTTTGTATAACATAACATATTTTTTCATACAGTGTAATACACGCTTAACAGAATTCATTCTTGTATTTAGAGCGAAATAGTGTTCTGAAGCGTTCAAGACAATGCAGTCTCGTGAAACTTCCGTGGAGTGTGGAGTAAAACTAGGGCTAATCAGCTAATGTAATAAAAAAATGCTCTTTTCATTGTGAAATAATATTTCATTCGATAAATTCTAAGAAGTAATCAAATAATTTCGTGGAATCTGTGGTAGTGCACTCCGTTCAAACAATACACGCAAGGCGCCTGGTTCAAAATTTATCGGTTAACATTCGTGAACAGGCATTCTTCTAACTTTTCTATACGAATTGACTTGATGAGCTGTATTAGTATATTTCTTCAAATCACCTTCATTCATACAGAAAGGTAGATTTAAGGATTTTGCTCATAACACAATTTAAATTATAGTTTTTTATTCTCAAAAAAAAAAGAAATAGTTCAAACAATAAAACGCCTGCTTCCCAAAATCCCTTTTTGAAATTCTCTCGTTAAACCTACAAACGAATCCTTACACCTTTATTGAAATTCGAATAAAAGACGATTGAACAATGATTTCACACGTTCGAATGAATGGCAATTTTTCATGATTTTATTTATGGGCTTCCTTTCTTTTATGCGATATACTCTCAACTCGGAATAAAACTTCGTAAATCTATAAAATGTCGTACGAAATTCTTATGGCTGGATCTTAATTTTGGATTAGCATAAGAACCGAAGGAACGCGTTGTTGTCTTCGTCTGCCAAATAAGACACCATAGCTGCGCCGATTTTTTCTCGATCAGGTCTTTTTCATCAACATCTTCGACCTCAACATCAAGCCACCACGAAATTTATAATGAAAAGATTTTCTGGGCGGTTTTTTTTTGCGAATTTTTCGAGAGGCTTTAGTTCTTCGGCTGATGTCTGACTAAACCTGACTAGCTTTAGTTTTATTTGTAGGAAGCCCTGCTGAGCGGTAGTGTGTTCTTTTGGTTTTCTTGAAACGAAAGAGGAATGCGTCTCGCGAAGGACAACTTCTGCATGCAGAGAATCTGTTTTTTATTTTGGTGGTTTTTTTTTGTAAAGGTAAGGTAGGCAGGTTCGACACGAAGCTATCGAACAAGGCACCATCGTTGAGTGTTAGAGTTTCTTTGAAAAATGAACAACAATATTGGCACTTGATCATATTACCAAAATGAAGGATAGTGAACAGGTTTTCGTTGCTATCCTTGGCGTTTTTTTCGGAAGATATGTCTGGTGTTTTTAGAATGGTGCGACAAAGGTGTGGCATCGAGGAAAATCTCTAGGTACACGTGTGGAAACCGGACTTAAGCAAAAGGCTTTCATGCGTGTGTGGACTTTCTCTCCCGCGAATGCCTTCCGTTTTCGATATCGGATTCCAAATAAAGTAAGTTCGCCTACCGCAATCTACGCCACATAATGATAAAATAAGCATTGTACGAGTACCAACAGCATCATAACTCCAGCCCCAGCAACAATCTACCACACATTGTTCACAATTGAACATTTCCTGATCATTAATTTAATCAGCTACCTATCTACCTGTGATATCCATCAAACTTCTGAACAATAGAGTCGCAGAGAAGAGAAAAAAGCACAGAAAACAGAACAACAAGCTCGTGGTAGAGTTCTTGAACTGGATCTTGCATAACAAAATCGATAATGAGATATGCAAGTGAGTTGCGCACACAAGTCACATATTGACGTTGTCGTTGTCGCAAGGAAGAAATTTTTGCGGCTACTTTTGTTAGAATTTCTATGGCGAAAGGAGACCGAAAACCGGGGGCCCCGTACCTCAGCCTTTCATATGGTTGATGTCGTTTATTGCGTATCTATCAGCGAGCAGTAGCACCAGCAGCAGCATATTTAGAACAGGTATCGCGGACGGTAAGGTAGCATAATTTCAAACATATATCGTACACCACCAACCGGAGCGATCATCACAAGTCGATGGTGAAAAAGAGGCCGCGCGGCAAAACCACTTTTGAACGATCAACCGCCGCAATAGACGGCCGCCGCGATCATCGAAGATCGTGGACCCGGTGTCATTCATATAAGAAGCGTGTATGTGTAATGCAATGATATGTGGACGACTTGAAAAGTGGACAACATCTTAATGATTGCACAAAAATACCAAACTTGGTAATCATTTGAAAGTATTTAGTAGGAATCGATAGGTGAATTGATTGCTGCCCGGCGATGATTTGTAGTTGAGACGTAATTGGTGGTAACCTGATTTCAATGCTGTGTATAGTGGTTTGTGCCTGACATTTTTGCTTTTTAAGAATAATCGAAATTTGTAAGGAGTTTCGTTTGGAAATTTTGGCGGTTTGTTTCAAACTTGAAGATGACGAAACTTTGAATAGATGTTGTGTGTAAATTGACTTTCTCGTGGTGATTGTCACGCTTAGCGAGCGTGAGCGACCCTATTGCAATCCCGTCAATCTTCAAAATTCAATACTGTTTTTTTGACCAAATACCATAATAATGAATATGAAAGTGAGTACATTGTGTTGTTAATTTGGGGGAAATTAATTTTATTGCTTAAGACTATTTTAACTGGGGCGGTTTTCAAAGGAGTTTGGGTAGATCCCAGAACGTATTCTAACAGAACTTAAAATTAAATTAAAGAACAGAGTTACCTCATTTAGTTTTAGGGATACAGCGGCTATGAAGGTAATGAAATAGCCGACATAATGGCTAGGAAAGGTTTAGAAGCTGACTTCATGGGACCATATATGTATATTCTGTGGGATACCATTAAAAACAGACAGATTGAGCATCCGAATGTGGCTAAAATCGCAAAGTGCCATTCACTGGGGCTTGGCACTGGGCAACAGGTACTCAAAGCTTTTATGACAAAACATTCGGAAAAAAAGAACATCTGATTATCTAAAATTAAGCAGATATCAGACTCGAACCCTACTGGGAGCTCCGACTTGACACTGTCTCACTGAGACTAAAATTTGCAGAATAAGCAATAACGAAGACGAAACACCAGAGCATATCGTCTGTATATGTGAGAGTTTAGCTCACAAAAGACTTCGTCCCTTCGGTCAGGGTTTCATGTACCCATCGGAATTCCTGACCATTCCTCTTCGCAAAATATTAGGCTTTATTGAACGCGCTGGGATTGAAGAGGAATCATAGTCAATCCGGGGGGAAATCACAAAAGGCTTCAGTGACAGAGGTTAACCATACCAACCTCTATTTCCAATCTATCTATCTATGTCACGATATAGGTCAGGCTGTTTCGTCATTGGATGGCATTTGACTCACAGAGGGTGTATCATGCCTACAATCCGTAGCACCCTTACACCCTGGTGGTATTGCTGAGTACTAGCTCCCACACTAAGTGCGTGAATTCAAATCGTGCCAACAGCTCCTTCCAATACAGTTTGAAACTGACTTTTCCAGTGAAGGTTTTTCAACTGTCATGTCCTTAAAGGGGGAAGCCAGGATAGCGATTTGCCTAGCCATGAAAAAATCAATCAAAAAATTCTTAAAATTAGCTTCCATGGTATCAGGAATTGTATGCCACGGACTCAGCAAATTCTTGATGGGAAGCGCTAACTCTAGGGTACTCTGGCCGAGGCTGGACAGACGGAAGACTAGGGATATCTAGGCATGGAGTAAGGGAAGTTTTCGGTTGCTCGTCGGAATACTGACAGGGCACTGCTTGCTATGGAAGCATGTGTATGAAGATCTCTGACTCTGACGTTTGCACCTGCTGAAGACGACATCACCCACATTTTGTGTGAATGTCAAGCGGTTGCAAGGAGGCAACTGAGTCGATTGTACAGTTTTTCCTTTAACAATTTTGAGGATTTTAAGGGTTCCGGGACTTGTTTCGGGGATGTTTAGTAACCTACGAGGCAACGACGGGATCGCTATAGGACTCTCTTGGTAACTAATGTTTGCGATGACTCAGCACTTCGCTCCTTCTTAAAACGAAAACTATAGCTTCTATGGTAGCTTTACCATGAAAATTCTACTGTAAAAAGGAAAGGTATTTTGGATAGTAGATTAAGGCGCGGATTATTCCAGTGGCTGATCTACACATAAGGTAATAAGAACCAACATACGATTAAATCAATACAAGTATTATTAAGTATTTTTTGGTTTGTATACTCGAAAGTCCTGTCATACGAGCAAAAGGTATTGAACGAACATGTTATGTGTTTGTAATTTTACAAACTTATTAAGATCCCGAAAAAACGGCCATTTTAATCTAATCTTCTAATTTACCAACTTTAAGAAGTCGATTACAAAATATGCATGTCTTGTTCTGCTCTCATTAACTTCTGGGTAAAAAAGGGTTCTAGTTAGATGCACTCTACACTACACATCAATTTATAGCTACACCAACTAGTGCATCTCTACAGCAGACTAAAGACAACTTTAGCAAGCTAATTAATTGGAAAATTAATTCCTCCTTTAAGATTAGCGCATGTTCAATCACAACCAGCCTCAACTACAAGACTTTACGAAGAAGAAGTTCAATCTTCTTTCACTGGCGAAAATACTAAGAATCTTAGAATCCATAACAGAACTTCTAGTCTGTTTCGGATTTGTGTTTGCCGTTTTTTTTTCACGACCAATCTTTAGTCCGATGTTATACAGCTGGAATTGTTAAACTATGGACCCCATTGCTTTTGAAGATGACCACGCAAGAAACAACACTCCAGGAGAAAAAAAAAGTATACCTGAAGGAAGTCTTAAGAAAAAGAAGAAAATGATTCGATTCTTCTTCGTTTTTCGTATTATTAAAGAAGTTAACCTGAACAGGTATAACTCACTGTGTTCTGTTCTGAATGTACATACAAGTGTATTTTCTATGGTCTATTGTAAAAAGCCGAGTAAAAAATTACAATTTTTCGATATGGTTGAATAGTGACCGGGAATACAGTTAGTAGTCTTGAGGTGGAGCCATGTTCAGTTGGATTCCGATTGCTTGTCAGTAGTAGTTCCGATAGATTCGGATAACTTCACGCCATCATTTTTACCAAGTTTAAAAATTTTGACCGATTGGTACATAAGATGCTAGGCGCGTAACTTCTAAAATAGCCGACATTGTGTTCGAACAGATGATGATGACAACAAAATAGTTTTGGTAGGTGAAAACTCGATTTTTAAAGGTGAACGCCTTATTCTTCTTCGCACATTCACAATACAAGATTCTACGGAAATCTTTATCGCAATAGTTTTGGTCAATTTTCTGCGGTAATACAGTTTGATTGAAATTTCTTTTATTATGCCATTACGGTAATTAAATGCTTTGAAAATTGGATAGGAAGTGTTTAATTTTGTGCGGAGCTTATGAATTTTTGTCGGACACTGATCATAAAATGAAGTATGTAGTTTATGATCTCGATACTAATCTGCGATCAGTGAGGATAGGTCAGGAATTGATAGGTCAGGAATTGACTTACAATGAGTGGAATTCGGGAAATTGTTTTGGTTACAGCAAACTGAAAGGGGGCATTTGAATGGTTGTGGTTACTCTAATGGTGCATTTACACTCAGCGTTTGCGACGAGCCTCTATCCTCACCAAAAAATCAATCAATGAAATAGCTCGAACAGTCGCAAGAGTTTTACATTGAGAACTGGTTTGCAATGGCCTGATGGGGGTAGCTTCTCGCCTCGAGGCGAGCCTCATGGGTGAGTGTAAACCTTCATGGTGGAATAAATTTAATTATAATGAACGCGACGCGCGTACTTTAAGCGATGCGACGCAATCCCAGCTGATTCGAGAGTAGGTTATTGTGACTTGTTCTAATACCATCTCACACAATTCCAACTCTAAGTATCAATTATCTAGTGGATTAAACGAAGCTCGAATTGGAGTTATCAGTGTCGTGAAGATAATAAATTGCAGGGTCGGTGTACCACCGAACCACAGAGACCACAATACGAAGCGGATCTGTATCCAATTCGAGCAGTTAGGGAAAGTGAACGATTCTACCGCGGTGAGACAAAGGAGTCACACCGTTTTTAAACAGAGTTCGATCAGTTACAGTGATATTGCATCCTACTAATCGCTTCGGTTTTTATTCCTAGAAAATTAGCTTTTGCTTTAAGGGGGTCGTCTTATGTGGCGGGACAGAAAATATTTTTTTTTACTAAATAACTGCCTAGAATATGGATCGTATTATGAACTTCGGGTTATTTATAACTTCAGGGTAATTCCAGTTTTTTTCCCCGAGATTTGATATTATTCATCATATAATACGAAAACTTCCACCTCAGGAAATATCCTTTTGATTTGTCGACTCTGAAGGATGTTAACAAAGTATTCATTATTAAAATCGAGAAAATTCCTGATTCACTTCAATAACCTTTTAAAATTTGTTTCAATTATATTCCTTTTTAAATCAGAAAGTCACATTCTGTGACCAACTTAACATATCTGTGAGACAATTGTTCCCGCATAGTAGCAACGTTTTTCCGAATGTTTCTCATCGATTGTCTTGAGGTCACCCAAGACACGATCAATCGAACCCAATAAAATATTTAATCTTTGAAACTAAACAGCTTAAGGATTGAGACTTAAAAGAGATCGAACGATGACAATGGCAGCATTTGTTTTAATTCGTCCGATATATACAGACTTTGTTACTATATAGCCACATCTCTAACTACTGTAGCGCTATTTCAATTTGCCTGCCATTTGAACATTTCTTTGATTTCCTTTCTTGTCCTAATCGAGACGGAAAATCAAACCGAAAAATGTCTTCCAAGTGAAATTTAATTGTCGCAGCACGGTATCATGGCTCTCGATTCTCGACTGAGAGAAAGGTGTCATAAGAAGTTAATGGCAGACAGAAAAATCCTAAGGCAGACATCCAGACTCCCGATATATCGAAGGCAAGAAGGACTGTAGACTTGTATCGAACTCTTAACATTTCCTTTACCATTTTCACGAAGATGACTGAGTTCGATTAAAAGAAGCTCGATTCGCTTTCTATAGTCGCCGTGTAGTTCCTTCTGATGATGCACAACTCGTAGACTGACTCTGGCACTGGGTTGACTTAAAACGAGATTAGGAACACTAGGCCACGAGTTAAACTAATCGAATTGGTAAGTCGTGCCAGTAGTGAAATGTCTACGGTTTTATGTTATGACATTAACTTTAAATTGAATCATTAAATTGGCAAATTCGGCTAAGGAAAAAAAAAACCTGGAAGGAAGAAGTAATTCATGTTAATTAAACATGTTTCTGCAACCGAGGAATGTCTTATTTACGTAGAGTTGGCCTAGCATCTGTAAAAGTCTAGTCGAGCTGTTTGTTGTTACAATCCGCGTGGTCTTTACTACATCGATTCGAAACTTTTGAAAAGAGTTTTGCGGTTCCAATGGCGAAATTTAGGACAGTCGTGCGCTTTGCGCTGATTTTTCGTCTTTGATTTGGCGCTACGAAAAGTATTTTTTCTTCGATGTGGAAACGCTTCTGTGGGAATGCAAACAACAAACAATCCACCAGACCATATTATCGCTATTCCGTCGCGGTATGAACTGCATCCAACGATATAGTCGATGTAATTGTGGAAAATTCTTCCACAGCTTTTTTAGTCTTATTATAAATTGTTATTAATTGCATGCTATAAAAATGAATGCCACACATCAGCAACTAAAGAGAAGTTATGTCTGGTAGTGCAGTCGATAATAATACGGTCCAGCCGAATACTCAATTACGTTATCATCTCCCCTAGCCTATTCAGGTGAGGCGATCGCATTTAGTATCTTCCTCACCCCCCTTCTACTTGCTGTGAAATTAGCCAATTCGAGACGGGAAACTAAGTGATAAATTTTCATTTTATTTCACGCTCATTTCAAGGAATTCGACGGCATAAAGATGCCAACGGAAAGAGGTAAAAAGAAACGACTAAATTTGGCCGAATGATGCATCCAGTTTGCCAATAGTAAGTTATAATGTCTCAATTTATTTATGTTATTCGATACTCCTAGTGTGCAAAAATGCCTTACGTCTAGGACTCGTATATTTTCAACTGCTTCAACGATTGGCCAGTATTTAACACCACTAGAGAAGCGAAAAAAATGAACAAGTTCAACAAGCTGAAACTATCCTATAAAATGTTGGGTGGGATAATTGAGATTTTAAATTATTATCAGTTGTACAAGTTTTGTGATGTTAAGGATGGGTGAGATAGTATCGAAAGGAGTGGGCATTTTACAGAAATAATTTCTTTTATTATTATTTTTTTTATACAAGAATATAATTTGCTTATTACTCGCCTTCAAGGTTTTTCGGTTACACGCGTGCATTGCACAAATTTAATGTTTTGTGTTATTTTTTTTTGTTGTAAGATATCGAGCGTCTTCGATCCGTAAGCCAGATACCATTTAGTTATGAATTATGAGACAAGTGTACATGCGTAGGAAATCGATTTTTTGGTTTAAGGGCAAAGAAACTTGATAGCAATTATAAACAAAAAGTTTAATAAACGATGTACTAAAATTGTTGAGGATAATTGATCGTTTATTACGCGGTGGTTGTTTAATATGTATTTTCATGGGGTTTCTGGCTTAAGTCTTTTGTTTTCTACTAGGTATGTTGATTGTAATGTTAAAATTCTTCTCTATTGTAAAATATGTCTGTAGCGGATTAAAGTAAATTTTCCAAAAAGTTATAACATATGTATCGTAAGAATCGTACCAGATACGGTCTTCAAAGTTTCCAGAAGTAAGGTCTAATAAACCTGTAGCAGAGAAAAACATTTTAGGAGTGGTGGTGTAGATGGTTCTCAAGCGTGAAAAAAAAATCTAGTGGTTATTGCTAGAAAACATAAAAATGTATGGCCAAAATTTTTGATAGGATTTGCTAAGGATGGCTACGGTTTTTTGTATGCGAAAAGTTTGTATCCATGTTTTCACGAATTTCGTCATATCTTTTATGTCTTGGAATCAAATAAATTTTTCTAATGCGTGCTCTATAAGTGCCTAAAAAACACCTCTAAATTTTTTGATATCCAATTCTAAGGATGTGTAATGTGGTTGAGTACGTTTTCACGAATTCCGTTATATTTTTTTTAGGTCCAATGACATATTGAATTCGCTTTCAGCTCTAAGGGCTTCAAATTTTATCACCAACATTTTTTTGATATGTCGTGGCGTAAGGGTTGTTTAAACTTCTATCAAATTTAGAAAATGTCCCTATTTAACTGAAACTATTATAGTTAGTTACTTTCAGCTTTCATTTTTCTTGATATATAGTAGTAGTCTGATTAAAAATGTTGATTGGTTTTATTACTTCAGCAAAGTAAGTGTATAGCGCATTATGTACATTCACTTTCGTGAAGCTTAGGCGAATCATTTTTTAATAACAATAAAGATGCGAATTAGATGTTCAGTACAAACATTATGACAATCAGCTCTGAATCGAGAGTGAATTCGTTTTCAATGAATTTTTCGCTTGGTTCATTTACTTGTAAACCATTTTCAAATAAAAATGTTGGGTTCGCTTTCGTTTTTGGAATATATACATATGTTTTTGAATGGTGTAAGAAAACCCTTTAATTTGAATAATTTCACACTTAGGACAAATCGAAATTTTCCAATTGAAAGAGCTTTTCAATATTTAGCGATTCCAAATTGACGGGCTTACACTGTTTTATTTAAAACAAAAGAGACGGACGCGTTAAACATCACAATGCCATTCCAGCAAAGGTTAAGATTATGTAAGGTATACTCCATGTTTGCTTCTTCGTGAATCTTTTCAAGAGCATCCACAGCTATTCGGCTCCATTGTAATCCGTAAACGAACAATTAGAAACACTGAAGAAGAACAATGAAACAAAATAAACATTCGACATCAACCTACAAAAATCGTCGCCTTGTAGCTTCAGAAACTCCACACAATATTCCATCTTTTCGCAGACCTTTGTCAACAGTATTAAATATCAAATTGCCTGTAACCGAATTCTTGTAATTCAATTCGCCATTACCATCAAGTGTTGAGTGCCTCCATTGGAATTGCTATATTTTCAGTGTTGCTGTACAATAAACCACAATCCGATATGGGGCTCCATAATGGATGCGATCAATGCATTGATCGCGTCGACTAAAAATTATAATAGTAACCCCAGGCAGAAAATTAGCTAGGGAGCAGCAGCTGCTTGCTGCTGCTGCACTGCTGCAATAGTGCACTCAAATGGCAGATAATTGTAATTGCACACATAATATAAATCTACGTGAGATAAATTTAACCAAACAGTCACCAAGCTGGGTTGGTTTTGCCCGTGCCCAGTTTAACCGAGAGCCCGGTATAGTCGAGACCCGAGAGTTACACTGGTTCCTTAAGTGGTCTTTATAATAAGATGGAAAAGATTTGGATAGGCAGCGCGCTACTAAAACGCTCTGCAATACTTCTGCGGCGACAGCAGCTCGTAGTCCTTCTTTTCTCCGCGATCTCTCGAAACCGCTGCATGTTGACCACAAATTAGTTCCATGATACTAGCAAATTCCATTAACCCGTCCCATGTCGATTTGGCAATACCAAAGGTACCTATTTTCCAACTATCCATCATTATTGTTGTTATTTTAGGTTTACGACTTTCCCATGAAGAGGTTGTGTTAATTATTTTATCGTTAAAAACGCTCGCCAAAAGATTGATGATCATAATATGACCCCGAGGATGTTCGTTCCTTTACGACATGACCTAAGCTAAGGAATGCCGAGTGTGTGGTGTGTATAGTCACTTTCAGCAGTTTCAATATCACTTTCACCTTCCAAGTTACGTGGTTTTTCGTTTTACTGAGCCGACCGACGACGATTAGGTCGAAATATCTTAAACGGAATTTTCGCACAACGGAAGAAGGAAGGTGAAACGAGCACGAAAGACAAGAGCGGTCTAAGCGGACCAGGGTCGCGGCGGATTTCCATTGTTATGTCGGATATCGTCTCGAAGAAGTAGAGCCCGCACGAATCCAGATAAATGTGGGTCAGTGCATCAATCATCATCATGTCCGAGGTGGAGGAAAAACAAAGTATAAATAAAAGCGAATCGAAGCAAACGAGAATCACTCTGATGTGCGTGGAATGAATACTCCTACCTACAGAACAGCGAGTGCATTCATTTCGGGCCTTAAGGTTCGCTCTGGAGTAGTGTCCAGATGTTTTAATGCATGCATAATACCAAGGCGGACAAACAAGACGTAGAAAATCAATCAACTTTCACTTCTTTTGCGTACAAAGTACTTGAAGTGAACATTGTCCCGGGCTTGTTGGCGGCCAAAGACATACCCTCGGAACAGAGGTACCCTATTACCTTTTTCTTGCAGCGCTACCTCCAGCTTACCGACGACTACAGGTACCCACAACAACAACACCAACTGCAAAAATTATAAAATATTCATCGAGTACCCATACTTTGTACGACCGGGCTTTTACTATCCGCTTCTCTCCCCCGTCCATCGAACATACCGCAGAAGTAATAATAACAATAATCCATGCAATATTGAAAATGACAGCCGTTTTGTATGCATTTAAATATTTTATTGTTGCCCCGGCCAAGGAGGATTGCGCACCGTTCACAGGTTTTCTTAATGTAAAAGGAATGGCGTTCCATTCCTTGCTTCGAACTTGCTATATGTGGCGAACTATAGATACGTGGACGTGGTATCCTTCGGATTGGTCATGTCGCTACAGCAGAGAGAGTGCATACTTTTCTGTTATTATTATTATTATTATTTTGTACGGTCGATTTTTACCCTTCCATTCAGTTTTGCGGCCAAGTTTCAGCCATAAATCAGTCATTTCAACTCAAGTTATGATTGTTATTAAACTTTACGTTTTTTTTCGTTGCGACCTGAACAGTCTTTGAATGCGTTTTTATTATGGATCGCTCGGGTTTCTGTTAATTAAATTCAATTTAGTTTTTTATTGAAAAATCGTGGTAAGGTGCTAATATGAGTTCTAATTTATGACAATTTAAATTGATTTTTTCCCGATTGTGTGGTTTTTTAAAATAGTTTAATACTCAGTTGATTCGATTTCGAACATAAACCACTATTCAAATGTGGTATATTTTCAAGGACAAACAAGTTTCATTTGAGATGGGAGGTACCATTCTAATAGTTAGGAGTTCACCGAGAATTCAAGTAAATCTCAATTCGTTAAAGACTGATAGAAAGAAATACTTACGTTTTATTATTATTATTTAAATTACCTAAAAATTAGTTCAATATCACATAAGACCTACGCGATATGGCGAAATTCGTGAAAATATGTACATCGTCCTTATACTCCCCTAAAAAAGGCATATAGTTATAAATCTTTCTTCGAAGTACTTAGAAACCTTTTATTTTATTTACTTTCACTTTACATGAAGAGCCTATAGTAATAAAACCGCTCGTTATCTCATCCGACCTAAGATATATGGAAAAATTCGTGAAAATATAGGCATCTTCTATTCACCTACTCCATCTCCGTATGTCGATACAAATCAAAAATTTACGTGTTACTAAAATGTCTTTCCTTGTTTACCGTCAGGTAGGTACCAACTATCAACCTGCATAAATCGTTGATGAGACAGAAAAACACCACACAGCTTTCTTTTTTAAATACGCTTCATGTCCCAGTCATGTCCTAAATTAATTTTCGCACTAGAGATGGGCAAAGCAGTTCCTTTGAGGGAAGAACTTCACTCCGAGTCACTCACTTTAAGGAACGAGTTCAGTGAAGTAGTTCCGGGACTCTACGTTTCATCGTTCCATCGCTAGTTTTCGTTTCTTTGTTCACTCGCAAACTAGTTCGTTATTAGTTCATTCATAGTTTAACTTAAGTGGATAGAAGATGATGACCAATAAAAAAAGATAAGATGATGAGCTAAAAAAAGTTCAGTCGATCTAGAAGATGATAGCCAAAAAAAGTTCGGTAAAGTCTTTTTGTCACGTATCCAATGGAACTGCAGCTCAATAAAAGGAGTGGGTTACTTCACTCAATCACTTCAATGAAGTGTTCTTTTGGAACAGTTCACTCGGTGCACGACCCATCTAGTGTCTTAGCGAAGCTAGCCCATACGCTTTGTGAATTGAGATACTATCAATGGCGTTCTCTTTACTGCTTGCTTTCATCGAGTAGCGCATGTTCAAGTCGGGGAGTACGAGCGGTTATCTTCAAAACCTTGTTGCTACCGATTAGTACACAACTAAAACTTTTAAGATTAGTCTGATTTCCTTGAAATCCCACTTTCAGCAACAACCTTTTAAATTTTATGAGATTTGAACGAAATCCCGCTTATTAAGTTATACGATGAACCGATCGTAATGTCTTCATAATTAATCGAAATTTTCGTTTAACTAATAAAATCATATAAATGCAGGACGTAGGTAGGCAACGTACTCGTATGTTGTATATATATAGTTCGGAACCAGTTCCTCGCTGTGTGCTACCAGTTTTATGCAACTGAAGGCACGTTTCAGTCAAGAATAAAAACTGAACCGTAAGAAAATAGAACAATAAAATTCCTAGAACTTGTAATAAAATTCAAATTCGATTACATCTATAAAATCCGGTTTTTTCTTTTCTTCCAATCGCGATAAAAGTAAAGAAAGCCTGATTTATTTTCCGTATTCAATAACCAAAAGAAGAATTGATCCGAAAAATATTATCTTTCGTCCGTTTTCGATTCGAAATTGTGTTCGAATTGTTTTTTGATTCTGTGAGGTCGTGATATCTTGAATTTTATATGGTTTTTATTTTTCTCTTGATCCGCATCACACAACATGTCCGAAAAGTCACATGAAACGAGGAAAATTTATTTCCTATTTACATGTTAATTTTAGGCAATCAAAAAATTTTTCGGAAATGTAATAAACGATCGTAAACCGTGACCATCGGACGGAAGAGTTCAAAAAACCATCTAAGATTTATCGGAAATATCTAAGATGCAGACCATTGCCCTATCGGCCATTTAGAATTCAAAATTTTAAAGCCTAGTTTCTTTAGGAAAAAAAAAAGTACAGGTGAAAAATAGAGTTCTGTCGGGACATGAAGGTGTCGTCTTCCGGCTCAATCCAATAAATTCTGGCCGCTTGGACAGCGTCGACTACGAAAAGAACGACGAAAATCTGAATAAATTGCTTCCTCCACACTAACGAAATTCAAGATCCACGCTACGGCCCGGCATAGGCTCAATTATTTTCAGTGCAGTTATTCCGACAAAATAATTTGATCAGCAGAAAGATCTAAGATTGGGCTAGAGTTAATGGAACCGACAGACGATACAGCTTAATCTTCGTTGTCATCTTTTGTAATGCTACGATACAGCGACTATCGATATTGTGAAGAAGAAAATTATTGAAAAGGTGTGGCTTTTGGAAAATTACTCTTTTATGTACAGCTAGATCCGAAAGTTTGGCATTTTATCGTCTTATTGATTTTAATGTTCAATTATGTTAATGAAGATCATAATTTCCTCTCCATACGGTGCTTTCGAGGGAAGAGAACAATTTCTGAATTTAGTGGAAAAGTTTTAGTGTCCCAGGAACTAAGAAAATGCCATTTCGTAATTTAAGACGAAAATAGTTGAGAAATCATTCCATAGTTGGGCTGAAAGGAAGCTTTTCACAACAGCAGTCGGAGTAATAAACAAAGTCGTGATCAATTCGAAACAAGCGCTCAACTAGGCATGCCTTAGCCAAACCAATTGTTCTTCGACGAGATGACCTACATTATAAGATAAACTATCAAATTTCTTATTAGCTCATCGTGTTAAAAAGAAAAAGGAAACATGAAACCGGAGTCAATTTCCATCAACAATGTTGACTAGCCAAACAACTATACAGCTCTAGAAACGCTGCAGCAATCCGATGCTACTACTGGTCGATGTTGTTGGTTTCTTGAATTTTCAGCACGGCTACATAATTGAAAATAGAGAAAATCGCAAGACCTAGCCAAAGTCTTTTTCATTATGCTAGATCAGCACAGCAACCGCCAAGCCTGCCATATGAATGGCAAAAATAGTACAATTGACTATTGAATTCTCTTGCATTTCAGCTATACGTTGGTACCTACATTAACCACCTTCCTATATATCGACTTACCCATAGCAAAGCAAATAACTTTCCATGGTTTCGCCTGCAACAAAGAGATTACTCGTAAATTAGCCCACATGAGGGAAAAGTTCCGATGAAATTGAAAACTCTTCTTCCAAACGAAAATTTCCTTTTTCGGAAATTATAGAGGAAGAGATTTTCAGTTGGATTTAATACTGCAAGCAAAATATGATGTGATCACGTCTTCATAGGTTTGATCGCATATAAGGACGGACTGCGGTATGTTCGCGTACAAAAGTTACACAGATGAAAAATGCAGAAAATCCAAATGGCAAAATAGTTAGGAATGCTGTTCACAGTCTTAAATTATCTGTGGATAACTATCCTAAGTGAAGTATTGGAATGCAGATTTCAATTACTTATGGCTGTAAGTTGTAGGTGTAGAAAAAACTTGTCTTGGTATATGGACATGTAATGTAGTGACAAATCTACCAGACTGTAAGATAGACAGAAAAATAATGTCGACATAGTTCTGTTAATCTTAAGTTTAACTCAAAATAGTTAGTAGAAATTTGCTCTATACTGGCGATACGTCGTTAGCTCCTGGTGCGATCCGCGATGAAGACATCGGTCAGCAAAATTACCCCCTATCAAGATGGTCTTCAACGTTTCCATATGTTCAAGAGTTTTCTTGAAGGTCCTTCTCGGTTGTTTGCTTTTACATCAAAACTTGATCGAATATGGCTAACTTTTATGAAGTCATAACGCAATGTTAAGATTTAAACCGTTTGATCCAGAATAAGATAACTAAATAATTTGTATCGTTACTCAAGGTGTAATAGGGTTACGATTTAATACTTTTCCATAAGTAGATTGCTAGATGTATTTTGCTCAAGAACCCTGTTCGCACTTCTCAGTAGATGTTCTAAATAGATCCTCCGTCATATAACATTTTCCATGAACTGAACCAATCGATCAACTATTTAAAACTGTTTAAAGTAGAAGAAGACTCATTAAGTATCAATATGACGGAAATTTAGTTAACTTTCTATTTTATTTAGTAAATCTTGTTTTTTATGTAGCCACTTCTGATTTATTTAAGGCATTCTACTAGCGAACTGCGCCCAGTGCGTGATATTAGCCCTACTCGTCGAGATTCTCTGAGCTAACAAATTTAACACAAAGAGAAAAGCATTTGAGATATACTGTTTCATTCTTTTACTCGCTTGCATGGTATGTGGGTATGCTGGTGTGCACTCAACTGAGTCATTCAAAAAATTGCTGCGAACAATTCTCTTGGTTTTCATAGCAATGCTTTGGGGTTTTGGGTGAAAGTTTAATTTTGCAGATTGCTTATAGGTTTTGAAAAAACTTTTCTTGTGGAGGTGGAAAGTATTGAATGTATCCATTCAACAAGTGGAATACGTTGAGTATACATTTTTGAGTGTCGTGGGTGACGGATTCAAAGGATAAGAATTGTAGATGAACATTCCGTATTCCGTATTTTAAAACTCATGCTGAAGGTAAGCCCAATATATTGCACCCGAAAGTCAAATTATACTGTGGCATGCACACATCATCCCCTGTCTTTCAGGTGGAGACTCATTTTGCCAATCAATCTATCTAGGCCCAATAGATCCATAGTAGAAAAATTATAAGGTGATTTATTAGATCACACAGGAACTGAAGATGAATTGCTTGTACATACTAACAAACTTGCGATGTCCTTGCTGCACAATTTCTTTAGATTAATTATCAGGAAGATAAGTGCGTAATTTTCTATGGAAGCTCCTTAAAAAAATGTTGTAACTAAAATAGTTAAAACTTTAACGTTTTTCATTGGAGCGTTGCATAGTATTTTTCATGTCTATCAACAGTAGTAGACTGCAATCAAATTGCGAAATCAATTCCGTAATAGGTCACCCAAATCATCTTACTTCTATGATCGAAAGAAAGTTGTACAATCTTATGAGAAATTCTTTGGAAAAAAAACAAACAAATTTTTCTTCGACAGTCCATCATAGTGACTGCCACATCAAAAAAAAATTTTCATTAAAAACTTAACAACCTCCTCGTTAGCAATCAAAACACTCTGTCCATCACCATTATTTCCACCAAATTAACATCAAATATTTTCTTAATGATCAATGGAATATGTTCGCCTTTCCATCATTTAACCCTTACAATAAAAAAAAAAACCGAAGCGTAACAAAAGATAAATATTATTATTTTTTTTTTAATAACCACCACACGGAAGTAATTCATTTATAAAACTCGTTAAAATACCAATAAAAAGATTTAGGCCAAAAACTTGTAAAGTCGCCTAATCGTATGACTGATTGTATTCGAAACACTTTCAACCTTTTCATTTCTGCACTTTAAAAATTTCTTAGCAAACAGGACAAGCAATACACTAAGCTGTTTCTGCAATTACATAATTTTAATTTACCAATTCGATTTAGACTGATAGCAATCACCTTTTGTGAGAAAATAAACCGAACGAAAAAATTTAAACCAACCAAATTTGTTTCATAGCCGGGAAAGAAAAGCGAGTTAGTTGGTGGAAGGAAAAAAATAGTGTTTAAGCCAAAACGAAATTAATGGTGAACGTTTGGATGATGTTCTTTCCCCCCAGATAGCTAGCATATAAATTACATTATAGTCAGCTTCACACTCTTGTGATTGATAGATAAAAATCATTTCGATTTCCTAACATCATTTTTCTTTCGTTCATTTTTCATTAATTAAACATACTCACGGCTCTCGGAAGATTAGCTCCAACGAAGATGATAAAGAAAATGCTAAGCCAGCGGCTAGAGTTTGGATTAACTTCGTGTGAGCAACCGGGCTATAAATGAATTCAATAATTAATAAATACAAATATCACCTGTGGAAATGGCTTTTCCGCTAATAATCATACGTAGTTCATGGCGTTCTCCTTGGTATTGATGCGTTTATAGCCAGAAGGGTTCCTTTGATTCCAGGGTACGGATATCGAAGCTCTTTTGATATGTTCAAAGCGGGAATCGAACTTACCTATAAATTGAGAAAAGCCGTAGATTAACGCCGAACAATTCATAGTTTTCATGAATTGATTAAAGGTAAGATGTGGAGAAACTGGTTTCTTGTCGGTAGCACCTAGAGGTGCCATTGACCATAAATGCAACCCAAACAGCTATGCAAACTGTGGCGTTATCTGCTTAAATCGACCATACGGGCGCCGTATCATTTCCATAAAATTGTGTCAATACAACTTTTCCGGTGGCGGCGGGCGCGAAAAAATCCCCTTGAATTTTATAATAACTTCAATATTTTTTCGCCGTACTTCCTTGTTAAAAGTCACTAAGACCGGACTTCTCTATAAATCGTCAATTTTCTCGAGGAGCGGAAAGCAAAAGAATGAAAAATTGCACTCACAGTATGGAAGCGAAAATAAGTCATGTTCGGTCAAAATAAGCAATTAGGGCTCTTTCACTCGGCCAACATGATTTTGCGGTGTTATAGCCAACGATGGAAATTAATAATTACGATCCGATGGATGGTAACATATGAACATAATGTGGGACAAGCTGAAACGAACTGAAAAGTGAATTTATTTCCGTATGTAATCATGGTACAGACATCGAACACAATGTATACAAACATAGCCGACATAAGAACGAATGAATCTCCCTTAAGCCTTAATCCATTTTCGTTTGGGAAGTTTCATCTTCAGGTTACGAAACTTTTCTCATTTATCCGGGTAGACAAAGTTGGCGTACCGCTCCGCCATATATTGCATTCGTTGATTGCTCTTTACGTGGCACTTTTAATATTTTTACATTTTATGAATCTCGAGCGTACAAATGGTAAAAGACGCGGTGACAACATTGTTGCATCCGAGTCGATGTAAGAATAGAAAGAAACGTTTCATAAATAAAGTTACTCGATTTGTCGTTGGTGTTTGTTGTCCAAGATTCTATAGGTTTGTTTGGAGTTCGTAGGGAATTTTAATTCAGTGCCGAGGAGAGGAGCGGCTACGAAATTTTCCGCATTGAGATTGAAACGTTGATTGGGACAAAGTAGTAATAAATTTCGTTTTGTCTTAAATGAATTGCAATTAGGAAAGTGAATTTGCAGCTGAACGCCAAGTTGCTATCATAACCTTCTTTGGCTTTAGACATTACTTCGATTAATTGCTTCCATTTGTTATACAGATATGGTTCTTGCATAAAAAACATACAGCAGTTTCCGTACACAGCATTCAATATTAATCAATGGTACAACAGCCCAAATTGGGCCCAGGCCTTGAAGTCGTTACTTCATTGATAGACCAACGGTACCAGGTGTCATTTTAGAAAATCGAACAAATGATATTCTTGAAATTCGGCTTTTTTGAGTTTTAGACGCATTATTTTTACCCTCCAGACCCTTCGCCTATATTGGCAATTTATATCGTCCACTATCGAATTTCTAAATAAATTTCAAGTTTCAGCTTCCTAGCGGTTGCTAAGATCTAGAAACAAAAATATTCCTTCTGAAACGCCTCTTCCTCGCAACTCGCACCACCACCTTTTAGAATTTGGTCACTTCAAGGAGCCTACCCAGTCTATTCGTATAAAAAATGCAATTTAATATCTTAAAGCGTTTGGGAGCTACGAGCCTTCAAACGATTTTGATTACGGCGGAGAGACAGACTGGAATTTTTTCTTGCTCTACTAGTTCTGAAACGTGAAAAGGTATTTATCAAATTATATTTTTAAAAACCAATCACCAATACTGTATTATTAGAAAATAAAACAGTTAAAATTCTTAAATTTTCGTCCAGGAGAGGCAAAAGAAGAGTTGCCAATATTTAATTTTTTCGACTTTTTGGCCACTTTTTTGATCTAATTTTTTTTAGATAGATAGATAGATATATTTTCCATATTATTAACATTTAGTGCTTAAGCTAACTTATAATTAATCAGTGCTCAGACTTTCGTCTCTACATCAAATGTTATTACATTATAGCACGGAGGCTGGTGTCTCTAATAATGATTGTGTATTTCTGAAGGAAAATGGAGCAAAACGCGTAACTAAACTAACTTTGTAGCTGGTACCTATATGTATATGAAATTGTAACAACCAATGTACCTGAATAATTGTAATAAATTTTCTACCTATCTACCTATCTAAACTAACTTAAACTAACTTAAACTAACTTAAATTAACTTAACCTAACTTAAACTAACTTAAACTAACTTGAACTAACTTAAACTAATTTAAATCTACTTATTGATTTAATTTTAATGTTGTTTCCACTTTTAGGAAGCTTTTGAGCTCCCCTTTTATTTACCGAGCCATTTGCAAAAATCTAAAAACTTTCCTTTTTTTGAAAAATGACCTTGGCAAATCTTACGGCAATTTTCCCAAAAGTTTTCAAATCCGCAAACAGATTTAGGAGAGATTTTAGGAGAGGTAAATGAGTCGCAAATGTTGAATTTTTTCCGACATTTTTCGCCACCATTCCCCACCATTTTTCATTTTCATTTGATTTGGATTTTTTAGAAGCTATTGAGCTTCCCTTTTGTTTGGGAAAATCGAAAAATGTTCCTTTTTTGAAAAATGCCATGGTATGCTTGATAAGTTTTAAACCAATTTTTTTAAAAATTTCCCATTTTGACAAGTGACCACTTAATTAAATGTGTTGACGCATCTTTTTCAAATGCTCGAACAAATTTGAAAAATTTGAGTTTCAAATTTGGATTTTTTTTCATTTTTGGCCACCATTCTCACATTTTTGAGCAAATTTTAATATTGGTTGAATTTCGGAGAAGCTGTTGAGCTTCTCTTTTATTGGAGGTGTCACTTGCGAAAATCGAAAAAAAAACACATTTTTTCAAATGCCCTTAGCCCATTTTAGGGTAATTTTTACAATTTTTTTTTTTCAGAATGAATTAAAAACGCTGGTGCCTCCTTTCCAAATCCGCAAACAAATTTAACAAATTGTTAAATTTTCGGCAAGGAAATGTCAAAAAAATAGTCGCAAATTTTGAACTTTTTTCGACTTTTTTGGTCTAGTTTTAATATTGTGTGGGCTTTGAAAAAACTGTTGTCAATGTTCTGTAATATAAGCCATTGGATTATTTATACCTGTTTAGAAAAGCAATTCTGTTTGTCTAAGCCCTGAGAGTGATTTTTATTAGTATTCAACCTGAAGATCAACCCGTATCCAAATACTGTTTTTAATGAATCCTTTAGATACCCCACAGAATGATTCTGGTCTAATCTGCTACATTTTCATTCATAAGAATATTTATTGATAGAAGTTTTATTACACACTTTTTCTCGACACATCTTCCTTCGATTTCGATCTGAGAGACAGTGAACGATCGGTCAAACCTTCAACTTATACACCATTTTCCTTCTGTTTGATCTGCGCCATCTAAGTCTCTGTTGCCACACATTGGACAATACACTTGCCATTACAATGCAATTACTGGCAAAAACAACTCTTCTTGTATTAAGAGTAGGCAAATTGCATCACTCGAGGTCGGGCCAATGAAAGGGACGTACCTCCTCGTTGAACAGCCCACTTCTTATTACCTTCGTCAATTAAATTGTTGCGACAACCTATGGCAGTTAGTCCCGTATGCAAGAAGAAGACGCTTCTGATCGTCTGACAAACAGATGACATTGTACAAATCGCACAAGGAATAACACGTGAAAGCCAACCAAGTATTAAACGAATCATTAATTTTTTTTTAATAATAATTTTGTTGTTTGGTTTGCGGTCATGTACCAGTTTATCGCGATGACTTTTCGAAACCACAAAATTAACAGTCGGTGCGTCAGGTACGGTTGTGCCGTGATGAGGAAACTGAATGACAGTTAAAAGGAGGAAAATTATAAAATTAACAGTGCTTAATGGTACGCCCAATTGCATACCACCTTGCAGACATTTCCGAATAATTCCGTCTCTCTCGTTATATTCGTGCCGTTGGCGCATATTCTTCCCAACCGTCGCTTTGTTTTAGTTTTGCGGACAAGAAGATCGCGTTCCCATGAAACAGAAGGCATCAAAATTACATCGTGATGGCATACATCACCAATCAAAAAAATTAGGGTTTTATTTTTGAGGAAAAATATTTTCGAATACTGGACCCTGCAAACATCCGTGAAAAAATTCCTGAAAACTAGCCAAGCCGATCGAGCTAGTGGCGAAAAAAATCGTTTGATTTTGAATATTCTAGATCTCGGGTGAAAATAGTACACAAAATTCACATATAGGTACGCCACTCAGACACCCTATAAATCGTTAATGCGTCGCTATATCACGGATATTAAAAACGTTTTTGACGCCGCCTTCATGGTTGATTGTCCGATCGGTCCGTCTAAGAATACCGTGACGGATTATGGCCTTTGTTCAGTTTACGCTTAGAAGGAACGGACTGAGAAAAAAAAACAATCGACCGAACCAACTTAGAAGAACCTCGACTGGCACCAGCCGTCAGATTTCAAATCCCAACACTCTTCTTCAACTCTTATTCCGCTGAGTAATGGTTTTTTCGGCGATGCCAGTTCTGCGCTCTGTCACTCTTCGGTAATAGACGCAGACGGTACCTTACATAGCGTTTTTTCTTCGTCACTATTTTCGCCTTATATCTAATTCGTTGGGTCTTTTTTTTTCTTCATCTGTAAGTCGATTAATGATAATTCTGAGATTAATTGTAATGAGAAGACAATTTAACAGGTAAGAGGTAAAAGGAAATAGTGACGATCGTTTGACATGTTATTGACTTCCATGTAAGGAAAACAAAACAGAAAATTTGTTTCTATGATTGAGTTCAAGGATTTGTTGCCAGTGAACCGCGAAATGAGATCATCACAAGAATAAGATTAAAGAAATCGAATGTTATAATAACGCAGAAGCAATCTGGAAAATTTCACGAAATTACACACAGTTTTCTAATCACTTATTTGACTGCAATACACAGAGAAAAATATCTGTAATAAATTCTACAAACTAGTCTAATGAATTCAAGAAAATATTTTTGCAATAAAATTTATTACAAATGTGGTTAAATTTGAACAAGTGAAGTACTATTGTAGTAAAATAACAAACAATTGTTATAATCATGTAGTAAAATTTACTAAAAATGTAGTAACCTTGTTAAGGTAATAAAATTGATTAAACAATTGTAATTAAACTGAAGGAAAAAATTCGAATTGCAGAATGTAGTAAATTTGACTAAAGCTGTAATGAATTTGACTACAGAAGTGGTAAGTTTGCAGAATTGCGACGACGCAAACTCTGTTATGCTAAGTTAAGTCAAGAGCTTTCTCGCATATTTGGCAGAGTGTGTGTGAAATGTTCGGGAAATGTTAAGTACAACCGTGAACTTTGCAAAATTTTCCACACCTTTCTATAGTTTCTCAAATGTTGCTGCTATACTCTCTCCTCTCTTTAACCGATATATATCGGGTGTAACTTTCAGGTATTTACCAAGTATAGTAAATTCCCGAAATTCGTGTGGTGGTCTTAAACGAAGTCTTCTCTAACGAAGAAAACATTCTAAAATTCTTTAATAAAACTTAACAGTTAATTTTTGTAAATAAATATGAAACCAACTATGCATCTTTTTTTCTTAATTAATGCTAATTAATCTATTAGTCCTATATGCCATAAGTCAGTAAATTCTAACGTTATTCTTTTTTTATCCATTTCAGGTAAGTGCCGACATCATTTAAACGATAAACTAAATTTAATATCTTCCGACAGGGTGAGTAATTTATTTGCCATTATAGAATCATCGTATTCGGTAAAAAAGTAGCGAATATGTAGACATCCGCGATACTGGAAATAGCGAGAAAAAGAAACCCATTCCTAACACTTTTCTTGCACTATTCCCATTAAACGTACCGACTTCGTACAACATGGCCAGCCAATAAAAACATTGAAGATCATAAGGGAAGATGCCGTAATCAACTTACTTATCTTGTCTTGTAGTCATTGCGCGTTAACGCTGTGTAAAAATACGCCTCTCTACGCGAAGACGGAGAGTCGATCGCCAAGACGCGGCTTCCAGTGTAATTATGAAAATTATCTAATAATCGTAAATGATTAGGATACGATGGGGTCTTGTGCTCTTCGATATACTGGCGAACCTGTAACGAAGCAGCATTACGACGATCCGGAACCCTTAGTGGGTTCAGTATGTGTTTAACTGGCCAACGATTTTTTTGAGTTTTCCTTTGTAGCGACATATGCAGACTGCACTCGGTTTCATTCTTAGCTTTCAGGTGCCATTCTTTCCATGGAGTGTCGGAGCATATTTCCAATTTTTACGAGGCAAATATTTATTGAACAAATAGTGTCACCGGTTGCTATAATGGCGTTAAGTAGTCAATTTATAAAAATATTTAACGTATCGCGAAGGTAGAATATGAAACGAGTTCCACGATATTGAGACGTAGGAGATATTATGCATAATAAAATAAGTAATTTTAAATATGGGAATTTTTGTTGTAAATGGCGGAATTATGCAGGCTAGTTGCCTGACCTGTTTAATGAAAAACATTAAGGAGTTCGGACGCATCATTAGCGTACTGGGTTGCAATCATTAAACGCCACCTTACTTTTGCCAGTTGGTAGTTTTGCTGAAGTTTATGTGCTACAAAGATTACAGGAATTTTCCATAAATTGACCGTTTTTAAAGATGGTGTATATTGGATTTAACTTGTAATTTTTCTGTTAGGACTAAAGGTAGTTAATTATATTACAATTGCAATAAGATATCATAGCAAAGTTTCAATATATGTATTGGTGGTATCTTCAAAATTTATAGGTACCAAACGGAAAATGTACTTATTTGTAACAACAAAATGTATTGACTCTAAAAGAAATTCCATAAAATTTTCGTCGAAATTTCTGTGGTATGATTTAAAGTCCAGGTTTCTCAATTCAGAAGATACTATTTTTTTCAGACGCTAAATACGTTTGCTACCCCATCAAGCACTGGGGAAATAATCTCCCAAGGATTCTTGAATATTATAGCAATGATACTGCGGGCGAAATTTTTTACAAAAGCAGGACTTATAATTTTTAAAACAATGGTGGTGACATTTTTTTGCTTCTTGGAAGAGGGATCATGACTGGTCTGTCAAATTTGATATATGTTTCTGCCCATTACTTTTACTTTACAAATAAATAATTAACAATTTCCATTAAGCTATTTCTTAGAAATAGGTATGTATGTATGGAGCTTATGATTGTGGTTACATAGACTCAATTAGCCACCATCAACATATGAATTTTAAGAAGACAATTAATTTCTCGAAGTAATATGTACAAGCATTTAATTTATTCAAAAAAACATTTTTGAAATATCGAAAATTTTTCATAGTCAACGTCTTTTTTGCTTTTTTGACTATATTCCGTAGACAGTCAAATTATTTTTCAAGCGTAAAATATTTCGGGGCAAATGCACATAATTTAGGGAGTCAAAATAATTTGGCAAAAAGAAATTTCACGATTGTACTGCATTTTCCAAAAAAAAGTTAACTATTTGTATTTATTAATATTAAACTACATATACTCGATTTTTTGACAAATTTAAGTTTGTAGTATCAACCTAAAGATGTTGTCGATATTCTTATCATGTTAATTACTTCGAAAACATTACTGTAGAAAATTAGACTTAAAACTGATGTTCAAAAGAAAACTGTCTTCTTTCATGAAAGTTATCTTCAAAAACCTCGTTAGTTCCACAAAAAATATCGCACTGATAATAAGGCTCAGTTTTTTTAGTACAGCAAATACGGGATTAGAAAAAGGGTAGTCGTATAACTTTTTATTATAGAATATAGGTAGGTTGTTCTTATCTTTCATTTTAAGCAAAACTATGATTGAAGTGAAATGTTTTGATGAACACATTTGGCAAATCAGCATGTACTCTGTTACAAGCTTTGGAAAATTTTTAATTGAATTTGGCCACATAGGGATTGGTGAATTCGTTATTATAGTACTGTTCTTTTTACTTAGATAGAAATTAAATATTTAAAAAAATGTGAAACTTGGTGCCCAACGTGGACTTAATCAGATGAAAACTTATTGAATTATTTTTGGCTACTAAAAATTAAGTCAATCTGAATTTTTTGTCGATGAAGTACGAAGTACATACATACTATACGAGGGGGTATACTTTTCCCGAGACAGCTCGACCTCCTAACGAACGTCATAACGTACTTTGAGTAGGTCCAGGCTTATAGAGTCCTTCACTTCTCGATTTCATATGATGGGACCACTGGTTGTCCTTTGAGAACTCTCGTATTGTATTACCTGACCTTATTTGAGATAAGTGTAAAAAGTTTAGAGAAGTTCATCATCTTTTTTCAAGTCATATTTTAAATACGTTGAGATCTTGGAGATCATTTCTTTCAAGGAAATAATAAAACTCTTTTATTTGTTCAGCAATTTAATATTCCTTCAACGAAATTCACATCTTCGCTAGATCTAGATTAATACGTCTTTTTTAAAGAATAAGATGTAAAAAAATATAATATAGCTCTACCTTAGATTATGAATTTTGCACATTAGCTAAGAAAGGAGGTCATAAATATCGACCTATTTCTGCTTCAGATTCAAGAGAAAATGATGGGAAAAGGCTGATTTACATACATCTTGGCTAACTTCAAGAGTATGAGTTTCTTGCTCCGTTTTATAAATGTTTGCTATTTTATAAATCTTAAGATCGGCTGAATATAACAAAACAATTACGTCAGTGAATACCAAAAAAAACAAGGGACCGAAATGTGACCCCTGCGGTACTCGGGATATTAAACAAAAATGCTCCAGTTTAGCAGATTTAATGTTCGTGGTCTAGGTCTAGGTCTACAAGAAAGTTGTCAGATACGGAAAATAAAATGTTGCTTCCTGAAGGGGTAACATTTGAAACGAGTCGTCAAGGATAAAGTTTATCAAAAGCCTTTGAGAAGTGAGTGTGAATTGAGTTGGACTTAGAATTCCTTTTCATTGCTGAGTTGATTGTAGACCAAGAGATTAGTCATTATTGATTTCTGTTTCTGTTTCGTGACAATAACATCAAAAACTTTAAAAACAATAGACAGTCAAAAATGGGCACGAAACTATAAACGTTGTGCTCAATGTTTGACATAGTAGCCAATCGTACATTTAAAGAAATCATCAAACCAAAAACTGTTGATCACAACTACTCCTAACTCAAAACCGAGTTTTCGAGATGATCAACTTGAATTAACATCTTCTCTTAAATAAATTTTCATTGAAATAGACGACATAAAGCTTTTGATGTGAATGAAATTCCGTTCGAATTGTAAAATGTTCTTATATTGCATGGGTTGGGTCTTGGCTACTTATCTATGAGCTTTGCTGCCATTCTCTGCAACTATTCGCAAATATTTATTATAGTTTGCATGCTTTTTAATGAAAATAGTTTTTTTTTGTCAGTCTTCCTGCTCATACATATATTTCGAAGACTATCATCAATGGCGCGATAGAACAAGTCGAGCCCAGGCTTCCTGAATCCTTTCCGAGGTTGTTCTCCAGGTTTCTGGATAGTGGTATTTTTTCCGGTGATCCGTTGTCGGCGCCTCGCCCAACTCCCGACTTGGAAGGCCAGTCCTACTTATTTATTACACCCCGGTAGAACGAGGGTGGGAGTTTTCAGCTAACTTTGACATGTTGGTGTTCTCCCAGCTGTGCTGAGAGACCAACTATGTCATATTCTTTGTCTACTTCCTGAGACGCATAGGTGTTACTGGCCATTCAGGGTAACTCCATGTTCCCTCCTTCTTTCTCAACGGGGCTTGGGATCGGCTATGGCGGAGTTTCGAAGACTATAATAGTAAATGATAAATACATAACAATTAATTTTGAATGCGAGTTGAACCGATGAGATCTCAGGAGTAATGTTTTTTCTGAACCAAATAAAATTAAAGACGGTTTGTTGTAAGAACCCAAAAAGCTGGAATAGAGCTACGGCTAGGTGACGAAATTCAGAGTTGACACTGGTAAAAATTTCGAGAAAGTATCCAAGATTGCAAAGATTGGCCACCCCTATGACGCCATACGAGAAGAAAGTGCCAGAATATCATAAGACTTCTTAATTTCTAAGCGATTAGTTTTAAAAAAAAAAACAATTTACACAACAAAAGCGTCAATTTCTATTTAAAGTACCAAGTCATAAGCATAAATTTGTTATGCTACCAACAAGTAAAAGTAAATTAGCGCCAAATCGACAACAACAACAAACTCGAAGAAAATCGAAAAATAAACCTGTCCGCCAATATCGTGTACTTGCCGGGTAATTCAATAATTCCTCAATAATGTTAATCTAGTCTACTAATAGCAAAACTATCAAAAGTGAAATTGAAAGGAAAATTATTCCGTATTTTAAAGACGCGCGGAGCTCACTGTTGAACCAAATCTACTATAAAACATCTCGTTGTACATGAGGTCCATATGTGTGCATAATCGGAGCAATCAGCTGCCATCTTGCATAATTTAACCGAAAACGTTTGGTTTAATTACTAACGGAAGAGCGAACATGTAGCGAAACACAGACGTATGCTTGTAAGGCGTCTAAAGGTGATCTGTCCAATAGAATGGATTACGATCAGTCACGCCCTCTTCTTGATCAACATCATCGTAGTCGCATCTTACAAGCCGGCTGCTGGTGTACTATGCAAGCATAGCTGGGGCGACCCCAGAGCCTCGGCAATATTCTGCCATGATTTCGCCAGCTTCAGTCTTTTAGCTTCTAGTATGCTCTAGCTTGCTGGTGGTGTCAAGCTCGTCCGCAATCGTCGTCATCATCATCAGAGCATCCTTCCCATCATCATCATCATCATCACCACCAACAAACCGAAAACCACCAACATCATCGGTTTCATTACGATCATGACGAGGTAGAGCTGAGGTACCCTTTGCGTCCACTTGTTCATGGTTTTCTTCTTTTTGTTGTTTTTGTTGCCCTTCTTTTTGATCAAGTGCAAGAAGTGTTAGCTGTTAGGGCCATACTAAAGACTGTAAGAAGAAACTTGAAAGATCTTTCGATTCGACCATCTTTAAGCTAAACCACTAGTGGCTCACATTCAAGATGACTTCCATATTAGCAGGCCGATCTCAGCCATCTCGTGCTATCTCGTTCCTTCGCCAATATTAAAAACTTCTTAAGGTTCGTATATGCGATTTGGATTTACTGCTTCTTCCTCTTGGTTGCTTCTTTTCTTTTATCTTTTATGGGATTTTTTTTTCTTCTTTCTTTCTTCTGAGTATGTTATGCTCCGAAGTGTGGAAGTCTTCTGGTTTTTTTTCGGTATTTTTCGCCGGTCTCTTTAGCATGGATTCCCCCTTCTTCATCAACATAATCAACGTCTGGCACATGGAGAAGACTTGAGTCGTCATCTCTTTTAGAAACATCAGACCTGGTATGTTGTTACCTGTGTCGTGCAAAGTGTTAGCCATTTCTACCTCCGGTCTTGTTGTTCTGAGGTGTATTCGGTGTGTGTAACACCAGAAGTTCTTATTACTTATTTGTTCTTCTCATACTTATTATTATGATTATGATTTCACGTACCCCCTATCTGGTCGGAAGCATCTCCTCCTCCTTCCCTTAATGTGGCAACGTTGCTTTATAGCACTTTTGTGCGCCATTGTTGGGCTCGAATGTTGGTATATGCGGTTTGGCGGTTTTCTTATTTTATTAGACATTTAGTGAAGAATGTTCCCTTTTTTCACTCATCATCCTTAAAAGATTGTTTCACTGTCTACTTGGTGGATTACTTGATCTTAATTGGATAGTGATGTCGTTTTTGTTGATATTATTTTGAAATTGTTCAACTGAAATAATCAATTTTATAATGTTGAAGATGGAGTAAGATTAGAGGGTGATTACATTGATTTGCTTGGTGAATACACGTAACCCCGGGTTAATATTCGGTAAGTTTCTTTGCGCACAGCTCAATCATCACTCTTAAACAAAATAATTAAAAATATAAAAGGCTTGGTTAGAATAGAGTAGAGCCGGGCCTCAAATGGACCCCATGGGTCCATAGCGCTACCATGCTACAATTGGGAAAACCAATTTTCGTTATTCAGTCTATGAAGCGACCTGTATAGCGAATTCTCATTGAGTTCGAGGGTCTTCGTCGTGGCTGCTAAATTGAAAAAAAACTTCTCATGCTTCATTTCGAGGCATCTTTGAAATTGGAAGACTTACTCTCTTAATAACCTTCTAAGGTGATAGCTGGCCACTTACATACATTTTATGTGCCACACCCTCTTTCACCCGATCGCCTGCAGCTTCTGTATTCGTCATTTGTGACTGCTCTAACTCTGAATCCAACTTAACGGGGCCCATGCGCATCGTTGAAACCTAGCTGGACTCCTGGTTGGGTCCCAGTTTCGATCTCCTCCTTCATCAGAATTCAGAATACATCAGGCTTCTTCAATTCCCAAGGCAGTTTAGCCACTTAGCGAGGTATGCTCTTTGGCTATGTCCATGTCTGAGAATTCTTGGATTCTCATGAAGCAAAAAAATCCAAAGGAGACTTCTTCCATCCAGTGGCAGGGGCACTTCGATTTCCTTTAAAATGCTCCTTCGCTTGGCCTTAGGTCCTAGCTTCCTATAGTAGGATACCGTATTTTTTTCTTGCCTTTTGGCACAATTAAGAGGATGCTCGCAAAACTCTGTACTATGGGGAACCAGGACCACCTAGTGTACTTAAGGAACTGGTTCGATTTCCTTATGGAACTTAACACCTTAACTAGGTGAAGGTCTTTAATCCGCATGGCTAGCACCCAATGTAGCCTAACTTCCGTACTCAACTTGCCACAAACAAAAATAGTCCATTAAATACAATCAATTTATAAACCTATAAATTCAAACAAGTTTTTGTCTTTCTGGTATAATTGGATCGAAAGACATTGTAATATGTACAACATTTATCGCCCACCGTCCTCCTCCTCTCCCCTCCTACCACCCAATAACCTTCCATATTCAAAAGATGAAATTAAAATTGTCTGCATTCCTGAAATCGAATCATTGTTTTACTCGCACTTTTGAACCTAACTTTTCATTTTTTAAAAACTCTATGTTTCTTATGTAGGCTCTATATATTCAAAATTTCAACTTCCTAGCATAAGCAGTTCCAGAAACCAAATGTGTTTATCCAAATCTTCTCCTTCCCTTCAAACCTTCGCCTTTAACTGAAATCAGGTTTATCGAATCGTAAATATATTTTGTATTTGTAAATATATTTTGTATTTCAACTCCTAACAAATTTTGGTAATAAACAATTCACAAAAAAGTAAAATTCGAAAAATTAATCACATTCTTTATATAAATCCGAAATCAAGGCCGCTACGGCTAGATACCTCGAAATCTGATTTCTCATCTGATCGATTCGACCAGATTCGCACTATAAGGATTATCCACTTAAAACTGGTTAGAATTTTTGTCAAGAAAACGAAAATCAATAATAATAAAATGTATTTTGTATCTTCGCCATTATACGCCTACATTTATTTTGGGTTATTATTACGTTGCTTACCGCAACATCGACACCTCCATTTTTAGATTACACACTTTGAATTCATTTTGCATTGATATAAATTATGAATTTTATAGGACAATAAAAGAGCTATAGGTCGATGTGTGTGTGCGTGTGTTTTTTTTTAAAGAATTTTATATCATTTTGATATTCGAGTCTAATTAATTGAAGTATTTCAAGATTTCAGCCAATCGTTGATTCATACATAAATTTATTGTATATATGAATTCAAGATAAAAGATCTGTGACTTGAGACTGTATCGATAATAACAAAGGTTGAACAGAAAATCTTCCATGGAAAATAAACCTAAACTTCGAAGTATGTATTAAAAATTATCTCTGAAATTTAATACTTTTTAACAGCATCTTCATAGTGTATGGTAAATTAATAATAAGAAAAATACAATGTCCGTTTCGATGGAGGTTAGACTTTGATAAAGAAATCAAAAAAAAACAATAAATAGTTTGTCATCCACTTCACCATATTGTTTAACACTAAAAACTATATGTGATACTCGTATAGCAATGGAGTTGTTTAAATCGCGATTAGCTGATCTGATCCTACAGTTTTTTTACCCGTAAAGGTGTCGGATGGATATCGATCACAGGAAATATTTTTTATAATATGAGAAAATACCGTCTCAACAATAAGGTTCCAACTTAAAAGAATTTTTTAAGATATACTCTAGCGTTAAAATAAGAAAAAATAAAAATATACAATCTGTTTCCCATGAACAACCTGTATTCAAACTATGGGGCGGGAGCCTTAGAATCAAATTTACAATCACATAAGCATACAATATCAGAAAATCACAATACCAAAAAATGATATTTGAAGCATTAGTAGAGCCCAGAGAGCTGTTACTGTTATTTACCTCAAAAGGGGAACTGAAGATTTATGGCACTACTAATGAGTTATTATGCGACGTGCCAATATAGGTATTCCATTCCATTCCAAGCACGTCATATCAAAAACACTAGCCGCAAGACAACTTTGCAACAATAGCGCAAAGCCGGCTATTACTGACAATATTTTTGTTAATACCAAAAATAAAATTTCATTGCAATTATGTGTGCATTATTCGATGTCCGAGAATGTTTGGTCGGCTCTTGAACTTTTGTTACTTAGATACAATTTTTTGTGCTTACAGAAATTTTGATAAATTTTCTACTCATTGATTGTATCGCAATACTCGTATATCAGAGTCCTGTTGAACAAATATTCTAAGCCTTAAAGTGTAAACCTGCTCTGCACTTACAACGCAAAAATGATGCTATTCAGTCGAAAAAGAGAATATGTATGATCCTATTTGTTTGCTATATGTTTGTTGTAATAGCTGGCAATCAAATCAAGATATTTATTAACTGCTTCGTTCTTCAGCCACTACTTTCAATATGTGTTCTGTAAAGTTTATTATTTTCTCAAGTATTGGAAGGTAGGTACCTAGTTATTTAAAAAAAAATTAAAGTATGCAATAATCTTAAAGGATTACTACTTTACTATACACTTGCATAAAACTGCAAGATTCATGTGGTGTTGCGTACTATGTGGTACTTTAAGTATAATTTATGAACAGAGTACGATTTAAAATATTTAAGTCCGATAGTATAAAATTGTTGTGGGGAAATGTGATATAAAGCCATGGTTTGAAATATATTCAGATTAAATGGTGTTGTAAATGTACTCACAGTGCTATGAAACCGCCTATTTTCTTAAATTATAAACGACAGTAATAAACGCTAGCTAATCGCATTCAATATTAACTGAAAAATATGAATATTTTTCGTGTAGAAATCTGGTTCATGTTTAATTATAATATACATAGATAGTCTTTTATCTATGGTGCGGTCAAAATCAAAGTAGATTTTACTGTCTTCAAATTACTCTGAAAAGATAGGATGAAGCAATTTATTTTCTTAGGTCAAAGTTCGAGAAGCAGTTAAAGTAAGGTAAAACTATCGAAAACCACAATTTTTAGCCGATTATAAAAGGCACGTGTAGACGTCTCAAAACCCTTCGTCAAAACTTATATTTTACACACCCTGGGCTTACACTCCCTTCGAATTAAAAATTTTTCTACTCTTCTTTTGCCTCTCCTCCGAAAATTTAAATTTTTTTTAATCTGCTTGCGGATTTGAAAAGGGAGTGCCAACCCCTTTAATTGAAAGAATTTCAAAAAATTGGCCTTAAAATTTGCCAAGAGGTAAAATTGTCTTTTTTCCGATTTTACTGTATTATTAATAATACAGTATTGTTATCGATTTTTAAAAAAAAAAAATTTGCTGCCCTCAAAATTTTTTTGTCCACGTTTCATGACTAGTAGACGCGAAAAAAGCAATAAAAATTTTCACTCCGTCTGTACGCCGTACCCCGTACGCCGTACGCCGTACGCCGTACGCCGTACCCCGTACGCCGTACGTCGACCGCCCCAAAATCTTTGAAGGCTCGTAGCTCTCAAACCAGTGGAGCTATTAAATTAAAATTTTTTCTAAGAATAGACTTGGTGGACCCCTTGAATTGACATTATTTTCAGGGGAGGAGGTGTAAGGGGGAAGGCGGGGTAAGCGTTTTAGACGAAAAATTTAGGTTTCTAGATCTCAGGAACCGCTTGTGTTAGGAGGCTGAAACTTAGAATTTCTATATAGCTTTGATAATGGACCCATTTGCAAAAAAAAAACAGATATGGATGAAGGGGTGTGGGAGTGGAGGGGGAAGCAATGCGTCCGAAACGCAAAAAAGTCGAGATCGACACATTCTAAAATCCATATCTCCTAAACCGTTAATAGCAAGCAATTAAAACTTAACAAATATCTGTAGTTATACTAGGAGAAAAGATTGAAATAAAATTTTTGGGTGGGGGTAGTGACGTGCGGGGGTGGGGGTTGAAATACTTAACATTACAATATCTCCCAAACCAGTGGCACCAGAAAAACAAAATTCGGTTTGGATACAAAGCTTGATAAATAAAGATTGCTCAAAGTAAAATCTTTGAAGGGGGCGGGGGAGTACGTAAGTGGAGGGGATAAGAATTTTTCAAAAATAACACGTTTCATATCTCAATAACAGTGTAAGATGGTTGCTTCAAATTTTTACCAGAAGTAGGCCTAATAGAACCCTAGTAGGGAAAAATTTGGGGGTGTGGGTGTAGAGGGTGAGGGTGGGGAAGGGTGAGAAAGAAAAAGTTTCGATGCTTATATCTTAAGAATCTTTAATGATAGGAAGCTGAAATTTGGTATTTAGATAGAGCTATAGTAGTGGCATGGTGGAAAAATAGAATTTTTTTTAAGGGTAGTATGGTACGGTGGTGGGGGGTGTTTTTTCTAACTTTAGAACGGCTTATGCTGTTAAGTTGAAACTCGGTACGTATATGTAAATTAACTAGAAAAGTAATTCTGATAAAAAAAATTTGAATATTCATTGGCGTTCAGAAGGGGGGGGGGCAAAAAAAAATATCGGTTAATATAAAATGCATATATTTTCACGATTTTCGTCATATCTACTAGGTCTTTCGAAATATTGAGTTCATTTTTTTTCTACCGATTCTTCATGTGAATACCTAGAAAGTGTTTTCAAGATTTTTTTAAATTCGACCCCTAAGAGGGTGTAAACTGGTTGTATACTTTTTCATGAATTCCACCATGTTTCTCAGGTCTGATCAGATATCGAATATCTTTTCACTTCCTCAGGCTTGTTTAATAATCACCTATTTTAAAGCTTTGTTTTTTTCAACCTCTAGACCGCATCCCGGAATATGACCCAATTATTTAATTCATATGTTACACCCTTTTCTAACCGCTTCCCGAACTTTTTGTTAGGTTTTCAGTCACATAGTAACATACACCGCATCCCCGAATTGAACGCGTTCTGAACTTCTGCCGGAAAAATAATACAGTTGCGCCCAGACTGTTGGCAGATTTTTTTTAATAATAATAACAATTTATAATAATTTTTCTTTGGACTTTCGATTCTAAGGGAAGCTCAACAGATGCTCAAAAATTTAAACAAAATTAAAATCAATTCAAAAAAGAAGAAAACGTGGCTAAAACGCCGTTTTGAGGCAATTACACTTGAAACCCATGGAAGTAAAATCTAAGTTGCTGCCTGATTACCCTAATAGATTGGACAAAATTTGTGAAAAGATACACAAACCTTCTACATCAACGTGGCAGTCACATTTTGAAAAAACATGAAGAAAGTTTTAAGGTGATTACATATAGTATAACGCGATGAAAGTAACACAATAAATTTTTGTCAAAATTTGTGAAAACGTATGCAACTTCTTTACACAACCTTATGGGTTGAATTTCGTAAAATCGCGAAACGGTTTTGAGGCGACCATACATAGAAGAATGTTATATATCATCAGACCAAGAGGAATGTAAAACGTATGCAACCTTCTAACGCCACCTTGGTGAAGTAAAAACCAGTTCGATACGTTATCAATCCTAAGAGATATGGCGAAATTCGTGAAAATATGTAAAACCTTTTTAAACTCTCTTAGGGCCGTTATACGACCTTCAGTTAAAATTTAACCAGAACTTTGACTGTAAGTTTCGTATGAGCATCTGTCAGTTAAAGTTTCAGTTAGAACGTTACTGACGATCGTAGGAACGGGCCTTAGAGGTTGAAATGCTTAAAATCCGAAAAAAGCTTTTTAAGGGATATGGAGAAATTCCGTTTACACATCCTCAGGATTTGAATTAAAAACCAAATACTGTAAACAGCTTCTGGGCTTTCTATCTGAAGACCTAAGAGATATGATAAAACTCGTAAAAATATATGCAATTAATTTTCACTGATAATCTTCTTAGTTTCCTTTCCCTACTCATGTCAACAGATTTTTAATTAATCGTAGTACTTTATTATAACAAAATAATGAGGGAAAATGAATGGTACCTCCTGGGGGGGGGGGGGGGGCGTTGAATTCTATATTTTTGCTGAAAACAGTCTTTAAGTAGGTTAGTTTTTCTGTGTTTATAAGGTAAGTAATAAGATAAAGTGTTGTAGCACCAGAAGCAGTCATATGAATATGACAATTTTTTGTGTATATAACAAATTTGTAAATGACATGTATACAGACGGATATCTTTTTTTTTTATAATTGTCTTGAAACGTGAAAATCTCAAATTTTCGAGTAGTAAATATTGTTTTAAATGTCAGTTTGTTCATAATACTTAACTTAAAAATTAAAATTCGTAAGGTTAAAGTAAAAAAATTTACTTCAGAACTTGCAGGAAAAAAAGACCGTGTCAAAAGTCGACCACCAGTTTATATCCCGACAGGATATAATACTTGTAACTATGCCACGGAGACATATAGCGAAACAATTTGCTATATGAGGTTACGGCTTAGGCATTACAGGAAGAATTGAGCTATGCCATCTCTTTTTCAGAATTTATCTCTAATTGCTTAATATGCAAAGATTTTCATAATCAGTTCCTAAATGACCGTTTTTGAGGCATATTGCAGTAACTTCGCTCTTCTAATTTACTGATACTGCTTCAAATATCATTTTCTGTTACTTTAATCTCGGGATATAAGCTAATTTGAACCCAAGACCTTAATGCTTCTAGAGCAGTACGTTCAGACACTGCAATACAGAGGCAAAGGTTAACAACGCCCAATAATTTCTCCTAATAAAAAATTCCTTAGTTTTTAGTTTAGGCTTACTTAGTATTGACTTATTTAAAAATAGTGTTATTTATATTTTGGTTGAAGAACTCATTTCTTCTTTTCGTAGAAGAACTGAAATTTACAGGGTCAGTCTTTTCCCATCGACTCTCTTAGGTTACTTTCTATATAGTCTATTAATCGTGTGTATCTAATTGCAGTAGATTTTAACACATCGAAATTTGCTTATGGTTTCTTTTTGTTTATTACCGTATGGGATGCGGTGTGGATTTTGGATAAGGAATCCAATGATATATGGCAAAAAACCTTAAACATTTAATTTGTTAATTAGAAATCCGATTTGAATTTTGAACGAAGAATTGGAAAGAAAGAAAAAAAACACTCATGTAATCTTTGATTTCGAACCTCCTCAAATCCGGAGGACAAGAGGTCGACACACTAAATCGCCAATCAGGTAAGTCACCGCGGAATCATCAATCACAGCCAAGAAACAGTCATTGCCTATGAAATATTCGAAATGTTTCCCATGGGTCGCAATCATCCACCTTCAACATTTTATTTTCTCTTAAATATAAAACACCGAATGAAAAAACAACATAATTTCATGAAATATACCCTGCGCGTGCACTTGAACCTTTAACATTCCTATAGAAATGAATACGAAAAAACCATAGGATAGTAGACAACCATTTTGAGCTAATCACGATCAATACTCTTAATCCAAAAGAACTTGAAGGTATAACAACAAGAACAACAAAAAAAACGACAAAGTCGTTCATTTGATTCTTTTAAAAATGTTTTACCTTTCAAATTTTTGATCATTTTTTTTTGTTCTTCTCGATCGGATCGTCTCTCGATCTTCTGGCGATCGTGAATGAAAAAGCCGGATGGGCTATGATCATTCGACCGCACTAAATTGTTAATTGTCATGTTTTTCAACTAATTCTTGAACAAAATACTTCGTGATCGGAAATTAACAGACAAGGTATAAGATCGCTTAGAACATTGCTGAAAAAAAAACTAAATATATATAGTATAATGTATATATTTTTATAAGTAAAAGTTTTTTTTCTTCAGCTTCTCTCTGTGCAGCAAACTGAGAAAAAAAACTTTTATTAAATTTATAAATTATTTGAACATAAGATAGGGAAAACACGATCGGCTCGTATTATAAAAGATGAGGAAGAGATGATGGTATATACTGGCTGGACATACTATCGGAATACAACAGGTCTGGGCAAAAAATCACGCTAACAAAATTCCACGCAGAGCTACGAGCGTAGAACATTATAGCGGCGAATGGCGCTGAGTTTTTGATCGATGATCAGCCATGATCATGTCTCTGTAGTTCCAGTTTATACCAATAAGTTTTCATGTTAGCCACTATAAAATTGTTTGCGCAATCCCATACCCAACTAACTAACTAATACAATGTTCAGGCTAGATCTCAAGTGATGCATGATCGGTAGGTAAGGTACGTCTATGCCCCCTGCGCGATCACCAGTGATGGAACTTATTCTGGAAGGTGGATCGGTTCAGTCGCATGAGAAGATCCATAAAAAACGAACTGACCATGCGAAATGGAAAAAGAATTTTGCAACAATTAACAGGGAATGGGAAAAAAAATCCGATGATCTAGTCTGTGATGACTAAATAGATTAATAAACTTTAGGATTGCGATTAAACGGGGGTTGAGTTTTAGACAAATTTTCTGACATTTTTCGAAATTTAGTTTCTCTTTTTTTTCGTAATGATCGTACGGGTTGGATTTTCTATTGATCTTATCATAGTGGAATTTAGTGGTAAATTGTACGGATCGAAGCTGACTAACTCCCAAATCATACAAGTAGCTTATGTAGCTGTGAATAAGAGACTCTTCGGCGATAGTTTAATTGGAGGAGAGTTGGTTCACCTTAATACAGACAAGCAACAAAATAATAGTTTCTACTATCGGTTAATTGCGTGCAACCCCCTGCTGGGCAAAAGTCACTGAGATGGGGTCAGATAAAAAAAAAATTGTTTTCTATAGTTGCACAAACGTAGGTAGCTCATGAGCGAGTAAAGCCAATCGAATCACTGTCCAATATTTCTATTTGATTCGCTCCGTTTTGGATCAAAGCTTTTCATATTACAAAAATATTTTCTCTCAATTTTTTTATTTTTTATATTTCATGATATGCTTTTCATAATTTTAATAACGAATCATATTCAGTCTGATTTCACATATCACAAAAGTCGGTGTCCCTGAGTTAATAGTGTATTAATTTTACCTTCAAAATTAAATTGCTTTTAATTGTTCAGATTACTATTATGCAATTAAACAGACCTTTCAAACACAACTCGCATGATATTTCAAACGTCAACAATAATTGTGAACATATTCAAGTAGACAATACCGTAAACAATGTATAAGTATTACTGTAGACTATGTCGACATATGTGCTTGCTGCGTAGCACGGCTTAGCTCGCCAGTAACCACGAAGGGAATTAATTTTAGAAAACCCATATTAAGTTAATTTCGAATAATTTTTGCTTCTATATCTCAGGAGCTTATACCAGAAAGTTGAGACGTAGTAAATATAAAGACCCACTATAGTGGATCAATTTGCAAAGAAAGGACAAGTTGTTTAAAGGAACACTTTCTGAACGGTTCATGCCACAAAGCTGAAACTAGACCGTATTTGATTGTTAGTGTTTAGGGGAGTTTATTTGAAATAAACTTTTTAATTAGCAGTCGTCGTGTGATGTGCGACTAAAAACTTTGGATTACGATATGTTCTAAACTAATTATGCTTTTATTTTTAATATCATCTTAGATTAATAATAATCAATGGCGCAACAGCCCAAAGCGGGCCTAGGCTTTGAAGTAATGCTAGAGTTACTTCATTGCGAGACCAACGGAACATTAGGAGGTGAAGTGGTGAGCGACACGCTCGTCCGTGATTATTACCCCGATTTTAACTCAGGTACTCATTTACAGCTGAGTGAACTGGTAGTCCGGCACCCAATCCCATTCTCGAAAATTACTTGTCGCCAAGCAGATTCGAACCTGGTACTAGGTGCACCGAAGGCAAGTGCTCTAGATTAGATAAGATTATAATTTGTGGATGACGGTCTAAAAATCCCGATTCACTGCAGCCTAGTGTGATTGTCATCCCTGATTGTAACTCATTCAGTTCGGTTATATCAATGAATTTTAATATGCTCTTGAGTGAGTTAGACATGAGTTCCAATGGGGTTAGGAAGTAATGTCCTAGAAGTCTTAGTCTGATGTGTGCGAGTTCTTCACAATGGCATAGAAAGTGCTCTGCAGTGTCCTCGTTCAAGTTACCAGGATATAACTACACGCAAACCATTCTGCAAACTATTAACCACTATTTTGTCCCTCCCTACTTTGCCTAAGGTGGACAGCGCGGCGTATACGGTGGATAGATGGACTTGCTTTCTATACATAGAACTGCAAAGTTTTGAGGACAGCCAACAAATTTATGCTAAAAAGTAAGAACATAGGAATACATATATTTGAAAATTCTAAAGAATTTTGTTAGTCTTTACGACTCTCCCGTAATTTATTACTATAATTGCTTTATTTCCTCTATAAATTTACAAACTAATTTATATTCGCTTTTAAAAACAACCAAAGACGCGTGTAAATTCATTACTCGGACAATTAATTCTACGGTACAATTACCCAAAAACTTTACCATGCCGCGCGTTTATAAAATAATAATTAAAACCGAACCGCAGATTCCCACCGTTTTGAGGCTTGGGACAAGATTCGAGGTGTTCGAGTGTACAGGTACGAACACAAAAATAAAACCGCCGAATCAAAAGGACGCCGAAACTCGATTCTAGAACAACATCATGCGGCTGTGGTCATTTTATGAAAAGTTTTCTTTTGAAAAGACTTTCGAAGCCGAAAGTGAAAATAAAATTTGTCAACGTAAAGAACGGACATTAATAGTCCGGTACAGGTATACTAGCCGCATAATCTTCAAGTCGTAAGTATAAACTGAAGACTGGACAAAGTTTACCTTTACGATCCGACGAGTAGAGTTACACACAATTTCATGGCATTCACCTTGAACTTGTTTGTCTTAAACATTAATTACAAACAATGGTCGCTTGTTCTAAGCCGGTGGTCATTTCGCAAGAATTCGCGAAAAATTACCATCAAACGGAGTGTGAAGTGTTTTGTATAGGCAAAAACTGAAATTTCCTCTTCGTGTTAAGTTCTTGCTTGTTTGTTGCGGTTTTATACCAAATGGTATAATTGCAAACGAAAGAAAGACGAAAATTAGCAGTCAACTGTTAAAAGTCTTTTTGGAGTTGTGGTGGTTTCTTCTCCTTTCTTAATTAGGCTGATGTATGAATTCTCATGAGTGTCGGAGCATCTTTGCGGAATGTTTAACACCATCTTTTGCATTGTGACACATTGCTTAAACATAAAAGACATTTAGCGTTAAGATCAGTCGACCGCAATCGGGGTTTTTTTTTTCAAAAAATTTCGAAGGCAATCTTTTCTGGCCATATCCACCCTATACCGGACCCGAGGCAACCCATCATCCAGAAATTAATTGTGCCAGCCAATATTTCCATGTCCGCACGACGATCGACCATCTTAACGCGCGTTTTCGATTTTTAACTATTTTTCTTATTTTTTCGTGGGCAATGAATGGGCAAGGTTGCAAGTTACTTTGTACGGTATAACGAAGAAGGTGCATCGGCAGCTCGAACAACAGAGCTTCTGCAAGGCCGTGGCCATGGTTGTTATCATCGTCTTAAGTATCCGCCATACGTACGAGTATATAATTGATATTGGAGTTAAGTAAACGTATCGGCAAGGTATCGCGCGACCACAAACTACCACTCTTCTACCGCTTGCTGAGCTGTTGCAGTGCGGAATGTCTAGAGATGGATCAAAAGGACTGAAATGCTTAAAGATCGTCACGCACAGCTAAAATGCACTCAAAGATGCGAAAATGTATAGTCAGCACTGATCAGACGAAAATCACACAAAATAAAGTAAATTTTGAAAAGGATAAAGCCTATAGCAAACAAGTTTCCGAGTATATTTTAACGATACTTTTAAAATATAAATAAAGTGTTCTTTCTGTTCGGGCAACATTGTAACTTTGAGATTTTATTACATTGTTAGTCGAGTGACAGAAAGCGATGCGTTACGTTGCGGGCATAAATTATTTTCTTCGAATTGATTATTAAGAAATGAATTTTTCAACAAGGATTCCGCATTTTTAACTAGACAAAGGTGCAAGCAAAAACTGAGTTAATTACGCGTCCACTCCCTCGTTAGTAAAGTGCAGCATCCTTGCTATTATTTAGGTAAAAACCCTGTCTGAAGTGATCTGTTTTTACTTTATTATTTCAATATTATGATTACGATCGAATTAAAAATAATTTGTTACCTTGATATTTTGAATTTCCACAACTAAGAACAAATTTTTTTATGTATGAATGCTTCTAAGTGGTGACTTTTTGGTGTCGGATGGGGAGTGAAGGTGAAGATGAGGAAGAGGTGGGATGAAAAGTTTCAAATCGCGATATTAAACAAATCAAATATGCAAGAAATGTAAAATTTGGTTTGGTTTAGGACCTAAACTTTAGGTGGACACCGGACAATAAGAATTCGCTGAATACAAGAATTTGTGATTGGCGATGGAGCATTGTGGATACAAATTCTCATATCCCAAGAACTGTAAAGACAGGATCCTGAAATCCATACAGAGGGTACGTTTGTAGTAAGCAAATCAATTTCGGGGAGGGCGGTAAATGAGTGAGTGAAACCGGGGTGCATAAATTTTTACGATTTTCGTCATATCTGTAAGGTTTCCTAAAATATTGAAGTCATTTTACTTTTACGGGTCTTCATATAAATGCCCAGCAAAGGTTTTCAGTTTTTATTTAATTAAACTTGCCATGGAAGATGTAAAGGGGTTTGCTTTTCAAACTCAAACGGGTAGCACAATGGACGAACAATAACGTCTAAATGAATGAGGATGATAGCATCACCACCCCTACCATACCATACTATACTATTACTCAGTGTAGGACTTGTTCTTTGCTTGTACGCTTCAAAGATTTTGCACCTTATTCTTGGGGCACCTTTCAATAATTCCACACAATTACATTGACCGAAGCTATGATAAACCTTTTCGAACTCATTGCAAGTTTTTTAATTATTTATGTAAATTTCATTTGATTTAAGACTTTATTAAGCAAATTTATATGAAAAGAAAAGAATTTTTAATATTTTGCAAACTAAATTTTTTTTTCTACCCTTCTAACAACCCTTGCTCCAGCTAAAATCTTTCAGTTGCAAATAGTTTTCATTCGATAATCACTTTGGAAATAAGGCACTTATTTTGATTTGATCACCATTTCCAGCACATGAATTTGAAGTGTAATGTATGGTGATAACTCTTCGATAGAAATGTGCCATAAAGATCCGACTATACATAAAAGATTTCATGGCGTCTCTCTTTCTATTCTTTTTTATGGATTCAATTTTTTTCTGCGTGATCACACTATATGAAAGAAGAAACATAAATCACAGGCTTACTGGCCTAAGTGCAAACTACGGGTTAATACACTCGATACTTTTTGCTCATAATATTATTCATCTGGCAATAAAAATTCAAAATTTCCAAAATCCATTTTCTGTTTTTTTATGTCGGTAACCGTAAATAAAATCGATTTACTTGCCGGATAGATTGATTGGTTTTAACGGAAAGAAGTCTCTTAAAGACAAAACCAGGGAAAAAAAATAAAAAACGTTAAATCAGTGACATTTTGAAAAATCATTTCCACGTTTATATGTCACTATACACTTAAGCGAGATAACGACTGGTTTTATAGCGTTCCAAAAATCCACTTAAGTTTCCTACATATCTCGTCCGGGAATTCTTATGGGTGACAACTTTAATTGATTATAGCGCGGCCCCATCCAATTGGTGATATATTACAAAATAAAGTGAGTGAGACGAACGAACGATCAAGGTGACACAACCAGCCGTTTCCATATTAAGGATCCTTCAGGTAACACCAACAAGTCAATAAATAAAATATTAAATTTCAAATTTATGATCATTTCCTTCCAATACCCAAGATGAAGTGTCTTTGCTGTTAGCACTATTTGGAGCTCGTTTTCTTTAACTTCGCTCCATCCGGCCCGGATTGAGATAAACTGACGATAGCGACAAAAGATTTCAATCTAAAAGTTTGACTAACTAACTAACGGCAAACAAGATTTTAGGTGATATTTTTGGCACAGTTATCGCATTTAAAATACATCGTGGTACCAGGTTTCTCGCTTGAATCTTCCTTTGTAGTACTAACGGTGAACCCGTATCATAAAAGAAATTCCATATAGCAAAAAGTATTTTTTGAAAAATAAAAAATAAAAATAATCTAAAGTCTCATCATTGTTTTGTGTACTAGAAGTTACTTACCATTGATCTCCAGCACAAGAAAATAACTTTCATAGCTGATTCATTTTACCAATAAATAATCGATGGAGATAATCTATCATCGTTTGAGTTCGGAAAACTTTTCATTGCTTTTGTCTTTTCAATGGATCCCTTGAGGGCAAAGAAGCCAACTATTGCATGAGATATTAAACGGGCAACTACCAGCCAACTTTTATGTTTGGAAATCGAATGTTCCCCATACCCTATACATGGGTTAATTTATTATTTTTCCCCCCTCAGTGGTCCGTCGAAAACTTTTTTTTAACATTTCTTTTTATGCTGTGTATATCGGTTGCTTAGTATTTTTTTTTTCCATCTTATAATATGAACTCGTATAGTTGGCGGAAAAAAAATCGACAATATATTGGCGAAAAAGTCGAAGAAGAAAGTCTCGAAAAACGCTCAAGTTTTGTTATACGCTAAAGAATGGTTCGAGCGTTTGTATTTTTTGTTGTTAGACTTGGAGTACTGTATGCGATATTCCGACCTCGGCATCCCTTTTTACATAATTTTCGTGACATTGCATGCCGTGCATTTTTCGCACGTGAACATGCCGCTGATGTCGCAAAAATTTCTATAAAATTTTATACTTTACTAGCACTGAATTGCTGATCTATTCGACCTTCTATGATGTATGATTTTATTTATTGTCGATGTTTGCGATGGAGAGAAATATAACGAAAACATATTTTACTATTTTGTAAGTTTTTTTTTGGTTTGAATCTTCATTTCAAAGTACATTCTTGCCATGAATTGACTTACCTGCCTGTTCAAATCTTTCTCATATTTCAACAAATTCATACACTTCTGGATTAGTCAGATCCTTGCATATCCGAAAAAAAATTTAAAATAAAACTATTTAATTTATATCAAAGCCACCATCTTAAACTAAGCAAAAATTATAAAAAGGGTAATAAAATGTGGCCAAACAATTTGTAACACCTGACTTCATACAGCCTATTCCTTGACTATTGCGATTGGAAAGATTTTCTAAATTTTTGATGAATATTTTCACAGTACATTTCGTATTGAAAATACAAGGTTTTCGGGGGAATACTGTTAAATTTATTTTGTGTGACGTTTCGGACTCGACTAAATCCTTTATTAAACTGTGCAGTTTGACTCACGACTTTCGTCATATCTTTTGTCTCTTCTTAAGTATTAAATTAATTTTTCTTCAACGAGTTCTTTATAAATATAAATGCCTAGAAAGAATTTTGATTTTTTTTTTATATTCGAACGATATTCGGTAGAGGAAAGGGGTTCTAAACATTTCGACGAATTCAGTCTCAGTATTCAGTATACCTCAGATCCGATTAGATTTCGAATAAATTTTTACTTTCAGAGGATTTTTATGTAATCAAGTAAAGCCGTTTCCACATATTTTTTCTTTTCATCCCTAAAGAGGCCATAAAAAGGTTTGATCACATTTTCACGAATTTTGTCATATCTCTTAGGAGTGATAAGACATCGAATTGGTTTCAACTTCTTCTGGCTATCTTTATAATCATATAAAGAACAATTTTAGGATTTTCTGATATTCAAACCTCAGTGTAGAAGTTGTACACGTTTTCACGAATTACGACATTTTTACTACGTCTATATAAGCTCGCTTTCTTGCCTGCTTTTTTGTTGTACAAACTTTGCAAATGATTTTGAACTAACTTTCCTATGGGCTAGAGACTTGAAACTTTATATATAGCTGAGAACTGGATGGCAATGCATTATTAAATCTTTTGGGATGGGGTGTTAGGGGGAAACTGAGGGAACGATTGTAGACAAAAAACTTTGATTTCTATATTTCACGAACCGCTCACGCTGGGAGGCTGAATATTTGAATTGTTTTTTAACTATGATAATAGACCTTTGCAAAACACACACAAGGCTAAAAAAAATTTGTTTCAACATTTTATTTAAAATTTTTTTTTTCAATAGCGCGTTTTTAAAATGGACTAAAAGTATAAGATAATTTATTCATAGCACCGCACAGATTTCTAACCATACTGAAAAAAGTGAGGCGCAAGATAATAGTAACGAGTGTAGAGAGTAGTTACCATCACACATTTGGCAGGATTATCTGTACGTGTATGGGCAAGATTAGCACGGTTAAGTTAGGTTAAGAAGGGTGGATTGAAGCACTGTCCCACAGTCCATCACGAGAGATCACCACAATGGTCCTCTCGTATTGGTGAGCAAACATCGAGAATCGTTCAAATTATTTAATAGATTTCAGTTGCGCAATAACCATCGATTCTTTTCCCAATCACAGTAGATTTTCAGTGATACATAATTGTGTTTCGATATGTTTAAATTTTTTCCTCGTTAACAGACTTGAGTGCTCCATGTTACGCTAATAGTGGCTAACGCCTAGTTCAATATCTTTCAAAATAATTTTTTCCAAATTTTTTTAATCTTAATAAATTATTTCAATATAGCCACTACAATTTCGAACCAAAAACCCTAACCTTGGTTACATTCAACACACAAATTTCAAGTTCATTCCACCTACAACGATTCCGCCACCGATATTTACATTTCTCAACACTTTTCATTTTTAAAATCACCTTCAACACCAACATTTTACTCAATTTCGCTTAGTCACTAAAATAATTCTTCGTCAATTTCTTAAACGAATTTCTGTTTTCTTCTTCTTAGTTTTGTGTTTTTTCTCCATCAAGTCTTCAAGTGTTAAATAGTTTGCGTGTACGTGCATTTAGTGCACTTCAAGTTTGATGTAGGGCACATTGATGCCTATAGTCAGCTGCATAATATGACCCCGGCGAAGGAGTCCCTCAAGTCCAATCCGGCTTCACAAAGCATACATTGAATTTTATTTATTATTTTGTACTCCTCGAAACCTGTGTACCGGAGAGAACAAAAATAAAATAAAATTAAAATAAATTGCCATCATCTAATGATGCTGATCTTTTATCTACCATTACGCGCGGATATCATATCCATGATGGTGGATTTTCTTTTCATTTATGTTGGCTATAAAAATTAACGAAAAAAAAATAAACAATCACGAAGACAAATTTACATAGCTTTTGTTCAAAAGTATTCATTTGCATCGCAACAACTTATGATGATTTTATTTTTTTTTTCCATTCTGAAAAGTCATTTTAGCCTACACTTGTTCCAGTACCATCGCATCAACGTTATAAACTGACGCATTCCGCCCGGTTGGATGTACTTTACTTGACAGTTTTATTGTCTAGGCCGTAATAAAATCCGACATTTCTTGCAAGACAACTTTTGAATTTCTGCCCCGGAATATCTTGGGCGATTGTACCGCGCGCAATAAAGCAATTAAAAAAATGTTTTTTCTTCGTTTTAGTCAAGTAAAAATTTAGTATGTTGGTTTCTGCTAATTGGATGCATGGATAATTTTTGTTGCCCCGTTTTTTTGTTCTTTTGCTGCGTCAACATTTTCAGAAAAGTTACGGAGTGTTTCAAAGCACCGCCTTATTTTCTCAGTTTGTTTAATTTACAATTTTAATTCTCAGCTATTTGTCAGAAGTCTCCTGCAGACTACTATCAAAAGAAACAGTCAATCTACCTGTCTAACCAATCACGAGATTGTGTGTTTTTTAAGTTTTAAATTAGCCAAAGTGTCGGCTAGGACATTAAATAGCTTCAGAATTTTTTTCACGCCATCTTCACACATGGCCAAACGATGAACAAATGTTAGAATAATAAAGTTCCATTTTAATCCCCCCGTGTGGAACGTATGACTAAAAAAACTACACTAATATCTATTCGATATCTCGACAGAAGATCGAACATTTAATGCCGGAACAGGTTAATAAAATTCGATCTAATCAATATCGGGGGTAATAATGAAATAAAGATTTTTTTCGGATTTTTTTTCGTGAATATCATCAAAAAATCTTATGGAAAAAATACAACAGCTTTGACAAGATCCAACCGAAAAAAAGAAATATTCCAAGGTTACGTCTAAATAGCTGGAAAGAGTTTTTGACTCAGAATTATTGCGGCAAGCAAGCCTAAAAGGAACCCAAATCGAAACGAGTTACTGGCTTAAGTCTTTTGAATTAGCTTTGAACTCGAATCAAGCGGATGATTCTCACATGTCAGAGTTACGATCGATTCAAAGCCGTTAAAGTCAGCCGTAAATTATATGGAAAAAATGATTTAATACTCAATCGTCTTGTTATAAAATGAAAACTGAAGAAAAAAACCAAAAAAATTTCTGAAATAGTAATAATAATACTGAAAATATATACCTGAAAGAAAATCGAATTCAAAGATGAGAACAAGAAAAAATTATCATATTCATAGGTTTCGTATATCGAAATATTTTTTTGTTATTGTATCGAAACGATGAAAAGTGGGATTTTTTGATTTTATGGTCGGCGGCATTTGCGGTCCCATATGTCGATGGCCATAAAACTCCATACATAATATTGCGTGCACTATTCAACCTTAACGCTAGAGCTACCTTCGTTCTACCGGGCGACTATAAAACTTTCCAATAAAAGATCAAGTAGTAAGCGGTGTGGTCCATTCTTGGGTCCATTCTTTAAAGGCTGTTTTTGCATAATACTTTTACGCCCCGAGTATTTTATTCCTTTTCAATTTCAATGTGTTTTACTGCACTAGCGAGCTCAATTCTCCTAAACACACAACTCCATATTGCCGAACGAATTTACCCCTAAGCAATTTGTTCGACAATATATTTTTCTTCTCTAAACTTCCACTAAAAGGATAAGAAAAATTGCTGCCAATAGTAGTGTGCAATTTGGTTTGTGGTTTTTTTTTCTCAAAGTTGTCTTACCTTTTGCATAATTCTTCGGCTTGGAGAGTATAGGGAAAAAACCCGACTATAAAGCCGGTATAACGTTTAACTTAAGGGCTTCGGTTCAATTTGACTTTCGATTCTTGTGTTATTTGTGAATATCTTGTATACAGTTGGTGCAACAATACACCCCTATAGGCAAAGAAAGCAACAACTTGGCCTTAACTATTGCTTGATCTGAATAACTAATAGAGCACATTTGTTAGATCGTTCAGATTATTTTTGCCTAAGGACATGTATTGCATGAAAGACATCACACACACCAGAAATAATAGCAAAAAAAAATTCAGCATGGAGAGGATCAACAAAGAAGTCGTCCACATGACTATCGCTACCTTTAGGTCTATATACGTTCCGACTATCTAAGGTCTAAAACCCAAGACGATGGTTACTTTGCAAAATGCAAAAATCTTCCCATTCTGTGCCTCCGTTTGCCATTTTTGATTGCTTGACTTGAAATTCACTCTCGGCACTTGGCAAATTCAATTTTGTTATTTTCTTGAATTTTGTTCGATTTTGTTCGAAGTTTTTTTTTTTTTTTTGTGAAAATTGCCGTGAACGCTTGTATCGATGGATCGCGTGTGCGCGCTTGCCTATATGCTAAAATCCCGATTTAAAGTGGCTTCTTCAGATCTTCTTGTCGCTTCGAAGTTTATTTTTCATCAATTTTACAGTCGGGATTCCAACCCGTCAACTTAAGTTGCGGATGTTACGGACAAAAGTCGAGTGACGTGTGTGGCTCAGTTTTGTACTGACATTGCGTGAGAAGATTCACTTGACTTATTGGTTGCGGAATTAATTTTTGTCATGGCATTCGAGAGGAAATGCCGTTGAAGTAAATTGATCAAATCTGTAAGTACTTCCAGGTCGCATAACCGCGATCAGGGTGATTAGAGAATTTGTTTTCTTGAACGCGTGAGGTGATCGAAGAATGTTGGTTATGAGTAGTCCATAGCATTTAAGATCTTAAGCATTGGACTTGGCAAAACCAAAAGAAAACGCTATAAGCATTTGATCAGAGCTGTACCAATTGAATAGACCTATACCAAAAAGAGCAGAAGCAAACGTTACACATCGACTTAGATTTGAAAAAAGTTGCAGAAAATATTTGCCAAATTTTATCAAAACAACTTTGTCTATAATACATCGGGACTCCAGCGAAATTTTAACGGAACTCCTTTCTTCTACCGATACTGAAGCAAGCAGAGCGCTGCCAGAATATTGGAACAAACGGACTTCTGGTATGCGGATTTGCACACTTAACTCTGTACTAAAATATTAGCATCCCTGTACACGTATAATTTTGGCAAATTTGATTCATAACTCGTATCTCTCCCAAACGAATATGTGATATCGGTGTGTACATATGAATATAAATATCTGACCTAATATGTGGTATTGAATATACCACCATCCAATGGGATCGATGGTGGTAATGACGTGTCTTTCGGGAGAGGGGGGAGGGGTGGTTATGTTAGATTTAAACAACGAATTCAACATTTATCGGATGTAAAGGACTGAAGATATTAATGACAATGTAATTTACGAGTATTGTAAGAGGAAAAGCAGAGTAGATTGGCAAATTAGTGCAATTTGAATCCTAGTAAGTAAAGGTAAAATTTATTGCTAAATCTATGCGTTATGTAAGGAGGAAAGGGTGGGTGTTGTTAGATTTAAAAAAAAAAACAGTGGGACTAAATACAATTTTGGACCAGAAAATGATAGCAGAGTAAATTCGAGTGCTTATGCACCTCATAAGTTAACTTCATCAAATATAGTTATAAATTTGTATTCGAAGATTGTCGTCCAACAAGCTCCAACTCGATATGAATCTACTGTATCTTTAGTAATATTCAAGTATTAGCTTAAATATTATAATACCCACTATCTTGAAAAATTCTGAGCAATTTTCCTCCTTCCGTGATTCAATTGCCAAAATTTGTTTTGAATTTTGCATTTATTTGGCAAGTTTCATGTTATAATGGCTTGTAGTTCAAATGTTTGCTCGACGAATTGCTCGTATAAGCCCTTATACATAAATTGCTAGATTTTGGTCACTATCGCTCATCACTATTCAGTGACGAGTTGATGAAAAGTTAATCCAAATCACCTGCTCATCTTTGTCAAATTGACAAATATTGCTGCAAATTGAGCAATTTTAAATCGCTCAAGTAATTGCACCTTTAGTATTGATGCAATTTACATATACAGTATTCTTCAAAAAATGACTCCACAGATGGATATTAAAAAAATAAGTTCGGATTTCATAACGATGGGTCCTTAGTACTGAAAACAGATATTGCTAAAATCTGAATTTACTTTGACGGTATTGATACTGTCGTTTTCCAGATTGTAATGCATATGCAATTAAATTTCTTCTTCAAAAATTATTCTACTTTTCGCTACTTTTAAAATTCAAATTTCAAATTTCTAAAAAGTCTTCATCATGCGTTAATCGTTTGGAAATTCTTTAGATGTATTTTGAAGAATAGTCCAATTGAGTTTCAATTTCTTGTCCTGAAAGAAAAGAAGAAATTAAATTAATGAAGGATTAGAAAGCATGTTGTAGTTAAAATCGATTTTTGGTTCTCATCATTCTAAGCGATACAGCGAGATACGTGGAAACGTCACTATATCAAAACTATATCACTGTGCGTAAAGTACAAGTTTCAACTTCCTACCGCAAGCTGTTCCTGTGCTCGTCTAGTCTTTGCAAGAGTATGCAGCCGGTATTTAACTTTGAATCTAATCTAATTTATAAAAATTAACAATGTTTTGAAATTTCTCATTGATTAGAACTAACCTCAGTTTAACTCTAGATAAAAAAAAAAGGTTGGAAATGATTAATGGTTTTTCCAGTTCTAAGTTAAAATCAAATGAATGAAAATCATTTCAATGGAGATGAGTCCCGGCATATGGCGCAAATCCTTCAAACTGCATCCGAAAGTCGAAAATTTCATCTGTATACTCGTAATGACCAACAGCTCAGAGGTGCATCTCCACTAGTTTCTGCAGTTGGACAACACATGAATGATGGATTTTAAGATAAATACGCCTTGGAAGTCTACCTACCTAAGCAATGCCATGCCCTGCACAGTCGACAGTCTGCATAACAACTCATATGGGATATTTATTAAAAAGGAGTCAAGCTAGTCTGCGCGTAAAGCGTTTATCATTAAAATACTATTTGCATTTTAGACGTAACGTCGAGGATTCCGAAAGCCAAAGATGCTTAAGAGTCATCATATGAGCAAATGTGCACCGGCATATCATCGGCACCTTGGCGTGAGATCTTTAAAGTCGAAAAAAGGAAAAATCCACGAAAATAATGCGAAAAAAACACAGAAAACATTTTTTTCATGATGAATTTTAGCGGAAAAAAATCAAGCCTTTAGGCTCTGGAGGGCTCAACTTGTTTAATTTACCAGAACCTGAAATTGAATATAATGAAGAATTTCCATGCAATGGTACGAGGCAAAAAAAAAACGCACGCATTCAAAAAGGAGTGACATGATGATTCCGCCCACCGATTTCATTATATTTTCTTGTGAAATGGAGCAATGAACGGCAGGAAGTTCACTGAGTGTATGAAGTAACAGAATCCAGACAAAAACTGCCTTAAGACGTATAAGAATCCAAGAACCCTCTTCCACAGCCTGCATGAAAATCAACCGAAACGACCACTTGATAAATTACAACAACGCAATATTTCTTAATCAAATTCGAATTATTTTATCAGAGAAATTCTCAATATTTTTGAAAAATACGAAACCATTACAGCCAATCAATTGAACAAATGTTCAAACTTTTCAAATTAAACAATGAAAAATGCGCCGTGATAAGTTTCTTCTCTTTCACATGAACGACCAATGGCAAATGATTCGAGATTCCCCGACCCAAGAACATAACCAGAATAATAAAACTAACAAAATATTAAGTGCAGCGTGATTAATGGTCAGATTTAAAGTGTACACTGAAAATTTTCGAAAAAAAAACCGAAATGAAGAAAATAAGAAAAATATCCGATCGGTAGAAAATAAATCAAAAACCCATAGGAGGTAAGAACAAACAACGTCAGCGATATGAAGGAGTGTAATCAGAGTCGATCGAATACTAAAATTGAACCCTATGGGGGTCACAACTCAAAATTTCCTTTTCTTAAGCGCTCGCTCAGTATTTTCGTATACCGCACTTAGCAACTTGCATGTTTATTGCAATACGATGTAGTCACTTCTTTAATTTCTCCATCTTACGTGTATAAGAAATGTTCCATCGGAAAATAAGATACTAACGTCGAGTGATCTTAAAAGCGGGGCAGATGTTAGTATAAGCAATATCAGTTCGATCATATGAACATATAAATCAAAAAATTTTGGGGAAGTTCTGTTTTTTCATTTTTTTTTCGGGTTCGATAAAGGGTTGTGCTGGTTTATAATTATGAATGTCATGTGGAATTAAGATTACTGTTGATACAAGACGTCGAACGAATACGGTTCTATTTGCGTGAGCGATTCGAAACAAGACCTTTAAATTGTTCACGTTGCGATCGAAACACGATTTTTGCTCGAGTTTTAATAACACGAGATGATTTAGTGATTTTTGAAAATAATTATTGCAAAAGAAGGGTATAATTTTGGGGAACATTTTGGCTGTTGGAAATTCTGCGTCCTCATCGAAGGAAACAAACTAAGAACACTATTAGAAGTAGCGGGATCTACCTTCCAACTTCTGGAAGAAATTATTGGACTAAAGATAGAGTTTCTGCTAAATTGGATCTTAAATCTCAAAATAATTTTTTTTTAAATCAACCTTAAAATCCTGAAAGGAAAGTACAGAAACTTAAAATGGTGACTCTCCAAATTTAACAACACTTAATTCCAAAATACAAAATTTCGAGACATCTACTTGACAAAAATCGTTCTATTTTTAAAACTTGGCAAATTACATTATGTTAAATGTAATCTAAAAACATTGGTTATTATATTTAAGAATGAAGAAATCTCAAAAAGTTATAGGTGTGCCAATATCCGTGTGACTGACTGTACGTTCAACAAAATACTTTATCGTATTTACAAATTTCTTTATTCCTTGATAAAAACGCACTGTTTAGAAATTAGATTTTGTTGAATTGAGGAAAAATTGTTCAATAAAAATTTTGTAGTTTTTGGTTTTATGACAAAAATAAATTATCAAATTAACAATTCTTTTTGTATTTGTAACAAAAGAATATATGACAAATAATTCGAAAAACTTACCTGAAAGTTCTACTAGTTAACAATAAAACCTTGTGTCAAGTTGCAGATATTTTATAAAGTAAATTTAGACTTTTCACTGTACAAACGGCAAATTTGTCGCAATCGAACTAGAACTCTTCGCACTACGATTCCCAAATCAATGTGCGGTATGGAATTCCAAAAATTTCTTAAAATATTTTTTGTTGATTAAATAAATAGTTTTGTGAATATAACCAAATATTGTTCAATATGAAAGGAAATTTTGTCGTTTCGATAATATATGTTTTGTTAAAAAAGCGAACTGGAATTTCGACGAAATTTTTATCAAACTGAATAATTTTTATTTATTTGGCTGATATATTATTATTAATATCACAAAGCTGCGCTGTTGACATTCAACAAATACTTTTTGTCAGTGTTACTAAGGGTTTTTCTTTTAGTAGGGGAAGGTGGGGCAAAGTAAGCCTATTTAACATTTCTAGTTTGCAATACCGCAATCTCTTAGAAAAATAAATTATACCATTAAGCTTCAAGCATTGACCACAATGCATTATAAAAGAAATCCACTTAATTACAGTTCCTCGAATTTTCTCATATTACAATTTTGGCACTATTTGATGTAAATATCAGTGTTTAATAATTTGATTAAAGAAACTTGTTAGCGACTGAGGATTGTTTGGAACAGTATCCTTGAGATCTGGGTAGATCATTTCCCATCGAAAAAATTGTATTAAAATCCGCCCAAACATATTTACTTAGCACAATATCACAGCAGTTTTAACGTAAAACAAAAGACTTAAGCCAGAAACCTACTTCGACTTTATTCCTGACTATGACACTGATTCTGCAATTTGGATCCAACCGCGATATCTTCTGGCATTTATGAAACCGTTCTCATAATTCCGCCAGTAGTAAAATATGACAAGTTAAGTAGTAGAGAACCTTCAAAACGCACCTTGCCGCCATATCGTCAAAATCTTAAAAAAAAAAATTCAAATAGCTCCAAAAAACAACCAAACGCATTTGACCGGCCGGGCTCAAAGATCTCAAGATCGCTCAAAGATCGAGAAACACACACAGTAAATCTGACATGCCGGCATAACTCATTTGCATACAAACAAATTGATTAAAATGAAATTTTTGATGGATTTCTACTAATGAATTTATTCAAAATTACTCTCGTTTACTTCCAGCCCGTCTTCTCCTGCTTCCCGAAGACCTCCGCCTGCCTCCCCCATCGAACCAACCACAACTTACAACAACAACCAGAACATTCTTCATAATTCATCAACAGGTTTAATGGTCAGTTCGGTTGGGTTCGTTTGGATTTTTTGATTTTGGCCTGTTTTTTTCTGGGTACGGTTTGTGCTCTGTCAAAAATATTTCGACTTGATGGACTCACTCATCTTTGAATCTCACCCCAAAAAGATATGAGATGATGCTGCACGAATCACAAAGATGCCTAAGATTTTTGAATGTCCGTCTTCAACGTAGTCTTCACCCTGCATACCGTGATGATGAATTATTGTGATAAAAATCAAGAAAAATTATGAAACTGTTTTCGGTTGGAAAATAAACAAGAACCGCGCAATAAGAGAAAAGACGGACATTTGTACGGGATCCGGCAATCAGCAAGCGATATTTTTGGCCAAGCACTTGCTCTAAGAAGTTTGAGGTCGCTTTCTTGAGCTTCACTTGACTTGGGTTCTTTTCTTAGGGTATTTTCTTATTCTTGTGCTGTTCGTTTTTTGTTTTCGGGTTTTTTGTTTTAACTTCGAATCACTCTGCTTAATTCTTGTTTAATCGTATGAAGAGTTTAGGTTTACGGATGACGTTCGAAGAGAGTTTGAATGCCATTGAAGGAAAACGTTTAGCAAAACAAGTTACCGAATCGGGAATTCAATTAATCATTTCGAAAACGAGAAAGAATAACTGACAAGTTGCTTGGCTTTTATTTCAATCCATTTGTTTAATCGACAGTGAAGCATTTTTTTTTTCTCTTCTTCATGCACAGATTGAAATTATTTCGGAGTTTAATTGGAGATTTAAATGAGTGGAACAATTTTAGTGGGGAATTTAAAAAAAAAAAATATTAACTCAACCGAAATTGAAGTTCGCATTTCGTGATTGTATCACTTTAACTTCTTCTAGATGAATAAAAATATGTTAGTGTAGTGTAGTTTGGAAAAGCAACTCCCAAGAAAAAGGCTCTTCAAAGTCCTTACATTTTTGTATCTTGCCTTGACTTTTATATCACAGAAATTAAATTTAAAATAAATGGCCGTGCCAAAAGTTCTGGCTCAACCAATTGCGGGTTTTTTACCTATTTGAATCTGGATTTTTCCCAGAGGAGTCAAAAGTACTGTACAAAATTATATACATACCTTATATCTAATCATTTTTTGCTAAAACGTTTGATAAAGTTTAGTTCAGTTCTCCAAACTTGTTTTTTGAGATCTCATCAAGGTTATTAAGAAGGGACTCTTGCAAAACTGGTGGGTATGTCACACGAGTTGTAAATACTTCTGGAACTAACTATTAATGTAGATACTTATCTTTAACTTTTCTCATAACTTTTCTCATACCAACCGAACATTCTATGCTCGAGAAATTGTGTCTCTATATTTCGATGTTTTCACACCGAACAACCATTACAATACGATAAACCACAAAAAAAAACAACAATCATATAAGCAGGTAAAATAATCCATTAACAAATAGAGCACACTTCCTATCGCTAATTGCTTTATAGCAATGAAAGTCTTTAGCATAAATTTAACTAGCTATTTGTTCAGGTTAATAAGTTAATTGAAAAATCTATTTTCTCTTAAAATATTTGTACTGTTAACAATTCGAAACACTTTTAAAAATCAATTAAACTTTAAGGTTGAAAAAAGAAACGAATTCGATACACATGTGAAAAATACAACCGGTAAATCTGCACCATTTTATTATAATTATTTTTAGTATTAGTAAATTAGATTCAACGTTAAAATCGTGCTAATTTTTTTTCCCAAATGCATTCCTATCTATTTAATTACAAGTTTCGCACTTTATCCGGTGGATCAAGGTTTGAAATTCCGGCCAATAATGAGACAATAATTACTGATAACTACTATAATCTTTCCGATGCTCATCGAAGCTATAATCAAAAATTTCTGAAAAATGCTATTTTCTTGGCGTTTTAAGAAATTTCAATTAGCTATCTTTTTGTGCACAGAACAAAGGGGAAAGAATAGCCTAAAATTTTATAAAAACGGAGCTAATGAAAGTGTAGAAAATCAATGCCATTAGAATGGTAAGTTTCTAAATTTGAGACAGTAGTGGGCTTTATTGAATTTCATTGTTTGTATTTGGGTTTGTCTTTCTTTCTGGACAATAAAGAAAATTATACTTATTATATTTGCTGAGCCAGGTAACTAATTTAAAACTTTACTGAAACTAATGGTCTCTGATTTATGTTGGAGTATTAAAAACGGATTTGAAGGAACACTGAAAATTTTACAATGAAAAAAAGTAGTCATCAGTTCATATAGCTCGGTTTTAAGGCACTGTCAGTGCCCCAAGCATTTTTTTCTTGAAGACACCCATAGATGATTTGTCCCATCGAGGTAGAAAATTAATTTTATATTACCTAAGAGCTTCTGGATTAAGTTCCTAAGCCAGAGAAATTGAAAAAATAGACGTATGACTGTATAAAAAATTAAATTAAACGCTGACAATATGGTAGCCTAAATCTGGCAGCGAAAGAAACAAAAGAAAAGTTCCTTAACGAAAAACAATGAAAGTGGTAATGAAAGGGTGATAAGTCTACAGTCCTTCAAAAGTACAAGGTGCTCAGGATTAAAAACGACATATCAGTTGATTAGCTTCCAAATTGTAAAAATAAATGAAGCAGATCCAAGCTATATTTCAAAAGAACGTCAATCCAATCTAGGAAAACAATTGGGGTCAGCTTGTATTAGTGTAGCTGTTTCCGTTGATTTAAACTTCACCTCAGCCTTAATATTCTCCTGATGTTGCATCAACTGATTACCTCCTTGCTGCAAAATTCTTGTTATGAAAACGAGTACCTACGTAAATTATAAGGGTGTCCAGATGTCAGTGGAAGATTATGCCGTGTCCAACAGTGAGGACCTCTTCTCTAGGACTGAGGACTTCTTCTATAGGGGATTGGATAAGCTTCCAGAACTATCAGACCAATGTCCATCATTAAGCGTACTTCTTCGCCACTTATCCGGTGCAGAGCACGAAAATGACGTTAGGTGTGTTTTTTGCGCACTTATCCAGTTCAGAGTAGGTTAGAAAATTTATATGCAAAACAACAACAACATTTCTTTTTCTATAACTTGTATCCATAGATAGTAGGCTAGTAAGAAAACGTCATATAAAAGCAATGTTGTTGTTGTTTTGCATATAAGTTTTCTAACCGGCTCTGATCTGGAGAAGTACCCAAAAAAAACACTTCTATTGAAAACCAATAAAGAAAGTTAATAAAATAAACCTTTTCCTCAAGCCCTGAATGGTGGTCAAAGAATCCAAAAATTTCACCACTTCTGAGCCATTAATAAGCCTTCTAATGAAGTGAGATCGACTGTAAGTCAAGAGGGTTGCCAGAAAATTTAATATCGTTAAAAGTGGACTTTGTTAGTACACAGAATTTTTTTTTGCGGAAAATTAAATTTCCATAAGCAACATGCTTTACAGAAGAACATGTCCCTCTACTTGTACTCAAACATACTTTCTTCCCCAATAAGTTACCACTCAAAGAGGTCAACTTTAGCGCTTAACAGCTTAAGGCTTTGTAAGCTACGAGTTTTTAAATGCGTTTTTTTACGGCCGACAGACGTATACAATTTTTTAATACGTCTATGACTTTTAGCAGATAACTAGTCCTGAAACGTAGAAATATAGAACGTTATCATTTGTTGCTTACTAAATCGATGGCAATGATGAATTATTGAAATAATAAAGGCGATAGTATTTTTAATCACCACTTGAATAATTATTAAATCCTTAATTCGTATCTAAAGTCATATCTCGAACTAAAGAATGCAATAAAAACTTCGCAAAATAATAAAAGAATCTAATTCGCATTGATCTTAACTAGTTTTATCAGCTAAAAAAAAGAGTCATATGCAAATTTTTAATTATTTACTTGCTGCATTGAATATTTCATTTTAATCTGCCAACATTAACATCATCATCATCACCATCAACAGCGACAGTATCAAAATCTGCATACCACATTGATCCGATTTATCGAGATTTTAATTTAAGGTCGTCGTTGTTGCTGTTTGTTATTTTTTCTTCGTATATGTCTTTATATCGTTTTGTCTTAAGACACCTCTTTTCTACATAAATATATCCAGGGGCTAATTCTCAGACAGTAGTTAAAGGTTTAAAACTATACAGGAAAAAAAATGACTGAAAAAAATATGTGTATGAATATAAAAGCAGACGATACAACATTATAGATATAAAAAGCAACAACACTAAAGGTATATCGAGACAGGAGTAAATAAGAAAAAAAAAAACGGAGTAACCAAGTTTAAAAGACTGTTGCACATTGGCTAGTATGATGCTGATTACTAGTGTTGTATCCCAGGTATCTCGGTATTAATTTAATTAATCGGATATAAGCTGTCATTAAACATTCGTTTCAATTAATAAAGCAACAATTTGTAGCCATCGCTATGAATATCCTCATGTTACATGTCTTTTAAGACCGATTTTACAACTACATTAGTATCCTGTTGAGTAATATATGAATGCGACAGTTGCATGATTACTACAGGGGGGGGGGGGGGGGGAATGCGAAAATAAAAATTCCAATTTTTGTAGATCAAATCAAGTTTTGCTTGACGTTCGAATTAAATTCAATGATTTGCTTTCGGTTTTTTCTCTCACTTGACACTTTTATAAAGCCACAATTAAACGGTTCAGAAGGCGGAAAAAAAAATTAACTAAAAATACGGCCCGAGCCAATCATATATCTAACATTGTATAAGTTGGGATTAAAGTCTTTAGAAATTGCTTCGACAAAGAAATAATGATTTATTGCATTTTTTCTCGTAATTGATTTCACACCATCCGCAACACTTTCTAGAAGTGAAATTATATTCAATTGGACCGAACTAGGTAAGGCTGATAGCCTATGGTAGCAAGAAAGTCTTAAAATGACTATAAGATTATTAATCATGATATGCAGTTAGCAGTTCAAACATTGTAATGACAATCAAGTCGAGTAGCATTTGAATTTACATACGAGAAGCAATCGATATCATACCAGTATCCAGTATCAGTTGACGATATCAAGATCTCAAAATGAGACACATTCCCTACAAGATATTTCCAAGATGTTGAATTTACTTTGTAGGCAACTCTTACAGTAATACCTACATTGTTGCTATTTGAAAACTGGTCTACTATAATGCCTTATATTAGAAATTGTGTGGCTCTTTGATCTATACGTCTTCTACAAAAAAATAAGGGGACAAATAGTGAACCGACTCTAAAGGATTAGGTATAGATGTGTGAACCCTGAACTTAATTTTTAGATGATAACAGTAGTGGAGCCAAATTCTATATCGAAAAAAATTTAAATTCGTTTTTTGGGACTATATTTAAGCCTCTTAGAAGTCCAACCGAATACGATTTATCATTAAACATAGGATATATGTCGGAATTCGTGAAAACGTTTAATAATTCTTTGCACTCTTCTGGAGGTTCAATATCAATAAATCTTGGAATTACATATATAACAGAAAAAAAAACTTTTCTCGGACAATTTTTGACTCACCTCCGCATGCCAATGTAAATCAGTTCGATTCAATCTAACTAAATTATAGCCTTCAATAGTTTAGTGTAGACATCCTAGTCTATCATCCTGACGATCGTGATCGGATCTCTCTCATGACTTGGTCCTGCCCTTTTCCATTTATCTAATTTTGGCACTTTTCTTTCATATCTTTAAGCTTAGCTCCGCCACAGGGTTTTAGCAGGAGCTTAACCATATATTCTCGAAAATGAAAACAAATTTTGATGAAGGGCAAATAGCATCGAAAATGCTGTCGCACCATAGACACTCTTCATGACCAATCAATTGGAACTAGCAGTAATACTATCTTACATCATATAGGACTAGTGAACTAGGATTAGTGAACTGTCATTTTCAGCTTTTCAACAAACTAGGAAACATCAATGGTTTTTTTCTTGGACCCAGCTTCTATTCCGATATCCTGTCATGGCTTTCATGTAATTATATCCGACAGCCTTTAAGTAGATCAGTCTGTAGTAAATGGGTTTTCAATAAAAGCGCTCCAACTTTTTTTTTTTTAAATAAAACAAAAACGGTTTGAGATTTCAACGACCTTTTTTTTTATTATTTTGTTGAAACATATAAATATTTTATTTTCTAATTTAAATTTAAATTTTCATCAATTCCGTCGAGTGTCAGAATCCACGAACTCTGGACTAGTAATAAAATGCCTGATTTAAAACAAAAGATTTAAGCCAGTAACTTGATTTAATATTATATTATTTTCCCTGAATTTATATTTTTGAATAATACTATTATACCTTTATTTCTGTTTTATTAATTTTTTTCGTTTTCAGGTGAAAGTAACCGTGATGGATAAAAACGATAGTCCACCGATATTTCGTGATACTCCGCTAATCTACAGCGTGAGCGAAGACTTGGGCGCAGGACATACCGTGGCGACAATTCGTGCAACCGATCCTGATACGCTCGGGACTCTAACCTATACGATGGTTCAAGGAGACGACGGAAAGTTTCTACTCGAACCGGATTCGGGAATACTTCGTCTTAAAGACGCCTTAGACCGTGAAACTAAGGATAACTACCAACTGGTTATACGTGTCACGGATGGTGTTCAACACACTGAGACTACCGTCACCATTCAAGTGAGTATAATTTTTGATTTCATCAAATATTTATCTTGCCACTCTTCTTCGTGTTCGGTGTATATTTTTTTTTTTTTAATTTTTTCCGGCTTTTTTATTTTGTAGTGCTATGGTATTATTTGTTTTTCGTCTTATTTTCCTACCGTTACGATTGAAGGTAGAAAAATTCACAGGTATCTTGTTGTAGTGAAATTCGATATTATATTATGGGGAAAAATGAATGGATAAAATGAATAAATAAGAACACGTCAGGTCCCACACTCTTGAGTGAATTTCTCGTGAAAAGAGGTGTTTTTAGTTTAGTCAAGCGAATAATATCGGAAACCATAAGGATAAGATGTGTGAAGGTACACCGCATGTCGGTATAGTGATAGGACGGTGTTGGATGTGTTACTGGTAGCCAGGAAGTGAGATAAATTTAATTTGATGTCAGAGTTTTGTATTTAGTGAGAAGGAGTATTTTGCTATTATGTTTGGACAAAAGGATTTTTGGCAGTTCGGTCCTATAGGTTCAGATAGCACAGCTACACTCCACTACAACGTACTTAAATACTGTGCTGATTTTTCTTAAGTAAATCCTTGGTACTTTTGGATAACTAATTACTTTATTTATGAACTGTACCTACAGCTGGTGAACTGGCCAAAAAGGGATCTGCTCTTCCAGGCACTTCTGCAGAACTAGTCCACGTTCTTTTAGGAGCTGTCAAGAAAGACATACTCTCCCACTTCCAATCAGCTGCTTATTCCAGATGAAAAAGCCGAACCACCTGCGCCATATCTAGGAAGATGTGGCAATTTTGCAACCAAGCCAAGTCAGACGAACTTCTATACAAGACCTGGGTACTGGGTAGACATCTCCAGAATCACGGCGATTAGTACGGGTCACTGGCCAATTGGGGATCGTGCAGCCATATTGGGCATTCCGTTCAGTTTACACTGCCGCAGCCACCAGGACACTAATGAGCGAGAGTCGCTGATTCATTTCCTTCGCGAATGTCCGGCTTTAGGAAGAGCCCTAGAGCGAGCACTAGGCAACTGCACTGACAGCATGAAAATACAAAAAAATCTGCCTACACTCTGTGTGCAAGTTTATTATTGGGGTTAAAGTCCAGGGCGCGTTTAAATCTTAGTTGCGGGAAATACGCGACTGGTGACAAAAATCCAAAAAAGGTCCTAGTGTATTAATTCAACGACAGATTTTTATCTCTTTGATTAGAAGCCTATAGAGAATAAACGAATTTACCATTTCGTTAAAGCTAACCCTGAATCTTCACTAGAAATTTATCTGGCAGTGACAATGGCAATCGCAATAGCAATGGCAACGGCAATAGTAATGTCAATGGCAATGACAATGGCAACGGCAATGGCGATGGCAATAGCAATATTTCCATTGCGTTCAATGCCAAATCGCAACGAGTGGACATTTGATTGCATCGCCAGTTTCATTTGATCGGGTGAATTCGAATTTGCCAAGTGGTGAAGAGAAGTAAAATGTACGAATTCGAAACCTCAGGCTTAGTGTTAGAAGACTCGTGACAACTCCTTCCGTCCGACGGCTGGCCTATAATCGAAACTGCCCAAATATGAACTCAATTGACCGGGTATTTTACCCGAAATTAACATTCAGTAAAGTACCAAATATGTCGCGAACCTTATGTTCGAATTTCGTTCGATACATCGACGAACAATTTCCTGTCGACGTCGATCAGCCATCCGAGCAAAAAAAAACCAAAACCGCCACAACTTCTTTCTGATCAAGCATTTGTCCAAAAGATTTTCATCCGAACTTCTTAGTTGTTCGATTCCATCATATGCTTGTCGATATACAAGACGATACCATCACAAATTTCGTCCCAAACATGCTCCAGGGACTTGTTCTTAGACTGCCCATCCGCTAAAGATGTTCGCGATCCAGTCCAGACTCCCGAAAACTCACATATGCCGACTTCTTTCACAACGTCCAACGTCCGATACAGCATTCGGTCCCGCGACGAGCATTTTGTACGGATCGACCGTACACCATGGGGCCTACAAGGAAACACCGTCGGTAAAATATGAAAGGAGTAAAATACCTTCAAATGAGATATCAATTGGAATTTCTGGAATGGCATTTGATGTTGATTTCATACATTTCGGACGATGCCGGGCCTCAACGGCAACGGACTCAAGACAATGAAGTCAGGAATGATTATAAGTTTGGAATGTTTAGGGAGTCGGAAGGGAAGAATTGGGTGCGGGTAGATCCAGTGTCCAGCAGTTATGACGACTCGTCAATATTACGAGTGGACAGTCAGAAATATCGCGCAGTCGTCATTATGATCGCGATAACGATCACGGACTATGATTTAAGAGATTCTCGATTGTTCCGAATCGCCGAAACAGGCATTTTTCGTCCTTTCGTTGTCCAGAAAAAAAATCTTAATGATTTCTGAAAGTTTTTCGACCTAATCAATTTAGTTTCATAAAAATTTCCGAAACTCTTTTTTCACCAGTTCCGAGTCCGAGTAGCATTAAAATTGTCGCTTCGCACATTCGTTTTGATATAAAGTTGATAACGAGACGTGGAAATATGACCGCCTTTGTCCCGGCCAAAAACAATCAAAATTCTGCAAAGGTTCGATTTTATAGACTTCGTTTTTATTGCTGTAACTCATTCAAGTTGTTATTAAAACCAGGCTTAAAAAAGATATTAAAATGATTCACCCCATGCAAAATTTTATTGCTTTTCTTCTGAGTAACACTAAAAAATTTGCATCAAACTAATCGGATATATTCTTTGAATTTATTTTACAGGTTACCGATACCAACGACAATCCACCAACATTTACCGAGCCCGTTTATTCCTTCGACATACCAGAGAATGCACCACGGAGCTATCAAGTCGGGATTATCTCGGCCACAGATCCCGATTTAGGTACAAATTCGGTTGTATCTTATACCGTCATCTCGGATTGGGCCAATGATGTTTTCAGCTTAAATCCGCAGACAGGAGTGTTCACATTGACAGCCAGATTGGATTATGAAGAGGTAAGATAATCAACATTTTATATATATATAAATATTTTTGTCCGGTTTGTCAACCTTTGACTCGGTGTCTTCTTTTTTTTGAATTATTTTACTTTATTGCTTTTGATCGACCTGAAATTTCCAAAAAAATGCTTTTATCAAATTTTATATTTGACCCAAACATCCGCCGCAAACACTGTATACGCCGTATGCACACATGTTTGTCGGTTCATTCTACATGAATCCGTAGAGAAATGATCTTTTATTTTTCACAGTACGTGGAGAAGTTGGCCCCTTTTTGAGGTAGAGTTGTCTTCAGGTGCGAAGGATTGATCAAAATTTATATTACCGGTATATTTTGAAGATTTGAAAATTCATCAAAACATAAAAATATGGAAGCAACCGAACTGACAAATTGGTTGTGACAACTATCATATCACCGTTCTTATTACTATTCGCGAAAGTAAGAATTACTATATAGTGATATGATATAGTTCGCAGAACGATCGTACTACTCCTACACGACTATTGGTGTAACTTTGGTAGTTTCGTTCAAGAGTTTAACACATTTTCAAAAAAAAATTCCTACTTGAACAATTTTTGGAAGTTCTTTCGTGAAAATGAATCCTTTGTTTTTAAAAGAAAATAGTAAAGAATGTTTCATTGAAAGTATTGACCATCGCTGGCGACTACTTTCTCCCATCTTTCAGACATAAACCGAATACCATGTCAAAAGAACCACTCATCTTTTGAGGGTTTCCTTGAATCGTGCCATTTTCAGATTCAGATTCAGTGCAATTATCTCAAAAATTGGTTGTTAACTAGGATTTATTGTAAAAGTTGTCGACAACGAACTCCAACTCCCCCACATTTCCAAGCAAGTTCAAAATTCAGGAAACAAATGGATTTAGTTCACCATTCAGCCAACCAGTACGGTCGTCGGCAGAACTGGTTCAATATTTTCATGTACTGAAACCAGCTTTGTTAAGTCGAATTAACCACTCCTTCTCCTCGTTCACAACAACTTGAACTAAAAACTAATTAATTAATCTAATTCAGATTATCGAACCATCTGTGGTAAATTTAATTAGTGCATTATTCATTGCATATTACTGAAACGATTTTTTTGCTAAGCAGCTTTACATAGGTACATTCTGTTTTTTTTTTAATTTATCAACTAAATATTCATTTCATCAGCAAAAAAAATTAAGACACATTACCAAACCAGGCAAAACATCCATCCAGCCATTCGTTGAAAAAAAAAATTATTTTGTCATTCGGTTCGTTCGAAAGAATTCGAAACATGTCGAAAATAAAGCCACAAAAATGATTTGCCCGTCTTGTTCACATCTTGTCCATCTTACCAAAGATCTTTTTAAGGCATCGAACACTGCGAAAACCACACTAAACCAACCGTACGAAATTTAATTGCTTACCAAGAAATTAAACGTGAAAAATCATCGTGATGATCATCATGATGATCATCATGAACAGCAGCAGCAAATTATCATTAACATTTGTTTTAATTGCAGGTGCAGCATTACATTCTTGTGGTCCAGGCCCAAGACAATGGTCATCCGAGCTTATCGACAACGCTGACCGTTTATTGCAACGTACTCGATCTGAATGATAATGCGCCAATCTTTGATCCGATGAGTTATTCGAATGAGATTTTCGAGAATGTGTCGATCGGTACATCGGTGGTAACAGTTAGTGCGACGGACATCGATTCAGGTAAGTGAAAGAGTTGAGTCTTTTTTTAACCAAAAAATTTTCTTCGATCAAGAAACGCTTTTCTTGGGATTTTTTTTTAATCCTTTCGCGATAGAAGGTATCGATCGATTCGAGCCATTTTATTGTGCAGCATATCGTCGACGTGTTTAGCGTGCTAGAAGAAAAGAAACGCTTCTTTCGCAATGTCGAAACTCGGATAGTCTCTCGAAGATCTTCCTTTTTGATTGGAAAGTGGAAGTAGCAAAAGAACGGAAATTATTTGTTCAGGTGATTGTACAACATTCCTTATTTATTGCAATCTAAAAGTTGTTGAGGAATTATAGTGTGCTGTTCCAACACGGATAGTTGTACGCTGTTGTTCTAGGCTTCGGTTTTCAGCTTTGTCTTTCTCGTTCTTTGAGTTGTTGATCTTGATGATGTGCGCTGCTTGGCTAACTTGTGTGGTATGCATTTGCCACTTAGTTTTCTTCTTAGATACGAACCATACGATGGTCAAGTTTTATTCTATTCGTCGATGCTGTAGCTTTCTTGGTACCATCCCGGCAACTCATAGAAGCGGTGAGTTACTTGCTCTACACGTGTTAAATGGTATTCAGATTATCTTTTGAGAGGCAATTAACTACAATGGTTGAACCTTCTTCAATTTCTCTTCACCACGAAGAGTAATGTAACCGCAAGAATTTTCTTATAGTCAGTCGAGTTTTACTTTTGAAAATTTCCAATTATGATAAGAAGACTTCCTGAAGTTAACTGAATAAAATAATTATGGTTTTTTTTATTCATTTAATTAATAGCATACTGATCAACTGCAATTAGCAACATTTGCATAATTAGGACCATTACATACAATGTTGCAGAGGCTTGTACTTAAATCGTTTTGGCGTAACCGTTTCCTTATTTTTGATAACTTTTTTTTCATTATCGAACATGTAACGATTTTATATTCAAACATCGCCTCGCCAGAAAATGATAAAGCAATAATCATCCCGAAAAAGAAGCAAAAAAAAAAACAATACACCTCCAATTCGCTTGCTACATTTTAATAAGTTTAATAACCCATTTACGCACATAATTGAAACTTCTTAATAATTCCGTCTTCAATCCAGCATACGCATATTACCAGCGGATCAAGACACGATCTTCTTAAAAACCCTCATTCCTTTTACCTGAAACCCCGCTCCTTCCAAAAAAAATTTCATACTATCAAAAGCCTACCTACCTTTTGGGCATCGTGATACTACTCTTAAATATTCGGTTAAATGAAAAATAACATTAACCCGAAGAGGAGGAAGGGCCGAAAAAAATCACGAACAAACAGAATTTCTCAATAACACACTCAAGAAACAGTTTAATGTTATACCTGAAAATAACTTGTGCGAATCTTTAAAGAAGCAGAACAACTACAACAAAAAAAAGACATTTTTCTTTTCTTAAGAAGCCCGCAAAAGAATAGGAAGAAGTCTCAAATTTCCCTCCCCAAACCCCCCGAAAAAAAGAAAAGATCAAATCTTTCGTTTCATTAAGATTCAGCGAACGTACCATTCGTTTCACTTTTATTCATTTCGCCCAAGAGTCCGTGCGCGCGAAAGAACCCAATCACGAACAAACCGAAAAGACTATAGGGTCCCAACGATTTACCTGAAACCGAAGGTAACTAACTACTAACTACACACTTCTTCTTCTTCTTCGTTTTGACCACGACACGACCGAAATTCCAGGCCCAACAGCGTAAGGCGAAGACCTCAACTAAAACATTATCAGAACATACACTTAGGGCGTCTTAATTAATTTTCATAATAAAGTACCTGTCGTGCGGTTAGATGTTTAGTTCTTCAAAATACTGACCAGGAGGTTAAGGATACTAAGTGCGTAAAATTTACGGAGGAAACGTGTAAAAAACTTGATTGTATTTTTAAGTTTCGTGAAAGATGTTGTAACAAAACAGACCGATAGAAGAAACATTTGAATATTAAGAAGCTGAAAGATTGAAGCGTCTTATGCTCCAGTTTTAAATTTTCTAGGTCTCTAGTTAAAAGTACTCAAATATTCGCTAATGAAAGCGCTGCATAATAACCGCCACTTGTTACCAACACCCTTCACTAAAACGAAAAAATTTCGGAAGAGCTAAATCGTGCTCCATTTCGAATACGTTTGCCTTTAAGAGATGAATGGGTAACAGTTTTTGTTAAAAGACTTGCAAAAATTATATATGCAAAGCTTACGGTTAAGGAGGGCTTTCTTTTTCAAAAAAATGTTTTTGCTAAGATCTATCATCGTCGTTGCAATAGTTCACCATCAATGCAACGTGACCGCCTTAGAATTTGAACAGCACTCTTCCTCTAAGTGAAATGCTCTCTTTTTCGTCTTAAATTTGGAATGGAATTAGGTCGTCAATGGCGTGACAACAGTATCGGCACTTCGATTCTGAAGAGCCCATTGTACCACCCTGTTTTGTTGAGAAATTTAAAGATACAGCTCTTTTCTTAAAGTGGGTTTATTTTCTTGCCAAGTTCACACCTTGTTAGTATCCAGACATGCGAGGTCGTCAGTTTTCAATAAAAATGCGTAAATGGTACAAGGCTCCTTCATTTTCACCAAGCCGATTCCAAATCCAGGTGTATAACCTCTTCCTCTCTCATTTTTTTATCTTTGCCTTCTTATCTCTGAGTCAGTGGGTCTATTTTTCGATACTCTAATAAAAGAGGTTTCGCAAGTTTTCACCTTTTTGCTGAGAGTCCAGGACTTAAATCAGCCTTCTTACAGGATTGGACCGTTTATCTTTTTTGGTAAGTGAAAAAAGTCTTATTCCTGGCTGAGATCAGTTCTTCAGGTTTGGATGATTCTCCCTCGCGGGTCCAGGCTCAGGCCACTCCGTTTTGTGTAGTTCATATCTAGCACTTTGTTTTTGCGTTTCACGTATGAATTAGATTTCAGTGCTTTTCGTTTGAAAAAATCAACATTTGCTCTGCCCTCTTTTTAGCCTTCAATATACATAAATGTATTCTCAGTCATTGAACGCATTCAATTTGAACTTGGTATTGCTGATTTGTCTGATCACTAAACGTAATTGATCTGCATTTTTAAATGCACTACAGCGACCCCACGTTGGGCGCCCCTGTAACAAACAGTTAGCTGTGCGAGGGCCACTGAAATGTCACTGTTTATCGACTTATCAATGCTATAGTAGTACAGCATTCAAGTAGGGAATAACAGATTTAAGATCAACTGACATGAGGGCTTTAATAACAAATTTGTACTTGTCAGACAAAGCAACAATTGCAACTATCCCAACTAGCAAACTAACTTCGATTAGGTTTTTACCGAAGCAATGGCTTCTAAAAGATCAGCTCGGAAATCTTACCGAAGCCTTATCGAAGCTAAAAATCTAAAACTACAACTTGCGCTCAACAGTCTTATATAAGGTAATTTTAGAATTTGTCTGGGTTCAATCTGAAAGGTGTCAAAATCCTTTAAATATTTATTAACAAATATACCTCAATATCTTTTAGGTTCGATTATATATCAAATTAGGTTTCAAGACTACTCTTATAAAAACGACTAATATTTAACATCCCAATTTTTAAATATTAAACCCACAAAGGGTTGAACATGTTTTCACGGATTCTTCACAATGTCGTAGATTCGAATAAAATTTCAATATGATTTTTGCTTCTATAAGTTACTCATTAAAAGCAAAAACAAACTTCGGCATTTTTTAATATTCAACCCCAATTAGGTATAAAAGGGTCCAGTTTTCGCGAATTTCTTCATATCTTTTCGGCCAAATAAGATTTCGAATTAGATTTTGCTTCAAAGATAAACGGTTAATGACCTATTCGATGGAGTACAACATTGATTTGGTAAAATCTCTAAAAATTCAAATCATAGCTAATAAAAAAAATTATTATGCTTACATAGAACACCATCAATTGATTGTGTTTACACTAAAAAAAAATCGTATTTACCATGTCAACACCAGAAACTCACCATTCAATCAACCGTAATTTTTCACGAACGAACTTTCAACCTCAACTCGTACTGATTGATTATTTGCAATGCTCTCAGTTGGCAAAGTAAACACGGAAGACCTGTATATCTTCAAGAACAAAACATTCCACCCACATTCACCTCCTGACCCAGAAATATTCCAATAGCACGAAATAAATTCGCGTATACATACCTTTCGGTTCGGAAAACTGAAAATTATTTAGATATATTGCTCACACCTTTACCGCAAATATCAATCATAAGATGCAACATTAGATCAATTGCCCTAGTGCCACTCAATCAAGAAAAGATCATCGGGGCAGAACTCGAACTCGATTTGAGTGTAAAGTGGACGGAAAGGTGTTGTTCCTATACACAAACCGAGCCACAAAAGATCATTCACCACCCATCGAATGGGTATTCAGCCTTCAGCAACAAGTCACCTGGTAAAAATACCTCGAGTCGACGTAAAATCGACACCCAAATCAAATACCTACCATAGAGCCGCGATCTATCGTCTATATGGCGGTATTAATAATATTTTTCATATTGTGTACCTACATACCTTGCATTGTGGATTTTTTGATGAGAAACCGTCCATCTTTCTTTTTATTTTCTTTGCAGGAGATAACGGTCGAATCGAGTACAGTATAACAGCAGGTGACGATAATGATGACTTCGAGATTGCGCAAAACGGTACCATTCGAACGAAACGTGAACTCGATCGTGAAACAAAAAATTCATACAATTTAGTTGTGACCGCAAAAGATTGTGCCAAAGAACCTGAACAGAAACGTCTATCATCAACAGTACAGGTATGTTGTATTATGTACTTTCAAAAATAACTAATATTAACCTGGATAGGCTTAAGTATTATATACGAGTGTGGCCTGCCAAGGAATTCAACAACAATTTAGAATAAACAATTTTTAACGGCAAGTGTAGATGACTTAGGCATAGAACCACGGCGGAGTACCACAGGTTTCTTGTCTGTCGCCTGTACTTTTCATCGATTCATCTTCATCAAAAAGCCGACGCCAATAAATCTGCCATAAGACATTCACTCGCCGAGTATATTTGGTACTTAGTTAAGATGTCGGCAAAATAATAATTGAAATCGATTAGCAATAATTAAAACCCTAACAACATTCGATTCATCAATGTATCGGATATATACGAAGATGGAAGATATTCCAGGAAGTTCTTCGCTTCAGACACGAATCACTATAATGCTTCGCGATAAATCTTTTAATCACTGAAAAAGATTACACTTTGCGGGACGCGAAACTATCAATCGAAAATGACAGAAATAAGTAAAATGCACTGCGGTCAACCTTTCAATTGGCACATGTTTATCCAACAAGTTCATTAATAATCGTATCGGGAATACTGGAGCGGCAAGCAATTCTTATTATGTGTATTCAAATCGAATATAACCATCCCGAGGACTATAAGTAAAAGATAATCTTTCAAGAACCTTTCCTATTATTGCCGTGAAAACATCAGCATCAAAAACCACTCAGCAGCCAGCAGCAACAGTATCCAACAGTATCGAACTGTTTACCTGCAGAAAATGCAAGAAATCTGTACCACTTCGATTTCGGACAGACTTATTCAATTTAAATTAATTACCCCATCAATTCGATAAATTATAAACCTATGCACCCATCTCAAAGTACCTGTCCCGGGATTAAAGGTGTGCTAGGTGAGCACCTTTGCAGAATCAGCTCGCGCTGTGTGACTCGATATTCAATCCTATCGGTATTCATGGTGTAGTTTCTTCGTTGGGGTAAGTACACTATCAAAATGAATGGACACATTCATAAGTAAAATAATTAAGTTCGATTGCGGCTTAAACAATTTTTTTTGGTTTTTTTGTGTGTGCTATTTCATTGGTCCCCAAGATGCTGGATATACTCTTGTGATATCTTCATTTCGACTTCTTGATTTTACACGGGATAGATGCCTAGGGGTTTTGGTGTGCTGCGAGCCTCAATCTCAAGCCTGATGTAACCTTTGCGATATGTAGATGCCTAGAAAATGACTGTATCACAAATATTCCTTCAAGTATCTCGTTCGATACTCGTTAAGAATAAAACTGACCAATGCCGATACCTAGGGAACATACGAGAAAACCGAAGAAGAAGAATAACAACAACAAAAAAACGTCATCAATAAACTATTCAAAGTGGTTTTTCGTAGTTTAGCTGGTTTGGGGTAGACTGGACACTGGCGACTATCCGACCATGATGATGCTTCGATGTTCCTAAGAATATACACCTTAAGAGGCACCATACACTGGAACATATTGCCCGAATGGAATGACTACATAGTATAAAGGACCATTGACGCGGGTTCTTATACTTCTTCAGGGCTTTCGAGAATAAATTACGCGTCGTGTAACACCTCGTTCTTGAGAATTTTTATTTTCATACAATTTGAATAATTTTCTTCGAGCTTCGTAATATAAAGTACACGAATCCGCGATTGATTGTTTAGTGAGCCACCAATGTTCGAATGAGAGTGCGCCCCCTTCAGAATTCTGATTCGTTGTGAAAACAAACAGAAATCTTTGCAATGAGCCAGCGATTTTATTCTCTATTTTTCTTATTATCGAAAATCTTTTGGAACTGGCTGACTGACTTTGGGCCCCGCGATTCTTCGTTTATATTTCTTCAGTTCTTGACGGGGAGTTTTTGACGTGACGTGATCTTCATCACGACTATACTCGATCGTTTGGAGCGCCTCTTTTGAAAAAGTTAAAGCTTAAAGCTAGCAATGACTTGGGCATTTTTCTATATATCGAGTTCGTCTATGTGAAGCTAAGCAAAAAAAAAAACGAAGAACAAAATTATTTAACAAGAAGAATTTCTGATTGGAGGGTCTTCAGAAAGAATTGCCAGTTAATTTCGAATGGTTTTTATTTCTATTAGTCTAGGTGAGGATTTAGGTGGATTTTAATCAGTCCGAAATGCTTGAATCCGAATTGAGATTTTTTTTCCCCCTTTGATTTCTATTTCCGATCACAGAAACAAAGAGTTTTGCCGACTTGGGCCAATATGTTCAAACCAAGCAAGTTGATTTTACTTACAAATTATAGAACTATTGAAGAATGATCAAAAAAAAAAATTGTCAAGAAGGAAACGGTCAGCGTTGGATGGCTTAACGTGGGAACGCTTGATATGCCTAAGGTGTCACCACCGGAACTGGAGAGGTTTCTACTTTAAATAAGACAACTCATAGTAGTGCGCAAAGCAGAGACGGTACAGTGGATTTAAACTAGTAACTCGGATGTTTAGATGGAATGTAGCTAGAGTTGAAGTGCAATTTCAAGTTGCTGAAACAGGTCCAGGTTGATACTGATTCTTTTGGAAACTACCTAATAGCCAAGTCAAGGCAGACGAATTACCTAGGCAAGGTTCTGCTCTTCAGGGAGCTCTGGTGGAATCAGTTCAGATCCCACTAGAGACTGTTAAAAGCCAAATATCCACTCACTTTCTCACAAGCGCCAACTCCAGATGGAGAGGATTGACCAACTACATCATATCTAGGAAGATATGACCATCCTACTCCCTGAGCAGACCAGATGGAGTAGGAGTAGGAGTAGGAGATGGACTAGGAGTCTCCAGAGTCACGGCAGTCAGTACGGGAAGAGTATTTATTCTCTTCAAAGTCAATTGCTGCAGCTGTGGGATACAAACAAGAAAGAAACCGTTGCCCACCTGCTTTGCGAGTGTCCAACCCTAGCTAGAGCGTACTAGGCAAACCACTCTTTAATAACCTTGATGAGATCTCGAAAAACAAAATTTGGAGAATTCATTACCTTCTTGCACAGGTCTGGATGGATTTGTTAATCAATTCAAGCCCTAGGTCTCTGGGTAATTATATATTTACTTCATCAGCCCTCAACGACCAGGTTAAACGAGTTGTGGTATTAAAACGGCGCTTTTTGTTCTAATTGGGCCCTGTTGACGTAAACCAACGAACCAACGAACCAACCAACCTGAGACAATCACAGGCAGTTGTCCCTCATGAGTTATTTCAGTTCAAACAGTTGCGATGTATCTGAGTTGTTTTCGAGGCCTGTTTCGATAGTCAACTTCGCCTACGTAAAATTTGGCAACTACTCATTAACTACTCTAGTAAAACCTTTTTTTCGTCCTACTCTCGCAGTAGGATAACGAATTCCGTGCACAAGCCCTGTTGCGCTTATTTGTATGTGTTGAGTTGAGCTATTTTCAGCATATTTGATAGAGTGTGTTGAATATGCGAGAAGTGTGTAGACTGTAGAGCATGCGAGAAGTGTATAGATAGACCTATCTATGCAATTCCAATTTGATATTAAAAGTTTGCCGTTTTCCCTGTAAACTATAGTTTCATTGAAAAGTAGTTCGAGTTGCCGGGGTGTACAAGTAAAAATAAGTTTAAAACTTGCCTGAAATCGACAGGATCTTCACCACAAGAAGACTGAACTCTCAGTTAAGTATTGACGTAGCTATGACGATGTCTGCTCCACAACTTTGAAGCCGGAAGATATGGTTTAGTGATATATGCGAACAGTAAACGGAATATAAAATTGTAGTATGTAGCCATTTCTAGTTACATTTGGTAGGCTTGACGACTTCTATGCGACTCCTTACAGACCTTTGTTTTTATCTTGCTTATTTGACTAATATTAGACCTATATTTTACGGTTACTGCTTGCCAAACTTTATAATATACAATTTGATGTTTCTCATTTTATTAACCTAAGATTTCTTATATAATCAATAGCGCCACGGCTTGGCTTCTAACTAATTGTTTACTAACTTCAACATTTTGTACCATTTCAGGTAACAATTGTACTGAAAGATGTCAACGATCAGTCACCATCGTTCACCTCATCCAATGAAACTTCAATCATGGAAAACATTCCCATCAACACGGTCGTAATGGCGGTGAAAGCAGTTGATCGCGACGAAGGACGAAACGGTTACATCGAGTATCTCCTGTCGACAGAACCACCTGTTCCATTTACCTTGGGCTCCGTAGACGGTCTCCTTCGCGTTTCGGGACGTCTTGATCGTGAAATTCGATCATCCTACAAGCTGACCGTCACAGCTCGCGATCGTGGTGAGCCGCCGCGTTCGACGCAAACCCAAATCGCCGTCAAAGTCCTGGACGAAAATGACAATAGTCCTGTCTTCGATCCGAAACAGTACAGTGCTTCAGTTGCGGAAAATGCCAGTATCGGAGCGATGGTCCTTCAGGTGTCCGCTACCGATATCGATGAAGGATCAAACGGTCGCGTTCGATTTTCAATCGCGGCCGGTGATAATAATCGTGATTTTAGCATTAGCGAAGATTCCGGTGTAGTGCGTGTTGCGAAAAATTTAAATTACGAAAGAAAATCGCGTTATATGCTAACTGTGCGGGCGGAAGATTGTGCGGCTGATGTTGGCGGTAGTGTTGCGGGTGAAACGCGGTTCGATACTGCAGAATTAACGATTATCATTACGGATATTAACGATAATCCACCGACGTTCTTGGATTCGCCGTATTTAGCGTATGTGATGGAAAATGTGATACCACCGAATGGGGGCTATGTGATTACAGTGAAGGCTTACGATGCCGATACGCCGCCGTTTAATTCACAAGTGCGGTATTTTTTAAAGGAAGGTGACGCCGATTTGTTTCGGATTAACGCATCGACCGGCGAAATTTCGCTACTTCGAGCGCTGGATAGAGAAATGCAAGCGGAATATATTTTAACGTTGGTTGCTATGGATACCGGTAAGTTTTAACTCACTTTTGGATTTTGACAATCGAGTTGTTTTTTTTTTAATAATTAGATAACTTTTATGGTAAATAAAATTTAAACTAATTTGATACACCTTAAGCCTTCTTTACACGTCAGTGTTTTTTACAATGATGGTTGATGTCATGATATTTACTGACATGATAACTCTCATCGTGTAAACGGCATGATCGTACTTTCGCAATATCCTGATTGCACTATCGCACTATAACGTTTAACGCGAGAATTGATAGCACTATCGCGAAATTTACGAAACTATCGCGCCAGCTATCGCCGTGTATGGATGGCTTTTCTAGATTGCAGCAAATTTAAAGAAGTACTGAAGCTACTTCTTTCACGCTAACAAAGCAAAAGAAAATGCCCCGAATGGAAAGAAATGCGAACATAACAAATTTTCCATACAAAGATATGGTCAAAGAAATATCTTTCTCACACACAGTGCTAAAAACCCTCGGGTTTATTCTTAGAGATTATCATAATATTTCACATCAGGCCCTATCCCACAATGAGAAACCCTTCCCGAACGGATAAGGTGGAGCTAAAAGGCCACCTCTAATTGTAGGTTTGCGCAAAAAACCTGCTGCCGATACTGTTTATATGGTAATTTTATTATAAAAAAAATTACATAAATATGATGTCTACACTTTTACTGATTCGGTGCGGCAACGTATCCAACTTCTTACTTTTAAGAGTCTTTTGCTGTCAATTTTCCTCTTTAAGACCTCGAAATTTACATGTTTCGGACCTTATCACATTGTCGATCGATTTATGAACAGAAAATTCGAGTATACGACCAATAAAGTCTATACTGGCTTCCACAAAATATTTACGAGTATGTGCGATCTTTTTTGAAAAATGATGCCGCTGGAATGGACCAGGAAAAAAACAGCAACCGTCCAGATTGTGGTTATTCACACTTGGCTTTAGGCTATGACGTTCAAAGCAAAATATTGTTCAGTGATCGTGCACTTGATTATAAATTTCCGATGTGCATAAGCCGATGCAACGTCTTATATACATAAATATTAGTGTAATTTTATACCTAATATGATGTAAAAATATATGATCTATGTCCCGCCTTTTTTGGAGTAGAAAAAACCCTAAGCTAACCACACGAAAACATTGCGGACAGAACAAAAACAATTGCAGTCAGAATGAATATACAATTTCTTCCCTTTGGCTAATTACCATGCCTGCCATCCCATTTAATGACATACCAAAAGGTGCGCTTACATGGCCGACTTTTTAGCCAACCTTTGAAGGTGAAGCCCAACAAGAGTAATCGTTGGCAGGTTTGCCATCATCATTAAACCGATAGTAGAATCTGATTGGTCCAGGACAAGAAGTGTCTCTGTACAGTAGTTTTTCATATTTTTTTTTTACATATTCGTGATTCAGTCTATAAAGCGCAATGCCATCTTTGTGTTATGTTTTTCATATTTTTTCATTTATCTTTACGTCTTCGTTATATACACGTACGAGAGTATTATAACCTGCCCACCGTCTCGGTAAGGCTGGACAAGAACATGCGTAAGTGCATAGTGAATGTGCATCATACAGGAAATAATGAGTTATACACGGGATATTTATGATTTGCCCCATCACGGACGGTCACAATATCTTCAACATCTTGCTTTGATGGCGTGGATTTACTAGTGTTATTTGTTTGCGTAATTTTTCCAACTGGACTGATAAGATCGAGAAGAAGCCAAATTTAATGAGAGATTATGGGACAAACTTAAACTAACGTTAGAACTTTTACTTCAAACTTACTTCCCACGAATTTTGAATTTTGTAGAAAGGTTAAAAAATTTTATCTCCCTGGAGAGGAGAAACTATTTTAGTGTCCTCTATCTTCGTTGCTTCAACATTTCAATGGGCTCTTCGAAGTCTTAAAGCAGAAGTTAGGATACTGCCTGCAAAAACCAATGAGGAAGTACCGCCAAAGTTATTATCCTAATCTAACGAATAGAAGAGATTGTGAAGAACCATTAGGTATTGAGATATCAGGTGAAAACTCTCAAATTAATCAATACTCCTGCCAACCACGCGGGTTTAAAACCAGAAACTTAAACAAAACCATGCAGAAAAATAAGATAATCAAAAAACCTAAATGTTACTATCACTCATCTTATGGCACTCGAACATGAAACATGCAACTAACATGGCGGCCATATTTAAATTTCAAAATTAGAGATCTGCAGCTCAGTTCTGTAACTTATGAATGAGAAATTTCTCACCAAAAAGTCAAAATGACGACGAGTTGATGCAGTTTTCTCTCTGTATTCTCATCAAATAAGAAAGCACCGTGATTGACTACGCATTTGGCAATCTTTCTCATGTTTAAGGGTTGTTCCTCTAATAGCTATTTTTTCAAATACAATTTTTAATTATTTCTAAATGGACGACTTAGTTTACATATTAGCTAATAAAGGAATTTTATTGTATTTTGTTTTTTTTTATTGCTATTAAAGTGAAAAACTCACATGAAAACAGCCATAAATCAACAAAATCACATTTAACGTGCATATGGGACCAACAACAAAAAAACGTAATACTATTAACGAAATTTTTTTATATAAAAACACCTTTAGTGGTAAAATTAAATTTAAATAAATTTATTGAAAACTATTTGTGAGGAAGCTATAATAATTTTTTAATTATCTAAAGGCCGTTATTACGACCTTCAGTCAAAATTTAACCAGAACTTTGACTGTAAGTTTCGTATGAGCATCTGTCAGTTAAAGTTTCAATAAGAACGTTACTGACGATCGTAGGAACGAGCCTAAAGATATCAATGGAAAGTTAAATTTACTGTAAAAATATTAAAGCTACGCGCATGCTGTTTTGAAATATTTTTTTGATTGAATATTAACGATACAAAAAGATAGAAATCAGGCATAAATTACATCGATATGGAAACCGTTTCCAATTAAATTCCATTCCTACGATGTTTTTTCCCATATTCAAATAAAGTCTAAAAAAAACTTCAACGTCAATCAGATCAACTTTTTGAATTAAACCATTTTCAATTTCTATCCAATTATCAATGGTTTTCAGTCATTTCCAAAATTGAAAATTTCCCTATCCGTTGTTATGGCCTTTTTCAAATAATCAAATCTCAATAAAGTGCATTTTAGCTTCGATCATCAACAACGAATACCAAAAAAAAACAAACAACATTATTTTTCCATTTTCATGATCGTGAAACTCTCTTCGAAAGAAATTAGCATAAATGTGATCTGCATTCCAATTAGAATCGAAAAGTATTTTTTAACATGTCCATTGTATTGCATATCTCCTTCCCGAAACAGAATATTTTCTAAGTTTGTTGGCGAACACGAGTGCCAAGGCATAGGGAAAACCCGTGTACGAAACATTGAATTTCGCACATTTAAGTCGCCTGTAGCAAATGAAGTACAGTCTTCAATCAGTCGTAACAAGAGCATCAAATCATTTCCTTACATGGAACTTACGTAAAACATCATACGGTATACAACACTAACCACCATCATAGACCAGTAAGTCCATTTTGCTGACCATCGCGATGTCGACGAGGCCAGATAAAACCATTTCACCGGCACATCATCTGCAATAGTTGGTCAATTCGATTTTCTTTCCTCGCTTTGGCCAATATCACCATGTCTTAAACGAAACTCGAATACGTTTCGTGTACCCACAAGAAGATGAGGTAGCCTTTAGAACGCAGATGGTTTCGTCCCAGGTAACAGTACACGTCGATGATGCGTACTAAATTACCGACTATGTAGAGATACGACATCATACTACACTACACTAGAAGAATTTACCTATAAATCTGGAGAACAAGTAGCCAAAGTATTTTCCGATTTGTTATAATATTCCGTGTAGTGCGGTCCTTAACTGAAACATGGAATAGTGACGATTTAGTTTATTTGATCGATTCCCGATATGATGTCACAGCTAGACGGAAAATTCTTTTTCCATTTTCCAATACTAGACAAAACCAGCTATCCCGATACCCATACCGCATACTGACCATTTTTGATAAGGAAGTGATTTCCTGTAATAGCCATCATCGACAACAGGTACGCTACGCCATTGAGCCAAGCCTACCGATTTCTTCCTATATATGTCCATATAAATCTATATCATTCGTAATGTGGATATTGTCAGGTTCGGACGGCATGTTTATCGGATCTGTGAAGTGATGATGCATAAGTTTAAAAGAGGAAGAATAGCTAAACTACACACACGCTACATATGCCGAAGATATTGTGAAAAGTGCACAACTGCTCACTTAAAGCTGGTAGCGCGACATTCTGTTTTCTATGGCGGAGGAATGGCGTGTTACTGTTAGCACACTATTTGTTTTAAACAAACATATGTTGGACAATTCTAATGATCTAAACAAGATAAAATGTTTCACTTCGTATTAGCATTACGAATATCAGTAGGTAACTGCGATGGGAAATTTGTGAATTATTGAGTTTGAGAAGTTATGGCCATGTTATTAGTACGGAGAATATCTACCAAATCGGGTTACTGGCTTAAGTCTTTTGTTTTGCCTAGAAATTAATTTGTACTGCATACTTTGCACTGCGTACTTTGCGGTTAAATCTAATCCCTAAAGAATGGCTCTCGGCATCACTATGGTTTGGAAAAACTAGAAAATCGATTCTAGCTTAGCTTTTGACATACGTTAAGACGATTATGAATGCAGTGGATGAGGGCTTCACGTCATTTATAAACATTTCAGAGGCTTTCCAGAAAGTCGACAATTCCATTCTGTTATTAAATCTTGCAAAATTAAATATTTCTGGTAACATCATCTACTGGGGGTGAGACACTGCCCATCTTGTGACCAGTATTGTGAACATTAAATCTGCCAATTCGGAGCCTTTTGCTCTCAAATTTGGTGCAGCCAAATGGATTACATTAAGGTCCTCCCTTGTGCTTAATGTTCGTTAATGGTATAAATGTAGCAATCTTAAAATCTGAAGTTCCAAACAGCCTCTTGGTTTCCATATAGATCATCATGGAACACTTTTATAGCTTAGTCAAACTAGTCCGACATTTTTTGAAGTAAATACCCATCAAAAAATATCCATCGAATCTGAGAGTTATGGTGTAATTCGTGCAAATATACACACCTTTTCAAATCTTTTAAGAAAAAAATATGAACAAAACTAATTTTTAAAAGTTCGTTTTAAGACAAAGAATTACAGAAGCGAAGCCTATGTCTTGTTGGACCTAGAAGGTATAGCAGTCAACTCATTTTCAACCGCGCACAGGTTAAATATGTAGAGAAAATAGAAAAAATCGATATCCACACAGTCCTAATAGATATGACAGAATTCGTAATTACGTTTATTTTTAAGATACACTTATTACTATATTATTTATATTCATATTAGAAGAAGAAATAAGTGTATCTTAAAGAGTACTAATTAAAAACTTTATTTGGAGTGAAAATTCAAGAGAATATCATATCCAGTGAATTAGCTTTCAAAGTTGAAATTTTCTGACGGTAAATTGAAAATTACATTCAAATTAACTTTTACAGTGCACAATGTAAATTTGCTTGAAAAGATGAGGAATATTTCTACTATCCAAAATTTTCAAAAAATGCAATGGATTTTTTTTATTGTATTTACATATGTATATGCATGTCAACAATTTGTTTCAGTAGATCCACTATCATTTGTATCATATTTCGTCCTTACCTCGATGTTTGAACACTTGTCCACTTAAGACAGTCCACCCAATATACTCACTAAAAAAATATCTTAATAGCTTAACAGCGGTTTTGAGCACGTACCTTAAAACACATCATTTTTGGTTTTTGTGTTTATTAGATTTAAAATGTGAAAAAAAATATCACAATAGTTTGTTCTTAAAACAATAAAGGAAAATGATTTTAGTGAAGCTCAGTTTCAATTTTAATCCTCCATTAAATCAAAACCAACTTATAACTTCCCAACAAGGTGCCTACTTCTTGTTTAGGTACTTGTGTTTTATCTGCATGTAATATGCAAAACTGACTATAGCACTCTGTATTAAGTTTCAAAAATATGCTCAACGAATCAACAATTCCAAATCTCAAACAGATCATCGTCTAGACTACTTCGAAAACCATTTCTTACCACAATTCTTGTGTTCAAATTCGCTCTGAAGAAATAAATATTCGTAGAAGTTACTCGTAGATTTATACGAGCCGGAGCAGTGAAAAATGAAAAACAAGACAGTTAACATCCTGGGCACAATTAACATTTCATGAAAAATTCAATAACTCAAAGTATTTTCACACACGGCATATAATGATTAACACCCTTTAGGATATGTGTACGAACCGAAAAAGATTTACGACTGGACTTGAAGATTTCATTCGTATGCTCGTAGCTATCCCACACGTGAACATGTCAAGGTGAAAAGCTACTCGAGTACTATAAATATTCGAATGTTGCTCCCTCAAAAATAAAAAATTGAAATACCGAAGAAACCGTGAACACAAAACTCTATGCGAAGACGGCACATCAACAAGAGAAATGTTTGTAACTAAAATACTCAAAATCGCTAAAATAAAATGATAATAAAGCGAACCTTTAGATTGTAAAATACGGACCATATTTCTCCCTATCCTTTCGACCGTTCCGAGTAAGTGCACTTAAAAAGCAATTTTCCCGGGGACAAAATATCTATTTGTCCACCCACACATTGGTGAAACCGGGCGTAAAACTATCGTACAATGACCATATCCAATGGTGGTAAATAAATTACTCCCCAATGCTCCAGAATGGGGAGAGTCCCGGCATAGAAGCGTTCGAAACAAATAACTCTTTTGCCCAGCAGTTCGCCCAACTTGTCCACCGTACAGACAACAATCCGTTCAGCGGAATTATACGAGGAGTAGTCAAAGCGACGACGACGGTAACAAAAATAGCTTAAACCATAGGCTGAAATGACCGACCATGGAAAACGGCAACATTTATTGCATATGTGCATAAGATGGTTCGGTACTTCTTTCACGATTTTATGTACGGCTTTAAAAAAATCTTTTTTCCGTATTCTGTTGGTACACCCCGATATGTTATATTGCCATTTGGGTGTCCTGCCCATAACCATTGTCCAGTCTTCGAGCGAAATAGATAAAAACAAATAACGATAAAAAGGTCAAATAACAATTTCTAGTAATTCTTCCTATAGTACTCCTTCTGCACCCTCTACCGCTACATATACGAGTATGTAGGATAATTAAATTGACCTCAGAATTATGTCTTTGGCTCTAAGGAATTTCGCCACAAAACTCCATCATCATATGCACGGTTTATTTTTTTTAAAAGACGGGGCGGGCGATGCTCGATTCACAAGAGAGTTAGGAGCATGTAACATCGGAGTAACGAAAAATTATGCACTGGCCAAGGAAAAAGAGTGAACCCCTGAGGGATCTCGTGGCGTCACGATTTCATAAACTTGAGTATCGGTTTCTTGTACTTATCAGTAGTATCGTGGTTGGTTGATTTTGTTTCTTCTTTTTGTAAGGAGTACTTCTTCGGTATGATCGTTTTGTTCAAGTTGTTTGTTGTAAGAACCATGCAGAACGTATGTCTGAACTAGTCGAGAGACATAAGATTAAAACCTCTTGACGATATACTCGGAGGCATTTTTCTCTAGATAATAAAAGTATGCAGAGCATACACGTATTTTTAAGTACGAAGAATTCATAGAATTGTTGCGAATATAATTAACGATAAGTCGATTAATTGAGTCCGTAAGCCATTTCCAATTGCTTTTGTGGATTTAATGAATGAAAGCTGTAGAATAGAAGAACTTTTCACTCTGGCGTAATTCTACACAGGAATAATTTCCTGTAACAAAATTCTTCGAAAAATCTCAACAAATATCCATCTAAGCTCAAGGCATTTCATGACATGCCTTCGGATGAATAGAAGAAACTACCGCTTTTATGAACTCTTTTGAGTTCAACATATTGAACTGAACTGAGAACCTTCAAGTCTTAGACTTGTCGACAACTTGACGTACTTCCGAGGAATTCCATCTTGACAAAGATCTTATAAAAATATATGTTGTGTTAGAAAAGTTTCTAGTGGGTATCTTCAAGGAAAGAATTTTACAAAAAAACATGGAAGTAGAGATGTGTCGTTCACGAGTGAACTGTTCCAAAATAACACTTCATTAAAGTGAGTGAGTGCAGTAACTCACTACTTTTGATGAGCTGCAGTTCTATTGGACCGTGACAAAAAACTTTCCCAACTTTTTTTTTTTTTTTGTTCATCATATTCTAGGTGTACTTTTTTCTGGGTCGTCATCTTCTAGATTCACCCACCTTTTTTTTTTTGTTCATCATCTTTGAGATCACCTGACTATAATATTTATAACATTTATAGCAAAAAACGACTCGAATTCCCAATCGTAGCTTCGACTGTTAGCTCTTCAAGCCTATAATGTTCCGGCAAAAAGTACTTTCATTCCAAATAAAGAAAGTGGACCATCACATTACACACAATTGGTAAAATACGCTCAAAAAATGTCCACTGACATATTCTTCCGTAATCCGCAACTGTCATTCTTTCAAATTTCAGTTGATTTTATTAACAGATGGCGCTCATGGCAGTTAAAAGAGGCTAAAATTATCGAATTTATATACAAGGAAACAAGTTGGATATTACGTTGATATCAGCTTGTTGACATACTATATTGCACACTAAGTTTATTCCTGCATAGCCTCACGAGGCGGGATTTGATCAAGTGTGAGTCAAGCGCCTTGATCGCCGCCTTTATATACCTACAACTTTAATTTTTATTAAAGTTATTGAATCCTTCAAAACCTATTAAAACGAACTATTGACATAAAAAGGTTAATCAATTTTAAAAGCAGATACTTTTTTTTGAATTCATATCCATGCCTATCATTCAATTTTGACTGCATCTTACGTAAAATCACTATAAATATCAATCAACAGCTAACCGTAACTATTTGCAGCAAATTGGTACGGTACAGCCACTCCAAGTACAAGAACTCCGAATACTGCATTCCATAACCCACAGAACTTCATTCCACATACGCATTCATATGACTTGGATCTATTTTATACTCTGATGTATGTCCGGGACTAACTCTAACATCCAATTTATTTCTCAATTTTATTTCAAACATTCTCAAAGTCCACTGTACTGTACTGTTCAGCAACAAAAAAAATAAGAAGAAAATTAGACTTTATAACAACAAGACATATAATAAAAGACATCACAAGCCAAGAGATACCTACAAAAGACAGTGTGCCTATAAGAGGAACGTAATGAAATGGAAACATGGCAAAACAACCGAACAAACGAACAAACATCGATCCTATCGCGTCCATTCAGCAAGAATCCTCACATTTTGTTTCTTGTTTGCTAGTCAAAACGAACACTACGCGAATTGTTAAAAAAAACTCCACCGAGTGATCTACCTGTTGAGAAAATTTACAATAGATACATCTATCCGCTAGATATAAGATAGTCGAATATAGATGACAATGTTGCCTTATAGAAGAAAACTGTAGGTACGTTGGGTCCAATCTACCAAATTATAGGAAAATTCTTGCGCCAATATGGGAACATGCGAGTAGAGCGTAACTACACTGTCGAGTTAGAGGCTAGCTACTAGCTAGCTTCTGGATTTCGATTTGCATTCGATTTGGAATTTAACGAGAACTGGATGATCTTCAAGTTGAGATTAATTGCAGAGTTTGGAGTGAATAGTGGAAGACGGGGGGAAAGAAATTTATGGAGAAATTGTTATGAAGAATTTATTACAAGCAGCCGGGGATTTTTCTGATTGCAATAGGGAAAATTACGCATACATACTTGTCAATCTCCTATTTGATAGTCCTTCGAATCTTCTGCAACTTTCGCTTCATCTTCTTAGTTGGGATAAAAACTAACGTCTAAATGAAGGAGGATTATAAACATCACCACCGTGAATACCATACCATACTATAGTTTGCTCTTCTCTGTACTTTTGAACTGATTGCTCTTCATTGCAGTTTGTTATTTTATTTAAACTCATCAATATTTTAAGTTATAACACCATGGATACACATCTAGTATACAAACCATTGTATTGCAATCAAAGGTATAATACCATGGATACACAGCGAGTATATACAAACCATGGTATTTAAATCATAGTATTGGTACTAGCTGCACTTGATACACTGCACATATGGTATGATTTGACAGTATCTGGTATAAGCAAACAAAGACTCTTAGTTGCGATACTCGCCACACAATTGGGGTATGGCACTGCTAGCAGTAAAAGGCATAGTGTGCTAGGTAAAATTATCGAATTTTGCATACCATGAAACAGGTTCAATACTAGATATATACCAAGTTCGTTATTTTTATTATTATTGGGTAATACACTGCTGGTATTAACAATATTATGATATTAATACCAGTAGTGTATCCATGGTATAAGACAAAGCAATGTAGAAGCAGTAGCTGTACGTCATACCATCACAATACCAATTCATCGGTTCTTTCAAGGCTAATAGTTCAGTAGCGTTAACCAAATGGACCACACCGTTTTTAAAATTTCATTCAGAATTTAATCACGTAGAGGTAATTAACGTCTTCTAACCCATTCCGGCGATTCATTCATTTCTCAAGATTCGAAACGGATTTCTTCTTCAAGGTTGTTTGATTCAAGAAGACCCTAATGCCAACCCCTGCTTCTCACCAGTTCACTTTTTCACGTGATTTTTCGGTTTTATCTTTCTTAAAAGATTGTAAATTCGCGGACATTATATGGTGCCTACAGTATAATAAAATATGATCGAGACAACTTTAGATACACTAAAAGAGTGTTCATTTTTTCAATTTTATTTTAGACGAACCAAAGTAATTTGTTGGCGTGTAATTAGGATATAGGCGGGCGTTAATAACACTCACTTTGAGCGTTAATAAGCCGACAAATTGCTCATCGCGAAGAACTATTTGAAAAAAATATATATTTATAAATTTTGTGTTTTATGGTCGTGTTAATTTGAGTGACAGCTATCCAGGCAGTTTGATTGGTCTTTACATACTCATTAAATTTACTAAATACTTCTTTTTTTATCCAAGTTTTCATTACTTCTTGTGGCGTGTCTTTGAGAATAGGTTGCTATGAGTAACGTTCTGTTGTCCACCTTTCAATTGTATAACAAGCTAAAATTTTCGATCTTTCGCAAAAACAATAAATATAAGGCGTATCTATAAGAAGTCCAAGATATACGTAAGTAAAATGGCTAGGAAATAATAGAAAAGACCTCTAGCGTGGAATAAGAACGAAGAATTGTTCGGGTTTATTTATTTGTTGAGATACTCAATCTTTTCGGATTCTCTTCGCTTGGGGTCTTTAGAAGCATTTTGCGTTAGGCCAACATACAACATAGCTATGAACATTGTTAAATTGTAGTCGAGATGGTATTCTTGGTCGATTGCAAATAAAACGAAAGTTTACTCGGTAAGAGGGACACTAAGATTGGCATAGAGTGCCTTGAAGACAGTTCATACGAGAGATACGAGATATACGACCATGTGCCTTGCATTTTATTCGTATATTGTTTTATTATTGCTTGCGAATAATTCGCGTATGGAAGGACGGTAACGCACAATATTTTTTTTCCCCTTTTACTGATCATCTATCCATTCATCCGTTCTCTATGTTTCGTTTGTTTGTTAATAACAAATAACATGTGTTGTTGGAAATAAATGTTAAATAAATATGGGAAGGCGGATATGATACTGGGGATGGTTTTTAATTGAAAGGTTGATTGGGTTAGAAGATATCGAAGTTGGTATGTATTCGCAATAAGTTACTCCAAGCAATTTTATAGGGGATTATCATAATTTCTTGCATTCCATGGGTACATCTCTCCCTCAGGTGTTTGGGTTGTTCTTTTTCTATTTATCTTTGTATTAAGTTCCTCGAATCGTTTCTCCATCTTGTGCAGGTGATTCGGAACAACATTTTTTATGAAAGAATCGGTAGGATAAAAAACACACAATGCTCGCGAACCAGTAAAAAAAGGATAAATTTATAGTAATTAAATACTTCACATATGAGGCATCTAGTTGATTCACTTACGATTCACGTAGGTGATTTTTTTACGAGTCACGTTGGTGATTTACGAATAACAAACCAAAATGCCTGGTACCAGTATTTTCGGATGAGACAGGTAAAAGATCGATGATTCTTCAGTGACTTAGTGTATAATTAATCGTCATATAGAGCTAATGTGTTAATATTCCAAACAGACTTATCACCCGCGATCTGTGAAATATTCCTAGTCTATTTTTTTCTCGTAAATGGGCTGAACACAATTTGCGTTTGCCAAATAGCCCAAAAATTCTGTTAACTCTTCTCAGTTTCTTTTACCATTTTGCAATCCTTTCAGCCTTTCAAGAATATCTCATTTTTCTGTCAATTTCTCGGTTTCCCTCTCGATGATCATTCAATTACACTTTTGTCTAAACTATAATCACTACAATATCCACAACTTCAACCCTCGCAACGAGGGTTGTTTCTTGTTGCTAGTACAAGGGTTGAAAAGCCTCAGGCCGAACTTCTTGTCTTCACTCGAGTTATGTATATACTCTACCATTTCTGCATGGTCGCTATGGTCCAGAAAAATACGCAGTACAGCAGGGACACTGTAATTTTTTCATCTTTTATAAAATAATTGAAGACCCTACATCTACTTAAGCTTTAAAGGATAATCAAACAAAAACCAATGTTTGCAAAGGTTAATACTAACAAGACGCAACGCTCTTCATTACACAAAATATAAGTAGGTAACAATAAATAACAATTTTATTAACTCTCTATATTGCAATTTTCCTTGAAACTTTCATTTCGCCAAGTAAATCTCCACAAATCAATTTATACATTTCGATCTTATTCACTTTTCACTTTATTCAAATTATGCAGACATTCGAACAACTTCTGTATTACATGAAAACTCTTATCGCGAAACATTCTCAAATATTTTCGCCAACTTTTCCATGGCTACGATCCGAAAGACAAAATGCTATTTCTCTTAAATTCCCCGGGCACACCAGGAAGGGTCGAGTCAAGTAAAATATTGAATTCGAACAACCGCATAAGTCATCTATCGATTTATGTGAAATAGACAAAGTTCGAATAATACGAAAAAGATAAAGTAGTAAAATGCAATGTGGCACAAGGAAAAAAAAATTAAGAAAAAACTTTGTACAAGTAGTCGAAAGACTGATCAAATATTCTAGCATAATGCCAACAACAATAGGTAAAAATGCAATTGTGCAATATAATTCCCGGTATAAGCGGTATCTTATCCACCTTTAGGATATACCTGAACCGAAAATACCATCAGGGGGCTTCAGGCCGCAGTCTTCTTTTTTCCCTCTTGGATTTCGCGGAAAACAATAAAATCGCTAAAATGTTTAAACAAACATTTTTACTTTTTTTTATTTATCGTTTTTCAACATTTTGTTGTTCGATTTTGATCGATCGTCTCGTATAAGCTGCGGTCATGTAAAAATTGTCTTCCCTATCGCTTGAGATTCTTGCAATTTCTATTGAAGAAATACTTTGGCCGGTTAATAAATAATAAAAGTATAAACTGTTTGGCTACCAAAATGCACCGAAGGTAACCCATAGGCGGAACGAGTTAAACGATGAGCAAATTCTTGCCGTCTTGGTATATTGCCCGGCAATCCAAAAATAGACAAGGAAAATATGCTGAAAATCTAAAATACTTTTAAGCCAAATACACAAAAGCGGACTATCATCGATAAGTCCACACCACTCCTCCGTAGAGTGGATTAAGAAAGAAAAAACGAAGAATATTGGTAAGATTGTCTGGTATGGACCGTTTCGAGCATCTTCCTAGCTTTTTAGCTCTCTTAGAAAGACCGACTTATGATCCTCGCATGATATGAAGAAGCGCCTTTACCACTTTCTGGCATACCTGCCGACTTCATAACCGTAGCAAAGTAGTAAGTCGGTTTTGTGAAAGATGGAAAACAAAAGATTAACAAGAAGACAAGATGGAGCGCACTCCTATAGAATATGTAAAAATATATATACAATAAATTTTTGCACCGAACGAAGAAAAATTATGATGATACGAGAAATTGCACTTTAAGTTGAAAATACTTTTCACAGGCGGCCCACAGTTTCAAACCAGCATGAAAGGTCAACCTGATCTTGAACGTTTCGGATTACCAACTAGAAGCATTTTATAATGTCTGTAACAACGAAAAAGCCTTACTCTTGGATTGTTTTTAATTCAATAAAAGTAAAAAAGAAAACTCTGCATTATACCATCAAAATACAAGGAAATAAAAAATAATAATAATAAAATAAAGACGCGCTATCTAAGAAAAATTGAAAAATAAATCAAAAGAAAAACTATGGAAATTCCTTTGGGAAAATTTTCTTTTTCAATTTGAATTATGGCCAAAGCCGGTGTACGGATAAAACCTTAATACGATATCAGATCAACGCGAACAATCCGTTGGGCATTCGACTACGAGGGAAATGTTTTCGTGTGGATTTTCTTTATTATATTTACACCTATCGCGAATAGATGATAATCCCGGAAGCCAATCGATTTTACAACGGTCCGATGTCCGGAGTAATGGGTTCGGCCAATTGCCATAGATACTTTTCGAAAAAAAAAAAGAATTTTAGATTAGATTGAAATTTGTATAGAGTTCAAGATCGAGGCTATATTATATGGAACTGTTTTAAAACGGTCACCTTAGAACTTTCGCAGACCAAATTGAAATTGTTTTATAAATGTTATTGAAATTAAATTAGCAACTTGGAAAACCACCGTGGGAACGAAGGAAACTTCTTACGTTTTCAGCAATCGGTCAAAATTCGGAATCACATCGCTCGATAAGTTTAATTCTAATATCTTTTGCATTTTACTTTATTATTTTAAAAAAAAAGTATTATGATCGGTTTAAAAAAAAATTGTTGCTATCATCTACAATTTTTTTTGGGTTTAATGATTAGTAGATAGACACGAAAAAAGCAAAAAAAATTCAGTCCGTCTGTGCACCGTACGTCGACCACTGTACGTGAAAAACTCGCTTACGATATCTCCCGAATCAATAGCACTAGAAAAATGAAATTCAGTTTCTGTATAAGGGTTGACACATAAAGTTTGGGAAAGTAAAATTGGTGGAGCATGAAAGTGGATAGGAATTTTTCAAAAAACTCGCGTTTCATATCTCAAGAACAGTTTAAGATACAGATGTTTAAAATGTTTACCAGAAGTAGGAATAATATGTAGATCCGTAGCAGAAAAAGAAATGTTGAGGGTGAGGGTGTAGAGGGTGACAGTGGGGGAGGGCGAAAGGGAAAAAGTTACGATATTTATTTCTGAAGAAGCTATTATGATATAAATCTGAAGCGTGGTACTTATATAGAGCTAGTAGCGGCATATTGGGGAAATATTTTTTTTTTTTGGAGTAATGTGGTACAGGGGTGCGGGATGTTTTTCCTAACTATAGAACGGCTTATGCTAAAAAGTTGAAATTTGGTGTGTATATGTAAATAAACTAACAAAGTAATTATGATTAAAAAAAAATCAAATAATCATTGACGTTCGGAAGGGGGCAAAAAAAATGATTAGTGAAAATTGAATGCATATATTTTAACGATTTTTATCATATCTACTAGGTCCTCTCAAATATTAAATTCATTATTGTTTTACGGATTTTTCATATAAATACCTAGAAAGAGTTTTCAAGATTTTTTGAAATTCGACCCTTTGAAATTCGACCTTAAGAGTAAACTTTATCATAAATTCTGCCATATCTCTCAGGCCTGATCAGATATCGAATAGCATTTCACTTCTACGGGATTGTTTAATAATCACCTATTTTCAATTTTTTTTTTGTCTTTCCAACCCCTAGACCGCATCCCGGGATTTGACCCAATTATGTAATTCATATGTTTTTTGTGGTACCGGACAAAGTATTTATTCTATAGCGACCCTACATATGCTAACCGCTTTCCGATCTTTTTGTCGGTCACACAGTAACCTATACCGCATCTCAGAATTGAACACGTTCTGAAGTTTTATCGAACAAAAATTAAAGCTACGCTCAAAATGTTGGCAGATTTTTAACTTTTTCTTTAGGAATGCACTACAGTAAGAATAAAAGACAGAATTATAATATTAATTGATTTATTATATTAGTTTTAATATTTCTTATCAATAGCGTTATTGATTATTATTCGAGACACTGTTACAATTACTTTTTTGGAGCCAATAATACGACAATAAAAAAAATAGAATTAATATGTATGTTGGTAGTTTATAGTTTTCTGTGAAAAATTACATTGATCAAAAATTGTTTAAGGTCATAGTACCAAAAATTTGTTAAATTTTTCTCAAAATAAGGTACATCGACAATACCAAAGAATTTACTATACACTCTTTATTCCTTTTAATCAATCTTGTGATGCTTTTAGATTTTCGCTCAAGTAAACCTTTCTTGATAAAAACATTTTTTTGTTTAAAAATTAAAAATTGGATTCTCAAAATTAGCACTAGAATTAGCCATAGATAGTATTGTATGTAATTGGTTTGATTGCCTGATGCTAAATGCTTATAATTTTTTTTCTCTTAATAATATTTCAATTGTTTTGTTAATATTTAAAATATAAATTTGTGATCTATGAGAAAAACCAATTAAATTTTATAATTTGTTAAAAAAAAAGTGTTTTTTTTGAAAATATGAAAATTAAATCAAACATTGCAATAATATATCCAATTATTTCTTGATATCGTTAAGGAGATTTTCTTTAATCCACTTGTGGAGCCGCTTTTTCGCCTGAAACTGCTTCAGAAATTCTTCGGTTATGGTTGCTTGTAGCGTTATATCCGTTTGCATCTGGAACAGCCTTTCGTTTACTATTTCCTGATGTTCCGCTGTAAGTTCGTGTTTCATGTATTCGTCAAAATCCTTCAAAACCTCATAACAAAATAAGCAACCGAAATAAGGATATTTGTTATCGTCGGTTATTTCCATCGGTGATAAATCACGAATATTGCAATCACTTGAATTCATTTCTTTAATTTTAAAATTAAGAGTCGCAGTTGTTTATAGATTGTAGATAGATCCTATGTCCTTACGGGATAGCTGAACGTGGAATACTGTAATTCATTCGAAAACGAAGCTACGAAGTAAACTCAAAGGACTCGATCTTTTTTCTTTTTTCTTCTTTCTCTTACAAACACTTTAAATTGGTTAATTAAAGGTGTTATGTTAAGAAGAAGTACCCGGAGTTTAGATCACTTTTAGGGTTCGCAAACAGATATTTAAATTTTATTACTATTCTACCCGTATAATTTTTGGGAAAACAGGTACCTGTATCAAAACGTCTTTTGTCTTGTATCTTTAAGACAAATTTAATTGGAAAAACCTTTCAATTTTGTATTTTTTCCCATTTTATGAATAGACTACAAAACAAAAATTAATCTATTAAGACAATACCCTAAAAGTGTAAATAGCCTAAGTGAAGTGAGCTGCAAAAAAGGCGGTGCTTAAATTCTAGAAAATTCGAACTTAATGTACTCGTACCTTGCAGTTGCCAGGTTAAGAATATTGTCAAATTATCGCACTCAAAAGATTTGTAACTTAAAAAAGTTTTGTTCGAAAAAATTCCTTTTATGCAGGGGCGTCATTTGTGGGGAAGGGGGAGGAGGGCATTTGCCCACCCTAAATTTGGTATTTTCATACATTATATCTAACCAATGTTTAGTTATATGTATATAAAAATATATACATTCATAACATCTTGCCCCCACCCCCCTGGAAAAAGCTGAAATGACGGCGCTGCTTTAATGGATCCTATTGTGGTTTTGATCGGCTTTCCCCCTTAAAAATATGTGCTTATACACATGTGCTATAACAATTCGTATTAGTTTGTTGATTTATCATTAACCTTGTTATACAGCGTCTCCGGTAATTTAACAGTTTTTTTTTGAGAAAGTAAATGTTATGCAGGTTGTATTAATTTTCAATATCCTTGGTAAAGAAAAGTCATTCGACATGTACCCTTACTTTATCGTCAAAAGCAATAATCGCAATTCAACATGTTCTAGCGTCCTAAGAAATCGAATTATATACTTTTCAGCCAACCTTGAAAAAATTTACTTCACCGTATAAATTCTTGCTACTGTCACCCTAAACATTTTTTCTTCTATCAGAAAACCTTTACTAAAAGTTTATTTTATTTTTTTATGTGCCCATCATATTACCTACGTTTATGTCTACGTTTATTCCTCCTAAACAACAGTCCTATAAAAAAAAAAAAAAAATTTACATAAAAAATTAGCTTTTCGAATTTAATACTAACATTATTTTATTTCATTTCAGGATCACCACCCCTGACTGGCACTGGAACAGTTCGTGTAGTTGTACAGGATATGAATGACCACAGTCCGGAATTCTCACGTCAATCATACTATGCAACAGTTCAGGAAAACCTTCCACCAAATACCAAAGTTCTTCAACCAATCGCTACCGACAAAGACATTGGCCTAAATGCTAAAATTCGTTTTAGTTTGCTGGGCGAAAAGGTCGAACGGTTCCATGTCCATCCGGATACCGGTGAAATAACCACAGCGTTAAGTCTTGATCGCGAAGACACCGCCATCTATTATCTAACGCTAATGGCTCAAGATAGTTCGGCTACAGAACCACGAGCCTCGGCTGTAAATCTTACAATTACAGTCAATGATGTGAACGATAATTCGCCAACCTTTGATAGTACCAGTTTCAATGTTAACGTTCCGGATCGGATCAAAGTCGATCAGTTTGTATTTGGAGCGAAAGCAGTAGATATCGATGCGGGCAATAATAGCAAAATTGTGTACTCGATCAGTGGAAAAGATGCCGATAAGTTTTCGATTAATGAGCAGACAGGCGTTATTAAGACGAAAGAAGAGTTGGCTGCAGGTGGCCAAGGATTCGATAAAGTCTACAGTATTGTAATCCATGCTACCGATCAGGGATTGGAAATCAGAAGTACCAGTGCTGATCTTACAGTTTTACTACGTCCGGCTCATTTGTTCCCGACTTTCTCATTCATGAGCGAAACCCACTTCACACTATCCGAAGATGTTCTTGAAGGGAAAATGATTACCAAAATTTTGGCAATTTCGCCGAAACGTGGTCCAGCGGCTAACATCAAGTTCTCTATAGCTGGTGGCAATATTCGGGGAGCTGTGAAGATCGATTCTGCTACTGGTATTGTATCAGTTGGAAAAGGTGGTTTGGACTTCGAGACTTCACACCAATATGAGATTTGGATTGAGGCCTCCGATTCAGATCGTCCAAGCCTACGAAGTGTAATGCTGCTCACGATCAACGTAACCGATGCCAATGATAATCCTCCCGAGATGGACAAACTGATCTACAATGCCGAAATACTCGAAGAAGAAACACCGCCACAGTTTGTAGCAAAAGTCCACGCTCACGATCAGGACTCTGGTGATAATGGCGAAATTTCGTACAGGCTGCAAAATGATTTCGACGGAACCTTCGAAATCGATTCGGACAGTGGAGAAATTTACACAACTATGAGATTAGATCGCGAAGATATCTCGCGCTATGAACTTACAGTCGAAGCCGTTGATCAGGGAATGCCACAAATGACGGGTAGTGCCAGTTTGGTCATAACAGTGTTGGACAAGAACGACAATCCTCCCCGATTTACCCGACTTTTCAGTGTAAATGTTACGGAAAACGCTGAGATCGGAAGTTTTGTGATCAAGGTTACTTCGTCCGATTTGGATATTGGCGTAAATGCCAATGCCACCTATAGTTTCACCGAGAATCCTGGAAATAAGTTCTCCATCGATGTTATAACCGGTAATGTAACAGTAATTGCACATCTAGATCGCGAACAACAAGACGAGTATCTTCTGAAAGTAGCAGCTGTAGATGGAGCATGGCGAGCTGAAACACCACTCACGATCACAATACAAGATCAGAACGACAATGCTCCGGAATTCGAACACAGCTACTATAGCTTCAATTTTCCTGAATTGCAAAGAGCTGTAGCCTTCGTAGGACAAGTTATCGCAACCGATCGGGATAAGCAAGGTCCGAATTCAGTGATATCCTATTCGCTCCAGCAACCATCGGATCTATTTAGTATCGATCCTGCCACTGGGGAGCTATTCAGCAAACGAACCATAAGATACAAACACTCGCAAATGGAAGCTTCACCGGAAAATATGTACTCCTTGACGGTATTGGCCACCGATAATGGCAAGCCTCCAATGTATTCTGAATGCCTGGTTAACATCAATGTGGTTGATGCGAACAATAACCGTCCGAAATTCGAAGAAGCTGAGTATCTATCGCCAGTTCCTGAAGACGCTAAAGTTGGTCAACGAATTGTTCAAGTGATAGCACGTGACGACTTAGACTTTGGAGTAAATGCCGAAATTGACTACTCAGTGGTTGGTGGAAATGGTACCGAGATTTTCACGATCAATAAAATTGATGGGTGGATATCAGTAGGTAAGGAAATCTCAGTAGGCCCTAACAGCGCCTTCACGCTGACTGTTCGAGCAATAGATCGTGGAGTTCCACCACAGCAGGATGAAGTAGCCATCACGATTATTGTAACTGGTGAAAATTTAGATTCACCTGTTTTCACAGCTCTCAGCTACCAGGTGATCGTGCCAGAAAATGAACCGATCGGTTCGACGATCCTGACCGTTGTTGCCACCGATAAGGATGACGGTCCGAATGGCATGATCAGATATTCAATATCTGGAGGAAATGAAAGAAAAGAATTTGCGGTCCATGCCATTTCAGGAGCTGTTACGATTTCCGAACCACTGGACTTCGATTTAATTCAAGAGTATCATTTGAATATAACCGCCGAAGATTTGGGCTTCAAGGCTCGGCAAAACGTCGCGATGCTGACTGTAACCCTAACTGACATTAATGATAACGCACCAACCTTCAATCAATCCGAATACGATGCCTATTTGGCAGAAAACCGGCCAGCTAACACTATCGTTTTCAACCTATTGGCGACTGATAAGGACTCGCCCAAGAATGCTATCGTGAGATATTCGATCACTGGCGGATCCGGTAAAGACCTATTCAAAGTCAATTCGAAAAGTGGCGTCATAATATCTACCATGAGTTTTGACTACGAAGAACGGAAGGAGTACGTCCTGAATATTCTGGCCATTAATCCAGACTCAACTATGTCCGGCACTACTAAGGTAATCGTACATATCACAGGTGTCAACGAATTCTATCCACGCTTTGTTCAGCCCGTTTTTCATTTCGATGTTTCCGAGTCGGCTGAAGTTGGAACTAGCGTTGGAGCTATCCAGGCCACTGATAAGGATGCTGGTGAAGATGGACGAGTATACTACTTGTTGGTGGGATCAAGCAATGATAAAGGATTCGCGATCAATTCGGAAAGTGGAGCGATGCGAGTGTCTCGTAGTTTAGATCGTGAGACTCAAAGTCGTGTGGTCCTGACAGTTATGGCCAAGAACTTTGGAGGAATTCGTGGCAATGATACCGATGAAGCTCAGGTTATAATTTCAATTCAAGACGGAAATGATCCTCCCGAATTCACTGACACCAAGTACGAAGCTAGCATATCGGAAGGAGCACCGATTGGAACGAAAATAACGACAGTGAAGGCAGTCGATAAGGATGTTCGTCCGCAAAATAATCAATTTGGATATTCAATAATCGGTGGAAATATTGATCAAGCGTTCAAAGTCGATCAACAATCGGGCTATGTTGAAACGGCGAGGAAACTTGATCGTGAAAAAATACCGACGTATAATTTAATCATAGGTGCAATAGACACCGGTGCGCCGCCACAAACTGGAACAGCCACTGTGAAAATCAACCTGCTCGACGTAAACGACAATGGACCGACCTTCGAGCCCAATGATATTGTGGGCTATGTGTCTGAAAATGAACCACCTGGTACATCAATAATGACCCTTTCAGCTAGCGATCCTGATCTTCCTCCGAATGGTGCACCATTTACCTACTATCTGATCGGTGGCAAGCATAAGGCTCTTGTTACGATCGAAAAGCACACAGGCCTTGTGAAAACAACGCGCAGCTTGGATCGTGAACTAACTCCCAAATTGGATCTTCAAATCGAGGTCGAGGACAACGGAAAACCGAAGATGCGATCACAACATACCGTGACTGTGAATGTCTTGGATCAGAACGATAGCCCGTCAACGCCACGAATAGTCCATGTCCTGGTTCATACCTTCAACAAGGAGATTCCTCAGGGAAAAATAGCTAATGTTCATCCCAACGACCCGGACACAACTGGCGACTATAAATGCAAGATCGTGTCCGATTCGAACTCAAGTCCTACAGGCGTACTAACAATACCCAACGGTTGTAATCTTTATACCACACCGAAAACTATGACGCAAGGCTATTCGTACTCGATATCTGGAAACGATGGAAAGCACAACGATGTCATCTCAACGGTCAGCATTGAGTTCCTTCCGTTCGATAATATCACGGTGTCCAGTTCGATCACGTTGCACGTGAACAATATCACAGCTGAACAATTTCTAGGAACTTCCTATCGTAGTTTCATCGATTTGATCAAGTCCAGCCTGGAATATGGTGACGAACTGAACCTATACAGCTTACGTGACACGAACATGTCGAGCTTCGAAATGTCGATCGCATTACGCAATTCGATTGGCTATCGATCGCCGATCTATATTGTCGATCGTTTGAACAAGAAGCATGATGCGATCGCGAAATTACTCCAGTCTGATGTATCTATTGGCTTTACCCCGTGCAATGCCAATACTTGCGACAATGGTGGCGTCTGTGCCGAGGACTTTCGAGTCCATGATAAATTAAGCATAATCGATAGTCAGTCATTGATTTTCACATCGCCGCTTGTTACGCACGATTTCACATGTAAGTGTACCGAAGGATATACTGGACATCAATGCGAAAAGCGGCAGGACCCGTGCTCGCCGAACCCATGCCAAGCGAATGGTCAATGTCGACGACAAGGATATGACTTCCAGTGTGCGTGTCCTGCTCATCGCGAAGGAAAGTACTGTCAGCTGGAACGCGGCGATGTATGCTCGAGTAATCCTTGCCGAAATGGTGGTTCGTGTCGTGAAAGTCCTGATGGATCATCGTTCTTCTGCCTTTGTCGACCCGGTTATCGTGGCAATCAGTGTGAAAGTGTTGCCGACTCATGTCGTCCGAATCCTTGCCTCTATGGTGGCCTATGCGTTAGTCTTAAGCCTGGCTATAAGTGCAGCTGTGTTGACGGACGCTACGGACGACACTGTGAAAAGGCAACCTATGGATTCCAAGAGTTGTCCTACATGTCGTTCCCGTCGCTAGACGCAGCGACCAACGATATTTCCGTGATATTTGCTACAACCAAACCAGATGCTCTTCTGATTTACAACTATGGCGCTCAGAGTGGCGGACGATCGGACTTTGTCGCCATTGAAGTGGTTAAAGGCAAGGCGGTTTTCTCATTTGGCGGAGCGCGGACTGCTATAACAGCAGTTGTGGTCGGTAGCGGAAATTTAGCGGATGGAAATTGGCATAAAATTACAGCAACGCGAAACGGACACGTTATGTCGCTTAGTGTTGCCAAATGTGTCGAAAATGGCGATGTCTGTGAAGAATGCCGGCCAGGCGATTCAAGCTGTTATTCAGATGATACCGGACCCACTGGGTGAGTTTCTTTCTTTTTTAACTGTTTACTATACGATAGTAAGTACATTAAACTGGCTCTAAAGTTAAGATAGACGGAGTACACTTCATGCCACATGTTTGCTTCCTTCTTTTAAAAGAGATCAGAGATCGCGTCTATCAGGTCCTTCGAGGACTTTAGTAGTGTCTTATTCAATAGACGTGTAGTCCTGTAGACGTTTGACTCTGAGGAATTAAACCTATATTTGCTTTTCACTTTTACTGGATAAGATTTCACCTTTATACACCTCCAATTCATCTTACCTAATCTCTTGCGGATCGTTCGCGATCACTTACCCCTCAGAGTAGTGATCAATTTTTCTTTTCAAAAAAGTCTTATCCCACAAAGTTCAGTATGTTGTAAGGCAGTTTACCTTACACAAGATCAGTAGTGAAAAAACCCGAAGCCACCAAGCACCTAATCAAGAAGAAGTTACGTAGTATATACGCGATCGGTTCGGCGATCGATGGACTACCTATAATAATGATCCGGCCACAATAAATGCCCTAAAGTGGAAAATCGATCTTCAAAGTGGAAACAATACCAAAATTGAATACTATGGATGAAGTTTCGATAGCGTCTTATTATTTTCTTGAGGCTGGCGTTATATAGAGTGCATAGTAGTAACGAGCTAAAAGCATTGCATGATCGTGTTGATTGCACTCAAAAAGACGAGAATTATTGTAACTACTACAAAACTATGCTATAGAACAAGAGATGCAACCTTCCCCGAATGTTTTTTTTATTCACTCCTATTTTGTAGGATAGAGGTTGGATATAGCCCACAACATACTGATCTGTAATATGTTTTAAACTAACTTTAATTACTTGTAATTAATGACCGAAACAGGAAGTTTCCAGCCAAGTAGGTACCACATATCTTCTAGAAGTGTAGATGCCGTTTTAACACGTTTTCAATAAAATCGAATTTTATGATCAACATACCCAATCCCTTGGTGTAATCTTTGAATGTTCGAGTCTTGTATCATCCATCAGTTTGGTTCATGCACCACAATCCGTTTCGTATACGACCTACGTATAGAACAATTACATTTATTTCCTAACAGTTAAAATAATTGGCTTTGGATTTTTAATCGAAGTATTTTGTATCGAAAGACGTTAGCCTCTGAGGCAGACTTTTACGTGTACTTAACAGGCTCTAAGAAAATCAAACCGATGATGATCGCCCGAAGGAAGTGTTTTCAGTGTTTATGGCATGGAACTGATTTTCATCGTTAATTTTCATGCGAAGTTAACTGGAGCTCTGTAATTTCTATCGGTCAGTGCGGATATTTTAATTTAGAAGCAAACCTAAAGCTAAATTCCTCTTAACTGGTAGTGGGCTTAATAGTACCAGTCGTTCAATTTTAGTATTTTATATAAGGCCTAAGGTATCTCGATTTCCTCGCAATATAAAACAAATTGGTCCAGTTCGTCCGTTGAGATCTAATTTTTTAAATTTTTATTTTTCAGAACGCTGAACTTCAACAAACAGCCACTTCTAGTCGGCGGACTATCTTCGGCCGATCCTGTCCTCGAGCGTCCAGGTCAAATACACTCAGACGATCTAGTCGGATGCGTACATAGTGTCTCAGTTAATGGTCGAGCCTTGAATTTGAGCAGTCCGATAAGCGCTAGAGGTATCCTACCAACTTGTAATCGTAACAACAATGGCGGACCCTGTTCCCAAGGACTTCCAGAGGATCCAGCCTTAACACTATGCGGATCGTTCAATGGATGTATGGATCGTTGGCATACAGCTATGTGCCGTTGCGGGGGATCCTTACTGTCGCCAGATTGTTTCAACTCCTTGGATCCTATTTCACTCAGCGATGGAGGATTTGTGGAATTCAAGATTTCCGAAAAGCACCGACGCATGCAGTTACTCGAGAATTTGTACAGCGGAAGCACGGTTTGGGCCTACGATATTGCAAGGAAGAGGCGTTTCACGATCGACAGCGATAACATTACCAGTTACGCGCAGCGGGCTGATCCTCCGAAGGCGTTGAGTTTGTTGTTTAGAACAGTCCAGATGAACGGTTTGATCTTATTCGCTGCTACAAACAAGCATTTCACTTCAGTTGAACTGAAAAATGGCCGATTAGCATACAGCTCCAAACAAGGATCTTCTGTAAATATGACCGTACAAAACTTGGATAGCTTGGCGGATGGCAAGTGGCATAATTTGACTCTTCGAGCAGCCAGTCGGGTGCTACATCTACTGGTTGATGGAAAACGAGCCGGCGAAGAACTAGATGCAGCTGGAGTTCATGACTTCCTCGATCCATACCTTACAGTCTTATCGGTTGGCGGTGTTCGACGGGAATACCTACTACTCGACACAGTACCACCCAGCTTTGAAGGTTGTCTGGCTAATTTCACCATCAACAACGAGATCCAACCCTTCAACGGATCAGGGAGCGTATTTAAAGAAGTACAGACACGCGGTAAAGTTTATCAAGGATGTCATGGCGTACTGGGCATTGGTGCAGCACAAGTTGCCGATCCTCTCAGTATTGGAATAACATTGGTGATCGTTTTCTTCGTCATACTCCTTGTCGCGATCTTAGTATCGTTTGTAGTTTTTCGATTCAGGAAGCAACAAAAAGAGAAAAGTGGAGGACCTGGTCCGGGAATGCATAGCAAGCAGAATGGTGGATCGACTCTGCTGGGTGGTGGAGGACTTGTACAATCAGGTGGAGATTGTGTGATGTCGCGAGGAATGCACCCGAATGACCCCAGTGTTGGATATCACAATGATAACGGCGACTTGATTCGTGGAATTGGAAGTCATCATTTGGTTGGTCCCGAGCTCATTTCGAAAAAGTATAAGGAGCGAGAAATCGGAAGTGGAGAACATCAACGACCTCAGCGTCCCGATATCATCGAGAGAGAAGTTGTTAGTAAAAGTCCACCTTTGCGTGAAGATCATCATCCACCGATTCCACCGCCGAATCAATCGCATCATCCACATGATCATCCAGCTGGAGTAGATTTGGGATCGGAATTTCCCGAACACTATGACTTGGAGAATGCTAGCTCGATAGCTCCGTCCGATATCGACATAGTGTATCACTACAAAGGATATCGAGAAGCTGGTGGTGTTCGGAAATACAAAGCTACTCCTCCTCCTGTTGCTTCGTACACCCACCACAAGCACCAAGCCTCGCCAGCTCAACAGCAACACAGACATTCACCGCATCATGCTGGACAGTACGCACCACGTGTTCCTCCGCAAACTAGTCAACCACCTCCTTCAAGTACGCCACGCCAGCATCAAAGTACCCCGCTAGCTCGACTGTCACCAAGCTCGGAGCTGAGTTCACAACAGCCCCGAATCCTAACACTTCACGACATATCAGGGAAACCGCTGCAGAGCGCGTTGCTGGCAACCACGTCAAGTTCAGGCGGAGTCGGCAAGGATGCGCTCCATAGTAATAGCGAACGTAGCCTGAACAGTCCAGTCATGTCACAACTGTCCGGACAAAGTTCGAGTGCTAGCCGCAAGAATCCGGGCGCTCCACCCCAAGCACCAAATGTAAATTCAGTCGGAACCGGTCCGATGGGCCTGACTGCCGAAGAGATTGAAAGACTTAACGCCAGGCCTAGAACGTCTAGCCTAGTGTCCACCTTGGATGCCGTGTCCAGTAGCAGTGAAGCGCCACGAGTGCCCGGTGCCGGACATCATCTGACCCACATGCATCATTCGCCCGATGTCGACGCTCACAGCTCGACGTCGACGGACGAAAGCGGGAACGATAGTTTCACATGTTCCGAAATCGAATACGATAATAATAGCATAAACGGTGATAAGTATAATAAGAGTGGTGGGGAGGATGATAGACGTGGCAACGAGAGCGGAACCAGTTCGAATAAGCCGCCGATGCCACCGCCATCTTACGATGGTTTCGATTCGTCATTCCGAGGATCGTTAAGTACTCTAGTCGCCAGTGACGATGATCTATCGACACACATGGGCGGAATGTATCGTCAGGCAAACGGTGCATCGCCATCCACCACTACCCTCGGATGGGACTATCTTCTCAACTGGGGTCCCAACTTCGAGAGTTTGATGGGCGTCTTTAAGGATATTGCCGAGCTTCCGGATTCGGTAGTGAGTGAACATGTCCCGCCATCGCTTCGACTGCCAGCCAGTGTACAAAAACCATCTGAAGAATATGTTTAGGAATTTTCACAACAAAAATATAAAGAATTAAATTAAAATTAACGTAGAATTTAAGTCATAGGTCATTAGTGTTAATTATGAACAATTACATTTCCTTCGTTGTAAATAGGATTTAGGTCTTCGTAATGTGCAAATTTTTTCCATAATTAATTAATTATTACAGTCGATTTATATATTTTTTATATGCAATTGGAAATAGGAAGAATGCACCTTGTATCAAGGTTTTTATCCTACGCGACAACTTAAGTTTTAAAATGTAATTTTTAGTCGATAAAATTATTTTCTAGAGAAATGTGTTGTTGCTGTAGAAATAAATTTAAATTATGGCAATATTTGAAAGAGCCTTGCAACATACCACACTCAATAATAAAAGCATAAACAAAGATTTAAAACAAAAAAATCTTTCAATGAATACATTTTGCAAAAAAACTAACTCCTACTAGACAAATAATGAATTTATGTAAACAAAAAAAACTGAGTGCTATATAGAGTAATAGTATTTAAGATTACCTCTTGCCATAAGATATCCTCTTGTACGTAAAACTTAATAAAAACAAAATAAATAAAAAAAAACGCAATTAAGACTGTCAATAGGTAAAAGAACATATCAAACCCACAAAATACAAAATGTATTATAATAGGTACTTATTCTCAAACGTCTCACTATAAAAACCTAAATTCAAATTGAAAACAAATGTATCTGTAACATACAAGAACATAAAACATGTCTCAAATTTCATCAAAAATTAAATATAAAATTTTGTAAATAGTATTTTTAAGAATTTCTTATGAAACTTAACTTCTTTTAAATTCATATATTTTCATTTTCAATGTTTTGTTCGATTTTTTGGCAAAAGAAATAAATGTAAGAACATTTTTGTATTTTTAACAAATTTAAACATATTTTTAAAAGCTAGGACTTGAACAATTTTTGTAATTATTTAATTTTAAGAAAATCGAAACAGAGATTATTCCGGTTTTTATTTCGTGTATAAAACAAAAATTTTGAAATGTTCCGTCTGTGAACAAGACTTTAATTTTTAAGGAAGTGAAATAAAAAGAGTAATAAAAAATTATAAAATTTAATAGATATATTTTTTTATCATTTATTCAGTAGTTAAATGGTTTTTTGGTTAGTTTAGGTTGTTGCTGGGTTAGAAAAATTCATTAATTAATTTGATTATTTTCTTCAAAATTTTGACAATGAAAGCGAAAGAAAAAAAGCGTAGATCCTCAAGAATTTTTGGGCTAATATATTGGAATACTGTATTTTTGGTTTTCTTGACGGACATCACAGAAGTTGAAGAATTAAGGGTGTAATTCTTACAATTTCAAAGGAATCTGTTATCCTTAGCGAAAGTTTATCATTTTTCAGAATAAGGACGGCGGTACAAGTTAGGGTGTGACGATACTGTCATCCTTAAAACCTCATTTGACCAGGACGCGGTAAAAGTTATAATACACAACTTTCTTACACCGACTTAAAACTTGAGGTCTTATTCAAATACCTTGCTTCGTCGACATCTACGTCTAGTTATAACAGTTAATAACGTTAGTCACAGCAAAGCTGTGTCTCAATTCATTTACGGTTCGTGTCTTGACTACTTTTAGAACTGAGTTGAGTTACCAGTCAATCAATCTTAAAAAACGGATTTTTTTTTACCTTTTGATTTATGAACTATCAAATAAGCATCAGCTGAGCTTTTGACGTAATATCTAACATTTTTCTAAACTGTTAAACTAGCAATGCTCTGCTATGACGTCAACATAGACGTAGACGAAGCAAGGTATTTGAATACGAACGAAGTATTAAAAAACCGGATGAATATAAAAATAGGCTGAGGAAATAAAAACCGATTCGATGTCTTATGACTCCTAAGATATATGACGGAATTCGTTTAGACTTGTACTTGAAAGCTACGCCATTTCAAACAGTTTTGCGTACGGGTACGGCGTCTGCCGCGGACAGACTAGTCCTAAAACGTGAAAATACAAAATTTCAGGGTAGCAATTTTTTTTTTAAATTTCTGGTTGATCGCAATACTTTATTATTAAACAATTATTATTAAACTATTACTTTTTAATAATAAAGTATGGTACATTCATAAAAGTTAAAAATCAAACTACATAGGCGCTCAGTTCAATTTACTTTTAATTCATATCAAAATGTCGTTATCTTGTGGCACATTCGAAAATATGAAATTTGAAGACAACAGCAATTTGACATCATTACGTGACAAATTTTCTTTTTGTCCTCCGCTTGGCACTTTGGCATGCACTTTGATATAAATTTTTGAGCAATCACAATCACCCGTATTGTGAATGTCGCGCTCACGTCACTTCGATGCCGATGCGAAGTGTCACGTCGATCGAAAAAAGCGATTGTGTAACTCCATCGACGTGACTCAATGGCATTGCCATATTGATATGTGTGTATCAGCTGTAAATTGCGATTTTAAGGTTTTGTATGTCTTCGTTTACAACTATGACGTTATTTTTATGCAATATCAAATCCTACATTCAAATTTAAGATGCGGATAATGCTTTTTTCTAAAGTGGAAAAGCTATACATCTTGTTCGGCCCATTTTTGGCTCTCACTTCTGCTTGCATCTCGTGACGGTAGTCCCAAAGAATTTTACAGTGCCGAAAATTGGAGCCGTATTTCTTTAATGTGTGTCGATCTACACCACTTTTAATGACGATTACTTGTTGCGAATCCATCAAAATAAGGAAAGAAACATCTTTTTGTCAAATCTATACTTGCATTTTTGCATCAACGTTAATTTTCTTCAGGCGTCACGGACTCGGAATGTCATCGACGAAAAATGACGATCAAAGTGACAACGCTCGATGACAATCGACACTCACAATCGCCTTTTCATGCGTCGATGTCAAATCGTCATCGAAGTGACGCGACGTGACAATCACAATACGGTCGAATAATTTATTATGAGAATAATAAATTAAACGGTTAGGACTCAATACATGATATTGTGGATTAGGACTTGGATTTACAACTACAGTAGATCAGATTTGCTTTTTAAGCTAGTCCCATGCCTCAAAACCACTAAAATGTGGCCTTTTTTTTTTAGCACTATACCTAGTCCAGATGCCGCGAAATCAGTTGGACTTCTTTTTGAAACTCTTACCACTAGTGACCCTCTTAATTTCACTAGCTAGGTTTATTCAAGTACCGACAAATTTTATTCACTTTCAGCACGATTCTCTCACTTTTCATGCACTCATTTCAGGTGAAATTTAAAACCCGGAAAAAATTGAATTTCATCTACACTAACCCGACATTCAACCAACACGTAAATATTAAATAAAATTTATTCCATTTCTCCTTATGAAAATTCCAAAATTCGTGGAATAAGATGAGATATGCAAAACAGGTCATATCGAAAGTTCTACTTTTCAAAAAAGTCATAAGGGGAACCCCCGGTCAATTAAACGCCACACTATGCACATTTTCCAACTTTTGTAAACATGAATCGCGTGCATAGGCACTCTCACAACGCGGATACGCTCGCCATAATTCCGTGTATAGTTGAGCGTTTAGGACGCTCGTTGTCAACGCTGGTGCGCATGTGAACAACTTTGACCACTTTACATCACACGCTGGACAAACGTCTATAGACTCGAATAAAAAGCTCCTCGTAAGGACTCTCGAAAGTTAGTTCGGAGTTGTACTTAAGTAAAGTCGGTAATTAAATAGTCCGCGTAGAGTTTCGTGTTTCATTTTACCCAACTAAGCAAACAATAAGTCGTATGTTTTCGAGAAAATGTTTTTTCGTCGAATGTTTTCACGCAAGGATAACGGCTCATCGTCGCCGCCTCCACCGCCACCATCAATAACCGATAATCGTTCAATATCCATAGTGCAAAAATCGCCGTTAAAACGACGCTCGTCATCCGGCGACGATAAGCGTGGAGTGTCAGTGCTTCAACTAACGCCGCTCTGGGAGCATATAATCCGAACGCGTACGTTACCGGACAATCTAAATCCAGCGGAAATGTTCGAGGAGTTTCTGGAGCGGCTTCGCGATCCCGAATGGCAAGTTCGACAGCACGCTCTACGTGTCCTTATCGATGTCTTGATTGTAATTGGACAAAAAGCCGACACCTACTTCGCACCAATTGTTCCTCAACTGGTCGAAAATCTAGGACACCCTGCACCGACCGTACGAAAAGGAGCCTTGGATGCCCTGCGAGTGTACATCGCTGAGACTGCAATGCCCGAGACCATACTACTCGAGATTATGGACATCGGACTAAATCAGCGTATAACTACTGAACCATTTGGAGGACGCCTAACATGTGGTGTTATGCTATCCCTTCCGTCATTGGTTCAAGCCACTCTTCACACCTCGAAACGTAACTACATCCTTCGCTCGACCATCGATATGCTCGTCAATAAGATGACCCAAGTGACACATCAAGAAATCACCCTCAAGGTCCTTCTTCGAATTCGCGACCTTATCGGACCGCGTGAATTCTCCGAGTATATGTCGCATGGCGCCTATCGCGAATTCGAATTGCTTTGTAATGTCTACGGTTTGAACGAGGAACAGACCTTGGTGAATTCGACGAGAAGTTCGTGGCACGCAATTCCATCGTTCGAACAGGAATCCGGCGAATCTTCGTCGTTTCAGGCCGAATCGTTTTGGCGAACGGACGAGGACGAGCTGTTCCGCAATGACGACGACGAAAAGATTATCATGGAAACCGATATTAAAATCAACGAGGACACGCTAACAATGCGAATCCTTGAAAGTAATGAAGAACCGGTCGAAGATGGTGCCACACGTGAAATTTGCAGTGATGACGAAGAAGAAATTACAGCAGCTCTTGAGAACTCAGGACTTATTCACGTCCTTTCGGACAGCGAGCTGGATGAGATCAACAATAGCGCCGACATGGATTACGTTCGAAGGACTCCAAAGCGCGTTACATTCGGTGGTGAAATAGTTAAAATGCGAACGCCAGATAGTGACACAACAGTACAAAGTGATGTAGACAGTGCGCTTAGGAACACTGTTTCAAAACTGGATAATTTAAATTTTTTAACGGTCGATATACCCAGCGACAATACAAAACCACCTCAACGTCCTAAATCTGCACAAATATCACCGACCCGCAGCAGTGAATCGCCAGTATCACCGCGTCGGCTATCTACCGATGAGCCCAGGACAAAGTCTGCATCACCTTTTCGACGGATTAGTATAAGTCCTGTCGATAGTATTGTTAGTCCCAAGCCAATACACAAGGAGATCGAAGTTATGCATAATCTGCAACGAAGTCCTTGCGTGTCACCGCCGAGGACATCACGGCAGAACTCTATAAGTAATGAACTGGACGACAAGGAACTGGTGCTTAATGCAACACAATCAGCAACGTCCCATCTTCCTGCTATTAAATCGTGGGAAGATTTGGGAATTGTTGGCCAGAATGTCCTAAGCGACCTCAAATCGGGGGTAAGTTTTATTAATCGAAATTTAGACAAGATTTTCACCACCATCTACGAATTTCTTAATTTCCATTTCTGATCTGTTTTTAAGTTTCCGAAAAGTAGCAGTGATAATCGCTATATTGGATTGAGAAGTTGTTTGAGACGGTTGCTTGCGATGTGGTGTACTTCCATTCCAAATTAATCATTAGTCCATCCTGCACGGTTTCTTTCTATTTAGATCAACAACAACAAAGTCTTCTAAATTCATGATTCCAGCGGTCGAAAGTTGCAAACACCTTGATTCCATCTATTCTGGTTTCTGTAAAGCATTAGTAAAAATCTCCACGTTATTCTTGAACGAGTTACCTATGGTCCGTCGATCCGGATAAAATAATCGCAGTAGATAGCTCAGATTCAATTCTACCGGATTTTACAATCACTGAGAAATGAAAAGGGATCGCTTAAGAACAACATTAAAAAGACAGAACAGCCAATTGGGCGTACCTTCTTCAATCCACTATTACTGAAACCCTATCATCAAATCTACCATTCTCAAGGGAATCCATTAAACAATGAAATTGCCTCATCAGAAACCCTTTCTACATACCAATGCCGAAATATCTCACCTGTATCTCGTTACACCTCAACAGGTTGTCACAACCGATTACCTTAACAACAATCACACACGTAACTCATCCTTACATTTTTGGAGTGAATTATCGCGCCATATGAAACTATGAAATATTAATAAGTCCACAGCGGTCAAAAAAAAGAGATTAAATAAGTAAAAAAGAAATTAAATTTTTAAAATAAATTAAGAAAAATCCGTGATTTTGTTCCGTTCTTTCCGCGCAAAGAAGCCGGTATATCGCGTGTTAAAACTAATAACAGTCTTCTTGATTTCGTTCGGTTTAGTAATTAAAGACGCGACCGGTAAGCAAATTCATAAGCAACAATAAAGAAATGGGTTGAAGAAAAAAAAAATGTCGGTAAGTTGATTACTGAGATAAGAGAAATGAGGTCAAAATTGTGCGGTGGTCGGTGGTCACAGCCAATAGGGCCAATAGGGCTATAGTTACACTTTCCTTTTTTTCATTGAAGCCCGTCGTCTTAGAAGTCGCCCACCTACAACTTACACCAGGTAACCACTCTGATTTGAAAATAACTCTTTTTACGTGCTAGGGTATAGGGGGTAGAATGGCCAACAATTTTTCGTGTAGGGGAGTGAAGAAGTTGGGGTTGGGGTGAGGATACTAAAATAATTATTGAGTTGTATTTATGGAAAAACCGATACGACATGAGCGAAATTTTATGTTGCAGTCTTGCATTTAGTTAAATTTATTTATGGAAATATGCAAATTGGTCAGACCAAGTGTAGCCAAGGAGTAGTGCATTCAACGCACTAAATATTTTTCTATGGATTTTCCGTCGTGGAAATTTTAAGGTTTTCAGTTACTGTAATGCCAGATAAAGTAGGACATATCCTTCTATGTTAGTATTTCAGTTTCCAGCGTCATTTTATCTATAGGCGAAATAGAAAGACAATTCTGTTTAACCCACACAGTAAAAATTGTTTGTAATTTTACAACATTTAATACAATAACATTATCCCCATACCAAGGGTAAAATTACCTTATTCATGTATAAACGCTATTACCATTATGAAATTAAATTGTTTACATGAAAAATTATGTAAAATTACATAAAGATAAAAATTAAAATAGCTCGTAAGGAACAGAACAGAAAAATCATTATTCGATTTGACGCCACAAACTCTTCTCTTTTATACTTTGTAAATTTAAGTTTAGGCCAAGTAGACCCCGAAAAAAATAACGAAATTTTTGTCTGTCTGACCGCCGTCACGGTAGCCATAAACCATTTAAGGTACTATACAAAGTCGACATCAGCCTGTATTTTAGTAAACTTCTACGTAACAGTACGTACCATTATTGAAAGTCAGGCTGGACATGCCTCAATTCCTTAAACAGCTTAATTCATATTTCCAGAATATTTCAAATTGTGTAATGAATGTAGTTTAAATTTTAATCGTGAATTATTGTTAAATTTTGTGTCAAAAATTAAAAATAATTTGGTAGCGTCTACTGCAACAAATATTAGTAGTTGGAGTTTTTTTTTAACCTATACATTTTCCTAAATTTTCGTCATTGCTGAATTTGTTCTGTTACTAATCCAACACGTTCTATCCGACTGATGATGATGATACTAGTCGAATTTCGACTATGTCACTACCCCGATTAGTTATCAACAATGTAATTTATTTGTTTCAAGTGAATCATTGTTTTGGTAGTGTTTATCAAAATGGCTTTTAAATGTTGTTAATTTTTTAGTTTAAAATACAAATGTTCTCTTAATTACAACAGACTGGATGATTGAACTGAACTGAAATGATTTAACTGAATTTGTTTCAAGATAGTTGTTTTGGGACATCTCTTGCTATTTATCTTTGGTTAAATTTAGAACTAATAATCGAAGCCATACCTACTATGTACTTTTTTGCACTTGATCAAACATATCAACTTTTATAAAGCAAGGTACTAATGTCTAAACATTTAGCTTTACGTTCGAATTAACTACACGTTAAGCATATAAAACTCCTCTTAATATATTCGAGTATCTGGGCCGCCCTAATTTCATCCTTAACATTATAATGGATATTATTTTGGTTTAGGTATCAAGAAAAGCGTCCAGAAGACGAAAAAACCGTGCGTGATTACTCAAAAAAGTCCATCGTAATGTGCTAAAGTACGTGCTAGTTTTTACCACTTTACGTATTTTATTGTACCTATCTAAATAATTTTATGCCGGATTCAATTACATTTTGTTATGGTTTACCCGTTGAGCCCATTTTTTTCTTTTACTTGTTTTTCACTTTTCACGTCTCGAAATTAATAACTTTTTTTACTGCGTTAATTATAACCAGAGAGAATTGTAATGAATGTTTTCCACGTGAAAGTTTTTAACGTGGGGAAGCAAGGAAAATAAAATTAGGTCCTTTTTGGACGGTGGTTGAAATACTCGTGTATATTTCATGACAGGACGGTATAATTTGGGTCATAGTATTATAGTCCGACGAAGATATGGATGAAATTTGCATAGCATGAGAATTTATTAAACTAACGTGGACGGAAATTTTTGATGGTTACCGTATTTTTTGAGAAATAATTCATACAACAAGTAGCATATCTATGTAAATTTTAATAGGGGTGTATTAAATGACATTATGCAAATTTTTCAAGCATTTAAATTTAGGTGAATATTTGTCAAAAGGTAAAATATTGCTTTTAACTGGGCCAATTTCATGCGTTTGCATATAGCTTCAATAGTTTATTTTACTTAACTTAAGTTAAAGCTTTAAGGTTTCATGTTTTCAACAAACAAACATGTCAATAAATTTGTTTGCGATTTTCTGTCTGTTTGTCTGTATGTTTATCTCTTACTTGTTTTACTTCAAACTAAGCCAGCAAAAGCCAGCTCTGAAACTATTGAGCCAGGAAACTTTTTTAAGAAATGGTTAATTTTCTTGCCTTCTACATAGCATCTGATAAAAATAGAATTAAAATCCAGTGTAGAGATTAACACCGAAAGACACCTTGGAGAGATGGTAAAAACTTGGGAAATTTTTTTTTTTTTTTATAGGAATAGCAAGGTACTGGGGGGGGGGGGGTCATATCTCAGAAACGGCTTATACTAGAAAGTTTAAACTTAGTATCTATTATATAAAAGTAGGTGTGCTACTACAATAATTAAAACTATTTAAAAAAAACAGCCAACCTTCTTGGCGCAACTTTATGGGTTGAAGTCCGAAACGTATTTAATGCTGAGATGCAATGTTGGGGACTATAAGGAACTGAAAACGTAGGGAATAATCAGGAGGCTATTTGGAAGTTATTTTTTGACTGTTGGCCAATTTTTTAATAATAGTACTATAGTGACAGCAAAAAAGACAGTTCGACAGTGATAGGTCAGCAATGTGATAATTTCACAAGTCGATGTCTAAAGTGTTTGAAAGCAGATAACTCACAAACCCAACCCGTTGAAACATTCAGTTATTTTTTAAGGTGTCAGATCCATAGTACCTTAAACCTTACCCAGCATTTCAGCATTAAGCAAGTTTCGGACTTCTACCCCAAAAATATTAAAGTACTTTTGGCAGATTTTTATATTTCGAAAGTAAAATATAATTTTCGATAATTAAATTTTCTCAATTTATGAAAATTAACTTTCTTCGACTTTTGTTAATTTTTAATCCATTTTGAAAAATGTACTGTTCCACGATTTGTGGAAGTTTAATGTTTCTCCACATTTGGAACAGGAATTTTCTTAAATTTTTTAAAGAGTTGAATTTCCTTGGATTATTGTAGATCGATTTTTTTTTTTTGACATTTTGAAAGCTAAATTTTCTTGATTCATCAAAGTTGAATTTATCTTTTAATCCATTTTAAAATATGAAGTTCCTCTTTTATAGGTGTATGCTCAAATTTGTTGGAAGTAAACTTTTCTTCAATTTTTTGTACCTTGGTTTTCGGAAGTGAAATTTTATTTCAGTTTTGGGACTTGCATCTCTCTTCAGTTTTTTTTTATACATATTTCGATTTTCCATAAATATTGAAATTTGAAGTTTGATTCGCATCTCCAACTTTGACAGTTATTAAATATGCATATCCTCATCCAGTCGGTAATCTTGTTTTACATACACATCATTGTCATTAGATCCACACTGAAAATATATTTATTAGGTGTCCTAAAAGGGATTGGGCCTGCAGAATAACCACTAACATAATGCAGGGAGTCATACGCAAGCATCTCCGATGTGAAGTTGCAATTGGAGTACAAAAAAAATTTATTATACCGTGACTAACTTTAGACACGTAACTAAAACAAACCATTTATTTAAAAACAAGCCTGACTATAATCTGCATAACTTACACTACCCGTGGTTAACATTTTCAAATATCTGCAAAAATAGACTCTTTGTTGAACTATGAACAAAAATTTTAATTGGTCACATAGCTTACCTATGCTATGACCTCGAAGATAGTCCACACTGCCCGCAAATAGTTCCACGTGGTGAACTATGTAAATGAAGTGAAATGAGTTGGGCACAGAAATGAATTTATTAACTTGAACTCTAAGAAGAAGCGGTTGTACTTTCTTAACGATTGCTGACCAATCGATAGTAGACATCGATTTCATATGCCAACGGTTTCATACACAAGGTTAAATACCTGGAAAAGCGATAAGTACTTGAGTATATTTCTTATAGTTGTTTAGGAGGTCATTTAGAGCTTTTCCGAGAAAATACAATTGGAGTTCAACGATATATGGAACACTTCTTACAGAAATCAATTCGAAGGAGGTTCTGTCATGTTTAAGCTCTCTATCTAATTGACGGCTATTTGAAAACGACAAATATTATTTATGTAACTATTGACAGGACACTGGTTTGGGTCATTAAACTTCTTAGAAATTAGTACGAGTACCTCGATGAAAATAAATGACTGGACGACGACTTCCACTTAAAGATATTAATAAGCTGTAGTTTTTTTGGATGAGTTTTGATAAAAGAAATAAAAAAAATACAGTTATCGATACCACTTGTGGGAGATCAAAAAAAGGTCGCATGTGATTGATAATTTATATCCTACCTACCGCTAGTGTCTCATACTCCCAATTATGTATATTTTTGTACTATTCATTCATATACGATGTAACCGGGCCAACCAACTTTTATATAACCTTATTTCACAATTAATTAAGTAAATTAAATTTATTAAAAAAATAATAATTTCATTATCTCATCAAATACAATTTTTTTAAAAATATTGGAGATGGTAAGATAACAACATTGGCGATAGAATGACCCATCTCAAAGACGATAGCAAATATCTCAAAAAATGCATATCTGCAGGTACTGTATATGCTAGAAAGTTGAAACTTTATATATGTCGCCGTTGAAAGGAAATTTGTAATTCTGCGAAGATGAGAGCAGTGTATGTGTAGAGCAGTGTATCTGGAGCTTATAGAGTATTTAGGTGATTTAATTGATACTTCCCTGAGTTTCAATCAAACAATTTCAATCAATAACCTCTGAATTAAGCTCAAATCTGAAGACTTTTTTGGTGACTTCAAAGGTCTGCGACTCCTAAAACATGAAAATAACCAATATCACAATGTAAAGTAAAAGATGCAAAATCTCTTGAATTAATTATAAAATTAATTCAGACTTGGTGCAGAATTGATTCTGGTCTAATTTCGTTATAATATCAAAAATCAATTAATTTTTTTTTTTCATATCAAAAAACAATGATATCTCTAACCGAATCTAATATTTTCTCAAATCCCGTCATTATTCAGGTTAACTCAATAAAATTATGAACTCCGACGGGTAAATCGGTGAGCTTCTACTCCGTCAACCTGAATAAACACATTAAATCAGCGAAAAAATCCACAAACATTATAAACATTCATAAGTAAAAAACCGGGCCAAATAAGCCGGCAATACGAACGGATAGCATAGTGCGGTCAACAACAATATTATAAGGGAAACATGCATGACCCAAATATATGATTACTCCCCGACACCCCACCTACGCTTACAATCTACGGTGACGGGTCATAAAAAAAACCAACCAACCCCTCCGCTCAGTACTGTTTCATTCATTTAATTCATCATTGTAATGAGTTTTATCAGCATTAAATCACCCCCTTTCAGTCAGGTGCCAGACCACTCTAAGTACATTCTTCGTTTCGATTGTTCTATAGTACGTACACAGTACGTAGTTGGGAACAACGGCTTGGATATTCCTCAGGTGTGGACTTCTTTCATAACTAATGGCACTCCCACATAAATACTTAATGCATTTTTGACCATAAAAAAGACAGGCGGAATTCAGATGGTGGTGCGTCTTTAGAAAAAGGATTGCATGCTAACCGCATATTAAAATTGATAAGAGTTTGCATAATGCGATAAGATATTGAAAAGTAAATTACTCGTTTTCTCGGAATAAATTAAAACTTCTGGAATAACAAAACTTATTTCGTTTGTTTTAAAATAGTTAAAAAAAGAACTTGAGTCATGATAAATTAAATGAAAAACTCTAGATCAAAATACTTAAATTCAGTATAATTAAAGTAAAATTAAGGAACACATCTCAGTTATGATTTGCATACCGAAGGCAATCGATTAATCGTCTAGATGAAAAACAAAATTATTTAAATTGTGGTTCGTTAAATTGAAACTGAAGAGTTCACTCATTGAGGAGATAGTGATTTACATAAGAGCATAGTCGGATTGCAAACTGGATTTCGAGAAATCTTGAGATTTCGACAAATCTTATATAACTGATTTTGTGTCATTTTCAGCTTGAAATCTACTGAAACTTGCCTGGACAACTCTGAAATTTATACTTCACCACATTCACAATTCACCACAATATTCACTGTTTTATATTTTTAATAACAGCTTTATATTATTTAATCAGAATGAAAGCTGTGGAATTTAATAATTTTTTCTAGCATATTTATTTTATTTAAAAAAAACAATGATCTTATATTTTCACGAATTTCGTAATATCTCTTAAATCTGCTGAGATATATATTATTCTAGTTATTTCTACTTCTACTAGCAATTTATGTGTTGTTATTCTGAATTCATCAGGTTGTGTAGTAATCTTGATCCTTTTGAACGAATTCCGTCATATCTGGGTCTAATGAAATATCAAACTCGTTTCTATTTCCATGGTTTCTTCGCCTAAAACAAATTTCAGATTTTTACCTCTAAGGCAAAAAGGGTTATATACGTTTTCACGAATTTTTATACATCTCTTAGGTGCGACAAGACATTTAGTTCCTTTTAACTTTCACTTAATCACCTAAAAATCAATTTCTGGATTGTAAGATATTCGTTCCCTATGCAGTGAAAAGAGAGAGTTGACTCACGAATTCGTTCCATTTACGGGTTCACAAAAACGACTAAAAGTTAGCTATACCAATATTTTTCTATGTAGGTATGTCAACCACATAGTAGATAGCTTGCTGTATTGACAACACAAAATTTCGAAAATACTATATTTAATAATAATTAGGTAGCTTGCCATGAAAAAATTCCATTAATAAAAATTGGGGAAAAAAAATTGTTGTTGGCGGTATTCGATGTCGCGCTGAGCTTTATATATCTCAGCGAACAACCGAAAATTCCACCAAATTGGTTGAAATATTGGATGATCTTCAGTGCCACCTACCTTTAGTATAAGGATGCGATGGCAAGAATTTCGCTCCAATATAATTCGCAATAATGAAAATTGTTTCAACATCGCCTATATAGAATATTCCTAAGTAAATCCACCAGCTGTAAGGCTGTTTCGGATAGTATGCATGATACACTCTCTGACGAGTCTATGCCATCCGATGAAGAAACAGCTTCTTTGGAATTAGTCCAACATAGTCTTATAAACTGGCCTATCTAGTTAAGGTTTTCCAATTGTCATGTCCATAAGGACAGCGATTAATCAACATCAACAGTCGGGGACTGTGTGTTGGGGTTTCACTCCACTGTCGCCGGAAAACAACAAACATTTCTTCAAATTTGCTTCTATGGTAGCTTACCATGATAAAATTCCATTAATAATAATTATATATTTTACGATACAAAAACTAGCGAAAATTGTGATTACGTAATTTTTACATAGGTTTTAAACAATGGCATAATAATGATATCACTCTTCGAGTTTTGGAATCGATTTTGAAAATTTAATTTTAATTCAAATCAGTATGCATTGCAATCAATTTTGAATCATGCAATTATGCGCCTATTATTATCTACGATAGCCTCGAGTCAGTCCATGCAATTCTACTTCAATTCAATTAAAAAGCCAATGCGATTTAAATGTCTGGCCTTTTCACTATCAAAGTGGAAAAGGTTACTCGGTCAACAGCCATTTTACGATTTTAGTTGTGAAAACTTTCATCATAAAAGGTAAAACTTTTCTTTGGAGGTAGTTGAACCGGCTCATATTGTCCTGCTTTTTATACACTTAACATCAACATTACATTCATGAAGGATAGGGTAAACAAAACTTAAATTGAATTAATTCTGATATAATTACAGGACTGGCGACATCGTTTACAGGCTGTTGCTGCTATCGAAAATGTTTTGAAATCATCGGAAACGCTAGCTCAAATTCAACCTCATTTGGACTCATTTCTTCGGATGTTACTGTCGTCCGAAAAGAGTCCCGAAGTAGCCGAAGACAAGCGACGCATTGTTATGAATTTAATATCGCGACTACCCTTAGACAATCTCGAAAATCGAAGTACTCAAATAATAACCGGGTTATGTCGGCAAGGTGGAGCCGGAAGTAATCGAGTATCGAAGGCCTTAATGCAGCGGCTACCACCGTCCTTCATAGTTTTGAAGCTGCTTTCCGATGACTTCGTTCACGCTAGGAGTTCTAGAGTATGGAAATTCGAATCTTATGCTGTCACGATTTTACCAACTCTTGCATTTCAGTTTCGCGAAAATGCTCTTCAAATGGTAATGTACGCTTTGATGACCTTTCCAAGTACTTGCTTCGATACCGCAACGTGTATAGCTCGTACCGTTCACGCCGCTTTGGATCGTAAGAAGCGCGTTCGCCAAGCGTCCTTAGATGTCTTGGCTGTTCTGGGACAAGTAACATCTCCCCGAACTGTAATGGAAAGTGTTCAGACGATAGCAGGATCGCGAGAAAACGGAAACGATCTTTGTGCAGCGGTTAAAGCACGTTTGTCCAGGAAGCAACTACCGATTGTTGGCGTCGATGGTTCTGTCCAATATGCACTTCGAGTACCATCCCCTCAGTACAACGATCCTTTACCAGATCCAAATATGGGAGCTGATGTTGAGTGGATAGTGTCGGGAATCGGATCGGTATCGCCAACCTCATTGAAACGAAGATCACAAAGATTTATGCGATCTTCGAAACCGATTGGAATGCAACAGGACAGGTGAGAGATTACATAGACTTTGAACGTAGTAAAACAAAATTCGAAAGCAGTTGAAATTTTTAATATTCAACGCTTGAATCACAGCACTTCCTAGTTGCATTCATTAAGCTTGAAATCCTCAAATTACCTGCCAAAATGATTGACACCGAAATTAGTTTACTTTAAAGCGCAATCAATATTATTCAATATATTCTGTGGATTTCTAGTTTAGCTGGAAGCCTTCAAGAAAATCGAAACTTTCAATCGATTTGCTTTCGTCCTTTATAATTTCGAATAGAGTTTACAAGTCGCACGATTAGCATTTTTGTTGATTTGTTCTAACGTCTTATCATGGACATTTTTTTCATGTCGTTTAAGGACTTTTTTGTCGCTTGTTTGATTGTAAAAGAAAGAAACGTCCTTGATTTTTTTTTCATTTGATTTTAGGTGTAATGAGAGACGATTGAAAGCTCCACATGAAATCCTTGCGTTGGGCGTAGGTGGAAAGCCAGTGGACGATTTTATCAGTAGTAGCAGCAGTTTTCAAGGAAATTCCGACGACACGGTGAGTAATAGTCGAACAATTGTACCCATAATGAATGGGAAAGTTAATGGTTTGACTTAAGCTTTTTTTTCTGAGTTGTCACCAAGGTTGATAGGGTTCTGACCTCCCAATTATATTGTCGTGAAGATTTCGATAAACACCTTCAATGCCTTTAATTCGTACAACGGATATCCTGGTCGTTATGTTTCCCACGTGTCTAGCTAGGTTCGTTATTACACTCTCAAGTTGTACTCAATGAGTGTCTTCAACTGATTTGATTTCCTTATAATTGATATACTTTCCCGAACTAATTTTCTATTCAAAAATAAATTATACATGTGGAAGTTCGAAAACTACGTACTCAAACTGTAAACAAACAATGAGCGCAGTTAACATAATTGTATTATAATTATTATTGATGTTAACAGTTGTCTTCTGCACTGTCTACGGAGACCATATTACTATTTAATCGTTTCAGCTTCATGTAAATGATTAAATAAGCAAATTGCTAGAGGCCACGTACACAATTTTATTATTTTATTTTTAATTCTGGATAATTATTTTTATTATTATAATATTATTATTATTTAATTTCTTTTTTAATTTGATGTAAGTGGCAATATCGTAGTTGTACCCCAGGTTGGGAAACAAATTGCTGCTCGTCGTGGCTTTAAAAATTATTTGATTAACGTGATGTTTCTCAGAAAACCCAATTTTTAAAAACATTTTTAATTCCTACTACAATTTTCTTAATTATCGAGAAAAGCAATTAGATTTTAATGAGTTTCGACTTAATTGCTACTATTATTTGGATACACGGCTTTTTTTGGGTATACGGCTTATTAGCTCACTATAATCCAAGAAATCGTTTAGCAACGAAGACCAAATTTTGCTCAAATTTATTTTGAGTGAAAAGAGTTTAAGTTTTTTTTTGTCATCAAAATTTTTCTAATCCTACGGGAAGCTCCCAAACAAAAAGTACACAAGCCCATCAGGCTTGAAATTTAAAATTTTGTACACATTAATTCTTAATTGTTTTCAGGTAACAGCATAAGTATGTTAGAAATTAAGTCCTTTCTGCTCCTCACATGGGAACGCTCTTGAAATAGGAAAAATATTGCTTTCATTATTTCTTACAAAGTTACAGATATGAACACTTAAGATATTGTCTTTTACTTTCAAGTCGCAAACAACTGAGGGTCTTTAATATAAAGCAAAATAAATACGCACTCATTATTCTATCCCTTACTACAATATAAATCGAAGTTCAGTATTTCATTTAGGTTATTATACAAATTGTAATCGTTGTTGTAAACAGTTCTTTGGCAATTATGCAAGAAGCTTCTGCAAATAATACTTATTCAATATCTAACCACACCTAAGAGATATGAATTATGAAATTTTGAAAATGTACACAACCCTTTTACATTCGTTTAGGGATGGAATTTGAAAAAAATCATGAAAACCGTTTCTACGTATTTATCCGAACAGCACATAGAAGTAAAATCAGTTAAATATTTCAGAAGGCCTAATATCTTGTACAGACTATGCGCCTTAAACGCGTTTAAGTAGGAAAAAGTAAACGAGTTAAAAAAGTAGTGTCAGACTAGGAAACTCGTTTTATTTTGAAACATGACAGCTTGACGTGATTTGTTTTTACATGTCTATGTTCAGCTGTGTTTCATTAGCAATTTTATGGTTTCAAATTATTTGGAACAGTAATGAAAAGGGAATTTAATAGCTAATGCAGTAATTGCACAAGTACAAAATTGAGTTTCTACAGCATTGAATAGTTACTTTCAAAGCTCACTTAGATTTCCTCCAGGATCACAGTACATGTTTACGGTTAAACGCGTTGTAGCTAGGTGTAAACGCGCTCAGGAAGTGTTTTCAACACGTTTAACTCGATTTAAACGCGTTATTCTCGTAGTCTGAACATAGTATTAGAGACATGACAAAATTCGTGACAATAAATACACACCACGTACTATGTAGAACTGACGATCAAAACATTGAAACGTACATTTTAAGAGCTTATTAGCTCTGAGTGCGACATTTTTTTATATTTGAGGCTAATTATAATATATAATGAAGTAAGACCCCACCCCTACACATCGTGCATATGCATTTCCACCATTTGTTCCATTTATTTTACCATATCGTCCGAATGGTTCAAATGACTGTATACTGTTTTTGATTCATAACTAATAACCTATACGATACACATATGCACCATATAAAACCATTCAGAGGCATGTACGTTTCCTGGGCATACATTATCTAAATTCGCCCCAGAAATTCATTTCATTCGCATTCAAAAACCCCCAGTTATCCTTTCTGGAGCAACGTTTGTACACACTATCGCCATTGCACGAAACGGATATTGATTTCCATACTCCACGCTCCGCCATAGACAGACTTCAAACTGTCGTGCACTTAATTCAAATACAGGACATTCTCAATCCTGGGCTTTGTCTAGTAGATTAGTCGACATCAGCCCTTCATAGTGTAAAGTTACAAAAAATTTCTAAACTTTGTTATTAATAATAGTTGATATACTCCAGTTGTTGTCCAATTTCCATAAATAAATGGCGGATTTAATATTCTGTCGAATCATTGGTGTAATTCCTGTAAAATTTCAATATGTAAGAGTTACCACGATGTCCTAGTTTTCCTCCTCATTTACCTATGCAGATAAAATTGTCCTAGACCTCAATAAAAAGTAGTAAGAACTTAATTAAAATTTACGATCGAACGATTGGCTTGGCAGACAGACTTGTCTAATGGGGCGTGCAATGGGGTCAAGCAATGGACGGCCTATTGATTTTACTTCATTTTACCAATAACAAAATACTTAATCTTCTTAAGTGGGTGACGGTGGTGTGAACAATTTCCATTTTAATCTAGAGTAAAATAGTTTTAAGTGCAAATTAAATTTATCAACGAATTGATTTTCTATCATTTTGATTTGATTGCAGGATGACAGCAGAACGAATTTGCAATTTTCCCTGGCAACCGGAAATTCATTGCAGCACGATTCGATGAAAATAACTAATGGCGGTAGCGTAGGAGGTGAGCTAAGTATTTTTCATGTTCTTAGTAAAGAGCATTAGTAAACAGTTGAACGATTCACCTAGCAACATTCAATCGTTTTAATCAACAGGTGACATTCTTGGAATTTACGGCAAACGAATAGCGTCAAGATCTCATGTGGAGTTATACAACGATGGAAAGAGTTCGAATTCGGATAGTAGTGGAGGAAAAAATTCGAAATTGCCCGTTACATCAAGGTATCGAAAAATATGATCAAGTACATTAATTTTTGTTAGGGCAAGGTGTAGTGGCCACGGTCTAAGTACTTTAGGCCACAGCCTAATATTTGATTCGACAACAGATTATCAAAATTTCCATCTGAAATGAGATGCGTATAACCGCATGTCCACAGGAATTAATGCCTGAATTTCACAAACATTTTCTGACTAAATTCAGTAATTTCTATAGTGTCGTTTTTTCGATCCTAAAACCATACAGAACCTAAAGGACAGCTGGGCACTACAGTGAGAGCGATGCGATAAGTCAATCGCAACTCTCGCGACTTTTCGCAAAGTCCTTTTTAAGGAACGTCGCGACCACTAGCCCTCTTTTATATTGTTAATAATATGAACTTGCTAGATTTAAATTGGAAAAAAAGAAATAGTTAATATAAGACGTTACCTTGAATTGAAATTATTACAGCAATTGAGGAATCTTTCCTTTTTTTCTAAAGTGTAACTAAGAAAAACTAAATTCGTTTCACAAGAGGTGACACTATCGTACTATTAACAACAGACTTGGATAACACGGACTTAAAATTTTTGGCGACAACAACGTCAAAGTGTATCCAAAGAATAGCAAGCAATAGGAGAATGGGTTCTTCGTATTTTGAATGTTTTATTTAAAAAAAAAACTTGACACTTTACTTTGCTTAAAGAATCATATCCCACAAACTCTTTTAGATGTTATTATCAAATTTTTTTCTAATCAAACGTTTTACTTTCAAAATACTCTACTAAACATAAGTCTAACATTTTAACTTTTTACTATGAACCGTTCTTGATTTTTGTATATCTAATACATTATATTCAATATATTGAAAACCTACCGAACTATTCAGATCTCACTATCTACTACGAAAACGGTTTATTAATAAAAGTTAAAAATGTCTAAATAATATGGTTAAAAATTGAAACTTCTGAAAAAATGCAGTAGAACAATCTTAGAACTGTATTGAATAAAGTTAAATAAATCAAACTAGCTGAAAACTAGACGTGTCAAACCACTTCAAAAAAAAAATGCTTTATTATTACAATAATAAAGTAATAGAAAGGACGCATATTTTCACTGTACTTTTATGATTTTACTTAAATATTTTATAAACTATTTTCAACATTTTAGATTTCCAGCAATGGAACGTTTAGATGTGACAGGAGTTTACGTTGATCGACAATCTTTTCGTAATCCCTACGAACAGAATTTTTCGCTATATCGCGTAAATTCCTCATATCCAAAAGTCAATTATTCAGGCATTCAACGGAAAATATTAAAAGGCATCTATGCTCAAGGTAACAAATGAATTATCTATTTAAAAAAAAAAAATTGTTAAAACATAAAAAAAAATTATTATTTTAGAAGCTTTCTCTGAAAGTAAATTTGATGAATCGCCACGTCCAACGAGTCAACTAGCCTACGAAACAGCAACCACAGCAATTCCGAATCCGAAACGTTTCATGAACGTCGAAAAGTTCATGATGCAAAGGTAATTAATTAATAAATGAATTTATAGATTCATGTAATAGACAAGATGTCACTGTTGAGCTATATATGCCTTACTGTCAAATACTGACAATGATATGACTGTTCTCGCTGGCAAATGCAGTCAGATAGTTTTATGGTCAAATTTTTATGTGCCATATTATTTCATTTGGACAAAAAAAATATTTTGCTTAACTTTTGATCAAGTTTGTTTAGTCCAATATGTGACAGCATGGCTTATAGTGTTATACTATCCTATCAATTTAAATATAATAGTATTACACTGTTTGACCAAGTGGTAAAATTGCAGTGATAAGTAATGCGAAGTAGGCGAATACAAATTAATCTCACAGTCGGTCAAAAACGCTTTTTCGCATTGCCTATTACTGCAATTTGGCAGCTTAGTCAAACAATATAATACTAGCTCAAGGTAGTATCGAATACATTTGTTTATGCCCCTTACCATTGCAGCCAACCAGTCTTCGTTGCCCATACGATTTTAAATATAGGACTATGACATTTTCTAATTTCTTTCGCGGCACGCCCAGAGAGATCCCAAGGAATGAGTCTCAAGATTTTGCCAAATGACCTATATATTTAATTCTGTAGATGTTTTGTGACTAAAAATGTATAGGCTTAGTACCATCGGCAGTACCGTCTAGTGGCAAAAATTAGCTTCTTATAAAATCAATTTTTGAGCAACTTTTGGTAAGAGCAAACGATCAAGGACGAAAACGGCATTCTTCATTTCGTTCTTGATTAATAATTTTTTGAACGGACTTGTTTATTTCAATTGCTGGTTATGGCCACTAGATGGTATTTTCAATGGAACATAACCTGTATATTTAGAGTCACAATCACCCACAGAATAATATTATAAAAGTTGTGTATCAATATATCAGGACAAATTTTTAGGTATCTTACGAGTATTGAATTTTTTATTTTTTTAACGTCCACGAAGCATGTGCTCCCCTTATCTGAACAGGATAAAAGTTAAACATATCTTTTTTGCACTAATTACAACAAATCTAGATGATTCCGCGAAGGATATCTTGGAAACAAGAGCTCCCATAGTGAACCTGATACATATTAATTTTATTTTATCGTTGGTCTGCTTGATAAGATTTTAAATATTTACAGTGGCTTAGATTTAGCACTTAACCGTGCCAAACTATAATTTTACGAATGTGACATTGTCATGAACTTTTTTGAATTGAAGCCCTTGGTAGAATAAGGGGTACACTCGTTTTTTCAACAATATGCGAAATTTGATTTTTCTGAAGACTTGTTTGGATCAAAATTATTCTATTGATTTTTTTATGATTTTATTAAAATTATTAAGGATAATATTAAATCATAAGGGGCTTACTACATCAGTTGAATTTCCTCCGAAAGGAGTTTCTGGTCAGAAAAGTCAATTATTCCACAAAGGGCTTCAATTGGTCTTAAAATTTAAAATGAGTTCGGCTTCAGTGGTAGTATAACAGTTCTTAAAAACATTGCTCCGGTGGTCTCTCCTATTCAACGTATAATTTGTTTATGACAGTTTTGCAGTTGTTTCATAATAATATAAATTTTATTTTAATAAAGGTGTTAGTGATAGTCTACTAGTGAAGGTTTTATCTAGTTAATTTGCTGTAAAAACATTGTTGTCCTTGTAGATCGTGTCACAGCCTATAGTACTAAAAGCTATTAACACCTGCTGGTAAACTTATACGCGACCTGATTACTGGACTTATGGTATTGTTTATTAAAGACAAACTTCCTAAGTCCCGATATCTTGATCAGCTGCTTGTTTTAACAAACGTGTTCAAATGTATTCAGTTCTATTGTCAGCTAACTTTCAAAAATTAGTACAAATTTCTGGAATGGGTATAACCATCCGGTTATTATAATATCCGTATATTATCTATGCTTAAATTAAATAAATCGTACAAAAAAATAAAAATTACAGCTTGATGGTGGGCTTACACTCACCCATGAGGCTCGCCTCGAGGCGAGAAGCTACCCCCATCATGCCATTGCAAACCAGTTCTCAATGTAAGACTCTTGCGATTGCACGAGCTATTTCATTGATTGATTTTTTGGTGGGGATAGAGGCTCGTCGCAAACGCTGAGTGTACCATAAATGCACCATGAAGCTAACCAAAGGATAAGGGAAAAAATACTTACTTTAAAATTTATTGTCTAAGGGCCGGTTTCACAGTCGAAGTTTAAACCAAAAATGTTGTTTAAACTTAGGATCAAACGCATAAGTTCCCAACCCAATTTTTGGGATATAGTAGTCAATTTGAATGTTGAATTTTCGGTCAGTAAATTTCAATTTACAATCAGTAAATTTCACTTTCGAAAGAATTAAATTCACTGAATATTCTCTTGAATTTACACTCCAAAGAAAGTGTATACAGTGCAGCCCGGTTATAACGTACCTTGAGGGGACCACAAAAGTAGAACGTTATAACCGAAAGTACGTTATAGCTAACATAAGAACCTTTCATATTTGTGAATGGGGATTGAAAAAAGGTACGGTATAACCAAAAGTACGTTATAAAAGTGCACTTTATAAGCGGGTTACACTGTAATCAGTATTCTTTATGATACAATTATTTCTACCTTTAATATTATTTCATACTTACTTACTCTCAATAAAACACTTAGTTGTAGGTAGGTTTCGAACCCGCGATCAATTCCAGTTTACACCACGTATATTTGGCTCGTGTAGCCACTGCGCCACCGAAGGCGTTTCATTTTCGTATGAGTAGAAAACATAATGGAATGAAGCGGGATTTCATATATTACATATTTTTCGTCGTAACATCAAATAGATAAAGTACAATTACACGAAAAGTAACGTCATTTTCAATTCCTATACAAATACAGGCAATTTTACACGAAATGTTGCGTAATTTTGTGAGCCTTTTCATGTAAAATGTACGGTTCAGTTGAAAAGTACATGATTAATTTACTAATGCCAGTAATCTTGTGTAAAACTTATTTAAATGTGTAGATATACATTTACTTCTAAAATGAAATATACTCGAAAACTCAATTTTTTTAATAATTGCACATACCACATACTAACTGGTAAAGTTATCGCAGAACATTGTCAACGGACTACGGACACCTTTATATAACCACTCTCAGTCGCTAACCAGAGAAAATGTTAGTTTTATAAATATTACCTGTAATACATCATTTACGTGTGCCTAACCTAACTCACCCCAGTCAGACAAAAACCGACGTCTTACCACTTTCGATTTTTTCCATGAATAAAAATTTAATGTATAGGTACTCATATTCTTATGAAACGTGAATAATACGACGGGCAAAATCTAACTAATTCGAGATGGCGATATGGTGACCATAATTTTATTAGTCTGGGGTTTTTTTTTACCAAAAATAGTTGTCCACTTTCTTACCTTTAATAAGTGCAAACATTTCATCGGTATTAATTCCATTAATTTTTATTGTAAGAACATAATTTTGACCTTGGCAATGTACACAGACCCGTCACACTATCTATAATTCAGGAAAAAATTGGTTCCATTGAACTCTGATAGCATGCAATTTGGGGGTGGATTATTGGGCAACTATTTATTAATAGATAGGTATAATAGTTATCAACTTTTATCAAACAAAAATTATAAGATATAATGCGAAATAGATCTTGGGAACTGTATACTATATAATAAAGCAGGGACAACCAATAAAGATTTAAATAGGTCAAATTCTTCATATTTCGTGTGCATGTTAAAAATCTCGAATTCCATCATACATGACTGACCTAAAATTTTCTGAGAAAATAACGTTTAACATCGACCCAATTTGTAAAAAAGTAGAAGAAAAACCGAAAAATCATTTTTGGGTGGCTTTTTGCCTTTCCGTCACATAAACAAAACGAAACCTACACTAAGGTCTGGAAGTCAAAAGGTTGGCGTAATTATTAGAGGGTAGAATGAAAGGACTCAAACATCGTGGCCATCCAGAACTGCGTGCTATAAACGCTCACTAAGTATTCCGGTACCCTTCAGGTGAAATACCTTCTCCCGCACTGTACAGTACGCGGGTACACTAATGACTACTACCCCCAACCCTTAAACTTCGGTATCCACTGGCTCCCGTTTGGTTACCTCCATTAAGTAAAAGACGGGCATGTGGGCACTGGGAGGCTAGCAAATGTAAGAAGGACATTCGTGCTGACCACTGGCTAGGTCTACTTCGTGCTAAGACCGATATGACCAGTCGACAGTAAAGACGGGTCACGAAAACCGTTCAGTTCCTTTAAGATGTCCAGTCTGTGATGTGGTAATCGTTGTTTCGAGAGTCCAGTTTTTAAAAAGTCACGATAAGTTTTCATTTTGGCAACTACTTAAGTCCGTTTGGTACATGTAATTTTTAAAGTTAAAAACTATTTTAAAATAGTTTCTTCATAAATTTAACTGAAAAACAAAATGTCGGCCGACATCGAGCGTGATAGAAAATATCGAAAATGTTGTTGGTCATCGGCGACATGTGACCAAGTGCAAAATGTTCGGAATTTCATTGTGGAAGAAAGTGTCGGTGCAGTTGAAAAGTTACCGCAGTTTTTTCAGTTTTATTGTTGCTTTTGTTGCTACCGACAGCGTAAATCGATCGGAGTCATACCGGAATATCATTCCCCAAGCAACGGCACACCAATTATTCCGATTACAATTGCACCGGACGTGTAAGTCTATGAATGAGTTAGTTACTTATGTCCTACGATAAGTAGTTCGATACCTCTGTTTGCCTTTATTATTATTTATTTACATATGACGACAATGTGTAATGATAATTACGTGAAAGTGATAAAAACAATTTTTTAGTACTTTGGGTGCGGGATGGATAAAAACCCCTTCTAAATGATTTTTCAATGTATTTGCATACGAATTTAAAGTTTGCTCACACGAACTTGACGTAATAATTTAGAGCACAACAAGTTTACTTTCAAGTTTAGACCAAAGGACTTGCAACTTCTGTTTGAACATAACAAAGTGAATTTTCACTTAGCACGCAATTTACCTGCTTGTTTATTTATAATTATGCAAATATGTCAATAGAATGTTTTACATGGTAAAGTTATAAAATCTTTTCTATCGTCATGCACCCGTTAAAATCCCTGACACTAAGTCAATCGAACTGCGGAATTTTTCAAGAACTTCTGTATGGTAGCTCTTATTCTATGTCGTCTTAGGTCTTACGATCATTGGTAATATCTGTGCGACTAGAGTTGGGACATTACGGTCTTCGCTTTTGAGTTGTTCTCGCCAAGCTTTTTAAGGTTTTTTTTCCGGTGATACGTTTTTAGCCTATAGTCTAACCCTAGTGTGGAGAGAAGAATGGACACGAAAGGGTAATTCAGAAAAGAGTTTATTGAAAATGGATTCTTTTGCGAATGGATATTGTTAAAAACAATATTCGGAAACTTGGAGCGTAGAATAGCGTTAGATAATGACATGAGTGTGATTCGAAGAGGTTGTGGGCTTTAGCATACTCACTCTTCTATCGAGATTAATTGTTACAAGAGATGAGCAATGCAGTTCCTTTCAGTGATGTTCTTCACTCCGATTTAACTGCTCCAAGGAACGAGTTCAGTGAAGTAGTTCCGGAAATCTTTTGTTCCTTCGTTTTCGTTCGTTCGCTCACGAACTAGTTCATTCTTGAGAAGATGACGAGCAAAAAAAAGGTCAGTAGATCTAGAAGATTATGACCAAAATAAAAAAGGTCAGCAGATGATGAAGATGATGAGCAAAAAAAGGGCTGTAGATCTAGAAGATGATGACCGAAATAAAAAAGAAGGGTCAGGAGATCTCGAAGATGATGACTAAAAAAAAAAAGTTCGGTAAAGTTTTTTGCCATGTGTCCAACGGAACTGCACTTCATCAAAAGGAGTTAGTTACTTCACTCACGTGAGTGAGTCAATGAAGTGTTCTTTTGGAACAGTTCACTCGTGAACGACCCATCTCTTTTTACTTTTGCGCAGTTATTCAATTGGAAGATTTGAGGGCATTTGTCAGGAAACTATTAGGAGCAGAGAAAAGTTAAAGTGGAAATATAATAACGGTTTGTAACGATTTGCATAATCAGTTGAATAGACATTTCATAGAAAAAATTAGCAGAAAAATTTAAATTCTCTTTTTTATTAAAAAAAAACAGTTCAAGTCTGCTGTCTCATTGCTTGTCTAAAACATGTCAAGCTACGCGAAGACATAGACTGTTAAAAACTGTTACCACTAGACATAAAAAAATCAAATCTTTAATTCTTTAACTTTTAAATCGCGTCGAGCTGCGCACACTCTTATCTGCCCGACTAAACTATTTAGTCGATGTCCATGAGCACATTACCTTAACCACTCGGCCGATAGTTACATTTTATACTCGTATCAACCTATCACTCCTGCTGGCAGAGTATTTATGTTGTAATCTGCATCACACTAGACAGATTATGATGACAGATGCATATTACACACAAGACATGACCAAGTGCAGAGAGAAAACTGGTTGTACCAGATTTTTGATTGGCGCGTGTGCCCACCTCTATAAGCCGCTGTGCATATATAGGTCTAGTGCGATAGTTTAGTCACGCTCCGATCGAAAGGGTTTTGTTACGCGTATTCAACTATATAGTTTAGACGAATCGAAACGATTGGTGCTCGCACTTACATGTACAAAACATTATAAGTATATAAGTATAAACATTAGTCTTTCAACTAAGTTATCTCCAGACGGCAGGTACTGTTGAAGCCAGGAAAACCTTAACTTCCTCTTTTACTTCATTATTTTTCAATAATACAATATTTTCTTTATTTTCTACAATCCAATATTATAACATTTATTACTCTTTTATGTTATGCATTCACGTTTAAAGATTAATAGGACATCCTTGGAAAAATCAGTTTACTATGTCCTACATTCTCCGTTTGAGTTATAAACTTCTTGTTTTCTCAAAAAAAATATAGCTGACCTTCTTGTGTTATTAACTCTGCTCATAGCTAACCTCCATTTAAAAAGTACTTTCTTCATATATACCTTAAAAAAATAAAGAAAAAATTATAATGACAAATTTCCGCAGACAAGTTGGTTCTCCAACATTTAATATTTTGTTAACATGCCCAAAACGAATACAACATTCAACATAATGACATAGTGAAAAAAAGAAAATTGATGTCAAATTTTGACCTCGAAATTCGTCTCCTTCTTTACTTACTATTTTGCCATAAAAAAACCCGAAATGGGCACTAGTCTAGCTCAGTTGAAAAGAAAAATAAGAAGGGAAAAAATCGATACAATTAGAATTTCAAATTAGATTCCTTTATACAATAACATTCACCGCCGATTCAACGGCTATATAGACTTCTAAGAAACTAGCCTACGTTAATACACCTTTCGTTAATTTCCTACTTGTTTTCTGAATTACATCTAATTTTTTATTTATAGCAATAAACAACAGCAGCAGCAACAACAACAACAGCAGTATCCACAGCAGAAATACACAGATGGAAGCAATCAGGAAAGAGTTCTTTCAGACCACCAACACCCACCTACACCAGAATGCAAGATATTCAATAAGAGCGTTATAGTTGCTAATCGAGTTCCTAGCTCGAAGTCCATTACACGTGTTTATGACGAGCAACAAAATATAAGCAGTGGCTATGTCGAAAGTAGTGGACAGGAATCCGAGGAGCAATGTAGTTCAAATCATTCTACACCAACGAAGATGGTTGGTGATGCATCTCCAGCGTCCAACAATTCGCGCATTGATAACAATAATGTTGAACGGAGCAATACACCATCGAGTAAGAGTGTTGTGGCTGAAGTAACTACTTCCAGACCGGAGTCGGTAGTCAGCAAGAAAGAGGGTCCTACACCAACGCCACTACTGCCTCTTCCTACAGAATCAATTCCGCAGCCTTCGGGGATCGAGAATACGGAGACTAGCCCCGAAACACCTGTTTCCGAAATCCCTCCATTAACAGTTGATGAAGTTGATAACACAATTCAAAATTTGGAGAGAGAAGAAACTCCACCACCAGTAGTTCTGGTTGAGGTGAAAGAGATTGAGCTTGAGAAGACTGAAGAAACCGATTTGGTAACTGTATCACTTATTGTTGAAGAAGAAGAACCTATTAAAGAAACCGTTCCAGATCGTCCGAAGTCAGAGAACGGTGATGGTGTGGCAGAAGCAACACTCCCAACACCCAAAACACCCGAAGCACCCAAAACACCAACCACAGAGATACTAGCTCAACCTAGATCACCAACACCTGGAGCTGACTCGATTCAGGATATATTCGAATCACCGCTACCAATTAGATCTATCAGTGTTGCTTCGTTAAACCAAATACCACCTCTAGAATCATTGCCACCAACCAATCCACCGACTCCAATACCATCAAAACAATCTCCTAATTTAGAGCAATCTTCAACTCCCGAAAAAATCACCACAAAAAGTACCGAATCGTTGTACATATCACCAACCAAAGTCGACTTGGATTCGAAAAGTACGGCAAGTACTACGAGCTCGGAATATCCACCAAGCCATGCAACAAGCCTCGATGAACCGATTCGTTCGAAATGCGTCTTCACCAGCGTCGTCAAGCCGCAACATTTGCCACTGATTCGGAAATCAAAGACAACACTATTCGGTCGAAATCGACGAGTCTCACCGGTCGTCAAGCAATCGATCAAACTGAATCAAACCGAAGTCTTTCCACAATCACTCACCAAATTCGACAAGCCCAAGGATGCACTGAATCAATCGCTCAATCAGATCGATTCAACCGAATGGGAAACGGTAATTGTCGGTTTGCGATCACTAGTCCGTATCATGCGCTATCATCCGGACATTCTGGACGCACAAATGCACCTAGTATGCATACAGCTGGGCAAAGCGGTACGCAATCTTCGATCGCAAGTATCGCGAGCAGCATGTCAAGCTGCCACCGAACTCTTTACGATCCGAACGAAATTCCTCGAACAAGAATGCGATGATCTTGTCGGCAATCTTCTACATCGTACCGCAGATACGAACCGTTTTCTTCGAGGCGATGCAATGCGTGCCCTCGAATCGATGTGTGACTATCTTGTGCCATCGAAGATCATTCAAATTTTGAGTACACGCGGTGCGGTTCATCAGAACGCTGCTGTTCGTACAACGGCGGCAAAATTGCTGAATCGATTGACCGATCGAGTCGGACACGAACGAGTTTTTAGTATGAATCGCGATCATCGCGATAAGCTCCTTGTGATGGGAGCAAATTTACTTTTGGAAGGAAGCTTGGAAACAAGGAACTATACGAAGGCCATGTTTCATATGTTAGCGGAACATGCGAGTTTCGGGCGAATCATGAAGGAAGTTATCCCGACAAGGACGTATCGAAATATAGAGAAAACTCTGAAAAGTATTAGATAGACGGATCTATAGCAATTTTTAATTTTTTTTCTTTTGTATCAGATTTTTGAATTTATAATATTTTTAATTCTAATTGTTGTTTATTTTTTCATCTATTATTGATTTTTAAATACAATAATATGTAATCAAATATATTTATGTTACATAAATTGAGTAACGATTTATTAATATATTGTCTAACTCCCAGTAAGATAAAAACCTTTAGCGAAGATTCTTGAAAGAAAATATTTAAGACGTTGCTCAACTTACTTATAGATTACAGTGAGATCTGTGAGAAATTATCCTCCCTTCTCATAATCTAAGAATTTATATAGCCTTTATGAATAATTCCAAAGCCAGAATTTATCTTGACGAGTTTATAAATATTGTTGCATATTATAAATCCTATAGTTTCAACGCAATCACATATGAATTTTCAATCTCTTATCTCTAGCATTTGTAATATTATTTTTATATATATTTTTTAATTTTTTAATTGTTATTTTTTCTTCAACCTCTTTTCCTTTTCTGATCTATTTTTATTTCTTTTAAGTTATACAATTTGCTTTTTATTTTCTTTTTCTTTACACTTTTGCAGTTTTTTTTTCTTTATAATATTTTTATTTTGTTTTATATTTTACAATTTACATTAAATATTTCTTTTAAATTTTTGTTACTATTGTAGATTGAATTATTACTGTATTACTTAAATTATATTTTCGACTACAGACATCTCGTTTTTCACATTTACCAGAGAATTTTAAATAATTGGACAATTCCACAAATTAAAAAAAAAAATTCATTCCATTTTGTGCCACTGTAGATTTTCTTATGTACTTTTTGGGGATTGAGCTAATTACAAAATGTGATTTTTATAGTGGTTATTTCTTTTTGAAATAAATTAACTTTTCTGAGACCAATTTAAATTATAGTACTACATAAGTTCCAACTTTCAGTCTCCTAACATAAGCGGTTCGTAGGGATCACCCATTCTACCTTCCATAAAAGTTTCAGCTAAATATCTCAAGGGTTTGAGAGCTACGTGCCTTCAAACAGTTTTGCATACGGCGAACAGACGGACATCTTTTCTTTTTTTTTAGCTTTTTTATGGTTTACTAGTCCTAAAACGCTAAAATATAAAATTACAGGGTATCAAATTTTTTGAAATTTCAGATTGATCACAAACTTTTATTATTAAAAAATTATAATTATGGTTCCAGAAAAGTGACTTAAACCGTCTCCAAAAATCTAGTCACCTTACTTACCTGTGTATCCCGTTTGTCATCTTGACTTTAGAATCGATATCAAAATTTCGAAACTTTCACGAGAATGCCAAATTTTAGTAATGAAAAGCCGAGTTTTATTGTTAAAAATTGTATTTCCTAAACAAGCAACAGAGATATGAGTCCAAATCATGTCACAAATTAAATTTATCTTGATGGCACTATCATTCGGCTTGTGGTCAATATTTTACAACAAGCTACGAAAGAAATACCAGCAGCGATCACCCAACTTTTGTAATCATTACATAAATCTTTGTTATGCTGGTTTAACAATTATATTTTTATGTTTAACACCTGCTCTGAAAGCTAATAGTACTCGAAGTAAGTATGAATTTTCATGAATAATATATAATTTAAAAATAAAAATATTATTTCATTAAGCAGTTGAAAATGGACTGAATTTAATAAATGTCCTTTCGTTAATTGTAACATGGGGATATCTTGCCTTCAACTTTGTATGGACCCTGTACTATCATCGCAATGAAAAGTTAATATTCGTGCATATGACCATATCGCTATTACTTGTCAATAAGTACATATTCTTTTCGAGTAATCGTGAAGTAATCATAACCGGATTGGGCTATTTGGAACTATCGAATCCAAGTTCTCAAACGCGGTGGTATTTGAAGCGACTGGGCAAGGACAATTCCATATACTTCCGTACTATTGAAATAGCAATATACAGTATCCTTATGCTATTTCGAATATGTTTCGGGTCGTACTACGTATCGAGAGTTCTATTTTGCAGTCTTTACGGAATAATCGACAAATTATCGGTTTGCTATATTTATATAATGGGAATTGTGCTGTTCCATCATGTTGGGCCGTTGTGGCAGAAAGTTTTGGAGCCATACGGAAGTCGATTTCGAAACTATAAAATTTAAAATTGATTAAAAACTTTGAAAAACATTTTTTTAATATAATCAGTTAGACAAAATGTTGTTGAATATTCGAATAAATTTGGAAATACTCGTGTAGCTTCGCCTTTTAATATTTGATTTAATCCCTTACTTAGAGTATATTTCCTCACGCGGAAGAACTGGAGACAGTACAGTTTCTCAACTCAACGAACTGGAATAATTTTGAAGGCCTCAGCAGCCAGTGCTACCCAGTTAACTCTGTAAGCCTGCTTGTGGAATTAGCTTCCAAATAATAATAATAATAATTTTAATCAACATACTTATTTTGCATAAGGCTCAATTGTGATGTACGTCTATATCAACTTGTACCTAAAGAGCTATACATCCCCTTTACACCGTGGTTGAATTTCGAAAAATACCGAAATTGTTTTTTATGTGGTTCTATGGAAACCCTGTAGGAGTAAAAACCAATTTTATTTTACTTCATTATTTTATGTTAAGAGTTTGTTGTTCTTTCCGGTGTCAGTGGAGTGAAGCTCCAATACGAAATCCCCGACTGTTGATTAATCGTAGTCCCTGAGGACGATGACAAATTCATTATTTTACATTCATTATTTTACTTTATTATTTTTTAATATTAAAGTATTTTAATAGCTTGATCTGAAATTTAAAAAAATAATTGCTACCTTTGGATTTTTAAATTGAAGGACTAAGACCCTAAAAAAATGTCCGTCTGTCCACCGTAGATGCCGTCCGTTGTACGCAAAAGTGTTTGAAGACGCCTTGCTCACAAACCCATTGCGGTATTAATTTGAAACTTTAATGATGGTATGATTGGGTGAACCCCTACGAGTGATATCTTTGGGGGATGAGGGGAGTGTCTTAGATGAAAAAATGTTACTTCAAGATCTCAGGAACAGTTCATGCTAGGAGGTTGAAAGTAGAACGATTGTGAACCCATTTAAAAAAAAATCGAGTAATTTTTCTTTATTAACTTAAAAAATATATATTCAATAAAATAATGTTGGTACAACTATGCAAAAAGTATGAAATGTTAAAACATCGCTAAATTAGTTAGGTATAGTTCAAACTACTCCTCCAAATTTTCGATACAATCATCCATATAGAAAATATCATCGGCATCCTCGAAATAATATCCCAAATCACTTTCAATAGTATCATTCTGGTTAGCAGTGTCCCTCGCAACTTGATCCCCTGGATGTCGAATCGGGCTGAAATCCAGCTCAGCATGAACCTCCGCGAAAATAGTTATAAGTTTTGGTGAATTGTTACAACTGGGTGGTGACGATGCCCTAAAATCACAAACCTTCGCATCATAGAATTATCGCAAATATTATTCATTTCCTGATTACAATGGCATTTGTCCTGAACAATTTATATCCAAACTGTCGTTGCTAATAAAAGACCTGAAAAACATTATGAACTTTAATAGAGAAATTTGCCTACACGGATTCTAACCTCCTGGAATTAGAGCTGAGGCTAGCACTAGCCATATTTTCACTTTCCTAGAAAAAAAAAATTCACAAAACTTTGAAAACCACTAAAATACTTTATTATTAAAATAATAAAGTAAAATTGCACTGAATTTACTCGTAAGGCAGCTTGTATACTATCTTCGAAGTCTGACGATTTATCGATGGACTCATCAATTGCCTCTTGAATTTTTCGCATATCTTCCAGATCCATACCGTTTTCGTACAATCCAACACCTGAAATAAAGTCACAAGAATTCAAAATTAAAATATTACGCTGAGAAGAACTTTAAATTTACCTTTTAGAGAATTTACAAGTCTATAAAACTCCGATCCTTCTTCCATTATGTTAAAGTTGCACTTGTGTACACTATCCAAAATACAGCAAATTACTATGTTACAATAGAAACGGGTTTCATCATTAAATCTTGTATTCATTTAAAACTCGATCACTTTTTACCGTTTTGAAATTTCATATTTGAGTTGATTTGAGCGCCAAATTTCAAATTTGAATGAATTGAAATTTATTTACAAGAAAAAAACTTTCAAACCGGATCCTTCTTTCATAGATTCTACAGACATATTTAACCCTGTTTTTTTTTAATGTAATCCATCGAATAATTCAACAATTTAGAAAAGTTGAAAATCAGTATGAAGACCTGCGACTGTCTAAGAAAGAACACAATAAAAAAATACTATACAGCAGTTAAAGGGGAAACTCAAAAATCGGCTGATTTTGAAATAGGAAACATAAGGTATGAACATTTATCGAATGAAGAATTTTTCTCATACTTTATTTTAAAATAACTGCCTGGTTTTGCCAAATTCTTTATTTACATAGATGTTAAAAACCTCAGAAGACGTCTTCTTTTACTCATGTGAAGTATTTTGTGATTTTTTGTTCAACGCATAAACACTACAATTTAAAATTATATCACCTAACCACAAAGTTAATTCATCTCTTAATAAAAACAAATTTATTTTTATAAATATAAAAATATTATTTTATTTAATTTTGTAATTCTTAAAAAATTTATAATAAGTAATTTAATCCGTCCCTGAATTTATACAATCGCGGCTTGTAAGACATTCACTCCTTCCAATAATAAACCTAAAGCGACACAGAAATAATAGGCATATTAACAATAATTATAATTATTATAGTAAGTACTACATCACTGAAACCGTGGCCAATGTGGTAAGACTTTTTGGATTAGATAAAGATAAGTGGTGAGGAATTGCGATGTTAAATTTGTAGTAGATTGTAAATTATTAATAACGTTTGTTGGTACGCTCTGTGCGTAATTGTAAGAAGGTGGCAATATTGGATTTCTGTTAATTTCTTCTATAATTTTGGTTTTAGGACATTCATTACAAATATCCAGTGGAATTTTCAGAGTAGTATTTTCCATTTTACTGGTATTTATGCTATTATTTAGCTTTCGGTTTTTCAAAATCAATTTACGATTATACAAATTAACATCGGCGAAAAGCTTTAAGGCATACGGTACAGATGAGAAATGTACATATGTGATAAAAGCGAAATTTCGCCAACGACCATCTTTAGATTTTGGAATTTCAACGGTTTCTATTGGTCCAGCCTGGAAGTATATTTAAAATTTTAAAATTTCAAGAAATACAAAATCAAAATTATATTTACTTGAAGGAACAATTCAAAAAGGAGTTTTTCGGTAACTTTCTCGCTTAAATTAGCACAAAAGATTTTCCTCTTGTCGTCCTCGCTATGTGTATTTAATGTAATCGTATGATGTGGACTATCAGCCTGATACATCTTACGAATTTGCATATTATTAGTATATTTCATTACTAGAAGTGGTAGGAGTATTTAGTACAAATTTATGAAAATCTTGTTTTGAATTAAATAACAAATATTTTGACTTTTTCACTATTAGATTAGAAAAGTTTTTAATACACCAGAGCTACATGGTGAAGATTTTATTGCGGTAATTTTAAAATGCGAAATACACAACCGAACAAATATTTAAACAGTTTAGTGTCTGTAGAATTTATTTTGTTTGATTTTCGGTTAAATTAAATCATGGGAAGTTAAAAATCTTGAAAACGGTTACGATTGGCATTTTGGCTTAACGAATTTCTGATGGTTGGAAATGAATTTAGACATAGTTCTGAGAAAATCGGCAACTAAGATTTTTATATATTTTTAAAATTTTAATTAATATTAAGTAGATATTAAAATTGCAGGTTGTTGATGCTTCAAATTAAAAAAATTCCATGATCTATAATTTTCCATGCTTTCCATTTTACAACTTAAAGAACTTTGTAAAAAATCAAAACATGAGTCCAGAAGCAGCTATAGCTGAACATTGGACAGACCGCAGAATAGGTCTCTTAAATAAATTCATAGAAACATATTGTTACGTTCGTACCCTGGCAAACCGCAAATTCATTTATGAATGGCATTGTTCATAAGCGAGAAAACAGCAACATAACACCCAGAAAAGCGTAGAAATCTCTCGACACTTGTCGCATGCAGAAGATACGTCTTGCGAGTTTCACAAAAGCTTTCGACTCAAATGCATAGTAGAAGCGTCTCAGAGCTTGCATGGACGGTGGTTTATAGTGAAGCACGAAGCAAGACGAACGGTCAGTGCTACATGCGAGTATTTGTAAAGGGATTGGTAGCCACGCTCAAGCAGTGATCAAGTACATATAATAAGACAGGGTTCCCAGTAGTGCGACTACTGAATGCGAAAAATATTTTTTATTTCTACTTGTTTCCAATTGTGTTTTACTTGAAATCCCGGCGAATCCCTAGCTCGCAGTGATATGAACATTTAGCAAATATAAGCCTAAAACGAAGCATTTAAAGTTTTGCATATTAAATTTGTTTTTAAAATTGGATGAGTAAAAAACAAATGTTTCAAATTATACTGTCACTAAGCCTGTTTTTTTGCGACTATATCTAGAGCAGAAAAGCAGCTTTGAACTTTTCATTAGTCAGAATAGCTGCACCACAGCTTGAGGTGGTATAGTTACTCATCTCGCTTTACGTTTTTTTGTTGTTTTCGCATTTCGCTAAGCTGCTCTTTACTGGATAGGGAGCAAAAAACACGCCTACTATTAGCTACCAAACAAAAGTGCTTATAAAATTATTGCTTGTATATGAGCTTCTTGAATTATTAAGCAAAAATTCGGTATCTTAATTAGTAAAAATCCTAACTTTTTTGGAATAGATTTCAGACTGAAGTGTTTTGAAATATTCAATGTTAGCATATTGCCTAAGAACCAGTTTTTAAAAATTTTCAGGTTTGAGTGTATTAACATCTCAGGTTGTTCTCGATTTTTACCTTTGTAAAGAAGTAATGTTTCATCAGCATAAGTTATGTATTTGGCTATAAGTCCTGTGAACTGTAGATAATAATAATAATTATAAAGTGCACTTCTATAACCTACTTTTGGTTATATCTTCCCAATCCCGATTCACAAATTTGAAAGGTTCTTATTTTGGTTATAACGTACTATCGGTTCTATTTTTTGTGGTCCCATTAAGGTACGTTATAACCGGGTTGCACTGTATACAGAAGATACAATGTGGGTCCAAGAATTGTACCTTGTTAAACTCTAATATTGACTGCCTTAGTTGAGTTTAGTATCTTGAGATTTTTGGTAATGTTCTGTCGACCAACTAAAAAATTTCAATTTACTTTAATACTATAATATATAGTAATAGTAAACAAAGGAGCCTTCGTCGAAAACTTCGTTTTTTAGTTTTTATTGATGTTCAAATTATTCAAATATATTTTTATAACCAATCTACTCGTCAGTAGTGGACCGCATTCACCTACTAGCTACTTTTCCGGTCTTCTAAGCTCTGCCATCTTGAATTTTGTTACGCCATCTACCGTCCAACACTACCAACTGTCAACCAAAACTGTATTTATGTTCTAAAATCCGCCATTTCTACTAAAAACAACAAGTCAACAGCGAGCTCTCTGACACGCAAATCGCAAATGTCAACGTAAAATTCTGTGTTCTGTAGAAGTAGCGCTATTTCAATTTCAATTTTAATATAATTTATATTTTTAATCGCCGAAGAAAGACGTGGAAGGAAGGTTTAAATTTATGTTGTTTTTAAGCTTTGCTCTTTTAATTGGAAACCATGCAAATCGATAGAACGCCACAGTCGGACTCAAGTCCCGCTTTAAACACCGAAATAGACCCCGAGGACGAGGACCAAAGGACGCTGTTCTGCGCAAATTTAAGCGAGAACGTAACCGACGATGTGCTCTACGAGCTCTTTATTCAGGTAATTTGTGAAAGTTTCAATTTGTGAACGACTTCTTTTCAAAACGGTAATTTTTTTCCAGTCCGGTCCCGTTGAGTCGGTCCGCATACCCAAAGATAAAGACAATCGGCCGCGGGGTTTCGGGTTTGTCACCTTCGTTCATTCGGTAACGGTACCGTATGCGATCGAACTGTACTCCGGCGTGCGACTCTTCAATCGTGACCTGATACTGCGTTTTCGAAATGCAAACAACTCTGGTTCACGCAATCAAACTCCGAACTCAAGGCCGCGCGATGATAACAGTGGAAATTATCGTTCGCGTGACGATACACCGCGTGCACGCCCACGAAACGACGACGGTCTTGATAGGTGGTCGCATCAACGTCGATCATCACCCGATAACAATTCGTTACGATCCGGCCACAGTGGAGGGCGGGGCTCGAATCGAAACGATTCAAATATGCGACCGAATCAATCGTCCGGCAACGCGGACAGACCGACAAATTTACAGAATCCGTTCAACATAAACGACCTGACACAGCTCGGATCGCAATTCATGTTCAAGCCGTTCGTCGATGCTATGGCCTCCTTGATCGATAACAATATGAACGGACCGAAGAGTCGCAACGACATTGACGATCTCACATCACCGAAACACGGTTCGCGCTCGAATCGCCTGCATAATCAGAACAATCCGTACTTTAACAAGCGAACGCAGCAGAACAATTCGTCGCGTGGAAACAACAACAATAGCGATCACAATCGCGGACGACACGACTCCGACCGACGACAGAACAATCGGAGACGTAGATAACACCTGGCTCTGGTTTTCAGTTGTTCGATTCAGTTAAAAACAAAATTTTACCAAATTCCCTTTTATTTAAACGATAATATGATAAACCCTGTACAATAATTAAGTTAATTAGATGAAATAAAAAAAGAACTATTTAAAACAACGTAAGCAATTGACTCGGTCAACAATTTTAGTTTCAACTGGAGGAAAACTTCCTGGAAGCTTAACTTTTCATCGACCATCATCGGGGTAGTAAATGCGGTATTTTTCTGCTGTGGTGCGGACTTAAGAACTGCTGGACGCTTTTTAAAGAACCCCACGCCATTATTTTCGTTAGAAAAGACGAAATATTTCCACTATGAGCTTAGTATTGGCAAGACGTGCCAATATTCACAAGGCTGGCTCCAAAAAATTAAAAATCTGCTTGGTATTTCATAGGCTGCACACCTATGGCGACAATATAACAATTGGGGAGTATAATTTGGAGAAGAGTTCGTATATCGTGGCGCTAATCCAACGAAAGGGACGAAATCAATCGACGAATCATGCTAGCAAATAAGACGTATAATTCGGTACTTCCAATAATGAATGCAAGAAAGTGCACAGGAACAGTAAGCTGCGAATATATAAAACTAATATAGGACCTGTAATCTGTTATGGCAGCGAAACGAAGACACTAACGCGAACTTCCGAAAAAGCAGTTAACCAACCCGAAAGAAATGTCCTTCGAAAAAATTTGGGTCCTGTGAAGGAAGGAACAGACTGGCGAATAAGAGGCAACCATGAAATGTATAAATTCTTCGAGGAGCCAGAAGCTTCAACGTTCATAAGACTAAGTAAACTGCAGTAGGATTGCCATGCAGAGTGAATGAAAAATAGAAGAATCCCCAAAGGTGCTCTTAAAGGCAAAGCGAGTGGTAATAGGTCAGTAGGTAAACCACGCAAACGATAGGAAGACTCAGTGGCTAAAGACAGCAAAGCAATCTTAAAAATTAGCAGCTGAAGGACGCGGTCTTTGGATTGAGACATTGGAGGCTGTCTGCAGTCAAAAAATCCAAGGGCCTTCAAGTATTTCACTGAGTCCTCTTCTCATGTTAACGCTAGATAGTCTATCAAAGTTTACATCAATACGAGATCCTTTCTCTCAAGCATAAGCGTCAACGTCTAAAACGGTTTAGCATCAAAACAATTGGGGCTAAACCGTAATGGATGGAATTGTTGTGGCTTATTTAGGTCCTCTATTCCCTGTGAACACAGCCTTCATTCTCACAGGTTTCCTATGGTTGTCCAATAGTCAGGATGAATATCGTTGCATTTTTGTTTTTTCCACTGCGGTTCAGTCAGGTGTTCTGCTCATAGAAACGAACTGAATGATTTTGTCTGCGGTTGCCTCGATTAGTCAAAGCTAAGCACTCCTTGTGATTGTTTTCTCCTCTCAGCCTAAGATCGCGAAAACAGAATTGCCTATGCTCAGTACCAACGCTGTGGCGTCCTTACAGATCCTCAGATTAAGAATCATTGACGATTCCATGTGCACTGCTTGCGGTGAGAGCGACGACAACAACGGGACATTTCCTTCTCGAGTGTCAAGTTTACTCTCTTACGAGAATGCACGTAAACGGCGTTGATGTTATGAGGATGGAAGAACTCCGTTCTCGCTCCCTACCTGAGCTCTTGAAATACGTGAGAAGGACGAAAAAGTTCGGGTAGAGACTGGGGGACTCGAGTGCAATGGGCAACAATTGTCTGAGTGCTCAAGATGCGTTGCCTTGCAGCATATCTTCCAACCAACGCCAACTTGAAGATAAGGATAAAACTAAGATTTTTAAAGCTGGGCTTACTCGTTGACACGCGGAAAATATTAATAACCTTCGTGAATGCAAGAATATGAGTCCTACCCGAAAGAAAATGAATCCAACTCGCGAATAATAGACAAAACTACTCAATTTAATTGAAACGCGTATATTTATCTTTCATATATTTTTTTCTTAAAAATTTTCCTTAAATTTTTACTGTTTCTGCTTTCAAAATGAAGATAAGGTCGTTTTGGAAAAGGAAAAAAAGAAAACATTTAACTGTGCGAGAAATGGGAGTATATAAAGAAATCAGTAAAGAGAAGATATTCACATATAAATAATTTTTTGTTAATAAAAAACGAGTAAAGGCGAATAAAATTAATACCGAAAAAAATGCAAAAAAGAAAAGCTCTTAAACTTTAAAGGAAAATGCTATCAAAGCAGTGGTACACTTAGTTTCTGACTCTCCGAGACTTTTCTTAGGCTTTGCAACTTACCAACTGCTGAGTACCACTTAATCGTTATGTATAAAAAAAAGTGTAAATGTAAATTAATAAAAAAAACTGATTTTGTGTTGTTCAAGTTTCGTAAAAACAACTGTCGAACGGTTCTGGATCGTTTCAGTTCCCGTCCGGTTTAACATTACGCTTTAGAATAGCGGCAGCCAAGTCTTGTTTCATAGCGGCCTGTTGCCGTTGATCGGACAACGTTTGAATACTTCTCAACCCATTGACGATATCTTTTGTTTTACCGAAATAGATTTCGTTCAACGTATTCCTAATTTTATTCTCCATATCCTCGACCATTCGTCCAATATTGGCAATATGCGGTGACGATTCGCTCACGTTCCAGTCTTGTTCGACTTGTCGCGTCAGACTTCCGCCCAAATTCATCGTTCCCGAGCCTTGTTTGTTCGTTTGCAGCCACAACATAGCAGTCGATGTTAATTTATAATGTGCCGTTCGACCAGTACTTTTCTCCTGAACTTCCACGACATGTATCGAATCCCAGCATCCGCGAATTTTTTTGCTACCATCACCAGCCTTCTTGATTAGAATAACGCCAGCAAAGCCGTGCTGTAGATCCCAGAGATATGCGGACGATACGCCTCCTTCGTAGTACATTTCTCGATACTGATCGAATGCGTAGTTTGCTTCGATTTCTAATTTTCGGAGACGTTCCGACGGCATCGAACCGTCCTCGAGCGGTGGATCGTAAGTATTTGACCATGGCGAACGATACGAATCGCCGTCACGATTGTAATCGCATAGTAAGTAGTCCTTGCCGGATTCCTTGTCTTTTGCGATTTTTAACGGCTGATCAACAGACGATAGAAGATCCTCGCATAAGCCCGGCGCTAAGTCGATCAAATCGATTAGATTCTTCTCGATTTGTTGCGGGGGTAGGCGACGCATTAGGTCGAGTGCACAGTCCATTTGAAGCTCGGCCTGTGAAAACAAAAAATTAGAAAACATTTGTTAGTTTCTTTTGCGGATAAACTTTTAGTGGGAAATCGGGTAAAGCAAGAGTCACCACAGAGAACACACTAAAGGCCATCTAAAATAATAAAATTTTTTGTGATTGGGGGGACCTCGCGGTATTATTTCACCTAGGATCTCCAAGGCTAAACAGATAGCTCAGAGACAGGGTAGATTTTAGACTCACGAATTGATGTAGCTCTGAACAGTTGTGGCAGCCTCAGCCAAAAGTTTTATTTTTTGGCCCCGAACATAGATTCTTTAAAGAGTGCGTTATACCTCGCTTTACGGCCTAGATCGTTCCGGGAAAGATGGACGTAAAGCGAGACGCCGTATAACGAATCAATTATTTTAAGTAATAAATAAATGGATTGTCTTGGAGCATTATCCGAAATTTGGGCGTATAACAAAACATTTTAGACCGTCAAACAAAAAAAATGCCATATTTGAAAATGGCAGTTATAGCCAAAATTCGTATAAAGAGCAGCCGTATAGCGAGGTTTGAGTGGATTTCTTTTTTTCGCTGATGTCTAGTAAATTTGTCCCCTTTTGAGGGCCTGCAACAATTTTCCTTTCACGTCCTTCTGTTTTAGTTTCGTTCGTGTTTTAATCGTGAAATATCTTAGAAGGATTCACTTACGTTCGTGAGAACAGATTCAAGTATGTACTAGCACTCGTGGTGATAGTTGAAAGTGGAATTTTAGGGGTAGTTTTAGGCATCTGATCGCCGATAATGTACAGTGTATACTTTTGCGGCTGACAACCTAAACGCAGGTAAAATTAATATTGCAAGCTTTGACCGTTGGTATGTGCTCTACAAAAAGAAGGAAAACACTTACAAATAGGTGATTAATAAACAAGCCCGTGGAAGTAAAAATCTGAGAGATATGGCAAAATTCATGAAAAAGTATACAACCACTTAACACCCCCTTAGGGGTCGAATTTTAAAAAATCTTGAAAATACATTCTAGATATTCATGTGAAGAACTCGTAGAATAAAAATGAGTTCGATATTTTTGGAAGACCTAGGAAATATGACGAAAATCGTGAAAATATATGCATTCTATTTCCACTGATAATTTTTTTTTTGCCCCCCTTCCGAACGAACGCCAATGGAAATTGGATTTTTTTTAAGTCAAAATTACTTTTCTAGTCCATTTACATATACACAACGAGTTTCAACTTTCTATCATAAGCCGCTCTATAGTTAGGAAAATCACCCCCCACCCCGTACCGTACTACCCCTAAAAAAAATTATATTTTTCCAACATGCCACTACTATTGCTCTATCTAAATACCAAGTTTCAGCTTTATATCATTATAGGTTCTTAAGATAGGTATAAGCACCGGAACCTTTTCCCTTTCACCCTCCCCCACCCTCACCCGTCTACAGCCACATCCCCAATTTTTTTTTCTCTGTTAGGGTTCAATTGGGCCTACTTCTGGTAAAAACTTTGAGTATCTATCTTAAGGCTCGTGTACACTGGCAAGTAACTTGCGACATTTCGTGCTAGACTAATTTGGTGCGATGTGTACACTATCTGTCAAATTGCAGCAATTTTACTCTAGCAAGTAGCTCTACAAAAATCTTGGAAGTAAAACTTGCTCTTCCGTATACACTTCATCATCAAAGTTTCGTTGAACTGTCAAAACGAAAAAGAAAAATACCCCAACTCTGGATAATGTTCCACATTGGAAATGAGCAAAAAAGGTGTACTCGGAACTCCACTTGGATTTTCCGTTCATATTTCGCACGTAAACTGTGAAACTACGACTCCTAAAACTGAACTTAACCTCACATCCAATGCAATTGTACTGACTTGCTGAAAAATTTCGGAACCGATCGTAACTTTCTTGCGAGATCTCAACTCTCGCAAGTTAGCGTGTACATTAACAACTTGCTTGAAAAGGCAAGTGTTTGCTGGCTAAAGCAAAAACTTGGGCAAATGCGCTCTCGGAACCGTGTACACATGCAGCAATAAATGTCATAGAGCAACTCTAACAAGTTTTGCTTGCTAGTGGACACGAGCCTTTATACTGTTCTTGAGATATGAAACGTGATTTTTTTGAAAAATTTTGTATCCCCCCACCCACTTCCATGTTTCACCGCCGCCTTAAAAAATTTTACTTTCAGCAATCTTTATTTGTCAACGTTAATACTCAAACCGAATTTCATTTTTCTAGAGCAATTGGTTCTTGAGATATCGTAATCTAAAGGTTTTCACCCCCCACCCCCGTACCACCACTGAAAAATTTCTTTTCGATCTTTTTTCCTAGTATAGGTACAGATATTTGGTAAGTTTTAATTTCGTGCCATCAAGGGTTTAGGAGATATGGGTTTTAGAATGTGTCGATCTCGACTTTTTTGCGTTTCGAACGCATTATTTCCCCTTCCACTCCCACACCCTTTCACCCATATCAGCAATTTTTTTGCAAATGGGTCCACTTTCAAAGCTCTATAGAAATACCAAGTTTCAGCCTCCAAACATAAGCTGTTGCTGAGATCTAGAAACCAAAGTTTTTCGTCTAAAACGCTCCCGTCTCCTTCCCCCTCATACCTACACCCCTCTAAAAGATACCAGTCGGAGAGGTTCACCCAATCTACCCACCATAAAAATTTCATGATAATACATCAACGGGTTTGGGAGCTACGCGTCTTCAAACTATTTTGCGTACGGCGTACAGACGGACAGTTTTTTCTTTTTCTTTTTGGAGTCTACTAGTCCTAAAACGTGAAAATACAAAATTTCAGGGTAGCAAATTTTTTTGAAATTTCAGGTCGATCACAATACTTTATTATTAAAAAATAAAGTAAAATAAAAAACTGAGCCTTTTTAAAAATTAAAAAAGAAGCCTCGTATTCAGCGGGTTCATTTTAATTTCAAAATTTATTCTTAAGCACTTTCCGGTGTCCCAAATGTCGCGATTTTGGTCTTGTGTTATCAGTGAAAGTATAAATTCTAATAATCAGTCGAAGACAGAAAATTATATTTTTTTCTTTTTGCCTTACAAGCTTCCCTTAAGCTTAGCGTCAAAAATAATTCCTAGATACTTAGCTTCAGTTTTAAGCTCCAGAATGGTACTACCTATTTTTGGAATTGTAAATGGAGATATTGCTCTCTTTCTAGTGAACAAAACCAGCTCAATTTTTGTGGGTTTAACCCACAAATCAGAACATGCATTGCACATTTGCAACTGGTAACAAAAGAAAAGGTGATATAACTCCCCACTCCGGGGTACATAGCTCCAGATATTTCATTCTCACCAATGGATGCATGATCGTTCTACTTTCCAGTATGCCGTCGATCCAGTTGGTAATGCCTAGATCAGCCCCTGCATTCACCATGGCTTTCCGAATGGCATCATTCTCAACGTTGTTAAAGGCTCCTTCAACATGTAGAAAGACACCGTTGGTGTATTCTTTACTTTCTATGCTCAATAGTCTTCTACATGGTTTAGACATTCAAAGATTTTCTTCCGTACTTCAAAAATCCCAGTGTCTTTTCCCCACTGAGACGAAATGTTTTTAGTTGCTTCTCCAGTTGGCCGCCAGTAAGCTTTCACCTTCATCCCTTTCTAAAGTAGATCACTTCTCGCATAAAATGGTGTTATATTTGCATGAAGTCTATCCAAGTTTGGCTCCCGTTTCATCTCAACAGATTATGGTGTGGATGTACATAGTTTCTGTGCATTATCTTAAGAAAGCTACCTTCAAGAGGTTATCACCCCCCACGCTTGCTCAACGATTTGCTCGCACATCAAAAAGACACTTTCACCACCGGAGATCGGATAAATCCTATTAGGGGAGGTCTAAAATCGTTTGTGGTGTGCATTGTTCGAGTTCCTCCGAAAAAAGTTTTCGTAGTGTTGCAAAACTCGACAAAAATCTCACCGGTTTTGGGGTCTTTTTTCTCCTGGCCAAGAGACAGCGTTTTCCCCGTGATGTGCTCAATCCCGGACGTACATGTCTCTAGAAACGATAATTATATCTGGGAAACACGTTCAAATGGCTAACTCAGTACGTCAACTCTTTAACTCCGGGTGTTGCGTGGTTTCTTGATACAAAATTCAAGTCTAAGGACGACAATCCCATCCGGGACCGGTTTTCAGATAAGAAGGCTCTTTTCGGCGTATGAATCATTGCCACACCAATTTTGACTTCAAGTTCAGAACCACCGTACAGAATGGTGTTTTAGTTCGGGGTCCGTTCAATCATTGTTCGTCGTCGACAGTTAGAAAGGACCTGTTTATGTTTCTAGTATCGTTTGGGTGGTTAAAAAGCAAAAAGGTCGTGATCTAGAGTTTTTAGGGCAAGCAGGAGAGGCAGTAGGTGATTTCTTCAGCCGCATTCCACAGAGGCAAATAAATAGGCGTTCTAATTATATCTAGTAAAAGGGATGACGAGGCTTAGACAGTGAGGTACAACGAGGACTTTACGCAATATTCTGAATGCACACCAAAGGACTGGTGGTGTTTGTTGTTGTAAACGTCCTACTGTACGGATCAAAGTCATCTTCTGCACAGAAGCCCGGACCGATCTCACGCAACTTGTAACTATTAGGAATGCTGAACTCTGATGCCTGCTACAGAGGGACTAACCGGGCGACAGCTGGACGTGTCTCAGGAACAAAAGGATGCCACAACCCGACCACTTTGCTCCTCTTACTCCATTTACCGGTGAACCCAGCTCGCACACTCCAAAGACACCTTAAACTCCGTTCAGTCGGCACACAAAATCTTAAAATCACGAACCGTGCAGCGTCACTAAGCAAATAAAACGCACGGCCAATATTTTCCGGTCATTCGCCCTGTCGTCGCTCCGCCTAACTATCAGCCGCGATAACGAAAACCCCTGCGGGTGTCTGTTGCACTTCAGCTGCAGTCTGTCCTCGCCCAACTTCGACATTATCCGCAAAAAGTAAAAAACTTTTTTTTGGGTGTGACAGAATTGCGAAAGGTCGCCCAAACACCCGCCAGTCCGCCCGCAAAAAAAGAACCAAATAAAAAAATTACTCACCATTTTTACGCTGCTATCACACGGTTCGACGTCTTGCACCTGCCCAACTCGATTTTGACGGCGCTGCTAATTGTTGCGCGGGCGTTTTAAGCGTACAGCACAGTTTTCGCTTCTCGGTAATCAGAAACACAACAAAACTTGTGTTACGGTCGCGAATTTTTCGTGGCGCGGCGATTCTATTCTTTTCGTTCTGTGCGAGTTTTTCGTACACAGAAGAGGCAGGCAAGTGACTTCTGTCAAATGGCCGAGTTGAAAACCGATGCCGATGACAAGTGTGCGGTTAGGTCTTTGGCCGCGAACAGTCGGAAGTTGGCAGTGGGTCCAGTGGGCTGATCGTTTCGATTTCGTTTTGATTTTACGGTCGGCAGATGGTAATTTAATAGCTACATCGTTCTATTTTCCTCCATTTTTAGTAAGCTTAATTTAAAAACTTATAAATATTAACAAACATCAATAAACAAATCATTTTTCTCCGTGAAACGCCTAGCGCCATCTGCACGCCACAACCCCCCAACGCAAGGAACGACAAAAACCAGAAGAATTTTTTGACATTTGATCGAGGTGGGGTGTCCGACGATTTTTCGCTGTGCAATTTCTCGTTTTTCCAGTTCGTCTGTTGGTTCGCATTTCGCGTTGAATTTTTGGATTTTTCGGAGCGGTCCGCGCGACACGACAATCGTCCGATTTATCGTGGAAAATTAACGGGGAACCGTGCGTGATATTTCGTAGTTTTGGTTTTTGTCCCGCGGCCACTGTGTGTACGGAAAAAGATGACGGCGGACGAGACTTGGGTGGTCGTTTCCGAATCCGCGTTGCGGTCGTAGTTGCCGCCGACGTTCCCGTCGCTGGGGGGCCACTCTGGTGAAAACGGAAAATACGTGAAAAAAAAACAGAACTGAAGAGGTGCCACGACGAAGAAGCCTTTGGGGCTGCCGATGTGAAAAGTTGTGCGTTGTGTTCGGGGTTCGTGTGTCCGCCCCGACCGACCGACCGTCCGACCGATCGGTCCGGAGAAGGGAAGTTTTTTTTCGGTTCCGCAGATTCGGGGGCCCATTTGGTTCCGGGTTTGTTTTTGCGGACTTTGTAAGCAGTCGACCGCAGTTGTTGCATTTTTAGAAAGGTGAGCGCTTTTTGGGGATTTTTTCTTCTCTTAAGCTCGCTGCGAGGTGGAGTACGCCGCGGAGCTGAACTGGGGCGGACAATTAGTGCATGAAACGTTGAAGAAACGGACGGTTTTCTCTTCAGTTCCGTGCCGCCGAATTTGAGGAAATCGAGCTGAACTAATGGGGGAAAAAAAAGCTGATTTTGTTATGGTCTTGTGGAGAAATTTCCTAGTTGCTTGCTTGTTGCGCCAATCGCCAGCTCTTTTCTTGTTGTGAATTTCCTCGACTTGTGGAAAGCTGTAGCCAGCGCGCTCGATATGCGTGCAGAGTGGCTAGAGACAGACGACCTTGCTCGAATGAAGTCACAACTTGCACATTTTGAGCGGGCACCGACATGCTAGCGAATCTGCTCGGCAAATTTGGAAATGTTGATTGTCGTCGAATGGCTGTTTTCTGCTGCGTTGGCAGTCCTTTTAGGAACTCGAAACAGAAATTAGGCCTGGGCGAAAGTTCCTGTAGTTTCCTCGTCAGTTTTTTACTTTTTTTTATAACTAGTGCTGCCATCGTATTTCATTTCACCCAGAGCCCAATTGGCCAATCCAACGCACGAAAAAGAGACCCTACCCTAACCTTCGTGAAACCCAACTGTCCTGTTCCCAGGATCCTTCTGTCTTTTTCAGAAATTTCGCTAGGAACACTAGACCGCTCTATACTGATCTTCAAGGAAAAAACACCTTGAGCACAAGCTCCGCAGTTCTGCGAGCATTTCGTAGAACCAACAAAATTTTTGACCAATGCACTTCCTTTTGCTGCGCTTCATCCGCTGCGATCAACTCGATTGAAGTAGAAGCTCAGAAAACCTCGGATCGGATCCTTAGCAGGTTAATAGGGTTGAACCCATTAAATAAGATCAAAGCCTAATTTGGTTTGCAGTCTAACCACACAAACTGCGACTACTAAAATTACTGCTCTTCCTCATCCCGTTCGCCTCCAGTTAACGTAATAGCAACTTTGATTAAAGGACATCTGTTCTATGGGTGGCCGGCGCTAGATAGGTACTGTTCCCTGCTGTACATCTCCTTCGTCGCATTTATTACTGTGGACTTTTCAGTAAAATCTCACGACTCACGACTGGTCCTGATCGGTCCTTCTAGGCGCCAGGAAGCTGGCGAGTTTCCTTTGGATTGGTTTCTAGTTTTATAGCCTCAAATAAAAACTCTGAGACTCTCGTACGGACAGTTTGTTGTGGGGTAATAAAAATGTCCCAATGGTCTGGGCGTAACTTTAAATTAAAGTCAAAAACGAGTAAGCTCTGGAATGATCGTAGTCCAAGGGTCACCATTGCGAGACACTCTACGTCGTGGAAAATCTTCCGGAAAACAAACTCAGGACCGACCTAAAGGGGAGGAGGAAACAACACTTAGCTTTGATCTTTTGTCATAATTCGCGCGCGTTTGACTCCGTCGTATTCTTTAGTCCACAGCGTTATCCTTCTGCCTCAATCGATCTTAATTCCGGTAGTCGTTTTCCACTTTCTTCATCCGGTTCCACTATCTCTGCTCACTAGAACGCACTTCGTTCAAACGCCTTCAACTTTTCTATCTTCTTCGATTCTACTGTCTCAGCTCGCTCCGAAATTAAAGAAAATAAAACGCGCGGGAAAAGGCGGTATTTTCAAACTTGACCGGCGTCTATCATCGGCCGATCTTCGAAGGAACAACCCACAGCGGGATTTACATACGAAAGGAAAATTCCAATCCGTTTCTGCCCCGTCGTTTTATAATACATAATGCCGACCACAACCTTTCTCCGACACGCTAGAAGGTTGTACCAATCCTCCCTGTTCTGAAACGCTTCCTGTCCCACCGCAGCGACCGGTGCCTACGGTGCTTGATGGGTAAAGACAATGCATCGGTTGCTCCGCCTGCGAGGATGCAGGAGTTCGTCGTACTGTGCCTTGCTGCCTGCTTCTCATCTTATTAGCCTTCGACGTTAGAGATAAACCGCGTTGAAAAATAGGCTTGCACACAAAAAAACACGATGCTGAACAGGCCACTCCTTCTTGGCGACTGAAACCAAGTGCTAACAAACCATACTTCCCCTCTTTATGTCTATATTAGACATAGACTTAAATTTCCGTACAAAATGTATTAATTTCCCACGTCTATTCTAGACTATTGGGTGCAAAATCCTGCTACAAATTGAACTGAATCGCAGGGCGTCATCTGTGAATGCTAAATTAGTAAACATTACGATGAATTCAGAAGCAGCTTTAATAGCTAAAACTGATCCAACTTTGATCCCATCATGATTTTGGATCATCTCTTTCTTGTTGTTTTCAATGTAAAACGAATGATTTTGATCTTGTTCCAGTTGAATAGTCGTAGCTCGTTCTCAAAATCTAATTTTTGGTAGAGGTAGTACGGTATGGCGTTGGGAAGCGCTTTGACTATCTCACGAACGGATTTTGCTAGAAGAGGCAAAAATGGTTGGTGGAAAGTGGGTTCATATATTTTCACGAATCTCTTCATATTTCTTAGGTCTTCTGAGATATTCAGTTAATTTTACTTGCACGAATTTGTTTTTTTATATTTAAACTCTAAGGAGGTGTAAGAAGGTTGAGTACGTTCGATAACCCGGGCGCACAGCGACATTTAGTGACCTACTTATAAACTATTCCATGCAACGGATTACAAAACCGTTTATTGCTCTTATCTTTAAATTGTTATCTCAAATATTTGTATCCTTATTTTCGTTCCAGACTGCCTTAACAAGTAAATCACGAGAAATGGCTTCCGGTGACTTGTCGTTAACTAGCAACAGTAGCCAAGAAGGTAAGCAGAAACTGTGCAATCCACTAGCTAAATAAAACCCTCATGCTATTCTCGTAATTTCAGAAAGTTCTGACTACGTTGGCTACACGACCGAAAGGACTATAAGACCTTCATCGAACAGTAGCGGTAGTACAACCGCAAACATAGCAAATAATAACCCCAGCAAAAAGTATGACATAGTCAAGCAGCAATTTGATCAGGCAATGATGGAGCTAAGCGATCTCCGACTACAGCACAGCGATACGATGCGAAGCTACAAGGAAATGCAATCAGAATTGCAATTTTTCCGCGAGCAGTACATGGCCGCAATGAAACAGCTCGAAGCGTCGGCGAAGGAGCGTAATAAATATGCCGACTTGACGAATGAAAATTCCCGTTTAACACAACAAAACGTTCATTTGGAGCGGAAATTCCGCCGTGTGATGGACTCGGTGAAAAAACAAGAAAAAGAGAGCAGCAATAGTCAGTCGGGCTTCCAAATGTACGAACATTATTCGGATATGCCGCATAAAACATGCGAGGGCGCTTGCATCGAGAGCAGCAAGCTCCTCGAAGAAGTTAAGATTTGCAAAAAGCTGTACAAAGATCTCAACAACGAACACGTTGCACTGTGCGCCGAAAAGGATAAGCTTCTGTTGGAATTGTCCGCCGCTTATTCCGCACTGGAACGTGAAAAGAAAGTTTTTCGCGATGCTCGCGATCAGTTGATTATTCAACAGGAAAAAGAAATGAAAGAAATCAAAGCAATTTTACTTGCGCGCGGCAACGAAGTACTCATGATGCAAATGGATCGGAACCGGGTCAAAGAAGAGCTCGACCAGATCTTATCCGAAAAGGATAATGTCCTGCAGGATACACAAAAGATGAGCGACGATCTGGCAGCAGTTCGAAAAGATCTCGATCAAAAGAAAAAGGACGAGATGCGAATCAAGAACGAGCTGAAAGGTTTGCAGCAGAGCAATCACGAACTAATGCAAAAACTGGAAAAACTCGAAAAGCGTGAACTGTTAAAGTCACGCGAAAGCAATTGGAGCAAAGAGTTCGCAGAGGTCAGCGAAGATTTCAAGGAAATCGAGAAGCTGCGAAAGTCCTTGGAGAAAGCTCGTAGCGAAGTGGACAAGGCAATACAAGAGACTGAAATTGCGAAAAGTCGTCGCGACTGGGCCATCTCGGAACGCGAGAAAATCGTCCAAGAACGCGACTCGGTCAAGACGCTATGCGACGAATTGCGAAAGGAACGCGACAAAGCGATTTCGGATTGGCTGTCGGCTATACGAGACAGCGAAAAAATCAAGAAGCAAAAAGACGAAGCGTACAAAGAAGTCGACGCACTCAAGGATCAATTGGAATCACAAGTGTCGAATTCGAGACGTAGCTTCCGATGGAGTTCGGCCCCGCTGGAGTTTGTCGACGTGTTCGAAGTCGAGCTGAGCAATTACTATCAGCACGACGATATCGGAATTATTTTGGACGATACGAATAATCGCCAGCTTGTTTGTGGCGTTACGAATCAATCGCCCGCTTTCGGCAAGCTTAAAATAAACGATGTGATTGTAAAAATAAACGATATCGACTGCCAGTCGATATCGAAGCGAATTGTGATCGATGCAATCAGGACCAGTGCGCCGCGCTGTAACCTGTTGATTTGTCGGACGAAACAAAGTAAGCGGCACATGTATACGGTGCACTTAAATCTTCAAGAGAATCCAAATCACGGCCTTAGTCTGGAAACGGGAGTTTTTATTTCAAAAATACAACAGAATTCGCTGGCCAGTTTCGAGCCCGAATTAGATGTAGGCGATAGAATTTTAAGTATTAATAATAAGTCAATCGAAGGACTACAGTCCGCCAAGGAAGCGATGAATATCCTCGACGATCATCGACAAGATTTGATCACGATTTACGCGCTAAAGAACGTCCAAGACGTTAGCTATGGCAACGTAAAACGTCGCATGACAAACACATCAGCACAAACCGATTCGTGCGATTCCGTGCACAAGGTCACACAATCGAAATCGAAAATCTCCGAAATGATTAATAAGTTTCGCGAGAAAATCCACATAACAAAATCGGGCACGGATGCGGACAATTTGAGCCAGGAGAATGACGCTCTTGCCGCACTGGACTCGGTTCTTAGCGAGAGTTCGGATAAGAGTAAAGAGAATTTATTTAAGCGTTCAAAACGCGGGAAGAAAGAAAGCAAGGAGTCGAGCAAAAGTATAGGTACATGGCCTCGAGCTGCTATCCAAAACACATCACAAGATAATCCGACCGGTACGATTGGTCAGCATGCGAAGAAGCAACGGGCTGCTCTTTCCCTTTTCACCGGACCGATTAATGTCGACAAAGAAGACGCCGAGAACTACTTTAAGACTCCAACACCGCAAATATCGCCGCAAAAACTAATCCAATCGCACGGCAGCAATAGCAGCTCGGGATCGTCGAAACAGAATCCAAATCGTAATTCAATTCCGATTCAAACGAACCTCTTTCAGACGAATCCATCGACTTCATATCGGCATTCAGTGTACGCGACATCGCTCGAAACCGAACCGATTCTTCTCGAACAGCCAAAACAATCGGCTCAGACCAATAACAGTCGCATCAGCAATATCAATCCCAATCTCCGCGTAAAAATCCCCGACAATCGAAACCGTTACGCCACGAACAGTCGACACAATCACTATCAAAACCGCTACAGCTTAAATTTAACTCCGTCCGATAATAGTCTGATGTACAAAAGTAGCGGTCAAGCTGCCCAGCAACAGCACGCCCATCAGCAAAACTCGCTGGATTTCATACCGAAAAAATCGTATCCCGACACGATAATCCCACCGCGACATTCGTTCACGCCCACCAATCTCGACTTCAAAGGACATCACAACAGCAACAGTAGCAATCATCAGCAGAGTTCGCTCGATGTAATCTCGTTGAAATCGCAAAATTCAATCGATTCGTTCCTATCGCAAAAGAGTCCGCAAAGTCATGATTTTCCCGTCACGTTCACGAAACGAAATACCCATAGTAAAAATGTCGCGAAATATCCGAGCGATAGCGAAAGTATCGGAATGGAGAATGTTATGTCGATGGGACACATTCATATGACAAATACGAGTACGTTGCCGCCCGCTTCCTTGCTCTTTGCACCGAATATGACGTCGTCGTCGACTAATCATCGACATGCACCGCTCTTTCCAGCGTTTCCCGGTCATATGCATCCGCATCCGCATCGTATAAGACATTCGAGTCCGCTTACATTGCCGATTTCGACGCATTCAATCGAACATGCATCGGCTATTCCGGGCTCGGGCGGTATTAATTCGACCGATAAATTCGATACGGACTACACGCCCTCGTCACATCACGCTTACAATGTTTCGGCCGATTATCCGTATCATAGAAGTCGTGCGCCACCAACTCGCGATCATGATGACGCGCCAACAAGTTATTATAATGTGTAAGTAATATTTTTTTTTAGTTGGGACAAAGTTCAGTTTTTTAGTACAACGAGAATCGCTTAATATGGAAGGACTTTATATTCGGGTTTCTGATTTCTAGTCTAGCGAGCTTTTCACTGGGCTACCGAGGTTCCAAGGGACTTAGATATCTTCTTCCGTATTCAGAATTTATTAAAGGGCTCCCTGGTGTCCGGGAAGAAACACCGCTAAGGTCAGCATGTTGAAGACTCAGACTACATGGTCTATTGTCTTCGCTCATCCTGTGACTGACCTTTTTCCTTATCCTCACAAAGTATAAAAGGTCGGATTGGAAACTTGACCGGAACTCTTCTATCTTCATCTCACGCAAGCCGGAGACATGCATTCATGAGTAACCTAAACTCTCAAGAAAAATGTTTAATCTTGTCGCCACTCTCTAGGTAATCGAAAATTCTCATTCTGACATAGTCGCTAATTTCTTTATTACTTATATACTATTAGCGCCCTTTTATACTCGGCCCAATTATTGGAGTTCTTCTATTAAACAGTACTTCTCTGTATTTATTAAACAGTTTCCTCACTTTTGTCTGGAGTTTTGAAGTTCTCCATTCCACCATGGCACATCTTTTTGGCCTTGGCCGTCTTGAGTGGAGAACTAGCTTCGTAGATATCAAGTATTACTTTTTGTGCCGTGGAGGCTACTCTATCAGCTGCCCATTCATTCCTGAAAGGGCCATAAAGACTGACATTCGGAAGCAAATCCTTCAGGGCTGCTTTATACCAGACCAACCTTCGCTCTATAATCCAAGGTTCTTTTTTCAAGTGTGTAGCAGCACCTTCATTCAGTGAATCGTCCTTAAGAAATACATCCGTGAATCCGTCCAGCAGTTTGGATAAGGTTCCACATTTATGCCTGAAGGCATACATCAATGAAATGACCTGTGCCCTTTTCTCCAAAATTGTTGTCAACGTAGAGGAACACATCATGCAACTTGCCAATAAAGAATTGTTTTATAGTAGAGACGGAAGACTGTCGAATGATTCAAATTTTCATTTCAATTCAATTTCTTTTTTCAGCTACGAGGGCGGTACATTTCCGCGCAAAAAAGAACACCAACGATTTCGAATCCCATCGAACCCAAGCGTGACGAGCAAAGGAAGCGGTGTAAAAAACAGTACCGGTTCGATAGAACATCATGGCAGTGAGCGTGGCTCACCAATGCCGCCGGTACACGTTGAAATTTTAAGTCACGGTGCGAATAAGCGAAATTCGAATGTTCCGGATTTTCTTTGTCCCGGCGATCTGCGACGCGTAACTATCGATAAAAGTGATAAGCCGCTGGGCATTACGATCCAGTGTAACAATAACGGCGGAGGAATTTTCGTATCGACGGTTACGGAGAAGAGCATAGCAAGTCGAGCTGGACTTCAGGTGGGCGATCAGCTCCTTGAAGTTTGTGGCATTAATATGCGATCGGCTACGAAAGATATTGCCGCGAATGTTTTGAGACAATGTGGCAATTCGATTACGATGCTGGTTCAATACAATCCTGAAAGTATGATCCTCTTGGACTCGTATTTGTTGACCACTTTAATGCTAATCGGTTTTTGTTTTTCAGAGTACAGTATGGAACCGGACAGTGTAACACATTCAGGATCGCCGACACCACGAAATTCACCGCGTCCGCTTCGATCACTACTCACTCCAACTTCACCGTCTACACAATCGCCGCTGATCAGTAATCCGCAACCAAAGTCATCTGTAATGTCGTCGCAGATAAAAAATCAGAAATTTTCCGATAGTCTCGAAAATCAATCGGATTCGAGTCGGCATTGTTCGGCCGATAGTATCTACGAGGAGGAGCCACGCTTGATCACATTACACGCCGATAAGGGTAAAAATCTAAGCATTAAGCTTTTGGGTGGCAATCAAGTTGGAATTTTTGTGCACGACGTGCAGCATGATTCGCCGGCTGATTTAGCCGGCATACGAAAAGGCGATCAGATTTTGGAGTATAACGGGGTGGATTTAAGATGTGTGACGGCCGAACAGGCGGCCAATGAGATCTCGCGATTTACGGACAGTGTTACGTTGCTTGTTCAGAACAATCTGCAAAGTAAGTTGAACCGTCGGAGGGAACTGAGTGTCGAATTGAAACTCATATTTTTTTTTCGTAGAGCTCAATCAAATTCAGGATAATGCCGGCGATTCGTTTTACGTTCGAGTCGGATTCGATCGGACCGGTGAATTGACCGAGGGAGAATTACGTTTTGCGAAAGATGAAGTTTTGTACGTCGATCATACGATTTTTCGAGGTGTTTTCGGACAGTGGAGAGCTTGGAAATTAGACGCGTATGGACATCGGAAGGAATGTGGAATCATTCCCAGTCAGTCAAAGTAAATATTTGCATGATAAATTGGTTAAAATTTCGTTTGTTACAAGTTAAAAATTTATTTTCGAATTTAGGGTCGAAGAAGAGCTTCGTTTACTTGGCGACAGTGTCGATTGTGACGGCGGTACAACCCGACGTGGCAGTACTTCGGCACGACGATCATTTTTTCGACGAAAAAAACATCAACGTAGTTCTTCGCGCGATTCAAAAGAGCTGGCCAGTTTTAGTAATACGCAGCTAAGTTACTTTTCCGATTCGGGAATGCTGAACGACGAGGGCACAATTCTTAGTTATCAACGAGTTGAACGACTGGATAGTAAGTTTTTCGTCCTCTTCTTCAAGTTGACCAACAATTCAATTTTTTTTGTACTTAATTTCAGATCCTGTATGTCGTCCGGTCTTAGTACTCGGTCCATTATCCGAATGTGTAACCGATCGACTAACAATTGACTTTCCGCAATTATTTCAACATTGTATAATGACGGAAATGAATTGTTCGCAAGAAGCAATGGACGAGGGCTTACAAAAGAACATTTTTGTCGACTATCGACGCAAGAATAACATTTTCGAATGTACCACGGTCCAATCGATTCGAAATATCTGCGAGAATGTAAGTCAATTTCATGAAATCTAACGCCAGTTTTTCAACTAATCAATTTCACAGAATCGCCACTGTATTCTCGATGTTTGTATATCAGCCGTCGAACGTTTACAACGTTTGAAAATTTATCCGATCGTATTATTGCTACGATTCAAGTCGGCAAAACAAATCAAAGAGATCAAAGATTCGCGATATTCGACCGATAAAATATCGGCTAAAACGGCAAAAGAAATGTACGAAAGAGCACTGAAATTGGAATCGGACTATAAGCAATATATTTCAGGTAAGAATAACGATTTTGATTTGATTTTAACGGGGCGTTTTACTGCAACTGTCAATATTTTTATAGCGGTTATTCCGGCTGGAGTTAATATCACACATATGAGCACACAAATCAAGGCATCTGTTGTCGAGGAACAATCTCGCGTTTTATGGGTTCCTGCTTCGAATTCTTAAATCGACTTTTAGAGTTTTTCTTATATTAATTTAGAATTAATTATTAACCACTCTATTAATTGCTAAATGATTTCTTTTTTTTATAAGCATAGAGTTTTATCAGAATTAATTTGACACAGACACATATCGAAACTAACACACCTATAAACTACTTTTGAGTAATTTCATAGCACATCATTCCATTTTATAATTGTTGTTTATAATTTTGTTTTTGATGTTCTCATATAAAAATTATAATTTGCCTAGTGCTTTTATTTTCTTGCACGGATAACTTGAGCATTTTGTTTTATTATTTCGACTTCTTTTGAATTGGTTTTTGAGTGTTGACGATTTTGTGTGAAGATGGAACTGCGAGTTGAATTGGTTTCAGTAGATACTTGGTTTGCTCTATTCGTGGGAGTCGAATATGAGGCTCGGTTTTTGGGTTTGTAACTGTCTTTGTTTGGTATTGGAACTGCTTTGGCTGACAACATTCTGTCCCATTGACTTATTATTACTATTTATTATTATTATAATGCCCAATCGCAGCATCTCTTCACTTTTGATGGTCGTCCAAGAAAAAAATGCAGACCAGAAGTAACCGGGAAGGAACTGCATAGGGTGAATTAGTCCTGACGCCAGGTAAAACTTATCTTTCAGGGTCGCATCTATCGCTGTGCAATGTTCCCATCTGGGTCAGCCAGAAGCTAATGAATGAGAACCTAGTAGGGAGTCCGCAATACTCTTCAAACTGGGAACATGGCCCTGATTGTGCAATTTAGTATTGGTTTTGGAACAACTGACGGATTTTACTTTATTATATAAATAACACAGTATTATAATTAATTTTTAAAAAAAAAATTTGCTACCCTCAACAATTTTTTTTCTTGTTTCACGACTAGTGGACAGGAAAAAAGCAAAAAAAAGTTCAGTCCGTCTGTCCACCGTAGGTCTACCGGTGTACGCAAAATCGTTGGAAGGGTCGTAGCACCCAAACCCTTTCAGTTATTTAGTTGATTTTTTTTTCGTGAGTAGACTGGGTATCCCTTTAAGTGGACTCCTTTTGAGGGGTGGGGGTGAAGTAGGAGGTGGGTGAAGCGTTTTCGATTGAAAATTTTGGTTTCTAGATCTCAGTAACCCCTAATGCTAGGATGCTGAAACTTGGAATTTATATAGTGCTTCAGTAGTACACCCATTTGAAAAATTGCCGATATTGGTGAAGGGAGGAATGGGTGAGGAGGAATAACGCGTCCCAAACGCAAAAAAGCGAGATTGCGAAATTCTAAAATCTATATCTCCTAAGCGATAAATGTCACGAAGTTAAAATTTAAGAAAAATCACAAATCAAATTAGGTTTGTATACAAAGGTTGACTAATAAAGTCTGCTATAAGTAAAATTTTTTTAGGGGGCGCTGGAGCATGAAAGTATAAGGGGTAAGAATTTTTATAATAATTCACGTCTCATAGCTCAAGAACAGTTTAAGATAGATGTTTAAAATTTTTACCAGAAGTAGGCCTAATAGATCCGTAGCAGAAAAAGAAATGTTGAGGGGAGAGTGTAGAGGGTGAGAGTGGGGGAGGTGAAAAAGAAAAAGGGTTTGATTTTTATATCTCAATAAGCTATGTATAATGATTAAAAGCTGACATTGATTGTTTAGATAGAGCTACAGTAGTGGCATGTTGAAAAAATTGAATTTTTTATAGTGATAGTATAGTTCGACGGGGGGGGGGGGGGGGGGGGTTTCTAACTATAGAATGGCTTATGCTACAAGTTGGAACTCGGTATGTATATGTAAATCATCTAGGAAAGAATATTAGAAAATTAGATATAAATTTTCAAATATCCATTAGTTTTTGGAAGGGGGTCGACAAAAATGATCAGTGAGAATGGAATGTATATATGTTTACGATTTTCGTCATATCTACTAGGTCTTCTCAAATATTTAATTAATTTTTATTTTATGACTTTTTCATATAAATACCTAGAAAGTGTTTTTAGGATTTTTCGAAATTTTACCCCTAAGGGGGTGCAAGGGCGTTGCATACTTTTTCATGAATTCTGCCATATCCCCCAGGCCTTATCATATACGGGTTTGCGTAATAACTGCCTAAAACTTCTTTTTAAGTTGTTTTCCTTTTTCAACCCTTAACAGTGTATAAAAGGTTTGAACACGTTTACACGAATTCCATAATTTCTTTTAGAAGTGATAAGAAATTGAAATGGTTTTTACTTTCTCGTGCTGTCTTCATCTTTACCTATTACTTTCTTTTTGGATCTTCAACGCCCAAATATGTTTAAGAAGGTTGCATATGATTCCACAGAATCCTACATATTGCTTAGGTCTGATGATTTATCGAATTCATTTTTACTTCCTGAGGTCCTACATAAGCTTTTTCTTTTCATTGGAAGGAAACAATCTTTCATAACCCGCCGTTCGAAAAGTATTGACTAACAACCCGACAAAATTTTCAATACATACATATGTAGCTGTGCTTAATTAAAGCATAAGATACTTTTTCAACGCACATTGTTACTTCTCCATTTATTTTCTTACATTAATACTATCAGTTCACTATTTCATTGCTTTCAAATATTGTCAAAAATACAGGATGCATTTACGCTCTCATACATTTTCAATGAACATTTTATTTTCAAAACAACATCCTTTTCCGTTAATGCCAATTAATTAATTACATTGAAATTAATTACGATTAAAGTGCCTTTTACACAACACAATATTACAAATTTACGGCCTACTGTATCCTATCTAAAGCCTAATGATAAGTTCAACAACGAAAGACGAAACAATTAATTTTATCTACAAACATATTTCTTTTACTTTTACACAAAATAACGACGTTTTGTCAACCTAACAAAAACAAGAAAAATTCTATAAATACGTTTAAAATATTTTTAAGTAAATTACATTAAAAATGCAATAATTATGTTTAACTGAAATTTTTTATCACATTTCTAAAAGAAAAAATAGAAGAATGTGTCGACAAATATTTTAATATTTCTGTTAGTTTTCTTAGCAGAAAAAAAATTATAATGTTAGAAAAATGTTTAAAATAACGTTAATCCAATCTTTTGGATACAAGTAACAAATATACTTAGAAAATAAATTATTATAAATGCAATTTCCTTTTTTTATTACGAGATTTAAGACAGTGATTATTGTTGTCTCCAGTCCAGCGATACACATCCCATATAAAAAATTGTATTTCAAAAAGATTTCCCTACAAGATCTTTATATACGTGTGGTTGTTTACAAAAGAGACTCAGCCAATAACAACAAAAACAACGACTCACTATGGCAAGCTTTTCTTTTTGTAAGATTCGTAGACATGAATTTCAGTTTAGATTCACTCTTGAAGGAATCCTTAGCAAAACCAGCAGCTGTAGAGTTTTTCGGATAATTGCACAATGAAGCCTCTAAAGGATCTGTGCAACCCGATGATAAAAGAGTTCCTTCGAAGCCTGGATTTCCTCGAAAAGGATGATGATACATCAATACTAATGATAAGTTCAGGCTATTGGGAACAGAAGCTTAAAAATTACCTGTGCAACTTTCTGCCGTCTTAAGAGTAACATGGGCGAGTAACCTCTTCTGTGCTAATGGGAAATTGAAGTAAATTCCACTTTATACTCTAATTTTTCAGTTATATATTTTTAATTTTTATAATATATTAAAAGCAATCCTAAATCAAAATATCGGCTTGATTCAAGCAAATTGTTTATCTTAAAACTAAGGCTATGATCATTAAAACGCGATAGAATCGTATGATATTACAAAATAATTAACAGAACTGAAAAAAATGTATATTAAAAGCTTATTATTACAATTAAATCGAAATTATAATAAAAAAAAAACAATAACAAGAAAACTGTGATTAAAAAATGCGAATATAAAAAAAATCTTGAAAACACATTCTTAACACATCGACTAGCTCAATTTTTCAACAAAATATTATAACATTTTCGTTTTGCTCTAATTTAAATAAAATTAATAAATAAATTAAACAAAAATTTAGTCTACTAATCATCGTAAATGTCGATATCGTCACGTGGCCGATACCAATCTTCCGTAGCATGTTCATAGATGGCACGCTGTACTTCATCTTCGGCACGATCGATCGGATGTTTTCGTTCGTCTTGTCGTTCAGTTTCGTGCAGTGACGTTCGCGGACTGCGCGAAGTTGCACGAAATTCGAGCGGTACATCGTAACATTTGCAAATGCAGCACGACGGAAATCGGAACCAATCGGAAAAGATTCCGCGACATTCGTTATGCGGATCGTAGGCAAGAAGCCGATGAAGACGATATTGTTGTTCGCAACGACATCCATCGCGACAATACATCTGTTTGTGTTCGTGCGTGCATTTCTCCCAGTGAACGTACTGCTCGAACGGATAGAGGTTGAGCAGAGCAAGGACTTCGCCGCGGGTATTGTTCGCCCAGAATGGTGCCACTACTTCTTCCTTGACCGGACAAGCATTTCTGTGGATTTGAATAGTTTTAAGAGATGTTCAAATTTCGGCAATTGATGGATAATACTTACATTCCTCGCATGTTGACTACTGGTGGTGTGTCCTTTTGGACGGTGTCCTGGAACAGTTGACTTTCCATATTCGCGGTAGAGGGACGTGTGACTTTTTTTTTGTCCATGAAGTTCTCGTTGACCTTACTGATCTCGTCCATGAGAGGACTTTGACTGGATTCCGAAAGATCTTCCCTACTGTTGATACTAGAACTACTGTCCTCGAACGTTGGAACTGACTGTTTGAAGCTTGCTGATGGGGACGTATCGATTCGGTCCTCAGCAGCTGGAACCAACACAGCTTCGGGAATTGCATCCTTTACAGGATCCTGTTCCAACTCAATTTCAGACTTTATGATTTGCTGAACTACTCGCAGAGTAGTTGAGATCGTGGCCGATTCGGTTTTATTCGGATTGAGATTTGGCGATTCTACCACTTTGATATTATCAATATCCGGATTTGATGTACTCGTTTCGAAAATGCTATTCGATTCGATATTCTGGTCCGGATCACTTTCAGCCATTGTTGGATTCACCATGTTGGTTTCATTATGTTTGGGTGTTTCAGTTATGCCAACCGTCGTAGAACTCGGAGTTGTCGTTGTCGTAGTCGATGCTGGACGAAAATGTGGTTCCGTCAGGACATCATTCGTCTTGGGATTCTGATAGTCGGAGTGAAGGAATTTCGCTCGTCGATGGAAACCATCACGGGAATACCGTGCTGCAGTCTCCTCGATATCTTCGACTTCAATATCGTTATTTTGTATTTCACTACGTAGTATGGATATGTGGCGTACGTCGCCATACATTCGCTTCATAAGTCCTTGATTTTCGTGAACGAATCGTCGGACTGCATGCCATGGATACGAGGAACCGGGCAAATTGCAATAGGCTTGCTGCATTAAATCGCAAGGAATCGATGCCAGAAGCTGTGCTCGTCCTTTTCGCGAGGTTTTCGGACTACACGATGTTGCCGAATCGAAGCCGAAACTATGTGTCGCGGGTATTAATGATATGATCACATACAGCCATGTTATCTGGAATGGAGAAAGGAGAGAAATTAAAATGATTAAAAAAACAGTAGTCGACAGTGAGAGCTGCTCCTTCATGCATTAGGTCATTGGATTGTACAAGACAACGGTATTACACAGAGGAAACTTTTTTAGGTCATCATATTTGCCTACACCATCTTTCGCTAGACTCCCGCGAACTAGTGAACTAAAAGAACGAACTAAAAGATCCAACTTGCTCACATTGTATCGCGAACTCCAAATGATCAGTCATTATAGTGAACTAAAATGCGCAAGCCTACGTGGAAGTGATATATCCCATTTAACACACGATATATGGCGGAATTCGTGAAGAAATGTTACCCCTTTTCTAAGACTGATGGGTCTAAGATCATTGGATAGGGTTAAATTTGGCTTGCCAATCTGGTTTACAATGGATGCGTTCACGACAGCTCGCTTCTCCTCAAATATCCAGGTACCCTGAGGTCCTTGGCGACAATCCTGTATATTCAAGATGATTCATAAAGTCGTTGTATTTCCTCGCAGAGTTTCCTATAAGAACTATGATTGGCGAAGTTGAGCAACGATTTGAATTGTTTTTTTGGCTGAGTCGGAATGGATTGTATCCTCCTCCTTAAATTAGATAGACCCTTCTTTAACATTTTTTAGGAAACACTTTCTAGGTTTTGAAATGGGTCAGCCGAAAAGAGGTACTATAACTTCTTTCCATTTAACCATTTTTGTAGAATATTTCCAACAAATTGTTCAATTTTTTTTAATGGTAATTGCTCGACTTATACCCTCATATCTTGATCATGGGTATCAATAGTAATTATTGCTTAATAGCAGACTTTATTATTCGCATATGAAGTATTTTAATCACATCAAAACATCACATAAGACAGAAGCTAACATAATCTGAATACGAGTAGGCATACCTCATGCGTGTATCCACATCATCATTTCTCCTCGTATAAAAATTTTACCTCGGCATTGACCCACCTAATCAGGCCTCGCGATTCTTTAGCATATCGAACAATCAACCGCATATGCAACATGAGAAGACCTCAACGTTATTGTAACGACAGTAAAAGTTGTTCCAGATTTCCGGACATGCAAATATGTTGTATGTGTGGTGGGTTTTCTTTTTAATTTCTCAATAATTATGCTTAACGATTTAACGATTTTTTTGTTTTGCACCTTTAGGCCTAATGTTTCTTTAAACTGATATATGAATATATGATTTCATTGTACTTTTCAGATTTAAAACCGGACTAAAGTTTTTTCTATTCCGAAATTTGGGAAAAAAAATCGAAAGTGAAAGCTGCTATTAGCAAATAAAAACAATTTTTTAAAAAATTTTTAAAAAAAAAACGATGAATAATATAAGTTTGTGTCCGCTATGTGAAAATTTCGAAAGATGCCGGTCTGAACAAAATTTACACAGCCGATGATATTCGAAACCAAACTCGGTTTGAGATTGTAGAATTGCACGTATTTACTTCTATCACGTATGCGCAAGTACTGGCCAAACAAACAAACAAACAATTAGTTTAGTTTCTGTTTTAGGCAATCGTTACGTTTTACGTGCCATTTGCTGAATAAGGAAGTGAGGAATTTGAGAAGTGAAATTGTTATTTGTTTTTCATCAATATTAATTTGGAACCTACCTTTAAGCGTACCTATGACGATAGTCTTTGTTTATGACTAAGTAGTTCGCAAGGTCTAGTATATTGAAATTGAGCTCCAGTTAGAGATCTTTATTCAAATCACAGTGGGAAGTTTTAAGAAAAAGAAGGTTGAATTGAATTTGGATAGATCCGCTGCGAACATTGGAACTGATGCGACGGGCAGGATACCTTCCATTCTAGTTCTTAGTAAAAATCTGAAGGATACGAGTTTGAAACTTGTACACCAAAAATATCACACTGACTTATCCAGGTGTAAAAATGATAATAATCAAATTCAATGCATAGCTCGACAGCTGCTATGGTGTATTTTTGTGCATCGAGTTGCCCAAAGATAGATAAAAGCATTCAGTATATGCCAAACATTTGGCGCCTGTTAAGTTGTTAAATAGTCCCATGCTGGGCGCTCTTTAAACATTAATTTTATATTCCTTTTTTTATTTAAGAGATTGTGATCGAAATTCATACAGTTTATGTATAATATATCGAAGGACATAAAAAATTGCAATAAAAAACTCTTGAGAAAAAAATGTGTGGCTAATCAGTGCTACATGGATCCGAAAATGTATTGACCAATAACCTATAGCACCAGTTTTTGGTATGAGAATGAGAATTATAATCGATGAACGACGTCAATTGAAGCTAATATGTATAAATAGATCAAACCAAGTGCGTTTCTATACAACAAGAGTATACAAAACAATAATAAGACCAGTGCTATAGCAGCGAAACGTGGACATTACCTCAGGCCAGCGCCATTGTAAGTGCTTTTATAATCACAATCCCACACTGGTGACCCCGATGTGACCAAAAAACAGTGTTAAATCTAACTTTTTTCTATATAGGTACAGGTGATGTGTGTGATATTATAAGACATAAAGTTTTTGCCAACAAAACACACAAATACTAAGAGTTGGAGGAAGAGCTTTATGTTTCACTACGTTGACAATTCACCACAGTATTCACTTCAAATATTTTAAGGAAAAACTTTAAGTTCAAGACGTAATTTTTTATAATAGGTTTTGAAATCTATAGCTCAGTTCTGTAACTTATGAGTGAGAAATTTCTCACCAAAAAGTCAAAATGAGGACGAATTAATGCAGTTTTCTCTCTGTATTCTCACCAAATGAGAAATGAAAGATTGCCAAATGCGTAATCAAGTACATTGCTTTCTCATTTGGTGAGAATACAGAGAGAAAACTGCATTAATTCGTCCTCATTTTGACTTTTTGATGAGAAATTTCTCACTCATAAGTTACAGAACTGAGCTACTAGTTACCAAAATCCGGCTCTTTAACTCAGCTATAAGTTTGTCATATAAAATTTAATATGGGAACAAAAATTAAATTACAGAATAGAATTAATTCCTAAGTCAATAATTGGGGGGAATTATTTTTATGAATTCCAGAATAAAGTTTAGTTGCTTCTTTGCCCTTCCTCTCTTCATACCCCTAAATTTTAAATATTATACTCCGAAGAAATGTTTTCTTTTGAATATAAACAAACATTTTTTCGGAGTATAAAATTAAATAAATCAATTGGTTTGAATTGTATTTGGTTTGCGATAGACTTCGTCAAATACTAATGTTATGGGATGGTTCATTTGATTTAAATATTGAATATCTAGACTTTGGATCAGCTATACCGTTTTACTACATAACTAGCAGATTTACTACTTTTTTTAATTTTTAAGTTTACTGCACAACTATTTCAATCCAGGAAACAATAGGTTTTTGCGATAATTCTCGAAAGTCAAATTGAAAACAGCACAAGAATGCAATCCATTATTATTTTACATTACTATATTTATTATCAAAAATTCAATTTCTACTACCTCTTTTTCGAAAAGGGTATTACATTTTGCTTGTCCAAAAAGCGTTTCGCCTTCACGGTAACAGGTAAACACTGCTTTGCATCATTTGATCTGATCCCATGACACTCTTTCTTAGTATCATGATTTTATCCCATATCTGCTGCAGCTGCAACAAATATGGGATCAAAGGTCAAAGAAAGATATTTTTTTCAACTTGGAACTTTATTTTTCGAATAATTTATGTCGGGACGGCGCGAACGCCATTCCCGGCTACCAAAAATTTCACGCACGAGTTATCCGCATTAGGGATAATCGCGGAGGTCAACTCAACCGTAGTGCAATGGCCAAGCCTCACTCCGGGGGAACCGCCTTGTTGATCACGGTAACCCCTACGCCAGGTAAGTATGCTTTCTACTAGCATCATCTAAACCTATATACTGGTATGAACATCGTCTGTCTGCGAATTATATTTCAACTATACTTTTCGTGTAATCTTTCACCATTTATCGTTTTAGAGGAAAAATTCGAGTAGGAAAAAAATTTGTTTTCAAACTAGTTCATAGTTTAATTCTTAATATCGATACATTAGAGAAATACGTATTCATGGTTTAGAGATTAGGCTGGTCTAACGCCTTTACAACTATAGTTTAATTTTGCTTGGTGCACTTAACAGTAATATGCTATTTATATTATTCATATATGAATTAAGGAAAAATTAATGCAAAAAAACCTTATGGATATAATTAACCTAACTCAAAGTGTAAGTAACTAAATAATAAGAAAAGTAAAATAATAAAACAAAAAGAAGAAACGAAAAAATATTAATAATAATAATAACAATAAAAATATACGTGAGGCATGTAAATATAAATTGGCATTTTCTGATAAATTTAGATTTGCCTCTATTGGCCATTTCTTCAATCATTGAAACTTCCGCAATTTGGTGTAGACGTACTGTAGCATAAAAATTTGTTTTGAAATTTTATAAATTTATTCAGCGATAACTAAAAATTATTTACAATGATAATAAACAGGCCGCACGATATCGTTGAAATAATGTCGAAATAAATACTGCCGTTCACAGCTTGAACTTATCTCAATGTTTAAACCATCAATTACGTTAGAAAAATTAAATTTGGTGTTAGTTTCTTGTTTCCCTGGACGGCTTAGGCTTGAAAAATGCAAAATGGTATGTAAAAATCGTCTGTTAAGCTATTAAATTAATTTTACTTCCAAATGCTTATAGATTAAGACGGCAATTATTTTTCAGATTTTCCGATATTTCATCCCTAGTAGTTGTGTACGTTTTCACGAACTCCGACATACTTCTTTGAACTAATGATGTATCTATTTCACTTACATTTTTAACTGCTTTCAATATAGTCATCGGTTTTTAGGGTTAATTTAAAAAAAAATTTTTTTTTTAATATTTAACCTCCACGGAGATCTTTTAAAAATTGATACGGGGTTGTAAATTTCGATGCTAGAAACTTGAGCTTGATGTTCTAAAACAATTGTTTTGGTAAACAAATTTCAAATATCCATTATACGAAGGAGGCGTAAAAAAATGCTCTTTGAAAATATAGTGCATATATTTTTATGAATTTCGTCATATCTCTCAGGTCTTCTGAAATATTGACTTACTATCTTATCTTACTTATTCACACATTCACAAATAACTGGAAACAGTTTTTCGATTTTTTTAAGAAGAAAATTCAGTCTCTAAGGTGGTCTTATACATTTTCACGAATTCTGCCATATCCCTTAGGTTTGATCAGATATTGAATAAGGTTTTATTTCGACCAACTTTTTTTATATAATCGCATTTAAACTGTTTTCAGGTTTTTTGCGTATGTTGTTGTTGCATTCACAATTTTCCACATGTTCTTAGCTTTGATGACATATCAAATTGTCTTTTCCTTCCACGAACTTTTTATATAATCGCCTAAAAACTAGTGTCATAGTTTTTCAATACTCAACCCCCACGGAGGTGTAAATATTTTAATTTATTTCACTGCATTTTATTGCATTCAGTGCTGATTAAATTGGACATGGTCTTTACAATTATAATTTCAAATCCTACCTAAGAAGATTACATAAATTGTAATATTCACTTACAACCAGATAATCTTCCAAACTTAATGGAACAATTAGGCAGCTCCATACTCACTGAATAGAATTATTTAACATTAATCAGACTCATTCATTCTTATCTTTCGAAAATGAAGAGGAAAGTAAGTGGCAATAAAAAGATGATGACGACGAAATTTATTTATTTTACCAACTATACTAATGTTATTACAGTCGAAGAGATTTTCTAGTGAAAGTTTTCGTTTCTCATTTCATTTTTTTATAATTTTTATTGATGAGTTTTTATGTATGAATTCCTTTCATTTGTACTTTCGGATATGTGCGACGAAAGTATTTGGTGAAGGTCGTTTTGGTATTACGAATGTGCGATCTTTGACCATTTTATGATTAATTGTGTCCATCACAAGAGCGACAAGACAGACAAATTGAACTATTATTTGGACATGAGCCTGGTCGGTTCATCTACTTATTTGAGTATCATTTTATATGAACCATATACAAATTAGGGCTTAATTGCATGAGAAAAGAAAGTGTTTAATTATATAGGAACCGTACTTGAAAAGGTAAAGAGTTAACGCTCTTATCGTCATATACAATATATAAAATTGAAATGCTGTGATTACCTTCACTACAAAAAAGCGAGACACTATTCAAAAGAGAAAATCAAAGAATGGTTTACTTTTAACATTACACACCTCGTGTATAAAAGTAAAGATCTATAGGTGTGTATATGCCTGGCCGCCAAAGATGCATACCTTTCACTATCTTTACAAGCGACCGCAGCTATCAATTTGCAATAATAATCAACTGCATCGCAAGAATTGACCACTGTCCATCCCGCTTGGTATGGTGTCCGTTCTTTCTTTAAACGTCGTGCCAAAGAAGACAGAAAGCAGTCGTTGTTGGTCTTGGACTCTATCGTTACGAACTGATCTTGAATTCAGTATTTATCTTGTATCTTTTGTTAAAAATGTAATTCAAATTGAATGTCATGTCACGTTGCTTATAAAACTTGTTCGCCACTATATTCGATTCGATTCGAATATATCGAGGAGTCCAAAGTTGTCAAGTGTGAGCAGTACAATTAATTCCAATTAAAACAAATACCCGTGTACAACTGAAGGCAGATCGCGAGAACTCAGTGCTCTAGTGACACCGTTTTCTTTCGATTACCACCTTTCTTTACCAATATTTCATCTTACATATTGATTTGGATCGGATGGACTTTATTTTTTTTTTTTAACTTGCTTCGATTTTACAGTACCTGTGATCGTAGCTAAATATATACAAAAGAGGTAACTGATGCAGTTAAAGAAAAAATGATTTTTTTATGGTAAATGTGATTAACTGTTTTGATTGTAAATTATTCGAAAATTGTCGAGAAATTGTGTGAAATTAATTGTGAAAAATTGAAGTAATTCGTAATGTTCGGAATGTTGTAAAAAAATTAAGAAGAGAAAAACTTAAACGAAAAAATGAAGAATAAGATGTGGAATTTTTATAGCCGTGAAGATGTTCATTGTTGTACGGTTGAAGAGCAGTTAAGATGAGAATTTGTTATGTAATTACCTAATTTAATCGTGTTTTTTTTTATTAAATAGAAATCATATATGTTAACAATTATTTGGATTAATATTTTTCGATTATTAAAACATGAAATTTAGTTATAACTGTTACGATTTTCGTCAGTCTAGGCATAGTTTTTTTAAATTCAACTCTAACTAACAAAATACAGACTTATTGATGTAGTCACTGGTGAGGACATCGGTCCGACGTCGTGCAACTAAGCATATACAACATGTTGGTTGATGTTTATGTAGTTTTCTAAATAGGTATTAAGCCGGGATGATGTCGATGCGGGTTTGGAAAAAACTTATTGGAAGAACTACTGAATATTAAAATAACTAAAAGTTTGAGTTATTCGTATTCTTGTAATATCCTCGATTACTCAGTTGGAAAGCTTTTTATTTGGATTATGGTGCGCACACTCTTTTCTGTCGGAGTAGTCTATTAAGTCGATGTTATGAGCACATAACTCACTACTCGGTTGATAGTTACACTAGATGGAAAGAGATGATAAGAGATTAATCTATCTGCTGAATGACCATCAGATATTCGTATCCCCGTGACGTAGTATTGCGTAAAAAATTCTGAAATACTGGTCAGATCTTGTATTGCAACTGTCTAAGGTGTAATCGGCAACATAACAGACAAATCGTGCACCTGTTTCATCAAAAAGGATTCGTTACAAACATTTTAGTTTCTAATCGGTTGGTGTGCGCACCTCTATACAACTTCATAACCATTAGCTACCAACTAAGCTGTCGGCCGACTAAAAGCCAATAGTGTACGTCTCCTCCTTCATTAAATATCGTTGGAGTGACTGCCACAAAAAATGAAGCAAGAAAAAGAAAATCGATCAAGTACTAGACATAATATCAGTTATAAATGAAATCCACTAAGTCAATTTTTGGATGTTTTTAGTTAAGTTCACCATGCTCTTGCTTCAATGGTCTTCGACATCGTCCTACGCCGATTTTGAAAATGTTCATATGTCTTGTAGAACTCGAAAATTTAAGGGACACGTATTTTTTTATCGGTAGTCGAGAGCATTAAGGGGTTGAAACACCTCCCCAAAGTTTTTTGAATAATTGATCGAACTTGAGATTTCCGTAGAAGTACTCAATGCATGACAACGATTCTTTACTAGAAGATAGCTAGATATAGACTGACAAGAGTGTACTACCACAAATGGTAAACCACCCTAAATTTTGTAAAATTGTTTATTTAATTCGGGCTATTCATTCACAGAAAAACTGTAATAATAATTATACAAAATTAAGTGTGGTATACCCCTCTTATGGAGGTGCACTCTTGTCAGTCTACATTTCTTTTGAATATATCATTGAAATCCATGGCGCAAATTTCCCAAATTCCCAATTTCGCAATCGATTTCAAAGATTTTGTATACCAATTTTTTTGATTCGAGGCGTTTTGTAAACCGGGATTATAGACCATGTCGCTTTAACCCCAATAATCTGGCGGTATTTTTCTTTAGCATAATTATAATAGGGAATTTGTGACTACTACCTATCAACTCAATTTAAACTTAAAGTCAAGCTTGAATGAAAGTTAAAATTAATTATTCAATTAGTTCCAAACCATGAAGAAAGTAAAACGACAAATTTGCAATGGGTGGTAAATAGAACTAGTAGGAATGAATACCTGCTGTCTAATTAAAATACTATACCAAAATGGAGCAAAAATAGATCACCCAATTCGTTTCAATTCAAAATTATTCAATACGCTGGCTGGTAGTTGGCTTGTACCTCTTTCAAAAGTTGGCTTCTTGAACAAAAAATTAAGCATACCAGCACTGCATTATTCATGCATTATGCAAAATCAAAAGTGGTTAAAACTAGAATTAACATATTCCATATTTCGTTTTAAAACTAACTGAAGTGAGAAAAAAAATCAAATCAGGAAGTTGTATAGTGATGTGAAAAAAATGTCTTTCAAATTCTGAATAAAATTAGAACAATCTGTTTTAAAAGAAATTCGATCGAAATATCTGAAATTAGGCGTTAGAAATAGATTTGAACGATTCGTGGTTAAAATGCGAGTAAGAGTGCTGATTATGCAATTTGAAAAAAATATATTCTTAATTAACCAGGTTTAATCGGATACGATTTTCCAACTTCCAAGCGATAGATAGAATCAGAAAATTAGATTAGATTGTTCAGAGCGTAAGAAATGACCTTAGATTATTATGAGAGCTACTGATTGTGCCGGTTAAAAATAATATAGAAGTGTGCAAATATACAGAGTCGAAGTCAACCGGCATATGGCATATGGCAAATCATTAAAATTTAACATTCGTGTCGGAAATGGGTTAAGTAAAAGTTTTCTCTGCTTTCTTGTGTTGAATCGCTTGCTTTATTGCAAATGAGGTAGTGATTTTCTTTTGTTAAATTCTTTTTCATCTTCTTTGAAACTACGTAGATAATAATTATGCAATTATAGTTACATACATGAAAGGTAAGAATACCCCATGGTAATGCGAAAAGACATTTTTGTATTGATTCTACAATTAAATCGAATTTCTGTGAACGTGTTGGATTAAAGAATTGTTTTATTATCTTTTTTTTTAATAGCAAAGTATTGTGATCAACCTGAAATTTCAAAAGAATTTCTTATCTTGAAATTTTGTATCATCACGTTTTTAGGACACCCAAAAAAACCAAAAATTTTTTTTTCCAAAAAATCAATTTTTAGTCCAAGACAGATAGAGTCTCAAAAGTTTCACAGGAATTCTTTATAAGAAAACAAAATTTAGGAGTGATGGTGGGAGGGGGTGAAAACTCCAAAACAAAGGCGGAAACCTTTAAATTCGTAGCACTGTTTTTTGTGACAGCCGATTTGACAGTTCCCAGTGGTTTTCGGGTTCGTTTGGTTTGACAATTCATCGTGAAAAGAAACACGGCGGAGCAACGTTTGGAAATTGTTCAAATTTCTTTGAAAACTATAGTTCAATTCGAGAAATTATGTATTTTATAGTGCTCATAATCGTCCATCAGAGCGATTAACTCGAGAAAGCATGGGTCGTTTTCACTATACGTTTACTGTAAACGATAGTACGCATCTAAGAAACTATTGAGCACTTCGAAGCCAACATTCAACGCGGCATTGCTGAAATACAGCCTGGTTTACTGCGAAGAGTGTGTAAAAATTGGACTTTCAGATTACGCCATGTACGCACTATCCGCGTCGGCCAAATGGCCGAAATCATATTCAAACATTAATGCCATAAAATTACCTTTCAAATAAAGCCAATTTCATGGATATTAAACACATTTTTCTGTGTTTTGATTAAATTTAGTAATAACAATCATTGACTTAATCCCTTCATGCAACATGGGAAACTCCTTCCAACTCAAAGAATCGGGGAAAAATTCCCCATTTGGGCACACTTTCATAGGTTAAAGAACTGTAGACAACCCTGTAACACAGCTCAATGAACTTGAAAAAATTTCACCGTGTCAACTTGCTCATGCAATGTATGCTGATATTAGGCTCAATCCCAAGAGTACTCCCTAGTCAGTGCTACGCACTGGTATAAGGGGAAGTAGAAATAATTTTGTTAATACAATATGGTATATATAAAAATTAAGTAAAGTTCTCCACCTGTAAAAAAAACACCCTAGAAACCGTTTTCCAAATTATTTGATTTCAAACTATGTAAGTACTTCATTTTTGATATATTAGTGCAGAGGGGTTTCTTTTCACGAATTCCGATATATTTCTTAGAAAAACATATTTTTGTGAATTCACTATTCCGCTACAAAAAACATCAATCAAGACATTTTTTAATAGCTTTAAATAAATTTTAAAGCAAAAAAATCAACCAATATGTAATTAGATTTTTTTTATATTTATTCATCTAATTCTTAGCTTTAACGAGTTAAATTAGACTCAATTCTGCTTAAATTATAAAATATTCGTATTAAAAAATAAAAAAAATAATTGTTCAAACTTTAATTAAAACATTTGGGTTTTACGGAAATATTTTTTTAGCGAATTTATCGTACTAAAATAAAACCGATTAAAAAAAATGTACTCGATAATTTCACTTTATTTTAAAAATACTAAAGTATGGAATTGAATTAAAGTTGTTAATAGAGGATGCTAGGGCTACTTTAACGAATCAATATTTACTAAGGCCCGTTCCTACGATCGTCAGTAACATTCTAACTGAAACTTTAACTGACAGATCATACGAAACTTACAGTCAAAGTTCTGGGGTGGAATCACGAATCTCGAAACGAGCCTTGTTTTCGAGTTGCGAGCTGATTTGGTACTACCAATCTCGTTTCGACCTGTAATGTGCTCGAAGTAAAAAAAATCGTACCAGTTTCGAGTTGTATTCGGTACTACCAATCTCGAATTTGGTTTGTTCGACAACTCGAAACGATTAAATTTTAGTCGTCAAGTGTTTAGCATTCGAGTTACATAAATTTTTTTAAATTGAGGCTAAAATTGAAGAGAATCGATTGAAGGCAGTTGGAATCGGACATGAGAAGATGATGTAAGACTTAAATTCACGAGAAAAGACATAAATAGAGAAGAAACTCTTGAGTTTGATTTATATTTTGTTCTTGTTTTTACTTTACTATTTTAATGGTTTGTAATGTGGTGAAAAGAAATAAAACATGAACACTGAAATGTGATTTTTGTTTATTATTCACTTAATAACTAGAAATTTTACTTATAACTTATTTTGCCGACCGATTGTCGAAGTAGCGAAATATATATTTTTCAATTCGGTTGGATTGCGAAGAAATCTGTTGGAGGGAGTGAGATAAAGCTTTCGAATTTCATTTTGGTAACTGAAATTAATTATCTTACTGATAGCAATGCCTTTCGCCTTGGACCTTTCGCAAAATATTGACACGATAATAGTAGCGAAGTGCTCGCGACATCTTATCGTAGTTCATCGAAAGATGATTCTTTTGAATTCCCCAGAGCTTAGCTAAGCCGGGCGGATCGATGATTTTAAAGATGCCGGTAACTCGGCACATCCAAGCAATGTAATTGCTGTACCTTTGGGCAGGATCGTTTAGCAATTGTTGGAGGAAATGCTAAAAGTCGTCCGTCTAGAAATTTAACATAACAGTTAAGTGATACCGAGAAGAGCGAATCTCGAATAAAAACTTACTTGTATTTGGTTCAGGACTTTCGGGAAAGAACTCTCATTTCACGGACATATAAGCAGGTGTCGTGGGCACTGAAACTGAACCACCGTTGCTCTCATTCTTCGGACTATGACTGTTCGACCACGAGTTCAAAACATTTGTGATTTGCTGGTGCAAATTTGGTTTGAGATCCTTTAGAATAGGATGGCGAACTTGAATGCATCTCTGGCTTCACCCCCGAATAGCTGTCTTCATCCGAATCGGATTGATTACTGCTCGAGCTTGTCGTGTTATTTTCTGTAAGCTCATTTTGGTTGGCTTCTTGAAATTAACCCAGCCAAATTGAAATTAAAATAAGAATTAAATGAAGTCAACTTTCTGTCAGATGTCATCCTACAGAAACATTCTAGTACTTTCCAGTTTAATAATCTTGGCCATACGACTTTCAAACTCGCACCGAGATTGGTGCTACCAAAATGAACTCGAAACGAGTTTAACTAGACTCGAAACGAGAGACTCGTTTCGAGATACGTGATTCCACCCCTGGTTAAATTTTAACTGAAGGACGTAATAACGGCCCTTAGTGTATATATTGATTCTATATAATTCTGTTCGAGTAATTTATTGATAGGTACCTTATTGAATTTCATAACCGTACATAGGTCAAGCTTTATTCCATCGCATTGCGAGTGCTATTCCGTGCAAATTCCAGGTTTTCGGCCATCAATGATCCAACTCTCGATTTTATGCATTACAAACTTTTTGGTTAGATTAAAGTAATAATACTCTACAAATTTCATCTGATCTGGAGAATAAAGTCCAATATATGGTACACAGGTCGATCGATATCTACTGAATTTCAATTTGATAATTCAATGAAATGCCATGTTTTAGTGCTTTCAGGTAAATGAAAAGTTCATTACTTTACATTTTTGGAAAATACCGAACAAAAAATGGTATTTATTTTTTATCTGCAGTTTACACATAAAAATATTTATTTCATTATCAACAAACTAAATTGGTGTTCAGAATTTAGAGCTTTATGAGAGAAATGCGATATTCTGAAATTGCGGTATATCAATAAAAAAATTCTTTGGATTACCAGAAAAGTAATTAACACTCGCAGATGATACACTTTTTAGTTCTTGTATGCAAATGGTGCTTCAACGGCTCGAAAAGGGAAAGAGAAAACCAATACTAACACTAAGATCAATATTTCGATCGCATATTTCCATTTAATAGCTTTAATCAATACAAATAAATGTAATTATTACGTTTTAATTTTTTCATTTCGCTAATGAAGAAATTTCAAGTTACTGTCTTAAATCTTTTGTTTTTGACCAGGTTCATTCCCCCTTTAATCGTATTATTTTTAATTATAATGAATATTTTTTTTAAAAGGGAATATTTACGGAAAACTTTTAATTTATATTTTATTAGACTTTTGAAGTCAGATTAAAATTAAAATTTATTTCATCAAGTAAAATTTTTAATGTTACAACTCATACACAAATGTGAATAGAAGAAATTGATACTTTTACTAAATGTTATTAACCGGGATACTGCAATGAATATTGAATAGATTAAAAGGCTCATATATTATAACATATATGAATAAATAAAACAACATACTAGCAATAAAAATGAATTATCACTCGATTACTTACATAAATTATTCGTTTCTGGTAATCCATTTTTCGTTATCGTTTTATATCTTGCATTCAATTGAAAGTTGTATTATAATCGGGCAAAAAAAAACAATCACTTTACGCACATTTATAACAAAACTCAAGCGACTTTTTGCACTTCCATAAACTTTCGTTTATTTCATATCTCGTTTTCGGAATGGAAATCATAAAATAACTTTTGGTCATAGTATTGGCACTTTCTTTCGTTCGATAATCACCCACAATAACTATTTGCACTTTTAATATCCAATAAGTAAAGAAATTTCCGATCGATATTTACTAAAAAAAAAAAAATAACAATTAACCAACACTGTGCAATTTTCCGTAATATTTCGCGTTTTATCGAAATCGAATCGAATTTATTAGCGAATAAAATAAAACGATGCTGTTTAGAAAAGAATAAAAATGAAAATCTCGAAGCACATTAGCGACAATGTCTCGTCCCGTCAACTGCTAAACGTTTAACTGTTGTATAAGAAAAAGTGAGGCTCAGCTTAGTAGGTCAGTAGTGGCCTTCTCTTTGCCTACCGTATAGTAAGACGTTTGCATTTCTTTTGATTCGTATGATCGTCGTCTTAGTTACCTTTTGGTTCTTTGCGGCTTTCATGCCCTCATCGCGACATGTGGTGGTGGTGGGTCTTGGAAATGATCTTCTCTCGCCTATAATAACTTACTAACCACCCCACACATTACACTACGACTGACTATATTAAAGAAACGATTCGAAAGACTCTTGAGTCGGATGAAGATCGCGTCATTTCGATACTTGTGTATAGTCTACTACTCACCTGTACACCAAAGATCAGACAGGTAGGTGTACGGGAATTGGCTAGGTGTATTGTGCAGAGCGCGGTGTCTAAAGTGAGAGCTTTAACTTAATTAATCTTCTGGACAGGTGATAGCCAAAGAAAAGCTTTCTTCGTTGTCGTTTACATCTTCTTTTCGAGAGTTTTGAAAGTGTTGCCGCTTTCGTAGAATCGAGTTACTGACTTAAATCTTTCGTTTTTGATGTACGAATTTTTATTACACTCTTTTTTGCGTTTCTTAAAGGTGAAAATCTTACTCATCGTCCTTCTGATTATCCAAAGTGTATATACTACTTATCCCTGCTAAGAAATTTTTCTCTTTTCAGAATAGGTTTTAAGGATATTGCCTTCTTTGTTCATTAATAATTTCAAGAACGGAGCTAATTTACAAGATATGGTAGCTTTAGACAAATAAACTTGTATTTTTAATTTTCTCAAAAAATTCCGGGAACTTTTTGATCAAGGTGTATGATCATGATCTATGCCTATTCTTTCTTTCTATTTTCAAAGACAATCAGAGAATAGTTTCCAGCTAGTAAAACTGTCGGTTATTCGGGTTAAGGTTCGGAATGATCACATCTAGACATAATTAGCCTATGGGTATATTTTTCAACCCCCACATTACTCAGAGAAATTTAAGATAAACAAAAATAAATTTTTGAATGCTTCATTAATGATGATACAGTATATTGTCAATTCCACAAAATGATAATTTGATAAAAATATTTATTTTCGTTCCACTAAAATGTTCATTTTATTTACGATCTGTAACTTCGAATGTCCTTCCATCGTAAACATATGATCCACCAGGATATGCTACATACCCTGCTGGAACAGCTCCATAATAGCCAGCGGGAGCGGAAAAATAACGTCCTGCAAATGCAGCTGGTCCGCTGACAGCGGTATAAGCGTAGGCTGGATCTGTAAAGGGAAAAACGGCCGATTCGATTCCGACGGCGACTGCCAAAAGGACGACAACAATTGCGAACTATGAAATTAAAATTTGTTATTTTTTGTCTAAGATACGATTTATAAAAGTATTTCTTTAGCTCACTTTCATGATTCTGATTGAAGAATATTGCTATTTCTATCTGGAACAATTACTCGATCACTGATAATCATACCGACTTTGATCGGAGTTTTTATACAGAAAATATCGGAACAATTTAACATGCAAATCGGAAACTAATTTGAATGATACATTTTCAAAATGAGCTTGGAAAATGATATACAATAATCCAATCCACGTTACTGTGATGTTGCGAAACTAGTTATGCAATTATGTAGTAGGTGCACATATTTCTGGATGATAGTGATGATCGTTATTAAAGCCAGAAAAAATCGAGAGGTGTATCCACTAGTCGCTGTATTGATCTATTTTGTCTAGGAAAATCTAAATGTAGCGCTGTATTCTCTAGATAATCGCATACTATGCTTTTTTTATCCGCTTGATTAACTCTTCGGAATAGACATCGTCTCTTCTTCTACTTGTTTCCAGCTTAAGTTTCGTGATTTGTTTAATTTTTAAGAATTTTTGTATTTTCATAAGTTCTGACTCGCATCCTGCAGTTCCTTAACGCTATTTGGATGAGCATGGGCAGAATTGGTTTTCAAATTTTGTCAAAATGTTCCCAAAATTGTCAAAATTTACAGAGATTTTCTGTCTTCAAAAATGCTTACGCTGTGAGAGTAAAGTTCTTTCTTAAGCTAGAAATAAGAATGCTACCTTGTTCTACCTAAAAAAAATAAGCTATTAGTTATATTGAAAGGTACGAAAAATTAAAGACTAAAAATATTTTTGAAAGAGTCACTAAATGGCATATAATAAGTAAGTCAATATTAATTTTACAAATATTTTCACTAGTAATTTCGGAAGCGGATGGCCAAATCAGTGTATTGAGGATGTATTCTTAGAAAGTTTGGAATGTAATACATATATATTAATTTTTGCTGGTCGTAATTTTGTAATCTTTGTTGCATTTTAATAAAAACAAAGAATGGCTCAATTACTTAAATGGCTTTAACTAACTATGATCCAAGATATGAAAAATCTTCCACGAAATTTAAGCTAAAGGAATAATTTTTTCATAATATGAGTCAAAAATGGTTTTTAGTAGGATCCGTGGAAAAAATTTGGACAACGATCCCATTTCCTATAATGGGCTATAAATCGACCATCTCGTTACGCACAACAATGAACCAGAGCATTTTTAAAAGGCCAAGGAATTTTTTTTCCAATGGTAAAACAATTATTTAAGTTGCATTATGAGTTCATAACTTATTTTACTCAGCTTTATGAGCTCTTCGACATATGCTCGTCAAGTTATACCTCCAATACTGGATGAACACTGAAATTGGTGGTCAAAAAGGAATTTCAGTCATACTTTCTGGCTTACATCGATTTTAATGTCGAGGGTTTTTTGTTGCTATTTGCATACGTACTTGACCCATTCATCATAAACAAACAAATTTATTTCAGCCTTTGCAAATGTAGTACAACATTTGCAAAGCCCACACTAATTGCTTTAAAACTTATCATACAATATTCATGTAGCTGTATGCTGTATTCTTTCAGAAGCACCTGCAATAATTCTTGAAAAAAAAAAACAATATTTTAGGGAAACAAAATTTTGCCAAAAATTTGGCGAAGCTTCATTATTTTTTTGGGTAGAAGTTTCGAACGCGTTTAAAGTTGAGATGTGGTGTAGGATGCGACAGACAACCTAAAAAAAAACGTTTCAAAGAGCATCTTGATTATTTTAAGGTTGTCATTCGCGTAGTAACCTAAGGACAACTTTTTTTCTAGTTCTAAAACATGCAAACACAAAATTTTTTTACGTTTTCGACATCAAGTATAAACACCAATATCTACCCTAAGTATTGTTTTTTAGTTGTTTAATTCCAGAAAACAATTTGGTGAATACATATTCACTTATTCGTTATTCGTTAGGTGCAGACAAAATGAATTCTAGACTAAGAACACAACGCGCATAAAAAAGCTTCATTTTGTTTAGGCGAGTTATTAATGTGGTATACTGAGATACCAACTCATATACGAAAAAAGCATCACTAACGATCCACCTAATGATTTATTTAGGAGTAACCGAACAAAACCTCAAATGATTTATTAAGGAATCATTAGTGATACAGTTGCTGAGTGGCAATGAGTATACCTAGCTGGATACTCTAAATTTAATTTAAATAACTAATAAATATATGATTGAAGAATGCTTTTATTTCTAGCTAATGTTATACATTTAAATTTTTCAATTATCAAAGAATTCATAATTTTCATGGTAGATGCTTGTCCGATAAAAATGTTCAAACTATTTGCGTGCCGCGACTTCAAATGCCCTTCCATCATAGACATATGATCCAGGATATGAACCAGGATATGCTGCATATGCCGCTGGAGCAGCTGCATAATAAGCTGATGGAGCGGCAAAATAACGTCCTGCAAATGCAGCTGGTCCGCTGACACCGGTATAAGCGTAGGCTGGATCTGCAAAGGGAAAAACGGCCGATTCGATTCCGACAGCGACTGCCAAAAGGACGACAACAATTGCGAACTGTGAAATTAAAATTTTTTTATTTTCTGTCTATGATACGATTTATAAAAAAATTTCTTTAGCTCACTTTCATGATTCTGATTGAAGAATATTGCTTGTATCTGGAACAATTACTTGATCACTGATGATCATACCGACTTTGTTCGGAGTTTTTATACAAAAAAATATCGGAACAATTTAACATGCAAATCGGAAACTAATTTGAATGATACATTTTCAAAATGCTGTAAAATAAAATCCGTATTAGTGTCAAACAAGTTATGCAATTAGTACCTACATTATTCTGGGCGTTGGTATCTGCAGTACTGATGGTATGATCTGCATTGAAAATAATTAATTCATTGATATTCTTGAATAAATTTTACTAAATAAATAGTTTGTAGCTCATAAAAGTGTGTATTATACAGTACAGTAAGCGGTCTTTAATTTAGAAAATTTGGAATATCCTATTTAAAAAAAATTTTATTATTAAAATAATAATAAAGTAAAATTTATCCATTTAATAAGAGTTTTCAAAAACAAATTTTAAAATCAAAATCACAAATATTGAATTGAATCATACTCTTATCAATGTAATTGGAGTAGACCTAGAAACCATTTGTTGTACTGTTGCAGGCTCTCGGCACAAACTAAAATAAAACATACTATACACAAGTATCGAAAACAACTAATAAATAAATAATAATAAATTTTTAAATAAAACAAATAAATGAAGTGATAGTCCCATAAATATTTGTCATAGTTTGCCTTTCAAGAAAACATTTTGGCAAATAATAATAAGAAAAATCGAAATTTTTTTTAAAAAAAAACACTGTTCGATTTTGGGATTATTAATGTAATTGCATTGTGGGGATGTATATTTTTAAGTGGTAAATCTTCGCATCCGCAGAGCTAAAGGAAGCCAAAATAATCAATGAGTTTTAATCGTATCCTTGTATTGATAGAGGAAATGTATAGTTATGAAATGGTCTACTGAACATTTTACAAAATTTCACTTACGACAGTTTACCTCTGAGGTACAGATATATAGATTCATAATGATTCATTCATGATTGAGAGAAAAATAGGCCATACTTTAATACTCTGCGAGAATAATACGAAATAATGGTACATTAATCAAAAATCACTACATTTTCATAATGTACCTTAAATAATTAAAACACAAAGTACACATATTTATAACTGCTAACACTGCATAATATTTGAATGAGTAATGAAATCGAACTCTAAAACAGCTCCATATCAAATCGGATTTAATTGATCTGATTTCTTAATGGTTTATTGTAATGAATGAAGTAAGCAGGTTATTCTGTTCTGAAATAATTATTATGAATCTTTATTGCATTTTGACTCATGCATTATACAATGTCATCAACAGTTTATGAAGTTGCTCAGCAGTTTATGACCGTTTGTATGACATGAGATACTCTTGAGCTCCTTTTTTTAACTAAATTTCGGACGAAAAATTTACATAATCTTTTTTCGACAACAATTGAACATTATTTGATCCGTCGAACCACTTCAACCAGCGACCTATGGAAGCCAGAAGAAGTGGGCAATTAAGTTGAAGTGAACCTGATTAAATAGTTGAGTTGCATTTTTTTTGGGAAATTCCCATTGTACAATATCTACCCTATCTATATCTAGCATCTAAGGTCGGCCTTGATAGTGCTACCGAAATTACACAAAGTTCTACATTTTGATTTTGACGAAATTAAAGTAGGTTGTAGACATCACCTCCGCGAAGCCTACGTCGTTTTGATGGCTTATAATACCAAGAGACGTAAGATAGGGACTAGGTTTTCTTTAGGATACCATCAGGGATTGATTTCAGGTTCACAAGATCATTTAGTCACGCTAAAATCTAAATGTATCTAATAATTATGTACCAGAAGAAGAGGAGGAGGAGAAGAGAAGAGCGTCTCGTATGGTCGGGTAAGTAAGTGCAACAATTTTTGTAGGACGTTTGTATGGTAGGTAATCGAGGAAGTAAGTTGATTTTCCATTTTTTTCGTAAAAGTAGACAAGATGTGAATTTTGATATGAATCTGCATCTGAAACAAAGAAGCTGCAACTGTGGAAATTTGCTTGGAAAAGTTGGAACAGAAACAGGGTTGTATAATGATCGAATTGGTCTTACCTTTGTCGTGAGTACCACTATCATTCCTTACACTAACGGTGCCGTTTTTTCAAAACTGTTATTATATAGATGTGGATCTAAGACCAGTCTAAAGCCTCTTCATCTGGCAGTACCTAGAGTACTCAAAGATCGAATCCAAGAAGACGGTAAAACTAAGATCGGACAGGTGCTCGAAGAGATACCGACCACTGGCCATCGGAGAATTATCTTGAAGAGGAGAAATTTAATATTGTCATCGTGTGGTTTATTGCTGTCTGCACACATTTCGATCGCGATATTTTCCTTCATTTCGATTGAAAAAGAAATTCACTGAGAGTTGTGTTGACCGTATGGTTGATCTCATCGGCGGTATGAAGATCTTTTCATTAGATTAAACGATTTCCTGACTGATCGTCGGCACAGTGGGTAGTAAAATCCGATTATTTTCCTAGTCGATGGAAATAAAAATGTTGCTAATTTTTTTTCCAGTTTTGTGTAGGGATTATAAAGGTTAATAATTTTTTCTTAAATCTTTTTTTTTGCAGATCAATATGCAAGATTGTGAATTCGAATAATGTTTGAAGTCATTTTTATTGCTATCAAGGTCACGATCGATGTTGAGAATTTAATACGGAGAAAGAATGATGGGCATGAACTTAAGTTAACTGAAAATATTGCAAACAGTAGGTACACTCGATGCTGTGGTAGTCAATGTTTGTTCCGCTTAATTTTTTAAGATGATTCAATGAAATGATTGTAAAAGGCAGGTTGAGTAATTAACGGATATTAGTTCCAAGAAAGGTATGGTAGATAGTACGATTGGTAAGAAAGATATATCTTAAGATAGTTACTGTAATATTGATTTATTTATAGAAGATAATACAGTGTTGCGAAGTGTTGCAGTTCGTTTTACTCGGACATAAGCTTCAAGTGACCAGGATTTTGTACACTAAATATTTTTTTTATTGAAGATTAAATTTATTGAAAAAATAAAACTGTTTGAGTTGCAAATACTCGTAAGGGTCCACTTTAATCTAAAAGTTTAAATTAAAAAAAAGACAACTAAAATATTAAAATTCTAATAATTTTGTTTTCTGTTCACGCTCATTCAATTAGATCGTTTTTAAAAAAAAATATGATACCACCTGCAAAAATTTTTATTCGAAAATACCAAATGATTCGAAAGTAAATCACCAAAGAGAATGTAAATTGGGAGTATGTCATATTGGTGAACGTTAAACGAATCATTTCTAAATCATGTTCAAAATTTGTACATTACTTAATGCCAGAAAATCGATTTCATGTCTCAGGTACCTATGTACATACATATATAAGATTTTTTCTAGTAGAATTATATAAATTCTTAAGAGAATCTATTTCGAATTGAAAAACGTACCGCAGTTTTTAAACTTCAAACGACATGAGTACTGGCTTTCAAAAAAGTCATTAATTCTTTCTTCTCCGCTCGAACGCGCTTTTGCTTTGAGCTCAATTTTATTCATTTATTCATCATTTGATTTTTCTTAAGCTTTGGTGATGTTTGATATGGGCTGTCGCGCCATTCACGAATATCGGCAACAATTTTTACGTGGAAGTGATTCAAAAGTAAATCATCACAGCGAATTAAAAAGTGAATATAACTAAGGAAATACGAAATCATATTGGTGAACGTTAAATGAATCATTTTTAAATCATGTTTGCGTATTATTTAAAACTACGTGTCTCAGGTATATTATATTTCATAGAACTAAATAAATTTTTAAGTGAATCTATTTCAAATTTAAAAACGTGCCGTAGTTAAAAAACTTTGCTCACACTTGCCAACATTAAGCGTACTGGCTTTCAATAAAGTAGGTATGTAGGTACATACTTGATTCTGTCTACTCGGCTCGGATTATTCGATTTTTCTTCATACTAGGGGAATCTGCACTAAAATATTTATTGTCAACACAACATTCGATTTTTCTTCACCTTTGGTGAACAGGAGGCAGGGCCTGATATGGACTGAATTGGCTGATATGGACTGAATGTTTGCTTGGATTTTTATTTTATTTTTTTAATTTTTATTTATTTTATAAAATTAACGGGTGCGTGACCCTTCAGAATATAATATAATATTATTAATATCAACATCAATATTAGAATTAGTACATACATATATAATTCAATTTAATTAAAACTAAGATTTCAAGCAATTCATTGATTTGACTTCAGCAACATTTGTATTAAAAAGATCGATAATGCCACAAAATTTATTTCCAGAGATTAATCTGTGAATATTTTTGTCGATCAGCTCATTTGTTCTTCTGTTGATGGCTGCTTAGAGATAGTGTCGATGGACGTGATATAGAATGTTAGAATTGGTAGGAAGATTATTCTGCAGTTGGACACATTGGGCGAAACACCTTTCCACTCACCATATTTGCTATACTAAATCAGCCTGCGAGACATAGTAACATCTATTGGCTCTAAGTTATTTATCGCAATATAATGTACATTAAATTTCATTAGTGCAATCTCTGAACTGTTTCCATAAATTGAAATCTTGTTCACACGCTGACTGAAGTCACTTCTAAAAAAACCAGCTAAACCGCATTATAAAGTCGTATCAGTCCTCCGATTACCAATTCATCAGCCTAAGTAATAAGAAGTTAACAAATCCCAGACCAAAAGAAAAGCGAAATAAATTGGAAAATATTCCACACACGCGACTTCCTACTAACTACTTTTCAAAACAAATTTCACGTGTAAAGTGCTAATCTGGGCAAAAGGTAGATCGGAACCGAAGTTAGTTACGGTGGCCATACATCGACCTAAATCAAAGTCAGTGTGTCAACCGTCAGGTAATTAGGTTGCTGCAATCCTCGGTACGTAGAGCAAGCGTCTTGAGGCGACTAACCGCCTCACCATCACTCCGTACAAATCTGCATTTCTTAAGCCGTAGGTTTCATTTATTCCTTAAACCCTGATAGACAGTTGATCCAATTAAGCGATTTAATTGGATTTCAGTTAGATTACCTTCGGTACCTGCCTGGTCATTTCGGACTTGCGTTAGGAATGGCTATGCCAGGTAAGGTGCCTACGGACAAGATCGTAGCTCCCGAAAGCGCATTCAGCGATCAATTCAATAATCTTGCAAAAAGAAAGATGCCTACCAAGTAGCAACACTACGGCGAAGACAAACCGCAAAAAGAAATACGTTCTACTTTCACCTTAGCCCGAAGGTGTTTGATAAAAACCACAGTCGAAGACAAAAACAACAAAAGGTAATGATTTCCAGGTGGATTTCTTGATCATTTCGTCGGCCGTGCAGTAGATAATGCCCCCGCAAAGATGCACCGTGACGCAGCGTCTTGACCTACCGAAATGCTCTTAACGATTTTATTTTTGGTAAGATCTTAATCTGGGTATCGATGTCGCATTAAAACTGTAAATAAAAAAAAATTTCCTTTCGGTACTTGTGGGTCAGAAAATCGCCGACGAGGGTTAAGTGGGATGATCTTCCCATAAATCTGATAGTCACCCTCTTTCCGCGAGCCATGCGATACCTGATGAATTTCACCGCGCGTACATTCATCCAGTCCCCCCGTACTTCGGAAAAATCGAAAAAAATCCATTAAAAGTGCAAAACACGAAAAGTATTAATAATTATGTTTAATCAATATAACGACTTGCACGATCGCCAACAGGCTTATGCGCAAAGTATCGCAGGCAGACATAAAGTCGTCGTCTTTGCCGATCATACGATTAAACGTCTTATGGGACCGATAGTGTGCTCAAGATGGTCGGCAAGTGGCTCAAACTAGTTGATGTTTGGTCATCTGAATGGTAAATATTTGATGCATCTACCTTACGAACAACTTTATTGATATATTGATAGAGAGTAATGGCTTCATATTAGTGTACTATCTTATTATAAGAATACGCGAGATGTGAAGTAGAAGACGCTGCCGTAATTGGACATGGAGCTTTCGCATAGACGTGGAAAAGTATAGACAGCATTTTCTAGGTCATACTTAGTTAAGGCTAACGATACAAATTTCAATTATATTCGGATAATGAAATTATCAATAACGAGATTGGCAAGGTAATTGGAAAATTGAACTATGAAGACAACAAGGTGAGAACAAACCACACGCAAGCTGATCTGGTGGTGGACAATCTGGGACCTGTAGTGGTCAAGTGCTATGTTGCTGCAAAAGGAAATATAACGTACATTTAATAACGTTCCTACTAAGGTACGATACTTAAATTTACCTCCTCAGAATGTGGAGCTGGAAGTACTTCACTCTGTACTTCACTTTTGGAGCGATTGTGTTGGAATGTCATTGATGAGCCTGAATTGAATCAGATTTTGGCAGTCGAGCCGGATATTAACAAACACCTTATATAAATCTGAACTGCACAGTAGTGGATCCATATTTCATCATTATCAATGGCGCGACAACCCAAATTGGTCTTGCGGGATACATTGTCTGAAGTCATCTCGGTTTTGCGCCCGTCTCCTCGAATTTGTGTCATACTATGGTCTTGTCCATGCAAAGTTTGCTCAGCCTGTGCACTTTCTTTGATTTTAAGATTGGGAGAACCGTGAATTACGCCTTTTTGCTAGAGTGATCCGTTGTTTTACTTCGTCCCGATCGTTGCCGTCTATTACCAGGTGTGATCCCAAGTATGAGAAGTGATCTACATTCTCCAGGCTGTAGTCCCTACGGTCAAATTTTCTCTAGTTGGCAGGTTTCTCTTGTTGGGGTCATGAGCTTGGTCTTATTCTCATTGACCTTTAACCCGACATCCTTTGCCGCTGAGTCTAGACAGTACAGTCGAAGACTTCCTTCACGTCTGGAACAGATCTGGCCATCATGCTTATGTCATCCGCGTACACCACTAGTTGAGTGGACTTGATTAGTAGGGTACTTCTGATATCAACGAGTACCTTTCTGATGATATATTGCAGGGCGAGATTGAAGAGCATGGGACCCCTGCTTCAGACCGGATTCTGTTCGGAAACTTTGGGTTAGCTCGTTTTGTATCCTTACTTGGGATTCAGTGTCAGTCATGGTAATTTTTGTTAATCGGGCGATAGGATTCTGGAGTCAAGCATTTTGTTATATAGTACAATACGATCTATACTATCGTATGCTTGTTGGAAGTCCACGAAGATCTGATGCACATCAATGTTATACTCCTAGCATTTTTCTAGCACTTGTTTGACTGAGAATAACTGGTTGAAAGTAGATCGTCCGGTTCTGAAACCACCTTGATATTCGCCGACAATACTTTCTGTCGGTATACGGCTTTAATCAATTCTGAATTATTTTCGTTAGTATTTTGTAGGACGTACACAATACTGATATGCCTCTGTAATTTTTACATCTCCTTTCTTACAGATTAGATATATAATGCTCTGGCGCCAATCGTCGGGTATTTTTTCTTCAATCCAAATTTTTGTCATGATTTTGTGTAGGAGATTGGCGAGATAGTAGTGTACTAGGTCTTGAGAACATTGCATAATTTAATTACATCATTTTTCAGTTGATATTGCTTTGGGTATTCGGTGAACAGTGCGGAATGTTTAATAGTGTCACTAGAAAAGGATTTTAAACTGAGCAGATGAGTTCTGTTTTCATTCTTATCAGATAGTTGACTTACTATAGACAACAGCAATTCTTTCTTCTCCTGCTCTTCGCACCAATCACAGAAAAATATTTTTGATGGCACAATACCGTGTCGACCGGGCTCATTTTATTTTTGGAAAGTATCTAAAGTGTCATATTCAATAAGCAGTGGCCAAAAGAGCTCCACGGTGCAGCGGGATCACAATCGGCCCAGATAGCAGTCTAGGTGCTGTCTTATCTACGCAAATAGCCACCAACCTAACTTAAATAAAACTTGACAAATTTAAACTGCATTAGGGAAATATCGTCTTCAAAAGACATTCTGTTTTAAAATAAGAAACTGAAATTTTTAATTTCCGCTAAATGTCAATATGGATATTTTCCCAACAGATGGCAAACACAGCAGTTGCGTGATTTCCTTTAAAACAGCTTGAGCATCGCTTTCTGATTTTCTTTTAAAAATCATCTGACTGCCAAAGTAAAACGTCAGCCGCATCAACGTCAACAATGTTTGCTTTGCAGTGAATTAAAATTAAGAATTTTACGAAATTATCGCAAATATGGACACAGAGAGCGATCGAGTGCTGAAGTTAATATTTCCCGAAGGGGTCCCAGGTACAGTAATTAGTTCAGCATCTGTAAAACCCTTCTAACAAGCAAACTCCAATCAGACTCGCTGAAAGACCGCCCCGAACTATTTTCTTATCTCGCTAAGCTTGGGACGTACAAAGTCGATCAGCTTAAAAAGGAAGAATCCCGCCTGGAGGAAGAGAACAAGTCGGTGATCGAACAAACCCAAGATCTGGCAATCTCCAACTACAAAACATTCATCCAGACGTCCGACTGTTCGCGGTCGATTTTCACCGAGTTCCAGCAGACCGAATCGCGCGTCGACATTTTAATCGAAAAGCTGCCCGACTTCAGTAAGAAATGCGAGCAATTTTTGACGGCAACCAGCGAAATAAATGCAAACCGCCGATTAAATTCGATCACTTTGAAGCGTAATGCCCAGTTGTTGGAGATTTTGGAACTGCCACAGCTGATGGAGCGGTGCATTCGTGAAGGTCGTTACGAGGAAGCGTTGGAGTTGGCCACTTACGTGCAAAAAATGGGACAGAAGCATGGCGATATTCCGGTTATAAACGTAAGAAGTTTTTTGTGTCAAATCCTGAACGCGAAGTAACAATGTAATTTTTACAGAACATCGTTTTGTCTATTGAGTCGTCGTGGCATACGATGCTGGTTCAGCTTCTCGGGCAATTGAGGACTGATCTGCAGCTGCCGAAGTGTCTGCAGGTTGTAGGCTATTTGAGACGGATGCAGGCGTTTGGAAATACCGAACTGAAGCTGAAGTTTCTACAGGCGCGCGATGCCTGGCTCTGTGATGTCTTGAATGCGATTCCACGGGACGATCGTAAGTTGTCTTATTGTTTGCTTTTTTTTGCTAGGTCCTCAAGGTGTTTGCAATTTACAGCCCAGCAGCACTTGACCAAAACGATCGAGTTGACTAGGATTAACGTTTTCAATATCATCACCCAGTACAAGGCGATTTTCTCGGATGAAAATCTTCTGCATTCGCCGAAGTCGGATTCGATTGCGAGCGATGGTGGGCGAATATTTCATGCCTGGCTGCACCGAAAGGTAAGTTAAATAGCGACAGGTTTGATTGCTTAATGGGGTCTGTGCAAATTTCTGGCTCACCTGTATTTCGTATGGCGAAACGCGTTCCGTTTCGGTACCTGAATCTTAGCTTCCACTTAAGGCGGTATTCTAGTCTAGAAGCCCGAAATGCGAGCGTTTTTTGAAAATTCATAAAAAAAAGCAATTGATATTTTTACTATCCTTTTTTTATGGCTTATTTATTCATATTTCAAAAGTACATAAAAAAATAAAAAAAAATTAAAATATTAAAATTTCAGCAAGTTATGCGTCGTTGAAGTAGAGGGGAAAAAAAAAGCCGTGTCCCGGTCGTCATGATATCTACCCTCCTGGTTATCTGAAAAATAAAATTATGAATAATTTTGGATTAGTATAAATGCCAGTATCGTATGAACCAGAAAAATTGAAAAAAAAAAAAAAAAAAATGTTTTTCCGCAAAATGGTGGCTTATTGAAAAATTGAGTTCGACTTTCCCACTCATTTTTTAACTTTCCCGAATGTTTTTAAAATATTGAAAATGAATTTTCTAGTTTTTATTGGTTCATACGATAGAGGAATATATAAAGAATATTCATGCCAAATTTCAAGTAAATCGGTCGATTAGAACTTGAGATATTATGTCAACCGCTGGAAAAAAGTAGTTTCGAGAAAAACGCGTTTAAAGTTTTACGTTAAGTTTCAGGCAGTGTAACTGACAGATGCGTACATATAACTTACATTTTCTTAATCAGCCATCCCAGCTTCATACGTCGGACCTTCTTCTACTTCATACTGCTGGTTATCAGCGTTTCTTTCCGCAAGACGAGTAGTTCTTCCTTCTTTTGAAGCATTTGAAGAACTGAAAACTCAAACTAAATGCACATACATAGAATAGAATGGGTGCTACGTCACTAAAATGACTATAACTTTAAAAATAATTCGAATTTTGAAAAATCCTTTCAGGGAGATATTCTTGAATATCTAAACTATCGAAATATGGAGAAAAAAAATTTTGATTTTTTCAAATTTCTAGACTAGAATACTGCCTTAAGCTACGACAGTCAGATTTTGCACACTATTTGTTTTGTTTTCGCTGAAAGTTGAGATACTTAAGAAAAAAGGAATGTGTTAAATTTTTTACAGTTTTTCTTTCAAATTTAGAAAAATTACAGTTTTTCATGAGATATGTGCATTTGATCATATATAAAGCTAATGTTACCACAAAAACATTAAAAAAAATCTGCCATGCTCCACCTAAGCCGTTGAAAAATTATTATGCCCCCCTGTAAAAATACATAATTTTTATTATTCAAAAATTAAACTCTTCAATGTAGAAACTTAAATTATTGGATTTAGTAAGAAATTATAAGGAAATTATTGAGAAAACAACAAAACACTTCTATCACTCCTTTTATATTAAATAATGTTTTAACGGACTCATCATTTTGAATTTCTGCAAGTTTTGCTTGATACTGGATATTTGAAATATAAGAAAAATCGACTAACATTTCCTGCATCATAAGAACACTATTTGAGGTTGAGTTTGTGTCATTGATTTGACGTCAAAGGCTGTTTAGAAAATCGGGTGCAAGAAAGTGCAACTTACACCGGGCAAAAGAAACAAACCTAGTGTTAAGTTAGTCGTAAAATAAAGCTGGACAAAACAACATGTGTTTTCAGTCAGAGTAAGAGTAAAGTTAAGGAACACATTAACGAAATAAAAATCAAGGAACACATTAGTCAGAAGGGTTGAATATATAAAAATGGAGAAAGGGGTTTGTATGCGATTATATAAAAAGTATATGGAAGTGAAGAGCGATCAAATATCCCATCAATCCTAAGAAATATGTCGAAGCTTTTAAATGCATCACTTACACCCCTTGGATTGAATAACTGAAAACACTGAAATTGAATTTGTAACACTTATATGTTGAATAACTTAGGAAGTAAAAATTAATTCGATATATCATCTGAATCTGCGAAAACATATGCAATCTCCTTATACTCACTTGGGGGTTTAATATCCAAAAATCGTGAAAGAAGCTAGTAGATAAATATGAAGTCAGAAGGAGAAAATAAAATCCCATTCAATTTCTTATCACTTCTAAAAGATAGGACGGAATGCGTGAAAACGTGTTCAATCCTTTTATACCCTCTAAGGGGCTAAAAAAAAGAAAAGGCTTATAAACAAGTTTTACGCGATTATTACGCAAGCCCGTGAATATGAAAAGTTATTCGATACCTAATCAGACCAGGGGATATGGCAGAATTCGTGAAAAAGTATAGGTACATCACCGTTACACCCATCATATAGAGTAGCATAACTTTAATCCAGTCCGAAAAGTTTGTAACGCATAGAACCGAGCCTCAGACGGAAAATAGATATATATTATTTTTTGTTAATTTGGGGCCAAAAACCCCAAATCCCTTTGCTGTCCGCCAGTCCGTTTGTACGATAAATCAAGAACGCGTTGACGTAAGAAGTTGAAATTTTGTCACAACCTGTTTGGAAAAAGTAAAGCTAAGTTCGTTAATGGGCAATATCCTTCCATTCCTTCGGGTATCTCCCATACAAGAGTCCTTAAAACACGTAATCACAATTATTTTTCGAATGCTTTAAGTTAGGGATTATAATTGTTTGGGCACTCCTCACTCTGTTGATATATTTCCAACCAAAATATAAATCGGAGTTCAGTATTTCATCTAGAGTATCATACGATTGGCTTCCAGTCGATCGTAACCGCGTTATGTTTTTTATCTAAATCACTTTTCTAGTTATTTTATATATACGTACCGGGTTTCAACTTTGTGGCATGAGCTGTTCTACAGATAGGAAAACACCCCACCCATGTATCATACTCCAACTAAAAAATTATATTTTTCCAACATGCTACTACTACAGTTCTATCTAAATACCAAGTTTCAATTTTATATCACTATAGGTACCCGAAATATAAAAATCAGAACCTTTTTCTATATTTATATATATATATATTTTTTTTTCTACTATAAGTACTAATATGTTATGTACAACTGATAACGTTATTGACTTGATTTTTTTACTCACAGATTGACAACTTCCTTCAGACTCTGGAAATGGACCTGACGCGAGGAGTCAACTCGCTCGACGCAGTACTAGGACAGTGCATGTATTTTGGCCTATCGTTTAGTCGTGTTGGAGCCGACTTTCGTGCACTCATGAGTCCGATATTTGTCCGTGTAATCCTACAAAGTTTCAACAGTCAAATTCAGAAGGTCAATCAACAATTCGAACAAGATCTCGAAAAGTACACACTAATCAATAAAGTAACATCGGGAATTCATCGACGAAAAGAAGAGATTGCTCCAAGCGATTCGTACGCACCGCCCGAAACACTCCTTGACTTCCATCCTCTGGCGACATTATGCAACGGCTACTTGAACGCTTTGAACGATCTACGACTTTGCGCTCCAATATCATTAGCGATCGATACTACACGAAATTTGGAATTGTCGCTTAAAGCCGTTGCACGAAATATTTTGGGATTCTACAAACAGGAACAGCAAGCCTTTACCGGAAACGAACGCGAAAGTTTTGTCAAGCTTTGTTCATGTTTCGCATACGATCTGATTCCGTATATTCAACGATGCTTGCATGCTATATTTCCACAGTCGACTTTAACCAGTCATTTAGGCATCAATTTGATCGCACTGCAAAAGGAGCGAATCACTTTTTTCGATCAAAAAGACATCTTAGAACCGCTCAAACATCTTTTGCCCGATAAAATTGACGCGATTTTAATGCAAACGCAAGATACGCTTTTGGGCAATAGCGTTAAAATGCCGTTAACGACAACGCCACCGCTGCCAGCAGTTACGCAAGAAAGTTAAGTTTATGTTATTAGTTGAAAATTGATACTTTATGGAAATACAGTCATATATTTAATATTTGAAAATTTTGAAAGCTGATTTATGCGTACGTTGTTAGGACACGAGAATTAAGTCATGCCGGTTGGAAATGTGATACATCAGAATTATGGTAATGCTAATGAGCTATAACTTACATTTGGACACTGTTAAAATTCGAGTTTGAAAGAACTATGGCATTATGATTGCAGGAAATATCATAAATTTGAAATGGTAATCAAATTGATAAATTTTTGGGTTCGACGATGGCTAAAGCCACCCAGAGATTTAGAGTGAACAGTGCATTATTAATGGCTCTATGCAAAATAGATCGGATCGTGTTTTCAGTTGTGGTATGAACAAGTCAAGGTCAATAAATGCTTACGCTTTACTGTTTTCGATTGGAAAAAATAGTTTCAAGGTAGGGATTCACTCGCTGCGGTATCAATTCATTTGACTTTATTATTTTCTAAATCACAAGTTTCTGTGGTCGACCTGAAATATGAAAAAAAGTTTGAACTCTAAAATTTTCATGTCTTATGGCTTGTAGACTCTAAAATTGCAAAAAAAAAGACTCCTTTGCGATCCCGGTAAGACAGGTCTCTTAAATAGGACATGAAAGATTAATCCGTCCACTCCTGGGCACCGTAGCTAAGACAAAGATCATTAACCTCGGCAAACAGTCGTGTTTTCTGATTGATGTGGCCTTTCCTGCTCAGGCTCAAGGCAAACCTGCTTTTCTCCTGACCATTTTCAGGCCAAAGACTTCTTGATATTGAACATGTGGTTAGGTTGGATCATCCATTGGGGCTGCCCACCTGGAAGCATAGTTAGTCGATAGGCGGTTTTAGGGATCCGATTAGACTAGCCACTTGCTGGTCTTCCAGTAGTGAGACTGGAGCCTGCCCGAGCTAGGTCTTTCTCCTGAGATCGACATTGGCCTGGCAGCCCGCAGTGGGTAATATTGGGACGCGTGCCGATAGCATTAAGAATGCTACGACCTAATTAAGCTATAGAACCCCTAATTTAATTTCAAACCTCGTTAAACAAAATTTTTAGTTGTAGCTAAAAGAAGACACTTACTCCGATTGATTCGATTAACTGGCTATTTAAGACAAACAAAAAAACGCAAATATTGCCATTTCAGTAAAAACAGGCAACGTAATAAAATTTTTAATAGGCCTATAAACGTTGACCACAATTCCGAACTACTATTACTCCCACCATTTTACCACTTCCTATAACCGAAAAATACCATACATCTATTCACTTCCCAATATCACGTCACAAGAGGAAATAATACAAATGAGGTAGAGACTATCATAGCAGGAATAAATGGTAGGCGTCTATTTCGTACCCCATATACTTGACCATTGTCCATCTGCTAATTTATCTGGATAATTGCCAAATGGGGAGTTTTATTGCTGGCAATGGTTTATCTCTCTGGGGTAATTCTAATGCCGACTGGGTGGTGTTTTTTTTCTCGTTCTTTAATTATAATTCATAAATTATTATTCGACCCTTGTTCTAAGGATCTTGAAATCGATTCGTTCGGGATTATCGGGTCAAAATTTAGTTGGATGAATTAATGGGAAGTTTTGACCAAGCAACTCTGTGTGGTGGTAATAAGGACCCCACTCTGCATACAAACTTCTAGAACCCACTTAAAACTTCCGACAACCTATCGTGGAAAATTGGCTCTATTAAAATTGCATATAAAATGCGCTCGTTCGATTTGCATATAGGTTTTTTTCTTCTCATAACCGTCGCCGAACATGTGTAACGTTGTGCTCTTACACATGTAGGTTGTGATTTAATCGCCAGTCCAGCTATACGCTCATGTGAATCTATCGATTTCTACGTGTTGCTCGGTGGAGCTAGTTGTGAAAGACTGGGGCCCCAAAAGCTTCCACGACCGTCCTGATTCCTATCCCTTCGTCGTGGTTCTCATTTATGTCCCGACTAGGGAGGTTTTTTTTTGTCGTCACCTCTTTCCACCTACCGCCAACAACCGGGTATCCTGTTGGTTCATTCAAGCAATTTATTTATATTCCCTGTTTTTGCTTTTCCTGTCATCTTAATCGAACGCTTAAGCGTAGCCGTTCTCGACGAAGAAGGAAAAAAAAATCGAGCCCTACTGCGGTCTTCGGTCAAATTGTATAAGCAAATATGTGTATAGTGGGATGATATCATACCTGGACGGTAAAAAGGACGAACGGTGAAAAAATTGCTATATTCGTCCCTGTACATTCGAAGAAAAAAAGATAAAGAATTGAGAAAATAAAAGTCTCGCTTTGAGCTGGAAAAGCTTTTCGGAGCGATTCCTTTTTATTTTTCTCGAGTTATTTTTCTAGCGATATTGTGGGTCCGAGAGCGGTCGGCATGTACATGTGGAACATGTGAGAATCCTTTTTGGGGGGGTCGGATGGACAAGGGGGAGGCGAGTGTGATAAAGGTGATCCCATAGTTTACCTCGTCCGTACCGGACCGTCTGTGACCAATGGCGACCAGTGGAATAGATATGTAACGATTGTCTTCTATATTCAACTCGATGGTTATTGGTCCGCGCTTTCATATGGCGCGTTTTTTTCTCTTCCCTTCTTTTTTTTTAACTGTGAAAGGTTTTCTATTAGATTTTTCCTTTATGGTCTATCCGTAGTACAGGGTTGCAATAGTAGAAGATTCTGAGGTTCGATTAAAAATAAATGGGGATAGTATTTCATAAGAAGAGGGCGATTTATTTTCTTTTAGAGTTGTCCTTTATATTTTCGGAGAGAGAGTTTCCAGTGAGATATCGTGAAAGGATATTACGTAGATATAAATTCGGTAGATGTATCGTAGTTGTAGAGTACTGTCGAATGAAATTTTTCAAACTCTCAAGTTACATGTAAGAGCTGTTATTATATTTCAACTTAAACAAGTTAAAAGTACGTAAGGGTGGTTAAAGATACGGAAACAGTGGACCAATTCAACAAATGTCCGAGATCGCAATACCTTTTAAAGAAATAATGAAGTTAAACCGGGAAACTGGGAGCTTATTGCGCTCCAAAGGATCTGGATGGGTTAGAAAAAAAACCCCTGATCTATTTTTATAATTGCTGACCTTAAAAAACCAGTACGCTACATTTAGTTGAAGACAGACCTAATTCAAGTATAAAAAGCTGAAATGCTTTCGACAGACTCCCAGCAGGCTAATGCTATGGCCAACAATTTTGAAAGATATTTGAACCTCGTTTTCTCTCTATCAACCATTGACCTTCACCACTGCTTCCAGATTCAAATCACCATCCAGCGCTTCATGTGGTCCCTCCATTTTGATGCTCAACAGACAACTAATTTTCGTCAGAAATTAGGCATACATCGCTACAATTTTAATAAACCCGATTTTTCTGATTTGAATAGGGAAATCTCTCGATACGATTGATCCTGGGTACCTTACGAACAAGCATAAACTAGGTACTTCTTTATTTTTTTTTATAATATGCTATTTACTTGTATTACTCGATTTGTACCGGTAACTCCTACTAGACTGGCTAAACGTTTTCCTGGGTTTGACAATCATTTTTTACGAATTTCGTCATATCTCTTAGGTTTTTTGAAATATTGAATTAATTTTACGTCTACGTGTTTTTGAGATAAATGCATATAAACTGTTTTTTGATTATTTTTTTTAAATTCCACTCCTTAGGAGGTTACACACAAATGCCGCCATTTTGCTTAGGTGTGATTAGATATCGAATGACTTTAGTCCCACGGGCTTTTAATAGAATCGCTTGAAAACAGTTTCCATGATTGTTTTCTTTAATAGACTAGATATCGAATTGATTCTTACTTCGTCGAGCTTTCGCACGCAAACGCGACCAATGTCAAAAGGTCAGTCAGCTTACATTTGAACTTCACCATGATAAAAATATAAACCTTGGCTGATTTTTTGACTTTGAGAGACCAGCATAGCGTAGCGTATCCACTTGTCATCACATAGTCATCACCAGTCACGATACGATGCAAAAATCCTTTCCTGTTCTGCCGCTAGAGCAGCTGTTCGCACAGAAAAGAACGCCATTCGACGTCTTTTGGCTTCAATTCGTATGGCACCCAATTTCCTTCCTTTTGCATCATTCCCAAGGCTTTCAGACTATGTGCAATGGCTTGTCGAGTCACATGCAATGAATCCGCAAGAGTTTTTTGTGTTTGGCATGAATCTGAGTCTTCGAACGTTAGAACGCTCCTTGTCTTCCACGCCGAAATCACCCATTTTGAAGCGATGAAACCATTCGCGATCCGTTGATTCGCTAATAGAAGGCTCGCCATAAGTTTCTCTGAATCATCTAATAAGCCTCAACCGCACATTTCTTTGAATTAAAACAAAAAAAAAAAACTTCCCGTAAATGGCGCTTATTTGGCTCGAACTTTGACATGTTTAACGACTCATTAGTAACTAAAGTAACGATAAAATTTTACAAATGAAATGATGGGGAATTGTTATACAATATGTCTGATCTTGCCATATTCAAGCTTGATCCACCATTTTCCCCCAGTATTTCCTGTTAGCGCCATCTATACGAGAACGCCGGAAACTTAGTTGTACACCTGATATAAAAAAAATGTTAAGGGATTTTTGGAGAAAGTGCTTGTACACATTTTCACGAATTCCGATATATTTCTTAGGTCTAATAAGGCATCGAGTTCGCTTTAATTTTTAAAGACTTAAAATAAGATCGGGAAAAAATCGCACTTTTCATTTTACGCCCAGACTGTTGACATATCTTTTGATACTGTTAGTAACTCTGTAAACCTGGTGGATTGTTAAATGTTTTTGATGGAATTCAATCGGAAAAAAAATAGGTAAGACGTTTTAAACTTCCACGATGTCTTGAAGCCGCCTTGGTGTGACTTTTCCCAGTATTTTTTCAAGACTAGGTAAAAGACTTACAGGCCTAGAGGTTGTCGGATTAAAGGTATTTTTCCAGGTTTTATCAATGAATTGAATAATCAATCACTTTATGTACATAATAATGTCTTTCATTTCCAGCCAAAATATTGTCTAATTTAATTTGAGTACAAAGAAATTAAATTTGTTTTATTCTTAATTTTTTCCCTCTCTACTACTCTACTATAAAGTACAATTTTCTGTATGACTATATTCCCGTAAAATACTGTAAAGAAAACAATATCCCACCAACACACACAAATTCTTCGGACACGGAAAAAAATTACAAAACATAAATCTCGCAAGAACCAGGTCTTACCAATGAAATGGGGAGGCGGAAAAAAATATACCGAACGGGTTGAAAGTTTTCACAACAAAAACTCATCCAGTGTCCAGTAGAGCATATACCGAATATATTTCATAGAGTTGCCAGGGTTATTCGCTACAGAAAATAAAATAAAAAGCAACGAGCTCCCATAAACTGAACCAATACCAACAAGGGTGCAAGTAGTCCGCCACCGGACAAAACAGGGCAAAAAAAGAAAAAAAAATTTTTTTTTGGTTTTGTTTTTTCCAGGAGTCTTCCTTTCCGTGACACGGGCAGTTACCCAAGCACCCATTGTGTATTGTATCCTCTTCGCTCGCCAAGCAATTCGGCCAAAGGAATTTTTTTTATCGATTTCTGGTCAAAACGGAGGAAAAAATTCCCCCAACAACCCCTATTCGACCACCCTCACAACATGGCGAAAGTGCTAGCTAGCCCGCTAGCTGTTTCACTGGACTTCTTGTATTTATTACAGCATATATAACATATTCGTATAGTGGATGATGTAGCCTTGTCCAAGGACTCGCCTCCCTACCAACCCTCTTTTTGTTGTTTTATCTCATCTCTCGGCGAGGCGGTTGCGTTCAAGTGTTGCATTCTCATCCATTAGTTATATTAAATTTTATATAGGGTCGGGTGTTTGGTTCTACAGTCTCATTTCATCTCAAGGTGGACAATACAACCATAACGGCCGAAGGAATAAAAAAAAATGAAGAAGGAAATCACACCCTCACCCTCACTTTCTCATACATTTCATTATTACTATTCCAGACTCATCTTGACCACCCTTTTCCGAGCATCCGGATGATATCTTCAATTTCACGAGAATGAACGACCCGGTCTCCACCAGAGAGGACATCGGCAGAAAAAGGACAATTCACCCTTATAAATGGAGGGATGGATCATTTTAGTTCGTGTTATATTTTTCGACCTCACTTTATACCCGTTCTCGAAATAAGGGGGCGAGGTGGGTGGTGAGGTCAGGAAAAGGATTTTTGGTTCAGAAAAATTTTTCCTAATTTTTTTTCCGCCCCCGCACCCACCCTCCTTCGTTGAAAAGACGAAGTAGTGATGGGGGTGGTATGGTGTAGTCTGTTCGGTTTTTATTTTCTCGTAACGAATTTCCTTCGTTCGTATACTCTTGACCGATCCATGATAAATTATTGTAACCGATTTTATGAGGGTTGTAAAATGGTTAAAGGATCCATTGAAAAGGACAATGGACCCCGAACGACATCCATTAAATTTTGCAATATTCGGGAAAAAATTTATTAAGGCCGGTCATCGTATATTGGAGCCGGGTCCGATATACTCTACGTCATTTCCGAATGACTTATGGTCAAAAGAGATTTTTTTTCCGCTTGCCCGGTCGAATGTGGGGATCCGAAGGAAGGACGTTCGTGGCGGGTGGTTTCAGGCGGGCGACGAATATCGGGTCGAGAAGTGGATTCTTTTGGCGTTTCAATAATATCCTTGGTGGAAAAAACAACAACTATATTGCTTGTCCGTCGAAGACGGAGAGAAGAAGCTGAAGAAAGGTGTATATGTGTGTTTTTATGTGGACGAAGAAAAAGGTACATATTATCCGTGTCCTTCTCCTGGACGAAATATTATTGGTCGATGCGCGATATTCCTGGTGTATTGCGCAATCCCTCGAGTTATGGCGATTTCTTTTTTGCCCTATACCAACTGCCGTCCATTGCTTGCGTCTTTGTTCCTTGGGTGAGTAGAGTATACACCGTCAAGGAAAATATGATATCCTTTTTTATGATTGTGTATAAGCGTGGGAGAGAGTGAGCCGTTATCGTTGTATGAAGAATCCATAGCTGGCTTCTATAACGTTATGATAGGGATATCCACCCGAACCACCCTGCCACACACAGAAGGTGAAGAACAGGACTTATCGGTCGAGGGTGCACTATATGGGAGTTATGTATTTTATGAGACTGGGGGGTGCGCTATTCAAGGATAGACGTTATACTAATACTTGTGGCTTATGCTATGGTTTTTAGATAAGGAGGAGAGATCGTAACCGCTTTATAATATTTCATAAATTTATACAGGGCGTGGCGTGTTTCGTTTATGATTGCGGTTTTATATACGCTGGAGGATTGGATCAAAATACTTTCAGGAAAATGGCGAAGCGGATAGTACGACTTTGTTTTATAGTTTAGATAGGATTCCAAATTGGATCCTTGTGAGTAAAATTCAACTCTAATTTTACTTTTGTATATGGTACCGTTACATGTTACCCTGACAATCCGCTCAACTTGACCCGTTTCCGGTAGGAAAAACAGCAACCCCCCAATACAAAACTGGAAAGCGAAGAGACACAACCAGTTGTAATAACCAACGAGAAAAACGTGGACAATCCTTCAAAGTTCACCGTTCTTCTCGAACACTTTGACACGGTTTCTACTACGGTGTATCAAGCCGACGATCAGTTCTGGGCGAAAGTATTTGTAAAGCGTTTTGGATTTGGTAGCAGCGATCGAGGAGTATATAAAATTGGGCAGCGTTATCAGTTCCCGGATTATAAGTGCAATTATTGAATATGTACCTACTAATAATAGGTAGGTACACGTGGCTGTCCGTGAGAACACGGACACACTTAGACCTAAAAGGTCCGTTGTGGTACCACAGGATCTTCGACTCCGGTCCTACTCGTCGAACCATTTAGAGCTTATAATAAAGCGTTGGATTCTCGCGACCTCCATTGTGGCAAGTTCACCAAGACAGTTGAAGAAGTACGCTCCGAGATGAGCTTTCCTTCTGACGGACAGAGCTGGACAAGTGCAGAGAAGGTGAAGGACTGTCTCCTCCTCCTCCTCGTCCTGGCAGCTTCTACAGAAGTCGTTTGAGAAAAGTCCAAGCCTTTCTGCATGCCGACCTATAAGACAGTGTCCGGTTAGGACACCGACTGTTTTGCTGATGTCCGCCCTTTTGAGCAGAGTCAGCCTTTTAGAACGATTAAGATCCAGCTTTGGCCAGATCTGTCTCGCAGTGTGACATGTTGTACCCTCCACCTACTAATAATAAAACGTTATTATTTTTATCTATTTTAACCAAATTGTGTTTTTCTTGATATCCCTTAAACCTCTAGCTCGAAACAACACTGTAATAGTACTCTGAAGTCAATCGAAGCAAACTCGATATGTCATTAGAGATAAAGATTTGTTGGAATTCGTGAAAACTCGAATATTAAGAAACGATAATGTTTTTTTTTCGATTATACATATAACAGCAAAGTCCCATTGAAGTAATAGCGAATTTGATACAACTACTAACAACAAGAAATATGTCGGAATTCGAGAAAATGTGCACAGTTACCTTACACCAACTTAGAGGTTGAGAATCACACTTCGAGTTAGGAATATGAAATTTTGTAGACATTCGTTTTTGAAAGGTCACTACTATAAAGGGATAAAAAGGCTGAATATCGAGTGAGTTCTTCCTGTAGACCCCATGAAGAAGTCCTTGAAAAGGGAACATTTTACATTTGATGATTTATGACCATACAATTCCACATAGGTATTTGGAAACTCCTCTTTCGTTTTCTTTAGAGTGGTGATCTTACCCAATAGCACTCTCATCCTATTAATGTTACACATGACAATGCCTCAAAATCACATTCGCTGATTACTAGCTCTCCGAGTTTTACACAATACACGGCCTTTATTTATCATTCCGTCGTTTTCCACTAAAACCAATCGTTGTCTAGCTTTCGTAATCGAAAACTAATCCCACGTACAAGCCCTGCTGCGTTTCTACAAGGTCGTAGCCAAGGGGAACCGACAGGGTCCGGACGGGGAGTCGGCCTAACAGCTCCGTAACAGGATTCAAAAAATTTGGAGGTGTGTGTGGTAGGGGAGTTGGTGAGTGAGGGCGAAAAAGAAAAATGTCCCCTTTTTAAATATTGGGAACCAATAATTTTTCTATGGGGTACGAGTGTGGGGGTGTATTTCTTATATAATGGCTTATGATAGAAAGGTGAATCTTGCTGGGTGTATGTAGAACGACTTGTTAAGAAATTTAGTTAAAAAAAATCAAATATGTATATACAAGTGGGGTAAAAGAAATGATGAAAGAAAATGAATTTCGTCATATCTCTTAGGTCTTCTTAAATATTAAATTGATGTTTATTCTACGAATTTCTCACATAAATTTTTGTTTTTAAAATGTTTGATATTCGACCCTATGAGGTTAAACATTTTCACGAATTCTGCTATATCTCTTAGGTCTGATTAGACATTAAAAGTTTTTTAACTTTCACGGGCTTGCTTAATAACCGCCTAAAATCTGTTTTTAAGTTCTTTTCCCCTAAGAGGGTATAAGTCATAAGAAATTGAAATGGTTTTTACCTTCTCGCGCTACCTCCTTATATATATATTAACTCCTTTCAGGATTTTTGGATGTTTAAACGCCAAGTGGGTGTTAGGAGTATGTGCAACACTTTGATAAATTGCTACAGATGGCTTAGATTTGATGGGATATCGACTTCATTTTTAGTTCAATGTTCAATCGGCTAACAAAACCTATTTTAAATATTATATTTTAAGAACAAAATGAACTTTCCAAAAATCCTCATAATCTCCAAACAACTCCAAACGCTCACGAATTTTGACCCGAAAAATAATAAAGTTTCGCCCAGTCCATTGGCAGATTTTTTTCTATTACATTTATTTATATATATTTATATATATACGTATAATAGGTTATACTTTCATTATTATATTGTATCACATGTAATTTTTATTTTGCTTGTTGCCGCTCATGAATTGTTTACTCTCATAAGCTTCTCACACACGTAAGGGTTTGTATCGCTCTTCCAAGCATTTTTCCAGATATCTCCGTTTTTCATTTTAAAAATCTAAGGGGAATAAGAGAACCTCTCCCTCGCCCTCCTGAAATTTTTTCCTGGCTACGGTCTTGCTCTTTTATACTGCATGAGTTGACTAGAAGGCTTGTGTATGTACCAAATGCGGAAAGTGTATAGAGCCTTCTTTACTATTTTAAGTGGATATTCGAAAGAGGTTGTAGTTTTCACTGAAAACCTGTATGTTATTGATTAGGATTGCTAATGTAAATGCATGTTACTCGTGCAATACTTAAATCAGAAATAAATAAAACAGCTTTTAGCGTTAATTCCTTATCAAATTATTCGACGACGTAAATAGCATACACAAAGGACATTACTACCAGGTCTGCTTGGAACGGGCACACTCTCTAATTAAATCAATGCTAATGACCAATAATTTCAAAAAGTCCACTTAAAATTCATCTAATTTAATCGAAAATTATAAAAGCATTTAATTCAATCCTCATTTTTGTCATTTGAATTTCCTATTCCTTAGCTTGTTCGTCTTTTTATTATTCCTGCCACAAAAAGCCATCTTTTGTTTCCGAAACGATTTTTCTCTCTGTTACCGAAATGACACTCCTTCACAGTCAAGTAACATAAAAGGCAGCAATAACAAATTAATTAATTCATTTCGAGCAGAAAATGCAATTAAAAAAGATTTTCTTTTCGTTTTTAAATTCAGCTCCAGGCTTAGGACGAAAGCAAAAAAAAATTGTCTTGCTACCGAAATGGTAGCTGAGGAAGGAAAAATAAAAAAGAATTCAATGGAGGATAAAAAAAAATAAATAAAATAAAACACAGAGAAAAATTAAATTGAAATTAAAAAAAAAGAGAAAATAGAAGGCCAGGACAAAAAATGGCAATTGAAGATATAGTAAAGTGGAAGATGGTTGTGGCAATGATGAGGACATCTCTTTCTCTGTTTTGTCCAGTCCATATCCTCTTCGGTACAAGACCCCTCCAAACACCCCACCCCCGCAACAACAACAATAGCAACAACACTGAAGAAAAACATAAAAAAGGGATGTTTTCATTTGCTCTCATTTTGTTTCATTTGAACAGAAAAAAAATAAGAAAAATTGTTTCCCAGTATTTTTTCACTTCGTGCTTTTTTATCTCTCTACGAAAGGAAAATTTAATTAAAAGAAATATACAACGGAAAAGCTGAAAACGAATGGAAAATTGGATGAAAATTATAAGAAATGTGTACACAGAGTAAAAAGCTAGCGGTTAAGGGATGTGAATGAGATGGTGTGCGCAGAATAAAATTTTGCGGTTACCACCTATACGAAAGAGAGTACTAGCCTTGTACGAACCATCGACTGTGCCAACAACATACCTATCCTCTGTGACGCACCATAGACTTGTGGTGCCATCTTTGCATGCTTATCTAATTAAAAATTCAAATTTGAAACGTTTTGCGAATTTATACGATTGGCTGCCGTACCATGTCGTCATCACGTAACTGTCGTAGAAGCTTTGTTCCTGAGTATGGGGACGGTATAGAAGTAGGCTGTAGCGGATACGTGGAAATTTACGTCTATCGCGTCCTGGGCCTCGGGTAGGATGATAACACGCTGTTGGAAATTTAATTACCGTTTTCATTTTGGGACGGTTTTCACTTTGAATGTAGTATAATTTTGGTAAATGTGGAGAAGGTAGTGGTTTCGAGGACATCAGACACGTAGCGATAGAATGGAGTTTTGTGAAAATCCTTTCGGGTTGAACAATAATGAAATCGATCGATGAGATCATTTAAAAGTTCGGAAAAGTTAAAACCGATTTGATACCTAATCGGACCTAAGAGATATACCGGAATTCGTACGGAATTTGTACGACCTGTTTACACCTCCTTATGAGTAAAAAGGATTGTGAAAAAATCTGGAATTCATATTTATTATACATAGAAACCTGAGAAGCTAAATACATAATCGATATTTGATCAGACCTATGTAAGAGATATGGCGGAATTTGTGAAAATATATACAGCCCTTTTAAGCCTCTTACTGGATGAATATCAAAAAATCTTTAAAACAGTATTTGGGTATTTATCAGAAGATGTCAGGAGGAAAATAAATTCGATACAAAAAGGAAAGAGATATGACGAAATTCATAGATATAAAGGAATATTTTTTCTTCATGCACTTTTTTAAAATTGAGTATCAAGCACACATACACATACAGGGTGTATTGCTGTGAAGAAGAAGCGGGGCAAGTGATGTAGGGGTAGGGCTCGAAAATTTGAGTAATCTTTAAAAATAGTGTACCTATTGTTAAAATTTTTTTGCAATTATTAAAAAAACTTTAATTATAAGCAAAGTTTATCATTCTAGCTTTGATACTTCAGCAGTTATTCGCATTTAACTAAATCCGTTTCATCACTTGGGTAATTCTTTTTTTCAAGGAAGGTTAATTAAGATCACATAAAAGTTGTATTACCCAAGACTTTTTGATCCAACGAGAAATAGAATACTGTTTTCAATTTAGATTCAGTATGAAACACATAGGTTTCTGAATTCGTATAAAAATAGCTTTTATTTATATTTATTTTGACGATTATATGTGAAGCCTTAGGAAGTAAAACTGAATTCGACATCGCATCACAACTAAGAAATATATAGAAATTTGTGAAACTTATACAACCCCTTCGCACACTCTTTGGGGTTGAATATTCACAAATTCTGAAATAAGTTTTTAGATATATGTATATAAAGAATGCAAGAGGAAGTGGAAACCAATCCGATATTTTATCACTCCTAAGAGATATGACGGAATTCGTGAAACATGTTCAACCGGTTCAACTCTCTTAGTAAAAAAAAGTGCAAAAACACGTTTTAGGTGATTATTAAACAAGCCCGTCTAGGTAAATCGTTATTCAATATCTAATCATACCGATGGGATATGGCTGAATCCGTGAAAATATATACAACCCCTAAAAACTACCGTATGGGTCGAATTTATAAAAATCTTGAAAACACTTTCTAAAAGTTTCCGTCTAAAATGATTCTCCCCCCCCCTCCCTCCTCATACGCCATCCACTCAAAAGGTGACCACATGAAGGGGTCTGCTCAGGCTACCAGCAAAAAAAAAATCAACTCTACAGCTCAAAGAGTTTAAGAGCTATAAGCTTTTAAACGTTTTACGTAAGGCGGACCGCGCGGCGTACGGCGCACAGACGGACTGAATTTTTTTTAATTCCAAAAGTGATAAAGCTAAAAAAATTAGCTTACCCCCGTTTTAAAAATCATTAAATAGGCATTTAACACAACGATTCCGTTTTTCAACAAAATGAGTGTGAACAATATTTTTTTTCTGTGTTATATTACAATCAAAATAGTGGTAAGGTATTTTTAAATAATTCATGTATTTTTCCGACAATAGTATCTACCAAAATTATTTAATAACCCTTAACGATCCGGAAGTTATTGTTCAAATTTGAGGTTTAAATAGCAAAAAATTCATAAAAATTACATCTGTGGAAAACGGTACGAAAACGGGTATATCGCCGTTTGAATGGCTTATTCAATTTTTCGAACTCAACGCTCCTCCGTTCCAAGTGAAGTATGCTGGATATACAATTTTAAACCCAAAATGTTTACTCCGTACACTATAGCTTCTTGAGACTAAAAACAAAAATATTTTTTTTTTTCATATAGTCTCCCTAATAGACCAAACATACATATATACATATATATAAACAATCACCAAGTTTTAGCTTTGTGGCATGAACAATTCAGGAGATATTAATTTTAACAAAAGTCAAACGGTTTTTGCAAATAGCTTCACTATCGTACCACTAGGTGTGTTATGTTTTCTTACAAATTAAGGGGATTTTTCAAAGAACGAAAATCATTCCCACTTCGCAATTATAACCTCGAGTAATTTACACAAGAAACATACTTTTTAAACATATTTTCTTCAGGTTAAAATTCCAGTTAAAAAGAAAAACTCACCCCGATCCACCAAAGCAATCACTTCAACTTTTGCTTTAACTGAAGTGGAGTTTGGCTCCTCGAAACAGTGACGTTCTATTCGACTCTTCTAGCCCTTGAGTAAGATAAGACGACGACGACGACGACGAAACTGAAAACAAGGACCTAACTCACATCTTGAGAAGTTTCATTTCTTTCGATAACAAACTCACGTACTTTTCGAAAGTACGAACGGTCACGTATGAAAACATTTCCTGCAGAGTTCATCACGAACAGTAAAATTCGTTATTGGGTTATATCCCGAAAATATACACACCTACGCTCCGAATATAGTTGGAACACATATGAAGATTACAAGGAGAAAACTTTCTTCGTGTAAACGAACGCCTGAATGCAATTTTGTGTTTACTTAGTTCTTTCGGTTTGTTTGCAGTTTCTGCAGAAAATGAAGTTATAGATAAAAAAAAAAAACAAACTGAAAATGCAATTTTCAAAACGTTTCTTTTTTGGACAAAAATTTTGAAAAGTTTAAATGTTGTGATTTTGTTTGTGTAGTTCTGACCCAGATATAAAATGCACAACATGAAGAGTTATGGGAAGAACTATAGTATCTATGTAGAGAAGGGCGTCCTTACAGAGGGTAATAGTCTCTGTCTGAGTTCGACAATTAGGAAATAGTAGCAGCAATAGTATTATCACATTAAATGTGACACAAATATTTAACAATTCTGGTTCACTATAAAATTTTTGCTCACTTCTTCTGGCTGCCATAGGTCACTAGCTAAAATTCGGTTCGACGGATCAAAAATGTTCGTTTCTATTCGAAAAAAATTTAATTCTGGCGAATTTAATTATTGCAAGGAGTTATCAAGCACAAGTTGCTTTTTTATGCAAAAGTAAATTAATGCCTGCTTAACATTTTTGAGAGTGGAATTTAATTTAGTTGTGGAGACTTCGTCAATTCAAGCCCAGTCGTCCACCGACATTTAATTCGGAGTGAAATTTCCTAAGATTGACGATTGAGCAAGTACTCAAATTAAAAGCCTTACGAATTAGCTGTTATGATGATGTTAAGCTACATTATCAGCTTAGTAGCATAAGGATTGGTATTGGCATTGTTGTTAGTTTGATTAATCGTCGTTAAATAAAGAACTATTTCATGAAAGTTTCTAAAACATTGTTTATATTAATAGCGGATAAAATCAAAATTTCAAAGACAAAGTCTACTCTCTTAGCTTCGTTAGCTGCCATAAGTCAAGCTAAGCCTAGACACCAACCAATATTTAATTGGGATATGAATTTTCTACAATTAGCGCTATAAAATGTTATAAAAAGATATAGACGTGGATGAAGCTTATTGGAGCAGGTCCTTAAGCTGTAAGCATACAAACGAAAAAAAAAAAAAAAATAAGACGAGAATGAAGGGAATAAATATGTAAGTAACATTTGTAAAGAAAATTAAATTAAACTATTCTTGAAACCCAAAACTAGCTAAATCTGTTTTATGTTAACGAATGGTTACTGGTTAGTTTGCTCCTGGAAGGAATTTTGAAAAGGACAAAACTGTCTATTAACAATGTTATATTTCATTTTTCTCAATTAAATTTAGATAGCTGTAGCTTTGAAGTGTCGCTTGATCGAAACACTCTTTTAAGGGATCTCGCTCTACCCACCCCAAGCAACGTAAATATATTTATGTATTTATACTATTTTCTCTTTGTTGCCATTACTTTCCAGCTCATTCCAACTTTTCTTCATTCGAAATGAAACGCTCACGAAAACAAAATTATATTCCAAATATTTGCATATCTTAGAAATTGAGGCACGTCCTATAGTCCCATTTAAGGGAAGATAAATTCGCATCCTCAAAATTTAGTACACACCCCGCATCGACACAAACACCAGCCCCAATAAGCAACCAAACAAAACATTGAATTTCATTATTCAACTCGACTGAATCGAAAAGTGTGCGTATATGTGCGTTTATGTGCGTTATATCATATCCTGTGAATCGTATCGCCATCTCAAGGGATTTATATTCAATTTCAAATTCGATATGCTTTATTGAAAAAAATCTTCGCAGATATTCTCATTCGTCCTTCGAATGCAAAACACCCACCCTCTCCGAGAAATGGATGAAAAGTTTCTGAAAAGACGAATGAAAAAAAAACCATTTCGAAATCAATAGCACCGTATTCAGAATACTGGTTGTAGCATAGTCCTGATGCCGATGATGGTGTATGTTATCCTTTTCAGATTGAATAAACACCCTGTCGGGGGAGTATGAATGACACGAAATTGTATGGAAACATTTTGATATGCAAACTTCTTCGATTCAGTTTTTTCCTTCGACCCTCTTGTTTTTCCCCGGTCTTCGGTTTTCTTTATATGAAAATCAAATATGCGATTTTGTGTGTATTTGTATCATCGGGTATTGTTCTCATCGAATAAATAAATTCGAATTCGTGAGTTTCATATTATGGAGCACCTTGGTGCGTATAGTGGGTGGAGCGGGCATATTTTATAGTAGATCTACTTCAGGAAATGAGTAATACGTCGCATCAATTTAAAATCCCTGAGAAATTCGTTTATAGGTGCCAGACCTCCTTCCCTCCGTCAAATACAATTATATATTCATTTGATTATTTGCTGTTTTTTTGGAAATGGTGTTTTACTGCTTCTAAAGAATTTCTTGAAGTTTTCAGGACTTTACTTTATTTGGAAATTAGATTTTGTATTTTCGTGAAACGTTTCCCATAGACCAAGTAGAAAAGTTACCAGAAAATATTTTATTTTAAAGTTAGTTGTTTACTGTGTCCAAGTCGGATTCTGGTTTTCTTCAGGACCTATTTTGGACAATAAAAGGCTTTTGATATGAAGGAAATGCAGCTGAACTTCATTCACACCAAAAGTATGCTCTTTTGTTAAAAGCTTTTGATATGAACAAAACACTGCCGAATACCATCATGTACATCTAATAGTTGCTTTTAATTTGAACAATTTTGATGGGATGGTAAGAAAGCCGAATTCAATATCAAGCCATGGATCGCGTCTGGGCTACGTGAAAATGAACCTGTAAAACCGTGTTCGGCAAACAATATATTTCATAAACTCGTTGCTGAACTGTGATGAGCGATATTGAGCAATAACTAGCAATCGGCAATAAGGTCTTATACGAGTAATTCAGTGTATGAACAACATGAAAGCAAACTTGACAAACAAGTTTAAAACTTGAAATAAAACCTGTAAATATTTGAGTTCCAAGCCATTACAACACAAAAGTTGACAAATAGCGAGGTTCAAAATAAAACTTTACAATTGAATCACCGAACAAGGACAATTGCTCGAAATTTTCCAAACTAGTTGAAATACAGCAACTATAGGATGCAATCTGTGAAAACATTTCCATATTGCCGAAATATTGCCGTAACTAGCATGATATTGCCCTGTATTGCTGTATTCGCGACTGCCAGCCTTAAAATTAATGTTCTATAGAACGTCTTAAGGAGTAATTTTTCAAGCAATTAATTGCCTGACGACTATTGCCAAAACTAGTGAAGCTGTATACAGGATTCTGGTTATTCTTTAGGCTACCGTGACACAGTAACCTACACCGCATCTTAGCATTAGACGTATTCCGGACTTCTATCCAAAAAAAAAATTATGAAGTTCTTTTATTTGTTTAAATTTTTTTTTTAAATTTCAATAAATGCACAAGGGATAAAATATTAACTAACCATTTAGGGGTTGAATATCAAACAATTTTGAAATTCAAATAAAAAACAATTGTTCAATCAGACCTAAAGGAGCTTAGACGAAAATTTTTTCAAGCAATTAATTGTCCGGTGACTATTGCCAAAACTATTGGAGCAATATATCATGCTAGTTGCGGCAACATTTCGGCAAGTTGGCAATGTTTGGATTGCTGGTATTGCTGAAAATAATTTTTAGATCATTGTATATGAAGGGCATGGAAATAAGAAAGGAATTGGAGTTTTTCGTTTTATACCCTATCGACACCTTCCCCCTCTCAGATGAACCCTACACTACACGCTTTCAAATGCTTTTACGTATGCCGTACGGCGAACAAACAGAGGTTTCTAGAGTATGAAAATTCATAATTTTAGGGCACAAATTTCTTTTTAACTTTCAGGTCGATCACAATAGATACTTTAAATTAAAAAAAATAGTATTTGAAAGTTGATTTCGGAGTGAACTAATTTAACGTCTTCTTAGACCTATACAGATACGACGAAATTCGTGAGAATATTTGCGAGCTAAGATAAATACAGTAAAATACTGAAATTACTTTTTAAATGATTGTAACTAATTAATTCAACACTTTGTTACACGTAGGAAATATTGCAGAATCCGTAATCTGTATCCGTATGACCTTCTTCTCATTTCGGGACTAGTAAAGACAAATTGAGAAATCTGGCTAAATACGATTGTGTAGAATGTTTGTAGAAGATAATATTCATCAGTCCTAAGAGATATGACGATATTTGTGAAAACATTTCCAACAATTGATACATTTTTTAAAACATAGATACTTTTTGAAAATCTGCCAAGCTAGTATCATTATTTACTCTGAAATATACATTTTAAAGTAGGAAAAGTTACTGCTTTAAGGTTCCACACACGCGATTTATTCGCTGATGCTGCGATTATTTTGCAGCGATACATTTGCCTACATTTATTTACATGGAAACTAATGAGAATGACCGCTTCGCTGCAAAATAATCGCAAATAGTCAGCGAATAAATCGCGTCAGTGTGTGGGAACCTTTAAGGAGTTGAAAATGTATAAATCTTTTTGTAATCGTTTATTAATAAACCCACGGCACTGAAAAGCTATTCCGTATCTTCCAGACCTGAGGGATATGGCTGAATTCGTGAAATTATAAAACCCCCTTACACCCTCTTAGGAGTTAGCACCTTACTCGTAAATAAAATTTTAATAGCTTGTTGGAATCTAGTAAAAATTTAAATATGAGTATTATCTCTTTGAAACCTTATTGCTAAAACGTGGTTATTTCTCTGAAGTCGAAGGTAAATCACCATAAAACTAACACTAAAAATAAATTCGGTATATTTCTGAAGAGCAGAGCCATATACCCACCTGAGAAAATCCCATCTAACAAAATTCGATCTTAGCTCAATATTGGCATAACATTAACCGAAATAAAAACTTGAACCCTTCGAATAGGTCACCTTAAGAACATTCACGAAACGGTAAGGTCCAGCAAAAGGATACGACTATGTCCAAAAGATGCCATTAACACAAGTTGTATATGTTCCGGGTACAAAAAAAAAAAAGAATTGCCCCCCAAACAAATGGGAAAGTTGAAATGTTGTCCTCAAAATTGAAAGGAAAACTCTTACCGATTCGATGTTTGTTACACGTCCAACAACAAAAAAACACACACGTAAGGGAAGAATAGAACGAGATAACTTTAATGGTGTCCCATGGGTTACTTAAAATTCTTGTAAAAAACAGCAAAAAAAAACCGAATTTCTTTGAATAGGGGATGCGAATAGTTACCGTATTTTTCTGTATCTATCATTCAATTCTCTCAAAAGGGGCGGGGGTTAATAAAAGCAGCAAGGACCTGTCTGACCCCATGACAAATTCGTGTAATACAGCAAAATTACAAATGAATTTTCTTGACCGAAGGCAACGCATCGCAAACACAAAGTTCTACTTATGTCGAAAAAAAAAACACGAAAAAAGGAATCTAGTAAATTTTTAATATTATCGATGGACACTTTTATTTCCAGTACCTACTTTTCTTTCGGTTTCGGTATCCTGTCATGATGGCATGAGACATGACATGAAACAAGGACCTAGGCAATAAGTAAACTTTGTATCCTCTGATTTCCTAGTCAAAACTACAGCATAAGGTTAACTTATGCATTCAATAAAAGAGCATTTGCCAATGAATATTTGATAGAGAAGCATATCCTGTCGACACACATCTGGGCATACATAGTAAGGGTGGGTACCCTTAAGTCCAAAGGACGGGCTACTATCCGGTTGTTATGTAAAGAAATTCAAACGTGTCCCATTCCAATTCACCGGGAACAACATTTTCTATTTGATGGGGAGCAGGAATGGTTGCGTCCATGATAGCAATACCTTCCTTCCGCTCTACCTACCTATGAATGGGTTTCCTATTGAAATTCCTAGTTCGGACTTTCATATATTATTCTCTGTAATCTCAGCATGTCCATTGCTCTACAAAATTCATATATTGAATACGTAATTGAGTCAGAGTAGAAGGATTTTCGGATGGGGAGATGGCCAAAACTTGGAAGGACACCGACCGAACGAAAAGGGTGAAACGATTTCTGTATGCCACCCGTAACGATATAAACAGTCAGAAGCCAATAACAACAGCAAACGGTCAAGCTTACGACTACTGTAAGCTAGAATATACAATTTTTGGAATGATATATCGTGCGGGCAAAAGGATACTTTCAACGTTACACGTATGTAACCGTCTATCGACCAGAACAACAATAGTGGCACCAATCTCACATGCAACTGAATGATGGCAGGGTTGCTTTCGGGTGAAATTCAACTTTACTTCAGGATATCTCCGGACTTACGGGCTTACGGATACGGTACGTATATCCTTTTTGATTTCGGCAATGGTCTAATAGTTTCCTATTGGCCGGTTTACTCGCATTATAGGAAATGTGGCGATCGAGAACGGTGCACTTGCATGAACAATTTATGAGAAGTGAATGAAAATTGTGAAGGATAACCCTAAAGGATATACTTTCGGATGAATTATTTAAAATCAATTTTCGAAGATATATCGTATGCGAGAAAAAGGGTTTTTCGAGGCGAGAAGGAGTTTGAGAAAATTACAAAATTGGAAATGAGTTAGATACCAGGTGAATAGACGTACGTATACGACTGATCCTTTTCCGTAACGAAATTATTTAGAGATTGAATTGGACTTGCCGTCTGTAACAGAATCATTTCGATTTATTTCGTATCGCCATTAAACATTGTGTTGATTGATATCAGACCTCAAACTCCTTAGTTTTTCTTGCTGAATTTTTCATCTCGAGTGACCACTGACCAGCCATTTCAGGTTCTGTATGACCTCTAGTCTTGAGTAGTAAAAGTTCTCCTCTACAAGATAGGGTTACTTTTGTTAGGCTGATTAATTTCGCAACTTTTTTTTACCCATCCCACAAAATTTCCCTTTTTCCAAAATTTAACAAAAACAAAATTTAATGTTTTCAGGACTAGCCATTCCAAATGTCTGTATTTCTACCGCTTCACTCAAACAACATTATACATAACATCAAGAAGTTTTATTATTATTTATGAATACCGATAATACTTTTATTTGTGTACCAAATTTAAATTGTTGCTTAAGTCGTTTTCGAGCTATTAAAAATTTGTCTAGGGCTAGCCGCAAGTTAATTATATTTTATAAACGATTTTTAGACGATTATATGGAAAAGTAAAAGAAGAATCAGATACCTCATTAAACCTAAGAATATGTCAGAATTAGTAAGAACGAACCCAATCATTTACACCCACTTGATTGAATATCGAAAAATCTTGAAATGGATTATTAGATAATTTTGTATAAAAAAGTAAAATCGAATTCAATATTTCACCAGACCCAAAATATTTGTAGGAATTCGTGAAACATATACAACCTCCTTACACCTCGTTGGGGACTGAACATGAAAAATGTTTGAGTTGATTTAGCTGTAATGATACTTAAGCCCCTGAGAAGCCAAAGTGAATTCGACATCACATTAGACCAAAAAATATGTCGGAATTCGTGAAATCGACAACAATTCCCTATATACCTCTTATTGGTGACTTTTTAAGAAATCTTTGTAATAGTTTCTAAGTTCTTTAATAAATAACATGCGAAATTAACGAAATTCGTTAAATTGTATTTTTGAAGGCATTTCTTTATTTTGTTCAGCCAGTCATCCAGAATATATAACTTATTATTTGTGCTCTGAGAAAAATGAAATAGGTAAGTGCATACTATAAATTTAAACAGTTTCTTTATGTTCATACCCCCCCCCCCCCCCTACAATGGCATTCAAGAGACATTGTTCATATTAACAATTGTTTTATTTAAGAGAACACATCATTCAAAAACTGTTATCTAAAATTCCTTAAATTTCACACCGTGAACGTGAACGAAGATAAGCACAAAATTTCATAACTAACTATAAACTGGAATGAAGATAAACTTCTCAGGAATGGGTCTTCGTAAGATTATATAATTATGAGATGAAAATGGCGGATAGATGGGTTGCCTTTACTGCCATTCTTCTACGTGCTCCTTTTTAACATTATGACGCCCCAAGCCCCTCATACTTCGCTTTTATTTGGGGTAGTTTCTTCACCAGCATCCCGATAAGGGAGTCCCCAAATAAAATTATGTCCTTAATGTGAAAATTGTAATTTTCTACGCACACATACTTTCACGATCAGCCAGACTTGATGAAGATGACGATGAAGATGACGATGAAGATGTCGCAAGGATGTCGACTTTCTTTCATTTTAATTTCGCGTCTTGCTTGTTTGTTAGTTTGCCAGTGTGCTACCTATGCAGAGATGTGAGTGTTTAAGGGTGATGGGTGTAGATAGGGGTGTGATATAAACCCTTTTATTCGGAATCCTAAAACCCTTTTACTCCAAGTTATCATGACTTTGCCTTTTAGTTAGTCGTCATATCTGCGTGTGGCTTTTCGTACGACACTTCTTTATGAAAATGGTTGCCGTTTTGGATGAGCCCGAAAGATGTACTTATATAAAACTCGTAGCACACTCCTTGGATTCATTAATAACTCTTCGTGCATAATGTCTCCGGTTGGGTTTTTTGCTGGAGTAATACGGAAGTCATGGAGTTCTCTAGATATGGGGGTGTGGGTGTGCCAGAAAGGGAAGGCTTTTCCGGGTTAACTGACTTATTTGAGTTTCGTAATTAAAACGGGATTTGAATTAATTGAGTCCTTGGTGCTGAGCTCATATTATATGCGTATAATGATTTCGAAATCCATTCGTTTTGGAGATAAAATTGAAATTATGTACATTATACCAGTTTAATATGACTGAGGAAATTAAGGGCTGCGTTGGAGGCATTTGATTATTTCGGTTTTTGCCAGGTAGAATTGCTAACGAATTAAGGTTCCATTAATATCTGAAAGTATTAATTACTTCCAGATTGTAAATTATCATTTTAATCATTAAAGCTGTAAAGCTTTCTGCATTTTAAAGTGAATAATAGTGTTTATCTAAAATTAGTTGATTAAGTGTAAAGTGCTCGGAAGTACTAAGAAATTACACAGTTTTCTGGGGTTGATATAGATACAATTATCGACCACGTAATAATAGAAAATGGATACTCAACTAACTCGCGCACTTCTTTAACTTATCTTCAAAAAAAATTTTTTGTGTACCGTGTCGCAAGAAGAAAAGACCCATATCAATACAAGAGTTGTAGTTCTTTTTCTATTTAAAAATAAAATAAAAAAATCTGCTAATAATCTGGGCGCAACTTTATTATTTTTTCGGTAGAAGTTCGAAATGCGTTCAATTCTGAATGTGACTGAAAACCTAACAAAAGGTTCGTGAAGCGGAGAATACTTACTAGAATACTTACGCCACTGCCACAAATAACATATGAATTATGTTATTGGCTCATATTCCGGGATGCGGGCTAGTGGTGGAAAAATGAGAAAACTTGAATATTATGGTTACTTTTAAACAAACCTGTGGAAGTGAAAAGATATTCGATATCTGATCAGACCTGAGAGATATGGCAGAATTCATGAAAAAGTGTACAACCCTCCTTCCACTCTTTAGGGGTCGAATTGCATAAAGTTTTGAAAACACTTTCTAGGTATCCATATGAAGAATCCGTAAAATAAAAATGAATTCAATATTTGGGAAAACCTAGTAGATATGATGAAAATCGTGAAAATATATGCATTCTATATTCACTGATCATATGTTTTGCACCCCCTCCTTCCGAAATACAATGGATATTCCAATTTGTTTTATTGGAATTGCTTACCTGGTTGATTTACATGTACACGCCGAGTTTCAAATTTCTAGCATAAGCCGTTCTTTAGATAGGAAAAATACCAAGTCTCAGCTTAATGTCACACCCCCCCCCCCCCGCCACCCCGCTCGCTCACTCGTATCGACACTTTTTTTGCAAATGGGTCCACTATCAAAGCTCTATATAAATTCCAAATTTCAGCATAAGCGGGCTGAGATCTAGAAATCAAAATTTTCCGTCTAAAACTTCCTCCACTACCCCTCTCACACCCCACCTCTGAAAATGATGTCATTTCAAGGGGCTGACACAGTCTATTCATAGAAAAAATTTCAATTTAATAGCGCAACGGGCTTGGGAGTTACGAGCCTTCAAACGATTTTGCATGGGGCGGTCGACGTACGGCGCGCGTACGGCGGGCAGACGGATTAAAATTTTTTATTGTTTTTTTCGTGTCTACTAATCATGAAACGTGAAAAAACAAATTTTGAGGGTAGCAAATTTTTTTTAAAAAAATCTAATACTGTTTCTATTAAAATAAAAATTAAAATAAAATTTAGAGTTCGATAAAAATGTATTAGTAGAATCGATTGAAGAAACGATTTTCGGAAATTTCAATCAAATCAGAATAAAATTTTTCGCTTTCAAAAATGCTCATGTCCAGTTTAAAATTCGTCCTCGTAAGTGGACAAATTATAATTCAGTGAGTTCATGACCGTAAGGGATAAATTGGACACTTTTAACTGTAGGAAGTGGTCTGGAATGTGGTTACGAAATGTTTACGATTATATTCCATTTGGAAGGGAGCATTTAACCGTTGTACCCAGTTCCACCTTCCCATTTTACCTAGACAAGGTGAATCTGGATTGGGAAGGCTCTTCAAGCTTAGGGATGTAGAAACAATTGCTTACATTTCTAGGGGATAAGACTCATTGCGATGTATGCTACAAAGAAGTACGGTCAAAGTGGCCAGAGATTTGGTTGGGGTCTGAATATCTACGCAAAGAACTTCTGCTTGTTTATATTGTTAATGGGATCATAATAAGCAAGAAGAGTGCTGGTTTTTGTACATAAATGGCGTAATTTTGGAATAATTTAAGAACAGTGATTATAATATGGTAAATTTTAGATAAAGTTTTTTATCTGATACAGTTCGCGAAAGCCTTCTTAATCAAGACCGAAAAAATTCCATCGCTTTTAACATAAAAGAAACATAATCGAAATTAGCTAAGACACTGAGCTGCAACCCATCGTTCGAGTAGAGAATTTTATGGTCTTTCTGTAAAAGCATTTTCTTCTTAGCGATTAAAAATTCACCCTTTTGAAGCAAAAGAAAAACTGAAAATGATAATTAAGAATGAAGTTCGGGGGACTAACTAAAGTAACAAGAAAAATACAAAAGAAGATGCAAAACATTGGCCAAGAATGAATAACAATCCCTTACTTCCCTCGTCCCGGCTATTAAGCCTTTCTGTACATCGGAAAAAATTCTACTGGTGGGAGTATTTTCTTCTCCAGGCAACAGAAGCAAGGGTAGAAAATTAAATCTGTGTCGCAAAAGACAAATCGGCACTTTATATTCCGTCTGCAGTCCAAAAAAAAAAATATTGATATTTAAATTCATCCACCATTTTCGGGCAAGGACGAACTTCCTCCCAATCTTCAACCCCTTTTCTATTTTACTACAAGTCTATCCGTACCGAGCATAAGAAGTCCTTACCGGTGTGGTGTTGCCCGTTTTTAGATCATTCCGTGAAAGAGGATGGTCCTGGACGACCAGGTTTAAAGGACAATGGAAAAGGTGCAATTTTCAGAACGCTTCCTTTCATTTTATTCGCATCTTTAGTACTTTCTGACGATTCCTTATGAATACCGAATAGATGCGGTAGGGTGGAATATACCGACTAGGGGCTAGCATCCATCGTTCGAAAAAAAAAACAATGTTTATTGCAGGCTATGATGCCATGAACCAATCGCGGCAATGTAAGCAAAGAGAAAAAAAAAACAGCTGAGTTCGAAAAACAACTACAGTAAAAACTTACAAGAAACACCCATAACATCCTGTACATCCTCTTGGTGTGTTAAGAAAAATATGGGGGGCATAAAATCTTGCCCTTTCTTTATCGAATTTTTTTTTTTCTTGCCTTATTCCATAGTTCACCACCCCGGGGAGTTGGGGGCGCGGGGGGCTGTTGTGTCGCTTTCGTATGCCACCATCAATTCCGAAAGGGAAGGGGCGAGTTTAATTTGTTTCCAAAGCAATTTAAGGGATTTTAGCAATTTATGTTGTTTGTCAATTTTAATGAAAATTTTATTGCGCTTATATCGGATGGATGAGAGATCCAAAGCGTTTCCCGGGCTTGTCTTATGGTATCAAATGCTATACACGATGATTCGTTACGTTCGGATGTCCTGGATGTTCTGGAGGATCCACCGTTTCAAATTCTAGGATGCCGAATCCTGGGCAATATCAAGCTCAACTTGTACGTTAGTCGGGGTTGAAGTTTATACTAAAGCCCCTGAATGTTATGTACTCGTTGATGGTGTATAATCGAAGATACGACAGGGTGAATATTGGGTTTTACGGAGATTTATTGGATCTCGAACAGCGGGTGGTGTTAGGCACGTATCCATCAATTGTATTCAATATTTCCCTTGTTTTCGTTCTATTTGTGTTTATTATGGTGAATTTTGTTTTGTAGAGGAACACATTGAGCCCGATATAGACACAATATAGGGGATACGATACCTGTCTAGAATGCGAAATGTGACAATTTGATTTTCTAATTTCATTGAATATTCGCTTAAAATTAACATCGAAATTCATTTCGTATCCTATGCGTACATACGTAAATGTTATAGATGGTTTTTATGGAAGCAGTTAGAGAAGATTCGTTTCGATTTGAGATTTTAATTAAATTTAAATGAAAATGCCGTTCAATGGTTCTATATATTATGCAATAATTGAGTAGAATTTTAAAAATGTTCTTCACTTTTCATTTTGATTAAAATATTGTGTATATGCCCGCCGGACTACGTAGCACGGAGGTAATCCACTAATGCAGAAGTTGACTTTTACATTAATAAAAGAAATGGGTTCTACATACAGCAGCTTTGGGTTTACGAAGCACTATATCATGTTTTTGTATTAGGTAACTTTGTTTTTCTAGAATAGTGTAATTGAGCCGTTTATTTTGAAAGTGGGGCAAGTCAATTTTTTTTCTTGACTCCAAATTACTTACAGATAGAAATATCTTAGTAAGTTTTATCTATTGTTATCATTTTCTCAATTTTTTTAAGAAATGGACTTGCCCCACTTTCAAAATAAACGGCTCAATTTTTTGACCTTTAAATATTTTATTAAAAAAAGGTACTTAAAAAAGATCTGTAAATAGTCTGGGTGCAATTTTATTTTTTCCAGAAAAAGTCCGAAACGCGTGTAGGTTACAATGAGACAAACAACCAAAAAATAACAGTCCGAACTGCCGCCTGGTAATATCGACTTTAATTAAGACTGTTGGCATTTTTTTTCAATTTCAATAAACTTCGGGGATACACTATTGACATTATTCTTTAGGGATTGAACATTAGTATATAGAAAGTCGGTTAAAGTAAAAATGAATTCGATACCTCATCAGACCTAAGTGATATGTCGGAATTCGTAAAAGAAATTTCGATATCATTAAGACTAAAAGATTTGTTGGAGATTGCCTTTTACTCCCAGTGAGTTTATTATCGCAAGATGCTTAAATCTGTTTTTTCCCCGATTATATTTAAGGGTTTTAGAAGTGAAAGTGAATTTGATATCTATTTAGACCTAAGAAATTTATCGAAATTCGTGAAAATGTACAAAACTACTTTTAGAGGTTGGATTTTGAAAAACTTGAGTAAAACTTAATAGTGAAAATACAAGGTTTTCCGGTATATACTGTTAAATTTATTTTGTGTGACGTTTCGGACTCGACTGAGTCCTTTATCAAACTGATCGACAATATCTCTACAACTGTTATTTATACAAATGAAAGTAGGTAAAAAAGGGTTACAAAATTAACTAACAGAAGGGTCAATTAGAAAAACAGGTAAAAAAAAAAAAAAAAATTTTGTAACCCCCCCCCCTTTTTTTTACCTGTTTTTCTAATTGACCCTTCTGTTAGTTAATTTTGTAACCCTTTTTTACCTACTTTCATTTGTATAAATAACAGTTGTAGAGATATTGTCGATCAGTTTGATAAAGGACTCAGTCGAGTCCGAAACGTCACACAAAATAAATTTAACAGTATATACCGGAAAACCTTGTATTTTCAATTCAAAATGTACTGTGAAAACATTCATCAAAAATTAACTTAATAGTGCTTATATAAAGGCCCAGAATAAGTAAAATTAATTTCATGATTTCCTAAAAGATATCATAAAATTCGTGAAAATGTAGAAAAAACGCGTTTTCATGGATATTTTTATTCCAATGAAAATCTGATTTTATCTTTTACTTTAATTAATACTGTGGTACATCATCATATACATACTAAGCTTCAAACTTTCTAGCATATGCCATTTTTGAGATATAATATAAGGAAACATAAAAAAAATTTATCAGTAAGAATAGGTTGTATTTTTTTTCACTGATTTCATCATATCTCTTGGTTGAAATTAGACCTCTAATTGATAGACTGATTTTTACTTCCCAAATTTTCCTATACCATATAATTGCATAAATGTGTATTTCACAATTTTTGGATATTTCACGATTATTCGAAATTCAACCTACAGCGTGAAGTGTGCAGGTATTGCTTATGTTTCACAAATTTTGCAAAATCTCTAGTGTCTGATGAGATTTCAAATTGATTTTATCAATATTTTGGTAATCGCCTAAAAACTTATTGCACAACATAAATTCAACCCCAAAGTCAAGTAATGGGTTTGTATACATTTTCACGAATTTCGTCATATCTCTTAGGCCGGATCAGGCAACTAGTGTAATCGATTAAAAAATAATTTCAGAATGTTTTGATGTTCAACCGAGAAAGGTGTATAAATGGATTAAAAAGGTTTTTAACGAAGACAAAACGAAAAAAAATATTTTAAATTTTTATTGAGCTCCGAAAGAAAAGACATTTCTTAGACCTGAAAAGGTATCAACAAATCCATTTCGCATCTTTTTATTTTCAACACCTACATTGAATATGTTTTCACGAATTCTGCGATATATGCTTCAAAATTCTTACACTTACGTGTTCGTTACACAAAAGGTTGTAAATCATTTTCGGTCTATTTTAACCTCGGTGTGTTTCGAGAGAAAGTTTCAAGAAGACAGTATAATCGGTCCTTTCTTGGAATTTAATTCTCGTTTTGCTCTCAGCGTTTTTCACTAGATGATCAAATTTCTTATTGAAAAATCAAGAATGTTATCCAATTTCAAACAAACTAAAGTTTTTATCGAGTGTTGAAAAACCCTAAATTATCAAAGTCACACCCGGAATTGCATTTAAAAGAAAGTGTTACAAATTGTAGGTACCTGTTCCCTCAATCGTTTCGACAATTTGCCAATAAAAAAATCGGACACTTTATTGTTTCCGTCACTAAAATGAAATGAATTAATCTTCTGCCCCTTTTCTACGTAAAGAATTAAATCACCTCATGCATATTGTAGAGTAGTCACCCCTGAATAATTCGCTCAGCAGGATGAATCGCCTCAAGTCACCCAACATCACTAACCCCCGCACCCACCCTAAAATCTTAAGCTTCATATCGGAGCAATAATAACTTGTAAGGATAATTTCACACTTAGTTCATTTGACAGATGCCACTTGTTTATCCCGGACGATTCCTTTCTAACACTTCCTGGTTTATACCTTCAATCCCTTTTTGTCAGGATATAAAATAATTCTCCGGTCTCACATTTTTTTATGAAGGATCACTTGTTCTCGTTTCGTTTGGTGTGTCGAGTGTAGCCAAATTGAATATACACATTACAAAGAGCGGAGACAGAAAGAGGATATGTGAAGACAGTCGTTAGGGTGGAAATTTGGTTTTTCGACAACCGAGTCGAAAAGGGGGTGGGTAGGTTTGGTGAAGCGAATTTCGCTAGGCCGATTCCACCCCTGCTGGGCCAAAATACAGGAAGAGAGCTTAAAACACACCACTCACACCGATTATGCGTATTTGAGTGACACACATCGCCTTAGTACAAACATTTGGTATAAGAACAGCGGATAGGGACAGTGGAAGTATAGCAGCTTGCTTACTTCACTTACTCGTAGCCCGTGGGGGGTTTATTCAATGGGGTGCCATATGAAAATTCAATTTTGTGCCACATTATTTGACACGGATTATCACAGTGTGTATATATACGAATACATTTCTTTCGTTGTCGTTACACTTCCTTGACGGCATCGTTCTCATCATTATCATTATTCGTGGATGGGTTCTATATGTTCATGTCCCGACCCCCATTATACAGTTCAAAATTGAATAATTCGCGTTTAAAGCAACCCCGACGCACTGAAACCAAGGCCACAGTCCCGAGGGGTGTTGATTTAATTTCTGTAATGCGAATATCGCGGGGGAATGCGATGTATGAACAATTTTTCAATTACTTTTAATTTCAAGTTAATCGCGAATTATTTTGATGGATGTAATAATTGAAATGGGCATATGGTGGAATCAGTCGAGGGGTTGAAAATCATATTTCGATAGCCTCCACCCTTTTGAAACTGAGTTAACTTCTGACTTTGCTAAGTATACAGACAAGTATTGACCAGTATTTTAACGTAACTTCCCTCAGCAACCGATGCCATATCCCATATCGGCACTCCAGCGGAATTCAAGCTGAACTGTTTTTTCTCTCCAATGCTGACACATTCAGTGCTTCTGCGAAGTATTTTGAGTACGAAAAAGGAGGAAAAGCAAACACAGAAAAAAGTCTAAACCTATGTTGATTTTTAATGAGGTGTCAACTACTATGCAAAAATTGTACAAAAACACTAATTAATAACTTTTCGCCTACGATTGAAAGCAAGAACTATTCATCGATATGAGAATAACGAGATAAGAATAACTACCCATAAGGGCAGAATAGCATAACTATGATCTGAATGTCATAACACATTTATTGTGTTTTATTTTTCAGGGTCCTTGACTTTCAGACTCTTCCCTTCCAACTCCACCTGTTCCACTAAAACCATACCAGGATACGTGCCTGATACTGACTGAATTTTGTTGTCATCAGGAACTGATTTAAAGGCGAATATCTGTACTCATCCTGTACTGAAATTTAGTATAATAATAAATTACTCAATACTTAAATAATGCTGAACTTTTTTATAAAAAAAAAGTTTCTTGTTTTACTTTTATTCTTATCACATATGAAACTTTTGTGAATAAGCTAGCAATCATCATTCCTACAACCTTGAGTCTACGAAAGTTGTAATAATCTTTTAAGGTTAAACACTTTGTACATCTGAGCAATCAAAATTTACATAATCAAAATCAAAACTTTATTATTTTTTGGCATCCACCAAATTATGAAATTAGTGTTTTTTGCTTGCTTGAAGATATAAGAGTGTTCTTAATGAAACAAAAATTCATAGTCTTAGGATCGTTATTACGACCTTCAGTTAAAATTTAACCAGAACTTTAACTTTAAGTTTTGTATGAACATCTGTCAGTTAAATCCTTTATGTCCATATCATGCACAATATTCGACGATTTTGTGATCAACAAAAATTTCCAAAAAAATTGCTCCATTCAAATTTTGTATTTTCAGGTAAGGACTAGTAAGCCCCAAAAAACAAAAAACAAATGTCCGTCTGTACGGCCGTCTGCCGTACACCGTCGCAAAATCGTTTGAAGGCACGTAGCTCCCAAACCCGTTGAGATATTAACATGATATTTTGATAGTAGGTGAATTGGGCGACTGGTATCTTTTGGAGGGGTGGGGTATGAAGGGGGAGGTGTGGGGGCGTTTTAGACAAAAAAAATTAGCATTTGACTGATTAATATATCTAGCATAAAATTCTCATGCTCAAAAAAATTGCGAACAATCAATCCTGTCGCAGTACTGATTTTAGTAGTTTGAATTCAGCACTGAAACAGCATTTTTTTAAGAACCAGTTCGTAAGTACTGATATTAAAAAACATAAAATTACTCGATTCAATGGTTTAGTAATGAAAATAGATTTTCATTGAACAAAGATCGAGCGCAGCTTGGAAGAATTCATTTAGGGGTTTTTCCGTACTTAATCCATAAAATTTGAAGGAGAATACGAAAAATCAAGACATGTACTGGTAGCTACATGCTAAAGCTATACAAAATCTTCTGTAGACAAACATACCATTAACGTTCCATTCACATTCGACCAATAGAAAATAATTTTCATTAACGATAAACCACTTTGCAGACATTCCGACCACGTCCTCAACCATAAATTTCTGCAGAATCATCGAAAATGTGGAAAATTCAATAAAGGTGAATGTAGTTTCCTCTCGTCCTTATGCCATTTTTCCACCCGTAACCTTCCGAGCGTTATAATAAGGCGCAATGGGCAGTTGCTTGCTCACCCAAAATGGTGGAGATCTTCTTTCGTTCTGAAATTCGTTATCATCCCACCGATGGGTATTAATATTTGTCATAGATGTTCGTCCCCGTATCTAGGGTGCACATGTGCGATGTTCGTTTTCTGCTGACCACACACTAGCTACTATACCTGGTACGCAATCGAATCCCCAAGTATAGAAAAGACAGACATGTCCTTCTTTTATGTACCATCCATGGGGAGTTGCTAGGATACCAATAATAATCTCATATACGTGACGGCAGTATGTTTACATGCCGATACAGATATGTGACTAAACATATATCGTATAACAGTGGGCGAAAGTTTGCGTTCGTATAACCAGAGCAGAGATTCCAACTTGGAAACTGCTGCAGAACCATATTGTGATGAAGAAGAAAAAGGTCATATCTACACTCTATGGTCATCTCTGCTGTGTATGATTTTCTCTATTTGGTTAGCCAGCACACAATCGTTTTCTGTTTTTGAGCTAACAACCCTCCCGTTCTCATATTGTTGTAAAATTGTTCCACACAGTCTGTCAGTTTGTCGGGTGATGTATTCCTATATAATAGTATGGTCGTTCATAAATAACTGCTTTAGGCCACCCACCCTGGATTCGGGACATGGAACCCTTCTGCCCAGTCGAGCACCAACACCCCACATTCACCAGTCGAGGTCGACTGAACGATGACCGGACCGTTTCTAAAATGGAAATCTCCTCTGCATCACTATTCGGATGATGTAGCATAGTGCGTAGACGAGGGTTCGAATTTGTGGGACGTTATCCCTAAGTGAGCATCCTTTTTCGCATATTTGGTCAACATGCAGGGTTAATGGTTTATTTATGTCCGAAGGAGGGAAATTATAATTTTTCACCCTCATAGTAGAATTTTGCGGGAGTAAAAGGATCTGTTGGAAAAGGCAACGTATAGTGGTACATGTCGTGGTAGAATGTCATGTGCGTAGCATTTTCGTTGTTATAAAAGATACAACGGACTATAACAAACTATTATAGTTGTTTCTCACCGATTAAGATATCTACATACTCGTATATGGTATATCTTCAAGGAATACAAAAACAGTCAAATGAATCATTTTTGTTTTGTATAGCCAATATATTCTGAAATAGTTAAGTTGCTATTTTAAGTTTGAATTTATTGAATCTATTTTCCTCATTGTTAAACTCCTTATTCTTTTAACTTTAGATTAACAGACAAATTTTACTTTATTATGTATTTTAATTTAATATCTAAATTATTAAGATCGATTTGAAGAAAAAAAACACTATTAGGTACTACAGGAAATTTATTTTCTTACGTTCTATGAACATCAGACTCCAAAAAACCAAAATAAATTTTGAGCTTGTCTAAAACTTGAGTTTGTCAAAAATTTGAATTTACTAAAATGTTCAATCTGCTATCAAAAATGATAGCCACTACAGTTAAAGAGTTAATGATGAAAGCTTGCCTACACTCATTGATGAAGTAGTAGGTATATCAGGATCAGTGAAAAATAAAACAATGAAAATTATTTTAACTTTCCGTGAGATTTTTCTTATCTATTAGGTTGCCATATTGGTCTATTTACCGTGATTCGCGCTATTTAAAAATATCACTTGATAGATATAAATTTCAAAAAGTTACTTATAACTTTTTGGGCTACTTGGTCAACTCAATTTGTTATATTTTGCTAGTTTACAACAGACGCGATTTACGAGAAAAAGGTAAAAATGAAAAAAATAGAAGTTTTGCTGGATTGGTAGGTTACAAACATTTCAGTTCGTCTAAAGCTAATGTTACATGAGTAGTATGGAAATCCGAACAACTCACTTATTATTGGTACATATGAAAGTTTCCAGAGAAAAACAACAATCTTGCAACATTGTAGAGAGCTCTATATACTTACTTCTCGCATGTTCTAGACACTTCTCGCATGTTCCACACAAATAACCGAATATGCTGGAATTTTCTCGACTCAGCCCATGAAGAACATAAACGCCCCAGCACTGGAGACTAGTTTTTCTAATATTTATTGTACACTACCTACATTGTTTTTTCAGAATTTTGGAGAAACTATTCGACGTTGAAATAAAAAACTGTGTTAAGGTTTATGTACATAAGTCTTAAAATTGCAAAGATGAGCGCGATATTTTGGCAACAAGTTTTCAATGCAGTTGTCAAATATTTGACAGAAAGTTCAATCAAAATTTTTCTGTCAAAAACGAGCAAATAAAGAAAAATTAGTAGAACCTATCTGACTGTATTTGCCAGCTAGAATAGTCAAATATTTGACATACAGTGGAATGCAAGCCTTAGTCAAATATTTGACAGCATGGCATACAATGAAAATTGTCAAATATTTGACGAGGTGACATACAGTAGAATACAAGTTTTAGTCAAATATTTGACAAGTGAAATACTAGCTTAAGTGCTACATAAATAAAAGAATAATTCTCGATCAATGTCAACCGATTGTCTTACCCTTTTTTTTCACTTTACACATGTCTATAAATTAATAAGCAAAACAACGTCAACGCGATGACATGAAAAATACCTGGGGCGAGAGGTGTACTTACTGGAAAATTCTTTTGATCGCGATTAAATATTGAATGAAGCGTGCCATAACTTAGGTATGATCGGGCATACCCAGGCATTGAATTTTGCCCATAAATGTTGACATGTTTGGTTACCTTATATGCCGGTGACAGGTTTACTGTGCTCACTGTTCGCCAATGATTCTTAAGTTGCACTCGTGACGACTTTTTAATGCTATTTATGCTACTGTTTCTGTTGATTTTTTCGCTGCAACGAACTGTTTGCGTTTGCGTACCTACCATAAATTTCGCATACGAAATCTTAAAGTTTTCGTTAGCTGAAAGTTTACCACCCTCTGCAAAAAAAACGCCATTTCAAGCCCTCAAGCGGATTGAGATTCACGGAAATTTATGAGAAAATTATTAGAACGGTAGCCAATTGAACTTTTATAAGATTTTTTATTATTTTTCAAAAGTGTGTATTTGGACAGAATGTTTTACGGCAAACCCTTGTCTATATTGGCATATCGGAATTGCAAATATTTTCGAATAATGCCAGTTTCTATGATAATTTATTTGCAATATTTTTTTTTGAGAAGTTCATTATACATTTTCGGCGAAAAACATCCCGAAATTTTATAGTAACATAATTTAAATTGTTATCACGCCAATTAAAAGATAATTAATCGACACCGAAATTATATTTGATATGTGCTAGTTTGAATGCGAATATTCAAATATATCTGAAAATTTAATTCCACCACTTTCTATAAAGTTTGAGTTAAATGGCTGTGGATATGGGAAAATAATAATTCAAAAAACGGGATATTTATAATTATAACGATCGAGGGGTTTTCTATTACGAAATTCAATGCTCATAAAAATAAAATTAACTGACTGAAATCGTCGAGTAACTAAATTTTGTGATTTTCTGATAAGATAATTTAAATGTTTTTTTTTTCCGATTCTAATAAAATATAATGGATACTAAATAGAATTCTGCGAAGTTAGAGATTTTATAAGCGTTTGAAGAAAATGTTAAAAAGTCAATTCACAACGTGCGACAAATGATTGATTAACGATCGATGAATATCAGAAAAGAATCATTTAAATTAATTTTTAGGTATATTAAATCTACAAGGACATTACGTTCATCTTTATTGTCAGATATCAGATATGAAACTTTTATTTTTATTAGATATAAATTCAAATAATATCTATGTTTAGATCGCTTGTTTTAGAAGGTTAAATATTCGTTTCATTGTATTTGATCGGGGTATTTTATACGTGGTGCTGACCATGTAATAAAATTTTATAATTTTAGAGTTAATTTCTGATTTGATACTAATTTGGTATCAATTTCTTGTTTAAGTACAGATGTCTGCAAAAGGTAAGTGATAAAATCTTTATTTCAGAGATAAATGTTAGAAGGCAAAGTGTTGAAATAACAAATAATAATTGTGATGTTATTCAACTTGATGTTTTTATACTCTAGATCAGAGGTGTCCAAACTACGGCCCGCGGGCCAAACCCGGCCCGTCAGGTGATTTTATCCGGCCCGCCACGGTTTTTGAAAATTGTGAGAATGAACGCGAAGGTACCTCATACAAACTTGGGAAGAAAATTCATCAACAGGAAGTGAAAGAATTGCGTTTCGAAAAGAGAAAGGAGCATTTCTTTTCTTTTTTATTCAAGCCTATGAAATTAAATTAAACAGAATTTATTTTCTAAACTCAGCCAACAACATAAATACGAAACGGACACTACTACACAAAATTGTACACTCATATCTCACTATACGGCCGCTCTTTTTACGGCATTTCGCTACAACGACCCTTTACAATTCTGGCACTTTTTCGTTTTACGGCCCAAAATTTTCATTATACCGCCTGATTTTGGAAAATACTCTAAGAAATTCTGTTGATTTATAACTTAAAACTATTGATTCGTTATACGGCGATTTCGCTTTACGACCAACTTTCTCGGAAGGTATCTAGGCCGTATATCGAGGTATCAGTGTATTGTGTAACATGAAGGCCAGAAGGCCTGGCGCGCTCATTTTTTCCCTATTGGGATCGGATCATAGCGACTGTCTCTCTACCCAACACTACTCCATATGCCGACAAATGTTCTTGACTTCACTGGCGTTAACTCCATTTACTTGCCTGCTCAAAGCGTAAATGCGCAAAAGCAGCATAACTCACTAAATATCTTTTGTGAGGCTACTAATTCGTGTAATTTACTGAGACTAGATAGAGCAGTTGATCTTGGGATTTTTTTCTATTGTGTTCTGTTGTGCGTGACTCATTTTCAAATTGGTATATTTAAATTTATATTTAATATATTACAAATTAATTATTAAGTTAATATTATTTTTTAAAGTTGAACATGGAAGGGAAAAAAAGAAAAGTTGATGACGAGTGCCGCGTTTTTAAAGAAGAATGGAGAATCAAATACTTCTTTGTGCAATCGCAGTCAAAGAATGGCAAAACTGTATGTGTAATTTGCAATGACACTGTTGCTGTAATGAAGAAGTATAATTTACGTCGACATTATGACACAAAACATGCTTCAGTCTACTCACAATTTAAGGATAAGAAGCGTATTGAAAAATTTGAAAAAATTTGTCGTAGTTTGTCTTCTCAGCAAAATTTATTTAAGAAGGCAAACTCAGAAAACGAAAAATTGACATTAGTTAGCATGAAAGTTGCTTATTTGTTGGGGAAGAAAGGAAAACCCTTCATGGATGGAAACATCGTTAAAGAATGCATGATGGAAGCTGTTGGTGAATTATGTCCAGAAAAGTTGAAACTTTTCAGAATGATCAGTCTATCCCGTAATACTGTTGCTCGTCGAATTGACGATATTGGAAATAATATTCTCCACCAGGTTACTGGGAAAGCACAGCGATTCAATCAACTGATGTTAGTGACACCTCACCACTTTTAGTTTTTGTTCGTGGAGTTGACGACGAAGTTAATGTCACACAAGAATTAGTATCTGTTAACAGCATTCACGGCACTACAACTGGAGCAGATATTTTCAAGGAAGTACAAAACACGTTGGAAAAATTTAGCTTGGACTGGAATCGACTCCAAGGTGTGACAATTGACGGAGGAAGAAACATGTCTGGTGCAAATATCGGGGTGGTTGGGCAAATAAGAAAAGCTTGTGAATGTGCAGGAGCATCAGCACCAATTTTTCTGCACTGTATCATCCACCAACAAGCTCTATGTGTAAAACATATCGACATGAGCTGCGTTTTGAAACCAGTTGTTTCTGTCATAAATTTTATTCGATCACATGCACTCAACCATCGCCAATTCCGATCTTTTCTCGAACAAATTGAATCCGAGTCTGTTGACTTGTCATATTATACTGCAGTTCGATGGCTTAGCTGTGGAAAAGTGTTATTGCAGTTCTTCAAGCTCAGAAATGAAATTGATTTTTTTCTTGTGGAGAAAAATCACCCTGAACCGCTTTTATCGGATGCTGAGTGGCTCTGGAAGTTAGCTTTTTTTGCAGATATCGTGACACACGTGAATAACTTGAATTTAAAGCTCCAAGGTAAAAACAACTTAATTTGTGATTTATTCGCGCAAATCAAAGCTGATATTGCTCGAAAGTCAGATAAATGAAAGTAATTTTACTCATTTCACGTGCTGTGAAGAATTCAATACAAAAACTGAGGAACAATTTCCCACCAGATATGCAGTAAAAGTCATCGCGGATTTAAAACAACAATTTCAAAAGCGATTTTCTGATCTTGACATAAATTCAAAGGAAATTCGGCTGTTTCAGAATCCATTTGACTGCAATGTTGCCGACGTTCCAAGCCAGTTTCAAATGGAAATAATTGATCTTCAAGCTAACGATCAAATCAAGGATAAATACAAGGAAGGAAACTTGATTGATTTTTACAAATTTTTGGACGCAAAAGAGTTTCCAAATTTAAAGCAATTTGCTTGTAAATTTATTTCTATGTTTGGCACTACCTATGTATGTGAACAAACTTTTTCCAGGATGAAGTATCTGAAATCTAAACACAGGGCAAATTTATCGGATGGTCATTTGCAATCATTGCTAATAATTGGTGTTTCAGATATTAATCCCAACTTTGATGAAACTCTCCAGGAAAAAACTCAGTTCCATCATTCCCATTAATGTTTATTGTTGTATCTGTAATTTACTGTAAAAAAAATAAAATGCAATGCTGCTTTACTTAATAAGATTTTTAATTAACATAGGTATTTACTTGGCCCCCGCAAGTGGATTTAAATCCCAAACTGGCCCTCAAAGCGAAAAGATTGGACACCCCTGCTCTAGATTATATCTGAGAGAAATTAATATAGTTATAAAATATGTTAATGAAGGCCCGGATTAAAAATTGTATAGTTGTGTTATGATCGTGTATATAAAATCCAGTTAAAAACTATTGTAAGGCATTCGGGCGGCCTTGCGAGCACAATTTTGTGTGTAATTTTCGCTATTTTGTCAAAAAAATCAAACATTAAAAATTTCCTTCGGAAATATCGAGTCAGAGCAATCTATAATAGTTAAATCCCCCATATTTTGTACACGCTATCAAATATTTAGAGAATTTGTTACACGTCACATATAGTATACATAGTTCAGAGGCCTCTGAACCTCCAACATTATATTAAAAAAAAGAAAAACTTACCTTTTTTGAAGGACTTGCTGATATGGGGCTGCAGGAAGGAGTTACTCGACTTGTAGCATATTTATCAGTTTAACTGGAAGCATTTAATCTGTACGAAATTTTATTTTGCTAGCTTGAAGCGTTCAAAACGGTCAACATTCGTTTTAAGGACTTTTATATGACAGCTACTCGAAGGTGTTAAGTGATCTCATCAATTAATAAATTCAGTCTTAATAATTCTTAATAAAGAATTTTCTGAATAAGCATGGGAAGAAGCACGTCTTTCGTAGTAATTATAAGAAATGAAGATTTTTATACTTATATAAGTATGTACCCACAACTCGGAAAACATTAATCGGAATGAACTTTCCTCAAAAACACACTCTTATGTTATTCTCGTCCAAAACAAACACAAATAAGTGTGTTTAATTCATTTATCAAATTACCAGGACATTATATCAAAATTATTTCAATATCTTACGAAAAATCTCAAAGTAAATTTCGTTATTCATGTTGAAATAGACATTCAAACCTCCACGAACCTACCATTCAAAAACTCCCTCACAGCCCAAAAAAAAATTCTTTACTTTTTAATTAGCATTACAGGCACTTTTTCCTGCAAATACCCTCTGCAGCATTCTCCGAAATCTTTACATAATTTCCAAAGACATCCGCCACATAAAGTCGACGAAGACCAACACGAGAAATATTTCCACCCCCCGAAGACGGTACGGTTTCATATACCCAACCAGAAAAAAAAACTTTTCTTCCATAATTCATTCTGTTCATTTCATTTAATACTCACCATAATGACAGTCGAATTTTTCCGCTCAACTCAACGATGATGAAGTGAAATGAAAATTAAAGGACCAGGGGTAGTCAAGCTTCTTGATAAATTGGGGTCGAATTTTTCTTTTTTCGTTTTTGGCTTCGTTTTTTTTTTTGACAAAAAAAAGTACAACAGTATCATCATCGTCGAGCTATGAAAAAGCCAAAAAAATATATACCATGTAGAAGATGGGTATCTTAAAAAAAAATCCTAATAAGAACACCGACCAAGATATGCCCTGCCCGTCCTTGACTAGTGCAGATATGAAGGGCAGAAGATTTCCTGTAAAAAGAAGGAAATTAAATTATGTCGACAGGTTACACTCAATTTGAGGAGAATAATCATGAAAAACCGTTTATGGTCCTGTCTTGATATTGATGTTATTAATTTATAAAGGTGGGCTATAGATCAAGGGAATTTGTAATATGTTGATATAGTCACTGCGAATTGGAGACGATTGGAGTAGATTTTTTTGTCATCTATAGAAGTACTCAATATCTATTTACGTAATAATACATTGCAGTTAATTTTTTTTAAAGGATACCGAACAGACTAAGGTGGTTAGTCTTTATTACACAGTAGTATAAAGTCCAGTCAGCTTGGGGATAGGAGGTAAAAATAACTCCATGATGTGATCAAACTTTATTGATTGATTACTTGATGTTAATGAAGAAAAGATAAGTAATCAAGGGTGCCTTAAGAATTGGGCAGGAGAGTGCACTTGCTAACCTGTATTTTACTAATACGAAATGTATGTATTCAAATAAAATGAAAAGGTTTAATTAAAGTAGTATTTACTTATTCACTTCATATTGGGTACAGATTTTTTTTTTTAATTTCTTCTTCTGTGGGGTCATACTTTTTGCAACATTGGTATTTTAACGAGGGGGACCCTAGTGAAAAATGGGTGGTCATACTTTTTGCGACCTTGCTATTTTAACATCCTATCCTTGATTTACATGTTTACTGCGTTCAATATTTATTCTAAAACATTAATTAAACCATTTGAAAAGTATAAAAACTTTATTATACCAAATAGTCACAAATAAATTGAAACGTTGACTATCATAATTTTAGCTTGTCTGGCATTCTTTAAAGTTGACATTATTTTAGTTTAAATTTAAAGTTGACTTTATCGTTAAAGTATGCTGTAATTCCACTGTGTTGGCTTTAACTATTTTAAAGTTAATCCCCTTAAAAGAAATAACAACTTTTTTTCGTCCGTGGCTTGGTTCTATGTGATACAAACTTTTGGGCTGGATTAAACTTATAATACTCTATATGATTTCATCTAGAGTAGTTATAAAAATTTAAAAACATATACGAATCCAATATCGTAAGTATGTATTTGATAAAAACTCGCTATATTCAAATACCAATTCCACTTAAAAATAATATCTTCATTAGGATTTCATAAAATCAAAAAATATTTGTTTCAAATTTCGTTGTTTAAAACAAATTTTTACTTTAACTTGTAAAATTGAATATATCTTTTAAAGTTCTTGTAAAATTCAAAACTAGCTGGTTATATTCAAAAGCAAATCTTCTTTAGTTTGTAAACTTAAAGAAACTCTGGTTACAATTTCGTAATGCAACATATATATGTAATGAGAATATCGTTGTTTCAAAAACAATTTCCAAATTATCTTCTTAAATTGAAAAAATATTGTAAACCTCTCGTCAGATCAAAAGAACAATGATTGTAAAATTCAAAAATGTCTTGTTATTTTCAAAAGTCTGTTGAGATTTGGTTCGTTAATTTTAAAAGATTCTCTTATATTCCTTGTATTGTTAAAAAACATTTGACAAAAACAATTGAAAAATAAAATGTTTGCGGTAGGATAGGAAAGAACTATTTTCCTGGAAGGGGCCAGAATTACCTATTTCTCTGTGAGGGTCCGAGCCGGAGTCTTGAGGGGTCCCAGCCCTTCCTGGCCCCATTCACGTCGCGCCTATAAAAGCATTACCAATAGTGTTAATTGATTGCGATTACAAAAGTAATTTCTGTTTGATTAACTTTAATCGAATTATGATTTTTTTGAAATCCCGGTGACTACTGATTTCCAACAAAAAATTTTTTTTTTTTCCCGGTTTTTGCCGTGATCTATATGTGCTGTGCCAATTATAATTTTAATTGATACCTGGGAGTTCAACTTCCACATACCTTTCGTCTTGGTATTTCTTAGCAGCCTTTACCCAAACAACTTAATTCCTCAAATTACGAATAACCATCAGAAATTTATCATAACATAAATCTCGACGTTCTCTATAATTTCCATTTTTCTTCTTATGGAAAAGCATTAAAACCTCAGAAAATTATGATAAGCGACATTTTTACGAGCCGACCAATTATACGTATAAAAGAACGAAACGTTTTTCCATATAATGCATCGAAAATAGGCCGGGACACAAACCTCATCATAAAGCATTAAAACATAAAAGGTAAAAACATTATTACGGAAACAATAATAATTTTTATATTCGAGTTGTAACCGTTTCTGATTCAGAACGCCGCACCGTCTCAGATTCGTTTCTTCTAGTGAGCCATATTTCCGACCTCGAAAGAAAAAAAGGCCCCAAAATGGGCCGCAAACAAACAGAAATTCGTGACAGTTTTATAGCTGCCGGAATATTAAGACGTTATACCGGCGATGATGTTTGCTTAATGAATGCGACGACTACAAGGGGCCAATTGCTTACTCAAATTTGGCCATTCTTCAATGAAATCCGATCCATTAAAGAAACGGGTCGGACACTTGGGCACAGGTTACCACTTTGAAGAATCACTTCTTTTGCCAGGGTACTTATTAAAGTCATCGAAAACGCTCGCAGTCGTCTATCCCCGGCAACAGGAAATCATTTTAAGGGCTTTAGGTCTATAAAAAAGTTCCAAGGATTTTCCGGTATGGGGGCGGGCAGTGAACGAAAATGATTTCTTGAATATCAAATTCATGATTGAGGGTAAACTTTTATTCAATTTCAGGTCGCACAAAAAAAACCACAGGACATGAGTAACGAGTCATTCAATCATACTGTTGTGGTGGGTGAGTGTTCCCATATATCATGAGCCTGGGTCATATCGACCGACACTACTATAAAAGCGGACTGTTTTTTTTACCGGGAAAATCGGAAAAATTGTCATACATATAAATTCAATCAGACCCATCAATCTTAGTACCAACGGCTCTCGGTATTTTTTACGATTTACATATTTCGTTCAAGTTCTTTTCAGGTTTTTTCTGTTCCGCACAAAAAAGTACTCCACATATTGACATGAGCTGCAAGCAATCGTTCATATCTCGTCTCATATCCTGAGCCGTGAATATCAAGGTACTACCATTGAAACTATAAAAAAGAACGCCACGCGCAAAAAAATCAGCGTAGTTTGTTTTTTTACCCAACACGTTGTACAGTCTATAGGGATCAAATACGCGTCCCGATTGATACATTTTCGAAATGACATAAAACGGAAGAAAAGCCAGAAATCATGAAATATAAATTACACACGACCAAAAAGAAAGTGACTCTCGGGGGATGAATATATTACTTTATTGTGTCAAAACGAAAAGAAACCTGAAACACTGTAAAGAACAGTCAAAAAAAAATATATATTAGATGAAAAAAAAAGGGAAACCGAAGATATAAAACCTTGGACTTGGGATTTCTGTTCTGGACTGGGACTCCCGGTTGTGGAGCAAAAGGAATATTCAGAACGTCGGTGATTGATCGATAGGTACAGGATTAGGGGATGCGAGCTACGAAAATGTAGTATTTATGGGCTGTCGATTGACTTACAAGAAATTTATTACGGGGTGGAAAATATGTGGTTGAGATCTAACCGAAATCGGGGAGGAAATGGCATAAGACGGATTCTACTTTCGAATTGACGAAAAAAGGGTTAAATTTCGGTTTTATGGCCGCATATATTTGAAAATTTAATAACTTCGTTTCGATGGTTTTCGTTCGAGGGTTCGTTTTCATATGCGATTTTATGGGATTTACGAAATACCAACGACTTGAAGATTGTCGAAAATGAACTTTTAGTGTAGTTTGGTACCCCCTACGTAGTCCACTGACGTACCCATCCAGACTTCCGCACTCCAGGGCGCAAATTATTATATTTTTTTTAAATCTGTTGTGTGTAAAGGAGACACCCGCACCATTAAGTGGTCACTTGTAAAAATCTCAGCCTATTTACTCATGGCACGCGTACCCCCCAAACGTACCCATCTTGACTTGTGCTCTCCAGGCTCCAAACTATTTTTTTTTTAAATCTGTTTGAGACTTGAAAAGGAGATACCCACATCTATAATTTAAGTGGTCACTTGTAAAAATCTCAGCCTATTTGTTTATGGTACGTAGGGAGCAGGTGCGTAGTGTGAATCTTCGTAGGGCTAGCGCAACGACACGATCGGTGAATTTCACAGAATTTTTTGATTACTTTCCAGGAATATAGCTATCGAAATTTTATTTCTGAATGAAAAGGACGTGTTTGTGATTATAGAATTCATAGAATTTGATGATCGTGTTATTGCGCTACCCCAACGAAGTTTCACGTTACGCGCCTGGTAGGGAGTATGTACGGGGGCACGCGTACCCCCCTTATTAGACCAGCGGAACACTAGGCGGTGAAGTGGTCAGCCACAAATTATTTTTTTTTTAATCTGTTTGTGGATTTGAAAAGGAGACACCAGCACCTTTGATTTAAGTGGTCACGCTTAAGGGGTATGCGTATTAACCTACGTACTCCCAAACGTACCATGATCAAATGGGCTGTGACTTGTACATATGAGGGCGCCCTGTAGAACGGAAGTCGGGATGGGCACGTTACGGAGGTACGGGCTTAGGATATTTCTAAACTTTACAAATGAATGGAATGGGTACATGCTAAACAGTCTTCAGTCAAATTTTAATCGAAATTGCGATTTCACTAGTTTTGAAGTCTCGAAAGTCCACACATTTTATTACTAATTTAAAAAGTATCCACATATTCCACGTTTCTGAAATATAAAAACCTACCCCCTCCCTGTACCTTGCTACCGCTATCAACAACTTTATTTTTCTCGCATGTCTCTATAGTAGCTCTATATATGGTAGATGGTAATTTTTAGCTTTCTAACTTTTGCGACTTTCGAGAAATAAAAATCAAAATGTTTTTTTCATTTCTAGCCCCTCCTACCGTACACTTAAAATTTTTTCCCGGTAGATATCCAATAGTACCTACTAGCTGCTGTAAAATTTTCAATATCATATCTGTTATGTTTCTTGAGATATAACATTTTAGTTTTTGACCTTTTAGCATGGATTTATTTTCCGCATAGTTTAGAACATAAAATGCGTTGTTTGATTTGAACAAATACACGAACAGTTTTTTTTTAAACTATCAATTCGATATTCAAACACAAATTTCTGAAGATGTATCCTCTTTCAACATTTTTTCAACCCCTTTACACCCCTTACACCCTTTACTTTATGTTAATAATGGGAAAATCAGAAATTTTTTTTTTTTCAGCGTCTATTTTCGCGGTGAAAATAAAAATGAATTCGAATATACTCTTTTCTCAGAGATATGACAAAATTCATGGCAGTATACTGAACGGTTTTCATCCCTTTGGGGTTGAATATTAAAAAGTGGCGAAATTGGAAATAGTTCAAAATCTCATCTGAATTAAGACATGTATCTTCCTAAAAAGGAGACTATGTTGAGATATAAAGATTTATTTTTTCAAATTTGTTGTATTTACTTGGTTAGCCTTGGTACTCCTCGCACCACCCTTGTCCAATCGAATATTTATGAATTTTCCACTTTTCAACACCCAGGGATGGTGCAAGTATTTACGAATTCCGACATATTTCTTAAGGTCTACTTCTGTGGTCTTTTAATATAATCCACTAAAACTAATTTCAGTTTTTTTTGGTATTCAACCGTTGCGGGGCTGTTAAATGGTGCGTACGTTTATACGAGTTCCGATATATCTTTTACGTCTAAAGTGATATTGAATTGGTTTTACTTTAGGACTTTCTATAAAAGCCGGTTTCAGCATTGCCATATAGCTGGGTTTATGTCGGTAGTTAACCAAAGAGCTGGGAAGTTAAATATTAAGGGTTTCGGGCTTTGCAACAAAAAACCATAAAATTGCAACCTGTGGCAAATTTTTTACCCTGCAATGTTTCAAGAGATCCACTAACGTTCTTCACAACGCAGGTACATTCCTTCACCTCGACCTAATGTACTACTTGATTAAAAGGGTGATCGCATTATTCGATTTGTTCGATCACATCTAATAAAAGTTGGCAATTGTGGCCATAGTTAGCAAATCTGCCACTGCACAAATGGCACAAAACCCCATAAAACCAGATACCGGACGAGGTCTTTCTACAAATCCATTACATATGATGCCGGTAACTCGTTGTGCATTACTCACCATACCGTCATATAAAAATTTTATCCATAAATCAGCAATTTTTTTGCGATAATATATCCATAACTCAAAAAATGATTGAAATGATACTCATACTCGGCTGTACTGTTTTATTACGAGGAATGATCAGAGCGGTTTGCAATTGCAATTTTTATTGCCATGATCGACTGCGTTCGATCTGAATACACGGCAATAATAAAAAAAAAAACTAAAAGAAACAGACAACAACAAAATAAGAAGCGAACAAGGAGCATTCCATCGTTTGCCGTAATAATAGCAAAAGACAGAACAACTTACTGACACGGAGACATTACTACTTCGGCTCGCATATCTAGAGAGCTTATACATAGCTTACAGCATACTTAGTATGCTGGCTGTAATATCTAGGTTTACCTTTTATGACACCTGGCCATTATGGATCTTGTCAAGATTTTCAAATCTCCGACTAGGCGGCTGGCTATCTTGTTGCTGGTGTCGATCTTATTAAGTGATGACACAATACTGACAGCCTTGCGACTATCCATATTAAAAGTGATAGTGGATATGATAGGTCTTATGTTATACGAGTATTTGGCTTAGAAATTCCATAACATGTTTCGAATTATAACTGCAAGCAAATTATCGGGAAAAAATTATCTGTAACAGAAATCAGCGAGCTGCAACTCTCAAGACGGTGATATTTCTTTAATTGGTCCGTGCCAAGAGCAGAAAATTGAGTTTGAATTGTGCTGTTTTACTTAATTCGATGGATTGTACTTTGTAATGCGATCGGACATGCAGACATTTCAACATTCTTACGTTATTTTTAAAAATTCATTTCGCAGGTAACTTTGTTTCTCCAAATTTCCTATTGATGGAATGTAACCAGTCCATATAACGTTGGTATGACGTCGGTAAGACGTTCATATGACGTCGAAAAGACGTCGTTACGACTTCTTATTTTGCTATAGGTATGATATTCATATTCTAAAAATGATAATAAATTTCAAATTTCTTGTTTCTTGATCTTGTTTCTATATAAGAATTTTAAACCATTCCAATATCCAATATTTGCAGTAGAAAAATCAATAATGCCACGTTGAACTAAATAAATTCATCCCTTAATTCCTAATTTTGGTAAAAAGTTACCACCGAAAAGATGCTCAATGAGCTAACGAACCACAAATACTTTGGGTGAATTTTTGGCTAATTTTCATGAAATTTTTCGTGTTCCCTAGTCCTTTTTATTTTGAGGGTGGTTTTTCTCTAGCACTTCCAGATAACAGAAAAACTTAAGACCAATTTGAGCGGAAATGATCCAGTAGCCCTCGAATATGCCGCAAATTTCTCACTTTGCCCATCCGAAATACAAGTGGGTTCGTTAATGAAGTGAATTAGGACGTGGACGACAGAAACTTGTACTTGAAGAAGTGCATATTGTAGTAGAGTACGTACTTATTGCAGTGCATTGATTATGGGTACTGTACTTATCGAGTAAAGTGCAATTCACACTGACTCTTGCGAAAAATTTGTCACACCTAATTGAGTCGAGTGGAAGGAAGTGCATTATTTCAAGGGCTTAGAAGAGAAATTTGTATGATGGTGGTTTCTGGAGTGGACAATTATTATTGCTAAAAAAAATCCAACCATCCGTACAGTACTGCAAGACATCTTCATACTGAAAATCACTACAGACCCCTTCGAAATTCTCCGCTGTAAAATTAGTGCCCATATCGTTTTTGGGGTCCTATGAAACATCTGACTTTGATTCGGAATCATTCTTCACGTTAATTTTTAATGTCGGCGCTTACTAAGGCAATTTCAAGTCACCTAAATACCTGAATGGTGTTTTTTGTCAAATGGACCACATCCCAGGCTGATGTCTTCGGAATTTTGACGAATTTATTATGGAGATGAATGGCGCCCACCAAATGAGACATGCCACAAGGAATTCCGTCCATATGACTTACGTATGCTACATGTCCGTTTTCGGTTCTTTCGATAGGTTCCGGCCTGTCGTATAGAGCGGAGCCGGTTCATAGGGAAGAGCGACTTCTGTTATTATCCTTATAAAGAATTCAAGACATTCAAGACAGTTCCAGTCGTATGACGGGACGGGACGTTTAGAATTTTGATAGCAAAAATATTTAATTATCCAATGGTTTTTATTGATTTTAAGTTTAAGTTAATCGTTAGCATCACGAACGACCGGTATAGCATTACCTGTGCGAGATGAAGAGTTAATTGATTGATTTATTTCTGAGAAGTGCGTTTTTCTTTTGGTTGTTTGGTGACTTTTGAAAGGTGAACATAATGGAGACAGACGGAAAATTCTTTTTAGTTTTTGTTATTGTGATTGTCCCTTGTGTTCGTGCATATTGATAATTATTGAAATGTAACTGGGCTAATTTGGTAGAAATATACATTGTGGTGTCAATTGGCTTGCTCTCCGTTCGACTGTTCTCACAATGAATATCTACATTTGTCCAACAAAATTCGTGAAACTGATTTCATTAATGGGCGGAGTCTCTCTCTCACGTGTTTGTTTTGGATACTTACATTAACCCAAAAACTGGATGTAAAACACGGACTATGATAAAAATTTAGCTGATTCTTCATGTATCCTCTAAACATAATTCAGTGCAATGTCGGAATAACATAGTGGCAGTAGCAGAGAGATATACTACAGACAAATAGACAGAAAGACAGTCAGACAGAGGACAGAGGGACACATGGATAGACAGACAGACGAACAGACTGACACATAGACAAACAGACAAACGGATAGACGGTTAGACGGGTAGACGGTTAGACGGACAGATGGACAGACGGACACACTGACACATGGACAAACAGACAGACGGACAGACGGATAGACGGATAGACGGATAGACGGATAGACGGATAGACGGATAGACGGACAAACGGACAGACAGAGGAGAATACGAACAAATGAACATAGGGACAGACGAACAGAGTGACAGACGGACAAACAAACCGACTGACATATGGACAGATGGCTAGACGGACAGACAAACAGATGGGAGGACGGAGAGACGAACAGACGAACAGGCGGTCACTTGGATAAACAGAGAGACGAACAGGCGGTCACTTGGATAAACAGAGAGACGAACAGACGAGTGGATAGTCGGACAGTCGAACAGACGGGCAGATGGACAGACGGACAGATGGTCAGACGGACAAACAGACCGAGGGATAGATGGATAGACGGAGAGAAGGACAATCGGATAAACGTACAGCCGAACCGACTGACACATGGACAGACAGGCAGACGTTCAGATGGACAGATGGATCGTGCGATAGCAGGTCTAACGAAATAGGCAAAGCGTTCGTTTATTTTATGCCGGGAACACATATACATTTTGAATTCAATCAACAAGTAGGGGTGAGCACTTAGCTAATGAATTCTTGGTAAACGCATTCAAAAAGAACCAGTTACTGAATTTCCCTTTTATACAACTGAATTTCAGCAGTAAATTCTGCAAAACAAGATTAATTTTTAATGGAAACTCATCAATGCAAGAATATCGAAAGTAATAAAACAAAATTCAGCTTCTAAAAATATCTACATCTAAATTTATCCTTTCAAAATTCCACCTCATTGATTCAATTCATAAATTTACTTCGCAAGACAAATTGTAAGCATTACTCATTCGGATGTCATACAATCCTTTTATCTGACTAACCCTTTATATCTATCCTTCAAATTTCATACATATCCACGATGGTTTCAACCCTATACATTTCGAATACCATCGACGGAATAATTGAATTCATCAATTTAATCAACTAAATGCAAGTTAAATGACACAAAAAATATGTCGTCAGCTCCACGTACAAAATACTAAAAAAAAAGTCATAACATTATGCTAGTGCGTCCTTCGTAAACCCCTTTTCAATATATGTAAAACCGATTCGATTCAATATATGGAAATTAGTTCAGGAAGTTATAAAAACATATTGGAGAAATTTAAGATTATACTTACTCGTAAATTATTTGATGACGATTGCGATTAAAATGCTTTAGAACATTGGGGTGAATGTGAAATTGAATTTGCGAAATAAATTTGAGGTAATTTTTGATATAATTATTTTATGTATCTTTTTTATTGAACATTAGGTATTTTATCATTTCTAAGGAAAATTTAGAATAATGTTTGTATTAAATATTTTGTGTAAGTAATCACTGATATTCTTTTAGTGGGGAGTGTGTGTACCGCCCTTTATACATTTTTTTCAATACAAATTTCAACTTTTTACCATAAGCTGTTCGTGATATGTACTTTAACTACTCATTAGTATCTCTTCAAGAATTTGCAGGGAACAATGCAGTTGTGAAGACTTTGTTTTTATTTAAAATATTTTTGTTTAACAATATTACAATTTTCAGATTTGTTTCTGCGCACATCTAACTCATATTTTCGGTTTTTCATTTTTCTTGAAGTCAACTGCGATTTTGATAACATTTCTCTACAAAACCGGTAAAAAGATATTTTAAAAAATTTCCGATTCAAGACAACAAACAAAAGCTGGCTTCTCAGAAAAAGACTTAATCCAAAGTAAAACGAAAATTTGTTTTTGGTGCGAATCGCAAAGCTTCCCTTAAATCCGTTTTTCTAGTCAATACGAAAAAAAATGCTTCAAAGGTTTGCTTTCAGCCAGAAGAGATACCCTTAAGATGTGGATTTTTACCCTCTTAGGTACATCTCACAATGACTAACCGACGTGAAATCTATTTTCTTTGGCTGCTACTTTTTCAGCTTTCGCAGTGGAAATCGGATTTCTTCACATCCAAAGTCGTGCCTTTTCAATGAGTTGATTTTATTATTTTAAATTGTGAACTTAGTTTAGTTAAAGGAACTGCAGACGCTATTTTTTTGTTTTTCTTAGACAAAGTGCACAATATCCGAACTCCTAAGATCTTATTCCACTCAAAGTTATTTTTAGTCTTGGATTTAAGATCGCTTTGATTGTATTTTATAATATCTATTTCGTTTGTTAATTTATTGATCAAAATTAATTCAACATTGTATTCAAATAGCGGATACGCAGTTAAAATTTGACATATTGCGTTTATTTGCGCTCAAATTTTCACGCGTGATAGCAATAATTTCGGAATTACGGCAAATCAAAACTATTCGATGATAATAATAAAATTCAATGCCACCAAGTGGTCTACGACATTCTCAAGACGATCTGAACCATGTAACAGTTGAAGGTGATCTCATTTATTGATCGAACTAAAGAAAAATTTATTATTTTATTAATTCTATTGAATAGTGGTTGCTTTTTTTTCTGCCAATGTTCACATCAATTTGTTTTTCAGTGACTTCTTTTCTGTCATCATAAAATAACTTTTTTCTTTCAATTCGCTCTAACGAAATCTTTGAAAGCCATTATTAATAATTTTACTGTTGATATGCAAATGGCTAATGCGAATAGGCATGGGAAATGTGTGATATTGAAAAGATGAGTTCTTTGAATAGTCGGGACAGTTTGTCTTTTCGAATCAAAGAATCACAGTCGCTTTAGATGTTATTTTCGATTTTTAACGGCGATCTTGCTAAACTAGTTGTGTGATATTTCGAGAAAATTTCCGAACTAGTTTGATTGCATTATGGTGACAGTAAATGGCACTATCAAAGTCATTAAATTTGCAAATTATTGCTTTATTAGGAAAAGTGTGAACATCATTGGTTTTTTCCCCAGTCGTATTTTTCAGAGCCCGTTTTAGAACAATCAATTCCAAATTCCGAGATAAGTGTCAGATTTAATGCAATAGAAATTAATAGCTTTTGAATAATTTTAATTTACAAATTTTAACAATAAATTATTTTGATTAACCTAAGTTTTCAAGAGATTTGCAATTCCCAAATTTTGCATTTGTACGTTTCACGCTTTGTAGACCTTAAAAAAGTAATGTAAATAAATATATTCAATAATAAATTAATAAATAATAAAATTAATAAATAATATAATTATATATAATTTTAGAGTGTAGGGATAGGACTAGAAAGGTTCTAGGTTGTCACTATAGAGATTGAATATAATTCTAAATTTTTATCCTCCTAGCATAAGCGGTTCCTGAGATCTAGAAACTAAAATTTTTCGTCTAAAACACTCCCCCCCTCCGCCCTCATCACACCTTCCATCCCCCAAAAGATACCACTCGTAGGGTTTCACCCATTCAAAAAACATCATAAAAATTTAAACGTAATATCTAAGCTACGCGCCTTCAAACGGTTTGGCGTACGGCGGACAGACCTCTTTTTGGGGGTCTACTAGTCCTAAACGTGAAAATACAAAATTTCAGGTTACAATTTTTTTGGAAATTTCAGGTAACATACTTGATTATTAAAAAATAATAAAGTACCAGCCGAAAATAATTAGATTCCTAATCCATGCAGTTAGTCCTGAATAACGTGCGGGATAATAAAGATAATAAATACTAAGGAGTGTGCTGACCCACGTTTTTGTTCATGAGATATAAATAATTATTAGAATAAAATTGATGATTTTGCATATGCTATAATATTTTTGACATTTATAATCGATAAAATATTCACCGGTTACGATTAATGAATGTTTTTTTGGAATATCGTTATAAATATGTTTTTTCGAGAAAAAAGAACAAATCATTATTTATAAGAAATTCAATTTCCTATAAAATCATTTATACTGCTTTTTTGTCAAATCTGCATATATCGTGAGATATTTCTGAAAAACTGCAGATTCATAAAGAAATACTTCATCCTCTTAATTTTTTTCACAAAAAATATTTCTGTTTATGTTTTTACATTATAAAGAAACTATCCATACAATTTACATAAAATCCATACAATTTACATAAAATATTTAATTTTTAACGATTTCAGAATAGTTGAGAGCTTGTTGGCCATTTCGAGCTCAACTCTTTATGAATATGAATGCAGTAAAGATCCCCATACTTATATTGTGAAGATATTATTTTCTATTGCATGCAGAACGGAAGTACCATGTAGAAAACAGAACCCGTTCTGGTTATATCCGTCGCCTGAGCTATATTTCAGCTGCCATCCAACAAAATAAATTATTGCCATTATAATTATGACAGAGTTTCCATCAAAAGCACTTAATCAGCATTAATTTGCCATTTATTTCATTCTTATGATAATTTTCGATCATGCTTTGATGACTGACTATATATCGGACGCTGGACATTCTCTGCCCGGAATATTCTTTGTATTATGGCCATAAAACTCTGTCCGATCATTTAATTCATAACGAAACTTCCGGAACGTGGAAAATTCATTGACTGGAAATAAGTTGGAGTAGTGTGAACTGAAGTAGGAACGGGTCAAATTCTAGTTCTCGGTCGCATCGGATATGGAAGTTCAATATCCGCATGTATGACCCACTTGCTGTCAATGAGTATCGGACCCTACCCACTTCCTAACTGAGGATGGGCAGAATAAGATCACCGCATCGATTTTTTATTTGATTAATTTTAAAATCCAATTCGCCCGTATGATTGTTATAAACGGGGTCTCAATTGCCGGCAACAACACAGGTGACTATGCATCACTACCTGTAGTACCGCTGCCGTTATAAATCAACGTCCTACCGCACATCATTGTCGGTATGCAAATCAATAACCGGATATGATACTGGTGATATTACCCTGGATAGTCACATCTGGAATTATGGCTGTGTCACATTGCGACGTCAACATAAATTCGTCCGCGTTTCGTTATTTTTTTTTAATGTTAAATAATTGCTGCCAATAGGTAGCCGTAACATCGGTCGCTACAAAACGACAACTTTAATTATTTCGTAATGAAATTTTTATGTTAATTTGACTTTCTGATGTATTTTATGCAAATCGGAATTGTTAAGCGCACATTGTCCGATTTGTTGCTGGCTGTAAGGTTCGGGTCGAGTTCTAGTGGCTTCTCGTTTCCTCGGAACTCAATATAAAAGTGCCCTTAACTGATCGCTAGTAAAGTGCCGAATGGAGCTAAGAAGGCAAAAGAATTGACCGAATTCGATTTTCACACGGGATATCAGTTCAGTTTATGGTTACATATTATACGCATATGTGCGGGCTTCATGTGTAACCTTTGCTTCCTGTTCGGAGACCCCGTTCTTTGCTTGGAAAATTACTGAACCAATGCCCGGATGTCTTTGGCGTTTTGAATAACAACAGGCACTTGTAAGATGCGAATTTAATGCAAGTTTTGTGTTAACACGGTTTTTTTTATGGTTGCTATTGGCGAATTGATTGTGAAAATCATATGGGTAATCAGAATCTACGTAGAGTACGGTTGGGTGCTCAGCCAAGGGCATAAAAATGAATTTCTTTTAATTCATCATTTGTACTACAGAATTGAATTGAAATTTTATGTTTATATTTACACACATTTTACATTCCACGTCTTCTAAGAATTCTACAGTCACTGTAGTCGCTGTCTAAACCAAGACGATGAATATTGAATATATATTCGTTTGTGTAAAAAAATATATGATGAAGTTCTGAAAAAGCGGGCAAATATCAATTTGTAAAAATTCAAGAAAGATAATAAAAAAAAATGTCTAATTTAATTCAATTTAATTAAAAGACGACCTTAAGATAAAGAGCTACACTGCATTAAAAAAAAAATAATGTTCAATACAATTACTTTAATATTTTAATAATGAAATCTTTTTACTTGAATTGCCCGTATAATTTTAAAAGTACACATTTCAATCACTTTTACACGAAATTGCTGGTAATAGTAAATTATTAATGTGTTTTTCAACTGAACGATACAATTTACATTTAATTTAAGGGTCACAAAATTACGAACCATTTCATGTAAAATTAATATACTAATTGAAAATTACATTCTTTTTCGTGCAATTATACTTATCTAATTGAATTTTACGACGAAAAACATGTAAGCGAAGAAAAATGCCGAAAATCTAAGTTTCACTAAATTTTCTTGTGCATATTTTACTATTCCTTCTATTCTTCCTTCTATTTAATATAATATATCTGTTGCGTAATATTGTGATCACGAATTCCAAAATTAATTCAGACAAGGCTTAAAATTATTACTTTTTACAATTTTGCTTCGGTAGTGAAGCAATAACAATCCAGTACTGATAAGACGAATTTCCATTAACAACAAAATTAGAAGCTTCGGTTTCTTTCTAATGGTATTCGGTGCGAAAAATTTGTTTTAAGTAGCATAAGCCTGAACTTAGCTTAACACTATTTATTCTGACGTTTTCAAAAGTTAAGATATGAACACTTGAAATCTTCAGTACTAACTGCAGTAAATTCAGTACCTAAACATTTTGCACGGGGGCGACTAAACCAAGTGATGAAATGAAATTTTCTTACGGAAAAAGTGTTGAGCCCTAGTTATACTGAACGGGATTTATGTTCATTATTTAATAAATAAATTAAAATCAATTGAAGTCACTCTATTAGAACAGTAGTGTCACCCCTAATGGATGACACTCAGTGCGGTCCGCAAGTCTTCTACTCTTCCAGTGACGCCACAACAGCCATATATTAAAAAAAATATTTATATTCGATATACTATTTGAGGTATATGAGGTATTTGTCAAATTAATATTAACATACTAAGGGCCGTTATTACGATCTTCAATTAAAATTTAACCAGAACTTTGACTGTAAGTTTCGTATGAGCATCTGTCAGTTAAAGTTTCAGTTAGAACGTTACTGACGATCGTAGGAACGGGCCTGAATGTCCATTATTATGATAATAAGTATATATTAAACTTATTTTTTTATTGACGAACTAATGGAAATGTAGAGATGGAGATTTTGTGAATTTGATGGTTTTCGTAGGTACACTACAAGGTTAAATGTATAAATGTATATGGTAAATTTATAAAGTAAATAAAGTTAATAATTAAATTTCGTACCTAGTTTCGATTTAAAGAAAATAAATATTTGATTGACAGTGCTCTGACGACAAAATGAAAAAAATTCGTAGAAATTAAATCTGCTTAATATAAATAAATTTAACGCATAAGTAGAGTTGTTGGCAAGCGCATTAGTCTTCTGATCCAGAGGTCGTCGGTTCCAATCCAATACATTTACCACCAATGTCTTTTAAAAAAAACATATTGTAACGACTCGATTTCCGGGGTAGGCTCATCGGGCGCCAAGGGTTCGTTACAAACAATTTATTTCTTTGGACTTCAATTTATTCGTACTTCATTGTTTTTATAGTTCACATTTAATTCATCGTACTCTCAATTCGTCGTTTGGTTATTAGGTTTATTATATTATATTAGAGATTAACTCGGTTGTTCTTCGTTGCGCTCCTTGTGGTACACTCGTTCCGTTCATGTTCGGGTGGTGTCCGGTGTGTTCGCGTGGGTCGATTCCGGTTCCGGTAACTTTCCTTTGGTTAGGTTCTTGGCTGCCGTTCCGTCTCGTTGTGTGTCCTTGATGGTGGGTGCTGTCGATCGTCATACTCTGATGTGCGTGCTTGCTTGACCTCCTCCGCTCTGCTCCTGCTCGTCCGTCTCGTTGTATAGCCTCGACATCCCTTGTCCGCGTCTCGTCGTGTCGCCTGGCGCTTCCTGTGTTCACCCCTCTGGGCGATTTGTACCTGTTGCCTGCACGTGTCGCTTCGCGGTGGTCTTCGCAGCTCAGCGGTCAGTTCCTGGCGTCGTCCGTGGTGCTTATCGGCTGTCGTAGCTCGATCTATGGCACCCCGCCTCTGCCTCCTTGGTCCTGTCCTGGTGCTACATCTCTCTTGCGTTAGACGTCGTCGCTCGTCTATGCTCCTGCTGCCTGAGTTTCTTCGGGTCGTCTTCGTTGCCTGCGTCTCGGCCCGTCGTTGCTCTCTCCTCCTGTCAGATATCGTCTCTTCGTTGCTGCTCACGTCCGGATTTCGTCGTCGCTGCGTCGGTCTGGTCCTTTGCTGGTTGCGCTCGATCCTCTGTCGTCTCTTTCTGACTCCTCAGGCTCCCATGGGTTCGGCACCGTGCTTAGGAACACGTACACTAACTGGCCTCCTACTTAAGCGGACTTACAAAGCCTCAGACCTTAATGTAAGTGGCATCGTTAGTGGAAGCCTCTTCCAGTCGCTTTTAGGTTTGGCACCGTGAGTATATCCACGTGAGCTGATTGGCCCCCTTCTTAAACGGACTTACAAAGCCGCAGACCTTAAGAAAGAAAGGCATCATCAGTAGAGCCGTACCTAGTCGGTGCGTTTTCCTCGAGACTATGATTCGGCGGACTTACAAAGCCGCAGACCCGAATGCATAGGTCGAGTCGAACGAGTAGCTTTCGCTTCAGGGAGTTTAGAGTTCCCCTCCACTACCGGCTGCTCGTTGCCGACTGCTTGATTTTTGGTCGATCGTTTTGGGTTATATATTGGCCAGAACATGCACTGACTGCGAATTATGTCGGCTATATAAAAAAGTATATGAAGTTTTTCACATTGCAGCCCTCTTTTCCGGAATTTGGTCCTTAGCGTTGTCGTTGTTGTGGGCGGAAATTTGCTATAAGATTTCCGTCATTACACTCCCCCCTTACTTAGAAGAAGAAGCTTGGCGTTTCCACTGTTCACTGCACTGTCTGTCTCCTAGTTTGTTATTCGCTGACGTCTACTGTTTGTTCACTATCTTTGGCTTTTAATTGTTAATTCACTATTAGTTTGTTCACTGAGTTTCACTGCCAGTTTTCTTTGGTTTTTAATTGTTAATTCACTATTAGTTTGTTCACTGCATTTTTTTGTCCATTTTAAGTTTGAAGTACTCACTTGTTCACTTGTAATTTGAATAGACTGGTTCGCCCTCGGTTGCTCGCTTATATAGTCCTCTGGTGGTCCCGTTAGGTCCTTTTACCGTTGTAACTTGTTTTCGATTTTCATTGTTCTCCGTCGCTAGCTGGTCACTGGCTATCTTCTGCATTTCTATTGATTGTAGTTTGCGCTGATTTCGCCGTTAGGACTTGTTTCACTGCTGGTTGTCTTTTAGTGTTTCTGTATTACTTATTTTTTTTTGTTCGATATTGTTTTCTACTGCTAATTTGATCGTCGGATTTTCTTCGTTCACTATGTTGTCTGTTCCTAGTTTGTTATCGATGAAGTTTGTGTTCATCCTGCTGTTGTTCTCTGCTTGTTATCTTACAATTATTAATTCACGGTTTATTATTTTTTTTTTCTGTTAATTAGTTCACTGAGTTTCTCTGCCAGTTTTCCTTGGTTTTATTTGTGAAGTCCCTGCTCGGGCGCCATTGTAACGACTCGATTTCCGGGGTAGGCTCATCGGGCGCCAAGGGTTCGTTACAAACAATTTATTTCTTTGGACTTCAATTTATTCGTACTTCATTGTTTTTATAGTTCACATTTAATTCATCGTACTCTCAATTCGTCGTTTGGTTATTAGGTTTATTATATTATATTAGAGATTAACTCGGTTGTTCTTCGTTGCGCTCCTTGTGGTACACTCGTTCCGTTCATGTTCGGGTGGTGTCCGGTGTGTTCGCGTGGGTCGATTCCGGTTCCGGTAACTTTCCTTTGGTTAGGTTCTTGGCTGCCGTTCCGTCTCGTTGTGTGTCCTTGATGGTGGGTGCTGTCGATCGTCATACTCTGATGTGCGTGCTTGCTTGACCTCCTCCGCTCTGCTCCTGCTCGTCCGTCTCGTTGTATAGCCTCGACATCCCTTGTCCGCGTCTCGTCGTGTCGCCTGGCGCTTCCTGTGTTCACCCCTCTGGGCGATTTGTACCTGTTGCCTGCACGTGTCGCTTCGCGGTGGTCTTCGCAGCTCAGCGGTCAGTTCCTGGCGTCGTCCGTGGTGCTTATCGGCTGTCGTAGCTCGATCTATGGCACCCCGCCTCTGCCTCCTTGGTCCTGTCCTGGTGCTACATCTCTCTTGCGTTAGACGTCGTCGCTCGTCTATGCTCCTGCTGCCTGAGTTTCTTCGGGTCGTCTTCGTTGCCTGCGTCTCGGCCCGTCGTTGCTCTCTCCTCCTGTCAGATATCGTCTCTTCGTTGCTGCTCACGTCCGGATTTCGTCGTCGCTGCGTCGGTCTGGTCCTTTGCTGGTTGCGCTCGATCCTCTGTCGTCTCTTTCTGACTCCTCAGGCTCCCATGGGTTCGGCACCGTGCTTAGGAACACGTACACTAACTGGCCTCCTACTTAAGCGGACTTACAAAGCCTCAGACCTTAATGTAAGTGGCATCGTTAGTGGAAGCCTCTTCCAGTCGCTTTTAGGTTTGGCACCGTGAGTATATCCACGTGAGCTGATTGGCCCCCTTCTTAAACGGACTTACAAAGCCGCAGACCTTAAGAAAGAAAGGCATCATCAGTAGAGCCGTACCTAGTCGGTGCGTTTTCCTCGAGACTATGATTCGGCGGACTTACAAAGCCGCAGACCCGAATGCATAGGTCGAGTCGAACGAGTAGCTTTCGCTTCAGGGAGTTTAGAGTTCCCCTCCACTACCGGCTGCTCGTTGCCGACTGCTTGATTTTTGGTCGATCGTTTTGGGTTATATATTGGCCAGAACATGCACTGACTGCGAATTATGTCGGCTATATAAAAAAGTATATGAAGTTTTTCACATTGCAGCCCTCTTTTCCGGAATTTGGTCCTTAGCGTTGTCGTTGTTGTGGGCGGAAATTTGCTATAAGATTTCCGTCATTACAATATATTGGAAGCGTTATTAGTGCCCTTTACCCCACAGGGGCTCACACAGGAACTGTCGACAAAAACTACATTTAAATTGACCGCCACATTCAACCAACATAATATCTTAAGTATATCGAAACTTCATATTCATTCGATTCATATTTCTACTACAAAAGGGTGCATATCATTACATTATTGTCTAGTTTGCATAAAAAAGAGTTCTAATAAATATTTATGTTAAAGTATGCGACTGTTGAAAGCATAACAAAAATTCTATTATGCTTTAGGTACCTACATTAAAATTTACGGCTCTTGATTGAAAGTCGATTAAGTTTTTGTTTGAAATAAAATTTTCGATTTATTCCGATATTTTCAAACCAAAAACGTATGTAACTGAATATTTAGAGGTTTCGATTGATATGCGAAACTGGAATTTTTTTTATTTATGGAATAGGTGATTGATTTTCAGGATGTTGGTATTTATCCAGAGGTTCAGGTCAAAGTAAATTTAGGTTAGAAATTCCATTAATAGGACGTTGGAGATAGGTAAGGTCTTCAGACGCAATGCAACCCCTTCTTGGGCAAAAGGAAGTAATAGCGATACGTTTCTTAAGAAATATTCCTATGCTTCCAATATACATTTTTTCGGAGTATTGCGAACTCTGGTATGAAAACTGTAGCGAAGTAACAACTGATCGTTTTTCCACTCAAATTGTAAAAATGAAAAATCTGTATTAGGAGAAATATGAATTTTATTTTTAAATTCATAATTTTTGAGGTGGTATCTGGTATTTAAATATAATTGTAATTTATCTATGAAATAATTGAGAACCACCGATTTTCGTCTATTTTTGGACCCAGTTTGTTTTTGAAATCTCAAATTCAAATTTTGATATGTTTGAAAAGGAGTGGTTTTTTATATTGAAGGATAAGAGACAAAATTATAATCTTTGAAAAAAATTTGAAACTATAATTTTCATTCGTATTACTCCTTCTCTTTCACATTCAAAATTTGAACAAAAAATTTGACATAGGAGACAAAAATATAGATTGTGTTTCTTCATTAATTCTTTAAGTACACAAAGAAAAAAAAAATAGAAAAGAATGGTAGCACCTGTCCTCGATTCTTGATGAAATGACCCGAATGTAAGGCTTACTTACAACATTTGTGCACTATATCATCATTGTACGAGAAAGCAAAATTCCTTAAAAAATCGGTAAAAAAGATGAAAACTCGCTAGGAGTCTAGGAACAAGAATAAAAAAAACCTACTTGGTAAATAAATAGCAGTACTTAATCAAACGATAACCACCCACCCTCGATGATTTAGAGCACAATAAATGTAAATTAATTACGCGGACGACTTACGGAGATTAATTATGCCCGCCTTTTCCATTTTATTATATACGACAGCCTTAAGCCTCCGAAGCAAAAGATACCAGAGAAGGCCTTAAAGTTGGTTTGTTCTCTGAACCAACTCCCCACTTCTTCCCCCTTTCTCCTCTTTTGCATATACACACATAGCCATATCTGTAAAATATATTTCTACCGAATGAAGGAGTCTTTACTCTTTTTACGTAGAATTCGCTAAGGTCGAGGTACTATAATTGTACACACAGCACTCTCGTCTCAACTAATGCTGATTGCAAGGTAGTTTACCTAGGTGGTGGTTGTTGTTTGCCCAATGGAACCCATTAGCTATAGCAAATTGCTCAGATGAAAAACGCAGGTAAAAATAGGGAAAGAACGAAAATTTAGATAAATTCGGACAAGAAAAAAAAATAAAGTATTTGATATATTTTAGATAGATTAAATTTAATTTGAAGTAAATTCCGAAGAAAAGATGGGTACTGAATTTGAACAGTGGACTTACATTGGGGCTCGGAATTTAATTGACTTCTATTAATATTATTATATTAATAATAAATTATTATAACGTACCATGGATCGTTAAATAAATCGATGAGAAGTTGTGTGACCATCCACATTTATTTAGAAGTCCAAACTCGCTAAGACGTTTTAGATATAAGAATCAGAACTAAATTTTACAACTTTTTGGTCGCACATACATACAATGTTTTACTGACCGAAAAAACTTCCTAAATTTTTCAAACAAATAATAGCTTTTTATTTATTTAAGTGACATCTTCTGTATTCTTGGGACGAATATCCAAAATGATCTTCTGTCAAAATTTAAAAAAAAAAAATCTGTAAGACTTTGGACGCAATTTTATTATTTTTCGGGACAAAGTCTAGGAAGCAGTGACGTGGCGTCCATGGAAGCAAAGCAAGCTTTGCTACACTGACGAATGAAACTCCACGCAAATATCTAAAAATTTTCAAACACGGGAGGTTGGAAGCAATGATGAATTTGCTTCCACGTGTAGTAGAAAAAAATATTAAAACATATAACACGTTTTAATTTCTTAGGATGAAGTGTTAACGAAATATATGAATTCAAAAAAGTTAATTCATGCCCCAGGGCAGTTGAGAAACATTAACAAAAGGTTAATTTGGAGGCAGTTTAGATTGAATACAGTCTAACATATTCCTATTATGTTTCTTTCTATAATTAATTTGATAGCCAATTATCGAGTTAAACAATTGTCTGTCATATAACTTTAAAATTCAGCATAATTTCCGTAATAACATAATGTCTTTGAGTTCACCTCTAAAAAATCACAGAGTAATAACTTTTTATGATCATTTATAAAAAAATTTAAGAAACACGAAGGCCAGATAAAATTTTGATGTGTAATAACATAAAACGCAAAAATATTGCAATACCCACGAAAATGATAAAAAAGCAAAATTTTTGCGCACAATCATAAAATGGACGTAGCCCAATTTCTAAGGCCCCTCAATAAAAACAGCTAAGCAAAAAATTAAAAATTATGTAGTCATATAAAATAATTTTATGACTTAGCCACCTATCGCGTTTTGGGATCCGCACAGAGTATGCGTACCTACATACTCGTATATGCAAACTTAACTTTTTTTTCCGTCGATAAGAAAAAAATTTAGAAAGAAAAAGAAAATAATTAGCCTTAGCGTATATATGATGGGAACCATTCCACTATATATTTTTTGGGGGTATCATAATGACCCAAAAATTTTTAATTTCCCTCGTATAAAAATAATTTCATTCTGCTCAGGAATAAATAAAATAAAAACGATCGTGTCGATAATAAAAAATTTTGTGTTTATAACTCATAAGTTCAGTCTAAAAGCAAAAGTCCACTAATCCGTTTACATATCGTCCCAGAAAAATGCAATAAACCGAAAGGGAAGCTCAGAAAACGCAATCATTTTCTGGAGTAGGATGTAATAAAAATTCTTTGACCGTACGATAATAGTTAGGGGTGGCGGCGGGCCAAATCAAGGTGTTTATTAAGTCACAAAATCTGGTCGGCATAAAGGGTGTTTACGACCTTCCCGGTCAAATTCATAATTTCCTTTCCGATTCTAAGAAGTTCGGAGAATTTTATTATCTAATTAGTATGTATCAAGATTGGAAACATGCGCAAGTTTGTTTGAGGTTTTATTGGTCACATTTTGTTAAGTGCGTTTTCTTTATAGTTCTTGAAGTATGGTTAAATTAAAAAAATCGGCGAAATGTTTAATTTTTATGAAGATGTATATTCAGTTTGTTCAGTTACTTTAACTACGAAATTGACCTAGATAATTTTTGTTCCTATATGCGTTAAATTCTTACTAGTCTTTACGCCCATTTTAAATACAAAATACATGCAATTTCAACTTTATAATATTTTAAATTAAGGACAATGCATAAAAGGTTTAGGCCACATTTAATTTTATTAATGTGGCAGCGGTAAATAACTCTTTACACTTTTTGCCAACAATATTATACATTACAAAATTTATATTCTTATAAAAACTATTTCAACTTTTTATGGTAAGCATGTTATTGAGATGATTAATCTGCAAATGTGTGGTTTTTATTCGGCTTGGATAAGAGACCTGCTTCTTGGCTGGCGAAAACCTTTGGTAATCAAAAAAGTATTGAAGAATTTTCATGCAATTACACAGTAAAAAAAATCATTGAATTTTACATCATTGGTTAATAGGCAAATATGCCACACGTTTTCCAGTAAATTTAAATTTTAATGTAATAGTCAAAGTAATTTTCAATTTTCGGTCAGTAAAATTCAATTTGCAATCAGTAAATTTCAACTTTGAAAACAGCAAATTCAAATTCAAAATAAGCTTTTTATTAGCAGATAAACTAATTTGTTCTTCTAATATAATTTCTTACTTTTTTACTCTTAATAAAACCCTTTGCTGAAGGTAAGAATCGAACCTGAGATTAATTCATTAATTAATTAATTAATTAATTCTTTTTGCCACGTAAGTTCGGTGAGTGTGTGAGTGTTTCATATATTACATGTTTTTCGTCGGTAAATTCATATAGATAGGTAAAATTACACGAAAAAGAACGTAATTTTTAATTCATATATGAACATAGTGAATTTCACACGAAATGTTGCATAATTTTGTGAACCTTATCATATCAATGGTACACTTCATTTGAAAATTATATTAAGAATTTACTAATACCAGTAATTTCATGTAAAACTGAATGAAACGTGTACTTTTACTTGAAAAAAAATTAAAATACTGGTAATTTTAAGTAAAAATGGAATTGAAATCATTTTAGGTATTGATATAAGGTGAGGATAACCAAAATAATTTGTTTTAAGGTAACTGGAGTACAGTGTGAAAAAACGAACGACATACGGAGGAAAGTTGAAACAAACTCGTAGTTCTTTATAGAGATCTAGTAGGGGAATAATCTGTATATAAAATTTTTAAGAGGATGCGGTGCATCGAAGGAATATTGCAACACTGATTGTTACATTATTAAATAGCTTAAACGACACAGCAGAGTTCCAGAAAAATCTAAGAGGTTAACCAAAAATAGCTCACCCAGCTAAACCAAGCCTTCTCAAAATATTATCGATGATATTGAAAATTTTTCAATGACGAGGGGATTTCAACTCTTCACCAGTCAAATTTGGATGTCATTCAGATAAAACGAGAAGTGAAAACCCCTTCGCCAAATGGAAATTCGTAGCAGGAAAAAATGTTGATTTTTGAAAATCGAACACTATCCCGGCAGCACTTCAATATCGTTAGGCTAAAACGGAAAACCATGTCATCTGACAATATCTGTAAATTTCAGATTTTCATCTCGTTCTGAGATCCGGGGATAATACATAAATGTCAAACGAGAAGCTACATATGAAATCACTTTGTTATAATCTCCCTTAGAGTTGAAGTGGAGTATAGTGAAGCTAGTGTATTTTTGTCGACATGTCGGTATAGGGATATGCATAAGTCTCATGTGTCACATACGAGTAAATGCCTGCCAGCAGCAAGAAACGAGATTATATTCCGGTCTGTGCACTTCATCGGGTGTAACGTGAAAACTTCGGAATAGTCCTGGCGGGAGTGTTTGATGCGATTTTGCATTTTTTATACGGATTTCATCGTGAATATTGTCATATGGATACGATTTCTTGTCAACGGATTAAAAGGTTAGTAATAGGGGGGTTGTGGGGATAATCGATAAATTTCTACGATTACATTAAAACTTAATTTATTTGAAATTGCTTTCATTCTGATTCGAATAGTGCAGTTCAGCGATGTTATATCACTTTTATTCCAGGGGAGCAAGTCTTTTACTCAATATAAATACAACTGTATGCACATGCATGCGCCTTGTTTAAGGTTTCATACATTTTTACTTTATTATTTTTAATTTTAATGATTATGATCTACCTAAGATTCCAATAAATATAGCATGGTAACTTAGCATGAAAAATTCCATTAATAAAAATTGGGAAAAAAATAAAAGTTGGCGGTATTCGGTGTCACACTCTTAGCGTTGAGCTTCCTATATCCTAGCGATCAACCAAAAATTCCACCAAATTGGTTGAAATATTGGGTGATCTTCAGTGCCACCTACAGTTAGTATAAGGATGTGATGGCAAGAATTTTGCTCCAATATAATTTGCGATAATGAAATTGGTTTCAACATCGCCTACATGGAACATTCCTAAACAATACTACCAAGCTGTAAGGATGTAAGAATAGTAGACATGATCACCCTCCGAAGAGTCTATGCCATCCGATGACGAAACAGCTCCTTCGGACCTAGGTAAATTATTTTTTAGTATAGTAGCAAAGATATTTCACCGTATTCAAATAGACTTGCACCCATGCTGTTTTCAGATTTCTATTTATTCAGTCTTGATGAATTCAATCGAGTTAATTTATTTGAAGATTATGCTACGCGTATATGCCCGTAGGACCGATAGCTTGTCAGCCAATAGCGAGTTTACTAAAGTCGGTCCACTCTAATTATATCCAGTGATTGAAATGAGTCTCATTCACAAAAGATACTAGGTTTTGTCACTGCTCTAATTCAGGCTTTTGTTAAACATATAAGAGGCGATTTTGCGGTAGATCCTCTAATGATTTGCCTAGGCCGAACAATTTATCCCATTCCGTTCGGTTTTGTATTTCCCAATAGAAAACCAGTAGTACAAAGCGCCCGATGCTCATTAACGCAAAATAATAGAGGTGTACACCCTTTTATCAGGAGGACAAGGCTGTAGACACTCAGGTATGATGTTTTACGTAGGCCCTGCAATTCAGATTTCACCGCACATTTTGCAGGATCTAAAGGCATCCATCAGCAAATACGGTACGCAAGGTAACAGTTTATATGTGAGTTCAATGTTAGATATGCCTTTTGTGTTAGATCCTGTGAACCTCCAACGAATTCTAAATTTGATTGTGCATCCAGTGTGCAGCAATGACATTTCGAATATTCATGGTATTTAGCCATATGTGTGTGGCCCTTTTCGATGCGAATATGCTCGCTTGTAACCCTACCGTAATGCAATTTCAGTATAGGCTTGTATCTGGGACTATGTCCTTGCTATCATCCGATCCAACTTACCAGAGAAGTTCGGATTTTCCACATTAAGGTACACAACATACGGCATTGTATAGGAGTTTGTGTCAAATTGCGTTTAATTTCATTGGGCTTAATTCCATCAGGTTGTATTATGTCATGATACTGCAGAGAGTCGGTACAAATCCCACTATCATAATTAATGCCAGTGTAATGTTGACATTTCTATGGGATCGAAAACCCATCCCAATTCGTGCTAATTTTTAGTCAGCCCCCGAAACCATTCATGGTTCCTTTCAGCTTCCCAATTTCCCAACCAACCAACATTAAGGGTGATAATTTCTCAATGCGAAATTTTATTTAATTCGAGACAATTCAACCGCGACTTACGATTGTCGGCGAATTGAAAAACTTGTGCAACTGCCATCCGCATTTTCACCCCATCCCTAAAACACCACCCCAAAATAGGATAAATTTAATCTTTCGGAAGTGTTAAGGCAGAGAATTTTACGCGGTACTCGACGGTATATTGCTCCGCATAGATCGGTACCACCCACACGGAAAAGCATTTTCCAATTATAAATCAATTTTCGTTTAAAATAACTTTGCGTGCGGTAAGAATTTTCGCTAAAGAAAGTTTCAGGCCACGACATCATCCAATATCCTTGTCAGCTTGAGGATTGTATTGGGTTCTGGGATTCTTGTATTAGACCTGGTAAGAACATAGGAGGAAAGGAAGTTTTCTTGTAAAACTGAAGAAGAACCGAACCGAATTCGTTTTTGATGCAGAGATAGAAAATTTTAGACTCTCTCTCTGCTTCCGAAAGAACGGGTGGACGGGAAAATTTCTTCTGGAAATTGAAGAAAAGTTAAATTGTGCGGCGAAGCGTTTCGGGTGTCTTAAGAAATTAGTTTTAAAGAAGTTGTCTTATGTCTGTGTATGGTTTATTGTTTGGAAGACGAGATTTTCTATGATGAGGGAGTAATCGTTTTATGGGATTTTCCAATTTGAAGAAAATAAAGTTTTTTGAAATACCTTTCTGTTAAAATTATTAAGTGGTGAATCCATAAATTGCTTTTTACTAGACATAATTACATTCACTTTTATTTAAAAGTACCTACCTTTACTTAATGGCAAAAAATTTAGTGGACAGTGAATTGTTTAGGATACAAGAGAGTACCTACGTATCAAAAATAAGCTTTTCTCCAAACAATCTCATCTAAAATTTTGAAATTTTTAAAATAAGGACCAAAAGAGTTGATCAAATTAACCGAATCGAAAAAATGGTTATGCCGCATTTCCACCTGCGTCTTCATGTGCCTTGAAACGGTACGCACCTGCTACAAGAACATCTCTTTGTTCTGTAAGTACATTCCTTTGAAACGCGTCCAAATAGTGCTAGCGAGACAAATGTACTCGTATCTCGATTTCATGCGCGCACTTTCGCGAATGGGCCCTTTTCACACGGGCATGCACGCTAATGTGCCTCGGCCAATGCACATGAAGGAGCATAAAGAAATGGGGCATAATACCTACGACTAGAGTAGGGGATTAAATCTTATTGCAGCATCAACACAAGAAGCTACGTAAGGACATAGAATTCACGTTTCTATCTTTAACAAATTCCTCCTGTTTGCAATATAACCTAACGAATTCCTGCAGTTTTCCATTATTATAAAATTATTTCGAGCTGAAAAAACGAAACGTTCTTGCACTTACAGTTACACGCGTTATCAATTAAATTACACCTGTCTGTCGATTGATCAAAAACTGATCCTGTCTATGAGCCCATGCTACGCTTTAATACCAATATTCAGAAATGTTAGAAATTTTACCAAAGTGTTCTAATTGAATGCGTCCATAGATCTCTTAGAAATTTTACTATCCGCTTTACCGATTAGTGTTGATAGGTTATCTATAGGTGTGTTTTTTCAACTGGATCAGATCACAATTGAAAAAAACAATGTGGATCAACCCAAAAGCCAGTTTAGCAGGGATAACAATCATGTTGGTAAAAGCCTTGGATAAACTGTATGGGCAGTGCTACGGGTAGTTTCCTGTATAAAATGCACAGAAATACATACAAAGGCTTTTCAATAATTTTGAACATACTCTCTCTATATTAGCACATACACTTAAATTTCCGTAAAAAAATGTAGAAATGTGGAAATGATAGAAGAATGGAAATTTAGATGAATTAAGAAGCAGCTTTAATAGCAAAAAACTGATGCAACTTTGATCCCATTGTGATCTTGGATTATCTCTTTATTGTTGTTTTCAATGCAAAATAAATGATTTTGATCTTGATCCAGTTCAAAAAAAACACACCTTATGTTTCATAATTTTCAAGCAATTTCTGTACTTTTCACAGGTATTCCACAAACAATGGAATGTACTCGAGATTTCGCGACGCATCTAAGTCAGTATACAGCGTGGATACACATACTTAATAAGATAAACGATATATGTACGTTTTTTTCACAGGCACACTAGTAAAAGGGTCTTTAAGTCGTTGCGTGTTTTTGATGAAAAATTTCGGTCTCTTCATACATATGTCAAGTATTATTCTATGGAATTAAAACTTAGGATTTGTTTAGCCCAATACAGTGCAACCCGCATATAAAGTGCACTTTTATTCCGTACTTTCGGTTATAATGTACCTTTTTTCAATGCCCATTCATAAATTTTGAAGGTTCTTATGTTGGTTTTAACGTACTATCGGGTATAACGTTCTAATTTTGTGGTCCCCTCAAGGTACGTTATAATCGGGTTGCACTGTAAGAGAATTTAAAAAAAAAGAAAATTGGTGATGTGAGTGAATGGAAGAAAAATAATACGTCCGTTACTTTCAAAGTATTGTATTAAGACGTTCTTAAATTTACATCACATAAACGGTTTAAGTCGGAAGGTTGAAACTTATTGACTGTTTGTAAATGTATTATCACTTTTAATTTTAGCTGAAGTCATGTGCTGCTTCTGTAAAGTTTGTATTGCACTGAGTACCACCACATGAAATATTTGACAAGTCTATTCCAATTGATTAGGAGTTAGTTATTCTTTCCGGTGTCAGTGGAGTGAAACTCCAACACGGAGTCCCCGACTGTGGACTAACCGCCATCCCTGAGGATATGACAAATTTGGAAAGAAACTTCACTGGAGAAGCCAGTTCATCATAAGATTGTGTTGGACTAGGTCCGAAGGAGCTGTTTCGTCATCGGAGGGCATAGACTCTTCAGAAGGTGTATTCTTGCCTACTAACCGAAACACCTTGACAGCTGGTGGGATTGCTGAGGTAAATTCTATATAGCCACATCCCATTCCAAATTTATTACCGAGAAGAATTTAATGGTCAAGAAGGGCGTCCTCTACCTTAGACTAAAGGCGTGTACTTTGAGAAGCTTTTCTCTTGATTTCTGCTATTCTCTGGTTGTAACCCTGGATATGGTCAGCGTTTTTATGGCTGTGAAATTTACAAATGGTTGTAACCTTTGGATCTGATCTACGAAGAACAAATCCTGTCCGCCGCAACTTATTTTTTTAACCAATATTTGTTGTTATTAGAATTTTCGTGGTAAGCTACCAAAGAAGCTATTATGATTAGGAGTTAGTTATTCTTTCCGGTGTCAGTGGAGTGAAACTCCAACACGGAGTCCCCGACTGTGGACTAACCGCCATCCCTGAGGATATTCCAATTGTCAAATTTTTGTTTGCCACAGTATTATTATTTTTTTTTTTAATTTGACTAAACTTTTAGTTAATTTTTTTTTAGTCAAATATTTTACAGCATAGCATACAGTGAAATTCTAGCGTAAAACATCTTCCTACATACAGGAAACTATTCTTAGGTAGCCACTAGACGTTTTCACAAAAATCAATGTCGGAATTTATGAATTATTTGAATCGAGTGCAAATTTCAAAATCAATTCGAGGACATAGAGAAATTATGTGACAATGAAGCCGAAATAACCCGTTTTTTTCGCTCTTTGATATGCGTCATAATTTCTTAAGCCGCGCCGTAATCCTCCACATTCAACGACACAAATATTCATAATGCCTGTTTAAAAAAAAAAAAAAAAAAAAAATATGAAAATATTTCCGATGATCTCAGCCATAATGTATCTCATCTCATTCAAAATTAACATGTTGTGTGTTTTGTCTCCTATTAATAAATCAACAGACTTTCATTATTATTATACATTTTGCGTTATAGTCTCGAAAAGTTATGACATGATCGTGTCGTCGAATCATACACTCAGACAATCTAATTTAACAACGCTACAGAATTCGGCGATTAATCAGAAAATTCCTGGTATCCACTTTGGCCAATAAAATTTAAAATCATTTCTCATGTCGTGAATATTATTCGAGGAAAATAACAAATTAAAAATTAAAAAATCATGTCTTTGACTCACATCGTGAATAGGCCAATTTGTGAATTTTGTTCGAAATTCGAAAATGATAAATTGAAATTCGCATGTACGGTTCATTAAGAGAAATTTATTGACCGAAAAATATCTTTTTGCTAGTGCACTTTCTAAGGGAAATTTTCGCGAAAATAATAGAATTTTCAAGTACCTACTGCCCGGTATTTCATAGGACAATTGTTTTTACTGTGAGTCGTTTGAACAGAAGCCAACTTAAGATTATGTATGAGATGCGGTATGACACATTGTCGAGTGAATAATATTCAGTACATTTTACACATGATGATGAAGAGGGTGAAGTGCATACTCTTGATGCAGTTTAGAGACAGATGGTTTTAGGGAGAATGGCTCCACGTTGAAATCACAGACTATCGCTTTCGGGCCATCCTATTAAGCCGACTTAATTGACTTTAATTACTGATTATAATTTGTTGCCTGTTGATGAAATGGGCAGTGAAAACCACACTCGGCATAAAGTAAAATAATGCTAGCAGGTATTTTTATAACTAAAAACACAGCTCGAGGTCTAGGTACGTTTTAGTACATTATAATAGTGTCTAGAGTTTTATGATAGTAAATGCGTTTTTTTCTAAGGAAAACTGAACTTTTCAGGCTGAATTCAGAAGCTTGGTACTTAGCTACGCTCGTAAAGTTGTTTGTAAACGGCTTCAATGTGTAGTTAAATTCTAAATTTTAATAAAAAAAAAATTAATATCTTTCGAAATACATATATTAAAAATGGATATATGTATCTGCAATAAAATTTTAAACAATATGTTTATTATGACTATGAGGCTATGTATCAAGTTTTCAACTTTCTCCAAAATTTTAACAACAATAAAATTACTTGCTTATAGTCTTAATGAATGCTGTACTTTAAGTGAATAGAGGTTATTATGGGCAGATAGATTATAAAAATTTTTTACAGGAAAAGTTTTTAATAATCAATATAATTTTTTAATACATTTATTTTAGTACTTAAATCAAATTTTGTTGCTATAATGGTTTTTTCGAATTTTACTGAATGCTTCATTTGCTGATTAAAAAGAGAGCTTCACTATGATAGCTAGCTGTACTACAATATTATTAAATATATATTATACGAGACATCTCTCATGTTTAATACATTGGAAGAGAAACGAGGATTACAATTAACAACCCAAAAAAATATGATCAATGTCCATGTAAATTTTTTTAAACAACGGGCGAATAATCATACAATAATTTTTAGGGGGACTTGTAAAGGAGGTTGAAGTTTTAAAAATTAAAATGTTATAAATAAAATGCAGTACATATATGATTTCCGATCAATTAATAATAAGGACCTAAAGAAAATATGAAACTGAAAAATAATTTGCCAACAGTCTGCGCGAAACTTTATTATTTTTTCGGCAAACGTTCGGAACGCGTTCAATTCGGAGATGCGGTGTATGTTACTACTATATGGGACTGAAAACCTAACAAAAAGTTCAGGATGCGATTAGAATAGGGTGTAACATATGAATTGGGTCATGTTCCTGGAAAAAAAACTTAAAAATAGGTGATAATAAAAAAAACCCGTGGAAGTGAAAGATATTCGATATCCGATCAGATATGAGGTATATGGCAGATTTCATGAAAAAGTATACCACCACTTTAAACCCCTTAGGGGTTGAATTTAAAAAAATCTTGAAAACACTTTCTAGGTATTCATATGAAGAATCTGTTGTATAAAAACAAATTCAATATTTGGGCAGACCTAGTAGATATGACGAAAATCGTGAAAATATGTACTTTCATTCAATTTTCATTGATAATTCTTTGCCCCCATTCCGAACACCCCACAATTTCCCTACCAGGGTTCAATTAGGCCTACTGCTTTTAAAAATTGTGAGCATCTATCTTACATTGTTTTTGAGATATGAAACGTGATTTTTTGGAAAAATCTTTATCCCCTCCACATCCATGCTACACTGCCCCTTGAAAATGTTTACTTTGAGCAATCTTTATTCGTCAACCTTTGTACTCAACCCGGATTTTATTTTTCTAGAGCAATTGATACGTGAGATATCGCAATCTAAAGTTTTTCACCCCCCACGTCCGTACGCCACTGTTCCCACTCAAATTTTCAATCTTTTCTTCTAGTATAACAATAGATATTTGTTAAGTTTTAATTCCATGCCATTAACGGTTTAGGGGATATGTCGATCTCGGCTTTTTTCCGTTTTGGACGCATTATGTCGCCCCCACTTCCACCCATATCAGCATATTGTTTGAAAATGGATTCACTATCGAAACTCTATAGAAATTCCATGTTTCAGCCTCCTAACATTCCGTCTAAAACGCTTCTCCCGCTCGAAAAGAGTTAGAGAGGAGTATTTAAGACATATGCTGAAGATTCTCCACATTCAGGTTCATATTTAGAAGCATGGGGTTCTCTGATACCGTTGAGTTGTGCAAGGTGCCAGGGTGCATGTAACAATATAATATAAGAGATTACCACGTGTTCACTAATGTCTATGCGTCAATACATATACAAAAATTATTTTGTTATAAATTACTTTTTTATTAAACCACATCCAGTGTTACTCCCTTAACTTCTTTCTCTTACTTCCACCCGCCATTTTAACCTCCACTCCCGAAGGACACCCCTTAAGGGGCTTAACCCAATCTACTCCCTGAAAAAGTTGTTCTTCAAAGTGTTTGTAAGCTGTGAGTCTTCGAACGTAGAACACACCTTGAATGTATTATATCTTCAGAGAACTACTGGCAATTTCAAAATTGATATTAAGATTGAATGGCAGTGGTTCGGTTGAATCAAAAATCCTAAAAACAAGGCACAAAGCATCCGAAGTATATCTTGCAAAATAGATCACTTACGCAACAAATAGTAACGATCGATGCAAAAAGAACATTTTATGCAAATTGTTAGTTCTCGACCACTGATAATTTCCTTAATTGTTTATACCAGCAATCAATAAATGATTATAAAACGCATAAATTCAATTTAACTTTGTGCAACATGGGGATATTGTAAAATGTTCTTAATCTTCGTCACTCTAATCAACTTGGTCTATTGCACACGAGCCGTCATATAGTTTGTACGAAAAAGACAAGACACAAGGAACTGCTTATTATCAGAAATAGCAGTTATCGCGTGTCATTCGATAAAACGAGGCCGCCGTTTGACCGGCAAACAGCATACCGCTGGGTGTGTGTCTGCGCTGAACTACACCAGCTTAAAGGAAGCGACACGGTCAGACCTTTTCTACGTATCCGAATCCGAACCTCTTAGCTCTAAAAGGCTAAGAAAAGGGGGGCGAGAAACCTTGTGAACCATACCACAATCGAGCCTATACCTGCACAAAGTATACGAGGTTCACTTAGCAACTTGAGGATCGGGCAAAATAAATTGCCAGTCGTTCGAACGTCTTGGGATGCTGTTCTGGACGTTGTTTTAGGTGTACCCAAGGAAAATCTTTTTGCAGCCGTACGTCTGTACCGAACTACTGGTCAACTGAACTTATGGAGTGCTGTTCCGGTTTATCTACGATCTCAAAGTGTTTGTATTGAATAATTGTTACATATGATTGCAGCCCATTGAATTGATCCGATCTCGATGGTCCATTGCAATCGGCTTATAGGCAATTGGTGACTTGTTCAGTTATATGATCGGCATCATTATTACATTTTGCGTTTTGGTTATTTGCATCCTTTTTTGCCTATTTATCTATCAATTAAATTCATTCGGTTACTGTTCAGGCGGGCTTTTAAGGAGGATAATAGTCGATTTTCAACAACTCGGTTTAGACAAATTAATTGTTGCTGGAGCTTGGGTCGAAACGAGTTCCCACAGATTCAAAAACATATCAAAACGTTCGATATTATATGTAGTGCACTACATATGCACTACATGTTAATATCTGTAGTCCTAGCTTCATAGTTGCAAAGAAATATTTTAAGTCTGAGCTAACACTAGAAATTTGCTATGGCATATTGTTACATGAATTGTTGCCTAATACGATTGAAGTCGCGGTTGAATAGTGGGGGCTTATCTGAGCTTGTACATAAACCATTATTCGTTGGTGTATGGTATGGTAAGGTATAAAGAGTGGTGATGCTGTCATCCTCCTTCACTTAAGCTAGTATTACACTGTATGCCAGGCGGTCAAATATTTGATCATAACAATTTGTCCGAATTTGATGTCAAACATCCATTTGGCACGCTGCCGAATTGCGATATTACACTATCTGATACATAAGAAAAAATCGTAAAATTTTCTCTTCGTGTCAAACGGTCAAGCGCCATCAGGTCGGAGCGAAATTCTAACAGAACTGCCATTTGTTCAGATCTAAATCGACGTGTTGGCAGATATCACACAAGCAAAACAACCAAACTCCAGTACTTAAAATAATTAATTTAATAATTATTGCTATTTATTAAATAATTATTGCTATTTGTTTAAAAATTTTTACGAGTGATATTTCCTATTTGACCCATTTGACACAATTGTTTTTCCAGAAATCACAAACGGTCAAATGTGGTCAGATTGATTGTCAAATGGTCAAACAAAACATTTTGTCAAACAGGATTTGACCATCTGACCCCATCTGCCAGCATTTGACAGGGAAAATGGTCAAATGGCCTGGCATACAGTGTAATACTAGCTTTAGACGTTATGTTCGTTCATTATGCTCTCCTTCGATGGTGTAACTCAGAAATGACACTTAAAATATTTGGTGAAATATACTCATCAAAGGGTGTCAATCCAGAACACATTTTGAAATAATTGGGATTAAGCTGAAGATTTAATGTTGGAGAACAATTTTTTTAGCATAACATTGCGGAATCAGACGTGATCTCCCCATCTTTGTCTGCAAACATGATTACTCGAGAACGTGTTTAAAATTTTGAGTCCGTAGTTCTTTTGATGCTTCCATACAAAGGTCCGCAAAAAACGTGTTCAGTGAAAGTTGCTAATAACCTCAGGGCATTACCTTATAAACAGTTTCAGGTTGAATATGATGCCAAGCTGGGGAAATTATTATCTTTTGGGTTTGAGCTGGTAAGAAAAATTCGAAGTGGCTCTAGAATTATGAATACTATTGAATCATTAACACGTAGAACCAAAAATTCCCTTCAAAATTTGTCTGCCAGTTAATATCAAAATATCCACATTATCCCCGAACAAACATTCAAAGTGTTAATTGCCTAATTACACCATTACTTTATCTACTCCTCCGAGTTAGTCATAACCCGTCAGATAACCCCTTCTGTTCCGCCTAAACACAACATCCCCGTCATAAACGGCATCTCTAATCATAACATCCTGCGTCAACCAATTTCATAATTTATCACACATACGGCCTGTTGAAAAAATCAAAACGGAAAAAATTTGAGATAAGTAGCAGGAAATGTCGGGCTGATCCATGGCCATATGAACCCTTGCCTCAATCAGAAGCCCTATATCATCGCATGAGGTCCTCCCTGGGAACAAGCGCTAAGATGTTATAGTCCTAGGAAAAGTAAACACATTGTCATATCTGTAGCCCGAGCGTGTTCCATTAATGGGGCCTAAATGATGCCACGTGTCCCTGCGCGGCACAACCATAAACGAACCGAACCGAACTTATGGAAAATAATTTCATAATTCGGGGGGTTGAATCGGAACATACACAACGCATAGCGTAACATGACATTTGCCCTATTCGGTGATGTGTTAACGGCCGAGGCAAGAGTTAATGCAAGTCGAGAATCGAGATTATCATTCATATATGAATGACGACACCAAGAAAAGGGGCACGACGATAGGACACGTGCCGGAAGGCGTTCTATTTATGACTTTAATTTTTCTGATTTGTATCTTAAGTAAACGCTTGTTTAATCACGGTGATGATTGAGAGTGATGAAAATCGGCGATGGAAAATGTAATGCAGATTTAAAGGACCCTTCTAGATGAATGGGGTTTTTTTTCACCATCACTCGATTTGCATAATACTTCACTGAAACATAATCGATCATTCCCAAAATACAACTTGTATGTTCACTATTAAAACTTTCAATAGGTACTGAATAAAGTGGATATTGTTCATTGAAATTAAAAAAAAAAAAATCTGCGGACACAGGGAATAACTAGGTAAGTGTAAAAACGGAACTATTCAGGACAGCACTTTCTTGCTATTTTTACTATTGAACTGCATCCTGCAAATCCTGTTTTTGTGGAAAGATTATAAATTTGTTGACATCTCAGTGATCAAATAACATATAACAATAACTTCTTCACAGTGCGTGTAAGCCTTGGCATGATGACCACAGTACACTTCAACCATTTTACTATTTTCCAACATACCAAGTTATTCTCTGTGACCACAGAAATGTGCGCCCTTATTCAATTTCGCATTGGTTATTACACGAGTACCAACCCCAAAAATTCAAAAAATTGTGTCTACCATAAGCAATGCTGGTATATTTTTATCTTTCAGAAAGAAAATTTCATCTAGAGAGCAAAGACTAGATACACCCCTATTATGAGTTTGTAAGAAATTTTTTTTTTTGTGTATGTGAAAACTTTGTACTTATTCACATACATTTTAATTTTTTTTCTTAAATAGAAGTACCCCATGCTAAGTTGTACGAAGGAAGGATGAATCAAATACCGCCTCCGCCCCCAAAAGGTGAAGAAATTTTGCGATATTACTTGAATATTTTTAATATTGTGGTGGAATAGTATTAAAATAATAAGCTTATCTCAAATTTTGTATTTTCACGTTTTAATGCTAGTTTCAACCATTGTCAATCATATTTGAAGGCTTGTAGTATTTGACAAACCCGTTCAAAATAAAGTACAATTTAATTTTGTAATTTAAGCAAAACATAATTATGGTACCTTGTCTTTACATTTTCATGAATTTCGTCATAGCTCAGAGGTGTCGAGTTATAGCCTTAATTTTACTTAACCGTATAAGCACCTAGAATTTACTTTTCAGATTTAGTGATTGTGAATATCTTATCTCTTACCGACTATATGATACGATATGCCACACTGTCAAATATTTTACCCCTAAAAATTTGACGAAAAGTTTAGTCAAATATTTTCTGTCGAAATCGATAAAAAAAACAATGTTGCGCCAAAAAATTAAATGTTTGCACTACCTGACTGCATTTACCAGCCAGAAAAGTTCAATATTTGAGGTCTGATGAGATATTGAAATGTTTTACCTCCTGCAGGCTTTTCATACAATATCTTTAAAACTGTTTCAGCTGTTTCCGACATTCAACACCCATGAGGGCTTATACCCTCGTTGCCTCGTTGCCTAAATCAGGGACGTCATTTGTGGGGAGCAGGGAGGGCATTGGCCCCCCTCCTGAATTTTATTTTCTTATATAATATACCTATATAAAAATATATACATTCATAACATCTTGCCCCCTCCCCCCTAGAAAAAACTGAAATTACGTCCCTGCTTCAAATGTTTGCAAATATTTTTTTCGATTTCTATTGTATTTTTTAAGTCTGATATATTATCGAATTGTTTTCTATATTAACAGGCTTTGTCTACTATCACTTAAAAATCAATATTACGATTTTTTTTGTTTTCAATCAGCCTTTTAATTCTTCTTTAGGCTGTCACCACAAAGCAGAAAACGTGTTCCCGCTTCTACCCTAATAATTCTGCCCACACTGTTGAAACATTTATGGTTATTTTTTTTTTTTTTTCAATTATTGTAGTAAAAACACAGTTGATAAAATTTTGACATAGACTGGTAGGGGTTGAATATCAAAAAGTTTTGAAAGCGAAATCAACCAATAGACCTAAAATATTTGCAGAAATTAGACGTATACAACCACTTACAACCGTTATGGGTTGATTTTCAAAATATTTGGAAACGATTTCTAGACGCTTATGTATATGTAGAACCTGTGGTAGTAAAATTAATTCGATACCTCGACAGACCTAAAATATTCTACAAATTTCGAAAAAAAACATAATAATTTTTCTAGAATGCACCAATGATTTTAGTGACATTAAGAGTAAGTTTTCACCCTCTCCCTCTCTGTCAAGTACCATGAATCAGAAAATTAATGTTGTGGCAAAAATTTATCTCTAGGAGTGTACATTTAAGATAATGTCTACTATTAACATTTGCATATTGATTTTATTTGTTAAAGCTACTCTAGGTGAAGATGAAACCATAAAAACTTCTTAGCCGAAAAAAAACCATTAAAAAGTGGTAATCTTCCCACTAAATGCCATATTAGATTTTGTGTATTTTCAATATTCTTCCATCGAACCAGCTTTCCTTCTGGCAATACTATTGACTTAAAATGGCTGTAAGAATCTGTGGTTTCGTTTTCCCCCGCCACACGGATAATATTGAATTTCACGACTCATTTCGGATCCATATGATTCGAATCTATTAAATCGGATTTTTCCATCTATCTTTAAACCATTTTAAAATTCAAATAAACAACCCACCCGTAATTAATTTTAATTATTTGTTTTTTTTGCTCCTCCCTCCCTCTTTGGATTCAAGACATCACTTTGTTTTTCATACGAAAAAAAATGTTTTATAGCAATTTTTATTGTACCCGAAAAAAAAGTCATTATAAATTTGATAAAATGTTTTTACGGTCGATATATGAACGATTCAAGAAGATTTCAAGATATTTTTCCACGAGAGCCGCAATATTGTAATCATTTTTGAATCAATTTTCTCGATTATGTCGAATAGGATTTTGTGTTTTGTTGTTTGGCTGGAACGGCGAAGAGAACCGAAAATTTTAATTAGGACATAAAACAGAAATTATTTATATTTTTGTTTAGTTTTATGGATTTTCGATTTATTTGGAAATTCGTAAAGATAAGGTTGTCTTATTGGTGAGACATTCGAATGGGAGTGGCAAGTTGTTCTTGTTCTATACGAGTGTATCGTGAATTTATGATTTCATGGAACTTCTAAAACATAATATGGCTGAAAATGGTCAGACCTCACAATCAATTAGTTGAATATTTTATTAGGAGTTTTCGATCGATTAAATTCGAATAAAAATTTCTTTTCGGAGAAATACTCTAATTTCGGATTGGATTATGTATTCATGGGAAAATTGTATGGCAGATGGATACGTACTTAATTTGTGATAAGTGGATAGAATTGTAGGTACGGCAATCGCAGTCGTAATTTGGGAACTTCAAGAAAGATCAATTAAATGCCCAGTGGTCCTCTCTTAGAGAAATAAATTTTGGATGGGATGGTGTTTAAAAATTTATAAATTTATTATTTTATATAAAACAATACAGTCTGCAGATACTCAGCTTAATTATTTTCGAGGGAACGCATTTAAAGTTGAGATGCGATGCAGGTTACTAACTACCCGACAGACAGCATAAAATTAAAAGGTTGTTGAAGTAAAAACATCATCAGCCGAAATATTCTAATCTCCTAAACTATCTGTTAAGACAACCCTGGAGTTTCAGACTTCTGAGATCAATCTTTCAGGAGATATGGACTTTAGAATGTTTCAATCCCAGCATTCAAGTGTTTCGGACGCATTGTTCCCCCATTGTCCCTCTATTGTTCACCCCTCTACCCACACACCCTTCAACCTCTATCAACAATTTTTTTTTACAAATGAGTATACGATTATAGTACTATGTAAATAAGTTCCAACTTTCAGCCTCCTAGCATAAGCGGTTTCTGAGATCTAGAAACCAAAGTTTTTCATCTAAAACGCTCCCCTTTCCTCCCCCACTCAACCCAAACTCCTGAAATGGTTTTTGCGTGCAGTATCTCTGGCGGACAGACGGACATATTTTTGCTTTTTGGGGTTTACTAGTCCTAAAACGTGGAAATACAACATTTCAAGGTAGCAATTTCAGGTCGATCACAGTAAGTTTATTATCGAAAAACATTTTTATTTTTTTTTTTATTATTTTTAAAAATAATTACATATGTAGATACATATAAAAATAGAAAAATTATTATCATCGCTAGTTACTAGGACATTCGACTTGTATTAAAAAATAATAAAGTTAAAATTACTGTATTGTGTTCAGTATTAACAGACTAATACGGTTCAAGTACGTACCATTTTTCCAAGATCTTTTGTATGGGAGCTACTGAGGTGAACATTAAATTAGAAAGAAAATTATATTTTTATTGTAAATTCATTGTTTTGTCAAAATTTTAGATATAATATCTATAGTAAAAGTCAAATAATTTTTGCAATTCTTTTTTGCTTTTAAAATGTTTCCAGGTTTCATTCTTTATTATAAAAAGAATGAAATTTGTAACGTAAATCACGTGACATGTCAACTTTTAAAATTTATGATTTCAAAACCGAAATTCACCGCTTTGAATCTCCCTAAATATGACTGCATTATTTAAGTACTTACCATTCGGAAAAAGATACAGACACTCATCTTCGATAGATTTATGTGAACTAATGACACCGTTCTCGTATCCATGAAAAGGTCACATAATAAACACGTTCTATTTTCGGTTGAAAAATATTTTGAGACGTTGAAATCGAAAAGTTTCAAAATTTTCAAGGCCCGGCGATGAAAATTTTTCAAAATCATTTATTTTCTTCGCTTTCTTTCGATATCGCTTCTTTTCCCCCAACGGGTTCCCCACGTCCCCTGGAAAAATTAACATTTCAAATTAAGATAAAGTGGCAGCACTCTATCGATTAAGTCGAACGAGATGTTGATGCATCTGTTCTACCACCAAAAATGTATATCATCCGGAAAACTGTTCGATTGATGAGACCGTACACATGCGAGGATATAATTTTCTCCCCACGAAACAAAAAAAAAATTTATCTATTAGATACTTTCAGAATTTTTTGGGTAATTTTTGGTGGATAGATAAATTTAGAAATTTACTTCTCCGAAGATTTTCTTCGAACAATTTTCTTATTTTTTTCGGGAAAGATGGAAAATCGTTGCGTGCGTAATTTGTCATTGGGTCGCCTTAAATTTGAGGTCTACGATGGGGCTTCAGAATTGTTGAATTAGGGAAGAGCAGGAATTTGTGGAAGCGTTTTTCAACTAAGTGTTTTTCGGAAATAGCGTGCGCTACGGAACGTGACACGGACCATTTATAGTGTAATGTCTTTGACTTTTTTCTCATTAATATTCCAAGTTAATTGATATGATTTTTTTGGTTGTGTCTTTTTGGTAAGGTAAATTGTAACTATTTAAAGAAAATCATTAGATGAAATGATACCTGCTGTTAGAATTTTTTTATCCCTTTTATCCCTTTTATGACGTTTTTGTTTTGTCATAAATAGATAAATAAAATTTTATCAGCGTATTGTCCTGACAATGGCGCCTATGCCGAAAAACGTGTTAACTTAAGAAAATCCATAATTTTACCTCTGGATCTTTCCGATATGAAATCGCTGTCTGCCATCCGAAAATTGACAGGTATCAGTTTTGTATCACAGGTAGGGGTATGTTATTCGGGTACAAGGGTTCCTAAAATATTTTACCGGTAACAATTTATTGCCAGGTCCTTCCTTGCTTGTCTGATAATTTTTTGTGTAATAATTTGAAAGGATGTGACAAGAAGGGAAGTAGGTACGTTCTGTACAAACTACTTTAGTTTTATTACATTTTACAACAAAATCGTCCATCTTTTAATGGTTGTGTTTCGAGACAACAACTTAAACTTGCACATTAAACAGTATTTAGATTATCAAAAAGATCAAAAATATACCGACTACAAGTCAGGACCCATCCGCTCCAACTCCTATTCGAATGCCTAAAACTTGGTCCTCCTAGCCGATGAAAAACCCTCGACATTTTCAATTCATTTAATCATCAGCGCCATGATGACGATCAAAACCACCCTCCACCCCCATCGCATTCCACAATTTTTTTTTTAACTTGAGGGTGAAAAAGCCCAATTGGGGTTGTTTTCATACCAAGTTAAATTTTGGGAGTCCCGAAAAGTAAATCTATCATGTTAAATGTATATTCGCTATCGTTAGTCTTCTTTATTGGGGGTGTCCCATTTCATAGAATCGTACTATACATCATCAATGCTCGTAAGGGTAATTGAGTTAGGGTTATGGCAGGTGGGGATATGTTGATGCCGCCTAGAATGGAGACATGTAGGATAACAGATCCCCGGATCTATCTCATGATTATGGCTGTATAACGTGCGTAATCAAATTTAGCATCATCTTCGTGCAGCCTTGATCAAAATGATGATGATGATGATGATGACGATGATGAAATGATGGAAAATTTACTTCAGACATGAGATGGAAAAGTTGATTTAACTTATTAAAAGCAATTTCGTTTCGTCCTTAACTGTCGATATGAATGGTTCTTGTGGTATCAGACGGTACGGTGAATGTGACTGAATTTGATAGCAAGTAATCTTTTAGAGTATTTACTTTGAGAAAATAACACATGAGTAGGTACGAGTGCCACTCGATGTACCTCTAAATCTTGCGAAAATGTTGTATAAAAGGTAGGGTTGTTCATATGGAAGTAACAGAGCTCCTTCACAAGATATGAGTATCGCTATATTAACCTATCATTCAGACTTACTTCAGCTTCAATAACCTTCTCGAAAGTATTCTTGGAGATCCTTCACACATATTATTATAGTATCGTTTATCTCTGGTGTATTTAAGGACTTTTAACTAACCTTATATTATAATTTTCATTTTTGAATCGAAATTCCAATATTGGAATGATTAAAGATTAATCAATCAAAATTTTATATCTTATCAAACATAAGAGATATGACGGAATTCGTGAAAATGTGTACAAGCCTTTTACACCTTCTTAGGAATTGAACATCAAAAAATTATGAATCGAAGTAAGAAGTAAGTAAGAAACTATTCCATATTAAATAAGACCTTAGGGGTTTGGCGGAATTCATGAAATTATAAAAAACAATTTACACCCCTTTTGGGTTGTATTCAAAAAAACTCACAAAATAATTTCTTGATATTTATATACAAATACAATACAAATTTTTTGAAAAACTAAGAGATATGATGAAATTCGTGAAGATAATTTAACGCCATTTTCACCGACTATTTTTCGTGCACAGCCGACGCTAATGCGTGTTTGAATTTGTTTTTGCCTAAGTACTTTACTACATTTACATGTACTTAAAAAAATATTAAGTTTCTAGCATAAGCCGTTCTAAAGAAAAGGAAAAACACTTGAACAACACTACCTCTTTTAAAAATTACATTTATTTTTACGAATTTCATCAAATCTGTTCACTTTTACTTCACCGACGCCTAAGAGGGTGCAAAGGGGTTGTACACATTTTTATAAATTCTAACGTATTTCTGAAGTGTGATGAGATGCAAAATAGATTTCTTCTTCCATAGACTCTCAATAGAATCAATTGCGAAGTGATTTTAAAATTTTTTTTTATTCAACCCCTAAGGGTTTTAAGGGTATTGTATACGTTTTCATGAATTGCTTCATGGGTCTTAGATCTGTTAATTCGCTCTTACTTCCATGAACTTTGTCTAATAGCATTAGAAATTATTTCAATATATTTCGGAATTCAACCAATAAGGAGGTGTGAAGGGTTAGAAACATTTTCACGAATTCTGACTAGAATTGGCTTTTAGTTCTATGCGCTGTTTATTTTTATTGCTTTTTATTTCGAATTTTGTATGAAGATCCATTTATGAATGTGGAATATTGAATCTTACGAGGAGGTATTTAAGTATTTCAAATTACTTCCCTGGTGCCAAAACAAGTAGTGTTACATTTCAACTTAGACGGCGTTCTGGACTTTGACACAATATCTTGATTGAAAGCTGTTGAGTTGCCACTTCCGACGAACTTGTTCTGCCTTCCAAAGTTCTATCATCTCTGAAACTTAAGGTAAATTTTATAAAAAAAAAACTAGGATAGCATATTTTTTAAAATTTCGGTAATGGCAATACTTTACTAATAGCTTGAAATTTTAAAGAAATCACTTCATTCCTTCATCCCTGTTTTTAAGATTTGTAGAGCATAGTCTCCCCTATAAAAACGTAGCGTCAAAGACGTTTTCATAATTAAAAGAAATTGACATTTCTTAAAATAAAATCATAAAATAATATCCCCTTATTACTGTCGGATGCCGTAAAATTTACTACAAGGAAACTCAAGACGTTTGCGCATTTGTCCCGTATATAATTAACGCATTCCATTTCACCCAGAAAATTTTCATGAAAAATATGAAAACTGATTTTCGGGGAAAAGAATGAATATGCACGCGGTTGGATTTTTCAAACATACATTCAAACATACATCAGAAATAAAGGACGTGAGGAACATACGCCAAATAATTCTCGCGTCTTTCTATTTATGGGATATGTGCAACTGATATCCTTACTAACGATGCGTGAGTTCGGCAAGTCGACTTGAATGATCGCCGCCAGGGAAACTTTATACTATCGACAAGGGTTGTTTTTACAACAGTCTTTTAATACGATAGTTTTTACCGCGTCTCTGTGTTTATTAATTTTTATTACGCCCAATATACGATGAACCCTCATCAGTGGAAGAATTTCGTTATGGCTTTGATTATCTGTTTACCTTAGGGTATTGCCGCCTACTTTATTTGTTTGTATAAATTATAAATTTACATAGCATTTTTTCCTTCGAGCGGCATCCTTTCAGTAAAACGAAAAATGCATCAAAATTCATTGGAAATATCAAAAGTGTGCATGTGTTAACAATGTGTTTTCGGTTGCTTAACGACACGACACTATTGTTACTGCACCGTAAAACGCTATATTTTGGCTTGAGTAAACAAATTTCAGTTAAGCCGTCCATTAAATAATAAATCCTTTCAAGCCTACTGACTGTAGCACAAATACTACCTTCTTCTCGTGGAAAGACACCTTGATCCTTGACCATGTCCTGTTTTCGAACAATTTTCCGGTTCAATATTTTGCGTATTTAACTTTGTGGGATCGAAAGGAATCTAATGTCCGAAATATAATTTACTGTCCCTAATTTCAGGACACATCTAATAAATATCGTCCTTTCGGTCAGCTACCGGACACAAAAGGATAATTCTTCGTTTCAAAACGAAAGTGTTGGATAGACTTCAGAGTTCACTGGTTGAAGTTACCTTCTCGGAATTTTTAGGGGGAAAAAAATCGACCAGGTAAATATTTTGCGAACCAATTAAACACCTTTTGAGGCGCATCAAATCCAAGGACTGAGGTTTAGAGGATAGTAATGGTCAACCTTTGTTTATTTTATGTTTTGTCTATGGATACAATTTATTTGTTTAGATTTTTCGGAAAGACCGAAATCCTTTCATGTAAATATTTAAGGTATCCGCCCACGTGGAGGACTAAAGACGAGGATTTTCTGCAAAAAGGATCTTCTGGACTTTTATTTGAAGCGCCTGTTTTGATTCATTAAAAGGAAGTTCTCGCAAAGTTTACGGATTTGAACTAATTTTTATGGTGTTGCATATATTTTTTTCTGGAAATTTTTCCTTGTTTTAAGCAACACCTCAATGAGAGGTTTGTTACAGCCATCAATCAAATATGTACATTATATTCGATATTTGCATAGGATTACATATGTTCTTTCATATCCATATCCATCTATTGATGGGTTCAGGTAGATCCATTAGAAAAGTATTTTACATAAAAAAGTTCAAATGCCCATTGGCGTGCGGAAGGGGGGGCAATCAAAACTATCAGTTTAATTTAACGAATTTCGTCAGGTCTCTTCGGTCTTCTGAAATATTGAATTAGTTCTTATTGAACGTAATTTTCCTACGGGTTCTTCTGACAAATGCCTAGAAAGTGTTTCCAGGATTTTTTGATATTCGACAACGGTGTAAAGGATTTGTATACAATTTCACGAATTCAGCTATATTCTTCAAGTGTGATTAAATATCGAATAACTTTTTACTTCCACGGGCCTGTTAAATATTCGCCAAAAACTCATTTTTATGATTTGTACCTTTTCAACCCCTAAGAGGATATAAACATACACGTTTTAACGAATTCGTCATATCTGTTACATTTGATAATTCATCGAATTGGTTCTTACGTTCCAGGGTATTTTAAAAAATTCCAAAATTTTTGGATGTTCAACCCTAAGAGGAGTAAGAGTTACATAGGTTTTTCCGGTTTTCAATGTTGATAGCTTTGATGAGATATCAAATTGGTTTTTACGAACTATTTATATTAATCGCCTACAAACATATGTAAAGGGTTTGCACCTGTCTTTGCGAAAACCATCATATCTTTTAGACTGCTGAAAATATATATAAAAAGAATATTGTCGCTCGCAACAATTATATATTTCTTTTATTAGATACTGTGAAAATTGGGTCAGGAGAAAAACCTACTCTGCGGTCCTTAGGCACGAAACCCGCAGTTGTACAAATAAATTTGTAGGAATATGTTTACTAAAGTGAGATTCATAATAATACTCAGCAGTTCACAAATACCCGATGGTTAGAATAGCAGAATATTGTTTAATGAATAGCATTCATAAAATTTATGAACAATATTTCGTTCAGTGTAGAAATTGAAGCCTATAGTCGATCGTTTAGATGCTAGATTTAGTGAAATATGTAAATCGCTTCGTCTTACAGCCTGCAGGATAGTAAAATATTAGAACCCCAATCATCATCGCTGACGGCTGCTTTATTCTTAAATATTTTTTTTTGTTCGCCGCTGTCGACATTACATAGAATTGTCTAACAGCATCCCGAGTCGCATTAGCAACGATTGTAGCATATAAACGCTAAAGTAACACCGCACTATACCACATTAAAGTGGAGACTAAAGTCATCATTGTGTCCTCTTCCAGTTCTTCCATACCGGCTTTGTACAACAGCTTCAGCAGTAGTACGCCCAGTTTATCTGCACAAAGAAACAACCAACCTACAGCCACTTGAGATCGAGATTTGCTAGTAGAGAGTACAATAGCCCAATTGCCCCTCGTAAGGAGTTGGAGGAAGGGTGTCATCATCTTATATTTCGTGATGTCTTAGTTTTTAGATATTCGCACTGTTTCCGAATGCTTTTTGGAGGATCAACTTGCAATACGGTAAAGTGGTAATGTGGTATATCCTGACTACGGTAGAATCTAGCAAAAGATACACGTTACACGCCCCAACTTTTCCCAGTCCTTAGAGTTCGCCGCTTTGCTGTTGTTGGGATAAGACCTTACCATCTATGGGGAGCAAGATCCGAGGATTAACAATGGTAATTGTGATGTTCTCCATTCAAATGATGGCATTATTATATGGAAGATATGTTTGTTATCTTATATCCACTTGGTTAAGTGTTAGAGCTTCTGCTGAGTATAACAACATCAAGGGTGCTGTCTGTTGTACTGTACGTCCTCGTATACGAGGACTCTACGGGCATTCCGTGTGCTACAATGTTCGAATATTTGATGATTGAACACAAAATATTCGTTGTATCTAACTTCAGATATAGGATATGCAATTTCTGATTGGATTAGGTTCTTTGTAATAGCAGAAGATTACAAAACATACGCTACATTTTATTTTAAGAGGATTGATATGATTGCGAAATTGTAATCATTCAGGATAAGTCGACGATCTATGGAATTGAATTGGTAAACAGTTTTGTTTAAAATAAAATACATTTAATTTTTTTATGGCTATTAATCAGTTCAATAATGTAATTAGTGAAACTTCCAGAATCATAATAATTCTGTACCTACTTGTTACCTTTGCGAGATGTTACCAAAAAAAGGTATTTTTTTTTCTATGTTCGCACCTGTTTATATAATGTACCTACATACATACCTACTGACTACAAAATATAATAGCAGAAACTACAAAATACTATACGTATAGCTCAGAAGCCTCACGTGAATCGTTTGTAGAGCGAACATTTCAGTATTGGTATGAAGGAATAGGAACATTGCTACTACCCGTATAACACATCGGAAGTCGGAACTCACACGGTACTCCAGCTAAATTCATTATTCGCTGAAAAATAAGCTTAAATAAATTTTTTAATTAAAAATTAGAGATATTTTATTAGAATCCTTCAAAATAGCTATGTTATTTGTATCGCCTCAGTATCCGTATTAAACTGCATTTTTTGGTTCATATTGTATCAAAATTGATTTCTCTATATACAATTGTACATTGTCGGAATAAAGAGTTTAACTCGATTCAAATTTTAAATTCTGAACCCTAGTTGAGCTACCTATCATATTTTAATGCAAATAATTTACATGATTCAGAAGGTAGATATTAATAGGCTTCGATACAGTACTAATACAGTACCGATACTGGTAAATAATTTGCTAAGACATCCTATGAAAGGGTTTTTACTTCTATTATTCTTAAAATGGCGAGATATGATATTCAAACTGCGAAAAAAAGAAGCTCATAGGAAGTGGAGTATGAAAATTGAAAAGATAAAATCACAAAGAATTGATCATTATTACAATCATTATCACAATACAGAAGCGAAATTTAAAATTTAATGCTGTTTATCTCCAAAAACGATAGATTCTGGAAATCTGAGTATTGTTAGGACGATTTTAACATTCGGAATCCATGTTAAAAAATTAAACTAATTTGCTGGGCTTTATCTGACTACTATTGTAACTTTTAATTGGCAAAATTCCAGTTTGCAGTACTGCATTTCAGAAATCAATTCAAATTTCTATATTAGCTTTTAATTTCAAGTTTATAGTATCCTTTAATTCAAAAACATTTGAAGCTAAAAAAAGTATAATTTTAAATTGGTGTTAAAGGAATTAAAAAATAATTGGCTTAGGGAGTGATTGAATTTTTTGGGAATTGTTTAGTGACGAATAGATGAAATCAATATGTAAATGGATTTTTTTAGCAATCAGTAAACACTCCATTTTCTGTCTCACTTATGTACCTATACAATATTAGCACAACCACTTAATGAAAAATAAATAGAAAATTCAGTTCAAATTCGTTAATGAGAGAAATAATTAACTCATTCGAAAGCCGCCATACAAAAGTCTATAAAACACGTGGTTACAAATATTTTATTACACAATTGACACAGAACCATAACCATGTTCAGGAATTTAACAATTTTGTAGAATATAATCACCAGTAAGTAGTTGGTTAGGCAAGTACAGGAATAAAACAGATAAAATTAATGATGATTCTTTCAATAACTACTATACGAGAGTCCTCACTTTATTTCATGTTCTAAATTCTGAAGAAGAGGGTAGGCGGTGTGATAGCTAGCCAGTTAAGGTTCTCATACAAAACTCCCTAAATCACGTAAAACTAGTGTATTGAAAGTAAATATTATAGGATGGGGAAAAAAAAGAAAATATCCATTAGCTGCGTTTTCTTGAGTGAACTTAAAAATTCTGAGAAAATGAAACAATTTCCCGAGTTAGACTAGTTAATAATAATCAATGGCTCAACAGTCCAAATCGGGCCTAGGCCTTGAAGTAATGCTAGAGTTACTTCATTACGAGACAAACGGAACACTAGGAGGTGAAGTGGTCAGCTACACGCTCGTCCGTGATTATTACCCCGATCTTAACTCAGGTACTCATTTACAGCTAAGTAAACTGGTAGTCCGGCACCCAATCCCATTTTCGAAAATTACTTGTCGCCAAGCAGATTCGAACCTGGTACCAGGTGCTAGTTAATATCGCTACTAAATTGTATAAAATATTCAACTTCATATATAAAGTGTGTTAAGTTAGCAGAAACTAATGGGTGGATATAAAACCACTTGAAGCCAGATGAAATGGGCAAAACATTTACAATGAATATGAGTGGAATTTACGACATTTACATATAAGTGTTAGTTGAAATGGGTACAGACTACAGATACTCAATAATAATAATAATAATAATAATAAACTTAATATTTATAAGAAACACAGAAATTTATACAAATTAGCCAAAATAAAAAGAATTTGAATTTGAATATGAGTGGAAATAACTACGAATAACATTTGAACTGGAAATTATATTTTTCTCTGTATTGTATTTTCTCCGCTTTAAAAGTAAAAGAAGCTATGGCTATTCTAGGTATGTTTTATACTTATGTGGTATATCTAACTATATTTAAAGAGCACTAGTTTAAAGAATATTTTTATAAATTGAAGTGAATTTGTGAGTTCGTTTTTCTATCACATATCAGAATCATTGTTGCACATGATGAACAAATTGTGTATGCTAAATATTGGTAAAATAAACACGGAATACGAAGTCCAGTGTGAGTAAGGTAATTATCCTCAGGTCGTAGGTTCGGCTTCCACTAATGAAATGGTCCTCCTCAAATTCATTTACCAAAAATCCTTATCCGAATTTCACACCCCTCCCCCACCGCAAATGTGAAGAAACTTCGAGAGTTTCAAATCTGATCACAGAAATATTATCGAAGGTACAAAGCCCCTATTTGGACTATCGCGCTATTTGTATAAGGTAAGCATTTTACTATAAGTCCAAAGCGAGTGGATGCCGACCCACTGTCACACTCCTCTTCCAGATAGATCCCTTTTCAAGGTAGGTAAATAAATTGATTAAATCGACTTTCAACCCTTAAATTTCACGTCTTAAAAGCTCTACAGCAATTCTTAAAGAAGGTTTCCCACAGTCCTAAATCGACATCTTCACTTCCCACACGCGCTCTTCTGCGCCATATTTGTTTCTCGCATATTATGATGATCATCTTCATCATACCCGAACCATACCCATATCGAAAATTTTACACATATCCGGGCATTATATCTTCCCATATATCCCAAAAAATAATAAATTCCTTTTACAGGAAAAAAAAAACACTCCATAAAACGTCGTCTATATAAGGAGCAAAAATTTATGACTCCTCCCAAATAATAACTTCCCACCTCCAGAACTAGATGCCGCGCGCTCGCTTGCAATATCATACAACATTTCATATTCGCTACGCTATAAAAGAAACACCACACACCATAAAATCCAACAACAACAATTCAAATACCGAACGCACCAATACGTCTAATATTCTCCGATTCGCCATACCGCATGCATAGAAAGTTCATAAGACGACTCTTTTCGAAAAAGCGTACGAATCCCGAACTTCGAACGAGACAGACGATGTAATGTAAGAAATTCGTAAGGTGGCGCTGTGTGCAAGTGAGAGCGAAAGAGAACGAGAAAATATAATAATAATGACACAAAACAACTGGAAAAAAGAAAGATGAAATTTTCATAGAAAAATGGGCGAGAGTATGATATCCGAAGGTGGGGGGGATTACTCAAATTCGATTATCATATCGCTCCGCCTAACCTTGTCATAACCTCATAAAAATTCTATACCAACAATATTTCGAAATTCGAGTATATACTCCAACGAGAGAGTGAGAGAGAGCTAGACAAATGGTTGAGTGAACATGCGCGAGATTTTGTTTTCCGCAGAGAACGCAGGGGATTCAGAAAAGTCTTATACTGGTTTTCGAAGTACGCTCTCAGGACAATTCTCTTCAGAAATTCAGTGCAGCCTTGCAGGAGAACGGACTCAATGAGTTCCTTTTTTCGAAATTAGAACTGGTATCAACTCTGAACAGGTTTCTGACAGACCCGTTTCATAAAGGTGCACTTGTAGCCCCTTTGCTCTTCCGTGAGCGGTTTAGACTCGTTGTGTCTCGTGTGTTGAAGAGGGAGGGGGGGGCTATAAAGTTATGACATGCCCATAAGCATAGTGTCATGGAGGGGCTGGCTTGCTTATGACACTTATCTATATGTTGGATACGTTCGATATTCGTGCGAGAAGAAGAAGAAGTGCACACTTTTCTATCAAGGCATTATGGTGGGAGGGGTTGGACAAGAATAATGTCGTTTTGTTAGGCAAAATTTTTGTTTTTGTTTCTTCCTTCTTTCAACCATTTCGAAAACTCACCGGGGTACAGAATCGCATTTCATACACTTTAACTCAATTGACTCAACATTTTCGAAAATGGTATGCTCTTGGTTGGTGTTTTGTTGTTGGGTTACCATTCGCAATTCTAGTTGGGTGTTTATTGGTGGTGCCATAGTTGTGTTGGTATCGACTATATATGAAAATGAATGAACGCTTCGATATATACATTGTTGGTGCGTTGCGTGATTTGAAGGTGTGTGGAAATGTGGTGGGACCCGTTCGGTTTGTTGGACGATGATTTTCTTTGAGTTTTTGTTATCGTAGTGTCAGTGGTGTTTTGACGCGCGCTGTGAACATATCTGTACGTCGTTTGTGTTTTTACAATAAGAAAAGTTTCTTTTTTTTCTGTTCATATGTTGATTGCATTTCAATCATTCAAATATTTGTTATAAGTAATATTTTTCGGTTGTCAGTCGACTGTGCAAACTAACCAATTGTGGATAAATAATTATAAAAAAAAGAAAAAGTTTACAAATTTGTATTAAACTAAAACTTATTACATTCGTAAAAAGCTACACAATTGAAAATATCGCGTGTATAGTCGCTTTATATACCAAACTTAGTGTAATTTCTATATACCAACATCCGAACACAATAAATATAATGAAAAAGAAAAAAAATCTGTCTCCATCAATTTGATTTCGATTGGTTTTGTTTCGTTATGTTATAAATAAATGATAAAGTCAACATCAAAGAACAACTACTCATCACGATATATGACTTTTTGGTCACCTGTACAACTTGATCGGTGACAGTAGTTGATGACATCGTGCAGTGTAAACATGCTCACCGGTTCCGATATGATATTTAATCAATTTAACAGTAACGAAAGTAAATTAATTTCGTTTAAAAATAAAAATCATTGTTAATTTAAAATAAACAACAATATTATTTTCATCAAATAATGATTATTATATGCAAAAAAATTCGAAAAAAGTGAATAAACCCAGAAGTGAAGTTTTTAATTTAATATAATATATAAATCTAATAAATTATTGTGCAATATTTATAAATTATTACAAAGAAAAAAAAAAATATTTTTCACATTTTATCTCATACTACTTACTACAAATTAATACATCTACGGATAATTATAATCAAAATGAAAAAAGAAAAAGTGCTTAGTTGAGTTTTAATAAATCGGTGCCGTAAAGGAAGAAAAAATAATGAAAAAAAAGTTGGAAAATAAAATTCTAAGAAATATTTAGTGCTGTTTATTTATTTATTTAATATCATTTTTTCGTAATTAATTTAGAAGAAATATTAAAATCGTAGGAAAAAAAATATAAAATCTATATTTTTTTCTTATATCTTATATAAAATAAAAAAAAGTATTTTGTTTTGTGTGAAATGCGAAGTGATTTGAGAGATAATTCAGATACTATCAGTAAAATGATACAATTTGGTACTGTTAAATATGGAATTGTTAAACAGCTTAAGGATCGTTTAAGATCAGAACGTGGTAAGTTGATAATATTTTATTAGATATTATTTTATTAAAGTTAAGATTAGTTTGCAACAAGAAGTGTTTTTAGCTTCGTATTTAAAATCAGATGCCGACGGCTTTTATAATTTTTCATAGTAAATAAAAATAAGTAGAAAATATATTGAATATTTCAAGTAAAATGTACGGGTTAATTTAGGTAGTTATTGTTATTGTATAATTGGAATTCTTACACTTTCTGTTCATTGAGTCCTTAAAAATAAATAAATAAATAACATCGATATTTAAACTGTATATTAATTTGGCAGGAACTTACTGCAACCAGGTTCACAAAACTTCTAACGATGTCCGAAATGATAGACAATCCTCTAGTCTCTTCCTTGGCTAGTTACTGCTGCAACTAGCGTTGTTTGCCTTATTATTAAAATTTATTGTTAGTTTTTGTTTAGGTGCCTAACTTAAACACTACTTAGTTTAAGTTAGTCATTAAGGTTATTTCAAGCTAGGTTTTTTATTAATAAAATTTGTCCTTGAACATTTTACTATGTCAGATTAACGTAAGTTTTTCAAATAGATAGAATGGAAATTTATCAATTTTAAAGATAAAGATCTAATCACTGAACTATTTTTTACTTGTTATTATTCAACTAAATGAATTTAAATAAATCATCTATCTATCTATCTAATTTGGCGGTAGTTTGTTTGACATAATAGATGGTCTCACATGTGGAGGTTCATTACGTAAATTCTTTGTTTTAAATTAATTGTAGGTATTTAAATGCACACTAAGCTCATTGTATGTAGTTAATCTCGTTTTAACATCTCACAAAAATTGGACAAATTTGTTAGGTGTTAGAACTAAATATTTATTCTTTAGTTTGAGTGATAGGTAGGCAAGTAGGTACTACTCGAGACTTGCACAAATGGCGAGGATCTTATTTTTTTTTCAGTTTTTTCCAAACTAACGGAAAGAGTAAAATCTTTGTTTATTTTAGATTCTCTTCTACTGCCCGATAACTTCAAAATGAATTTTTATAATGGCTTTACTTTGAATTTAGCGCCCATTGGTTTTGATGGTTCAATTGCTCAGTTTAAATGTGGTAAAATAGATATCAAGAATTGTTTTTGTTCGATCCGTCTTTGCCTTAGAACAAATTATTTAAAAAGACATTCGATATCTTATGATAACAATAACAATATACATATGTAGGTAAATATAAAATTTTTAAACGATGTTTGAAAAACGAAAAAAAAAACCAAAACAATATCTATTGATTTGTTCTCTTGCTATGATATTCATTGCATACAGCTATTCTAAATGACATTGCACTTTAATCATCAAAATGTAAATTTATCTTAATTAAACAAACAATAATAGATGCGATGATAAAAAATAGATTTTTTTTCTGATTGTTTATACGATACATTTATTTACTATAAATTATGATTGAGTTAAATTGGCTGCCTCTGGCATTACATTAGATAGCTCTTTCCGATAAAATTTCATAAATATGTATTTATGTAGTTTGTTTCTTCTGAATCTGGTTTTCGTTGAAAAAAAAATGCAATTTAAATGCATATTAATTGCTTAAAGTAAAAATTTGTTGCGTATTGTGAGAAGAATATATCTAATAATCCGTAGGGGCTAAAGAATGATCTCTAATAAAAATTTAAATAATGGTAATTTTATTGATTTCGTGGAGTTCGTTTAAAACGCTCTCTGACAAGTCAATGCAACCCTACAAGAAAACATCTTACTATCGGACCCAGTCCGACAGAATCCAGTGTAAGTTTCTTACCTTCATTGTACTCTATGGTTTATAATCGATTCTAGTTCTACTCAAGTAAGGCAGGCCTTTCACCACATGTTTTTCTAAAAAGTTGTCATTTCGTACTTGTAACAGGAAACTACAAAAATGTCCGTATTGAACTTCAATGCTCTATAGTTAAAGTTATCAGAATAGAAATTAAGACGGCACAATAATAAGTATTTTTTCTGTACAATATTTGATATATTATGTAAGTACGCTTGGTTAGTTGTGGAAACTATCAAAATTCTTAGAATAAAATTAAGAACTTTATAAAATACGTAACTTTGAAAAAAAAAAGTCTAAGTACATTGAGAACAAGGCTTTCCATACCTAATTGTATTCCCAAATGAAATAACAGCCGCATTTAAAGACAATAAACTATTAATCAGGAAGCCACCCGACTAGGGCTGTCGAGCTATTGATAATGATGTTGATGAACTATTAAATAGGTTTAGATAAAATACATTTGATGAAGCATTTTCACAAAACTTTAAGACAAAGCTATCAAAGTCATTTTGTAGGGCAAATAAAACTGCTATGGTTATTTACTCTATTTGACTACATTTGACACCAAATATTTGACAAGGTGTCATACAGTATGATAAAAACCTGTGTATTTTTTTACTTGAAACATCCAATGAAGATACTGTGCTGATTGAATATGTTGTTGTAGTGCACCCTACTATATAAACACTTGAATTATTATTATGAATAATTGTTATATCCCTACTTGTACATAAATGAATCAAGAACATACTATAACAATTTCTTCAACCCTTTAACCCAGGTTGCCAGAACCCACAAGCAACTTAACATACGAAAATTGGCAAATAAGTATCAAAATCTTTCCTCTGTTCTGCTAAAATAGCCTAATGTGTGCTATATTTTATATGGTAGTTGTTGAAACTTTGAAACTCAGAGGTGTATTGGATTAAAATTCATTGAAGATGATTGTACAATATCACAAAAAATAATCGTATTAGATCATACTTTTTCTAAAGTACAATCCTATGTAGAAAGTTAATATGGAAAATATTGCCGCTTCGTCTTTAGTTTCTGCACAAACGCTTCTAGTGTGATTTTGTTATATTAGAAATAGCATTATTTTTGTAATATAGATCAAACATGCGGTTTTACACTAGTACATCTGAATTGGTAGACTTGTGAACTTGGAATTTCCTGATTCTAAATTGTTATCCCAATCAAAGATCAGATACAGCACATTTACTCTGAAAAAGGAGTTCGCCGAAAGAGCTTCAATATAGCAAGGTTTTAAAGGATTAGCTAGTACAACCCTTTCGCAGACCACATAGGTATTGACATATTTCGAGAAGGTATGTCCGTCCTAATGAAGAATACCTACCGGAACTTCATAAGGAACTGAGTTCAAAGTACTGAATATAGTTTTATTGAATCTGAAGGATTGAAGAAGATTGTCTAACAACTCACAGCTTCACTCATTAAGTATTATTTTAAAACCTATAACTTATGTTATTGTTTTTCGTACTCATACTTTTGTAAGCAAGTCATCACGAGTATGGACTATATTTATATAGTTTTAATTAAAATTTAATATATGTATTGTGCGAGATGAATGAGCGTTTCTCAAGGATTTTTGTATGGAGGCTAAGAGTAATTCACTCAGTGCTCATTCTCTTACCGCTAACTACCTATTGGAAAATTAATGTGCGTTGATTATCGAATTCCTAACTTTATTCGTTCAGAAGTTAACGGCCAATATTCATGAACACGTGTTGTAAGAACTTTTGTATGAAAGTTATAAATATTTTCATAATGGTATTAGCTTCAATGAAGTACTTCCATGGATTGTGTAGATGTTGTGTTGACTCTAAGACATAAATAGGTATCTGCAGGGATTATAAAAGTAGTGGATCTGGGTACTACAAATCTCCAATTTTTTCCAATAACAAAAAATAATTCAATGAAAATAAGTTTTTCATTGTTATTAAACGTCTTCTTCATAACTTCAATTGTACATTGCCGGGTTTAAATAAATAAATTCGCATTCTAGCTATTAAAATTTATGATTATTACATTTGTTTCATCCCAAACACGTAACACAAATTTACCTACATGCCTAACAACAATAAACCTATCCATTTAAAATTTTTATTTCTGATTTAAATTGATATTAACAATACATTAACATCACCTTTGTTTGTTAGAGAATGGATTTGACTTTAACTACATTTAAGTTTAAAGTGACACAATGTGTAATTTATGTATAGAATAGAAAAATAGATGATGAAAATAATCCGAACTGAAGTAGCTTAAAGTATAGCAACAAGAATTTTCGAAGTCGGTATACGATGTATAAATATGATGTGGATTAAAGGTTAATACGAAAAATACATTATTCATTTAATATACCTGCTTGTTGTTTATTTATATGGTTGGTATTTTAAAAAAAACACACTTATGGAATATATGATTGTAAAGTAGAAAATATATTTCAGTACTGTATGAATAAATGAACTTAATGTTGTTGTGAAAATAGTGCGTTTTCCTATGAAAAGAGGGGCTCTAGTCAGACCTTTTTATTTGCAAGACGCTTAAAAGGAAAAAGTGTTCTTTTAATTTATTAACGGTATTTTACAAGAACATTTTGATTGTAATGAATTATATTCTTAATAATCATTTATACTCAGGCATGATTTAATATTCAGACATGATTTGAATAAGATTTGACTTATATTCAAAATATATTCCATACTGTATAAAATTTATAATTTCTATCTACTAAAGGTATTTTTTTTAATGATCTGCATAGTATCTTTCAAATCACGTCCCTCAATTGTAAATACAACGTTGTGACAAAATCATTGTTTTCAAGTACTAGGTGTATCCAATTCAATGCATCGAAAACATAAAAAAAATAATTAAAAATGAATTAAAATCGGTCACATTTTTCTTCAAAGAAATATCATCGTCAAATTAATACCTAATTGGTTTTATCTATTGCAACTTTTGGCTAGTTCTACTGAACATTTGTTTAACAAACTTTCTTTCTTCTACTTTCCTACGGAATTTAATTCAATTTGGTAGAATTCTTCCCATGTAAGTAGTAGCCGATTAAATAAATAAAATCGTAGATTTTTATTACTTATATTAAACACGACCGACTTTGAATTTTTCTCGATTAATTTCTATGAAATTAATTTTGATTTATGAGTATACAGTTGTCCTCAAATCTTCCGAATAAATTAATACAGGAATCACCTAATTATCTTTAGAAATGGGAGATTACCGCGATTTCCAGAACAAACAAATCGGGCAGGTGTACCTATATGAAAAAACTGATGATTAAGTTTTTTTTTTTTAAACCGAGTCCAAATTAAACAAACCGGTTTCATAATTCATTGAGGACTTTTAATATATATCTACACGAATAAAATAACCGGAATTAATTAACATTTTCAACTCATAAACCAACAAAACTTTCATATTTCTTAAGAATTCATTTTGAAAAAATTAATAGTCTTGTGAAGCTTCTTGTTTTATTACAATAAGGATTTTAATGTCATTGAAAAGGTTTAATCTTAAGCATTAAGAAAATAAAAATAGAATTTGTATTTTTGTACAATATTCATAATATCGGTGCCGGTAATTTAGAGTGTTCATAAATAATCAATTTTATGGTGGGTTATTTGTGTTTGATAAGTCAATTTGCTGACTTAGAAACATATTTTGTCACGGTAAAATCAACATTAGCACCTATTTTATGAATTAGTCAAATATTAAGAACGCATTTTAGTCAAATTTATTTAAATTGTGGGGATTTCCGCCCGTTTTCGAGCTAAGATTGCAATTTATTTAGTGTTAGTCGCGTAATTAATTTCACACTAAGCCTAATGAATCTGTATAATGTAACCTTTATGAATGATTTTATAAGATAGTAGCTATTGTATGAATGTAGTGCTTATATTTTGAAGAATATATAGGCAAAAAGTTTCAGCTGAATTCTGTCAGGAGGATAATTAGAATGAGTCGTGTGTATTCGACTCCTACCGAAGGTAAGCAAGGGAATAATAATGTAGATAGTATTGATCAAGATATTCAATAACAGTACCCGCAACACATTTGCATCAGTACTTTATCATAATTGTATCATCATTATTGTCAGGCAGCTCTGAACTGATTCTGTTTTTCAGTACCGATAAAGAACTGTAAAATGTAAAACAAATATACTAATAATATTGTTTTTAAATAAGGCTGTTCTAAAATGTTGGCACTCGTAAGTTTACTTATTGAAACATATCATACATAAAGTAAAACCCATAAATAGAAACAGAAATTATCAATATAAGATCAGCTGTGGTAAACAACATTTACTAAAATTTTGTATTTATTATTAAAAAGTTTTTATCATTAACACGGTATTCATGTAGTCCTGAATCTGAATACGTAATACTCAAGCGATATTTCTCTTTAGTAGAAATAAAGGTTAGGAAAATTGCATCAGGACTACATGAGTTCTGTTGGAGTTCTGTGTGTTTCAGTACTGGAAGGTGAATATAGTGCTGATATAGACGAAATGTGGCCCGGGCTATGCTGTACTTGTAACGTAAGGGATTCCTAAACCTACAGACTTATTTTAAGAGAGACCCTAGAGTAGAATCGAAGATTTTGTAGATTAGCAAAAATGTTGGTCTTGTAAAAAATCCTGATACCTAACGAGTGAGTTCAGTAGAAAAATTTGCTTCGCATATCAGTTGTTTCGTTCAACAATAAAATATTTAAAAATTCATAATATTTGATTGCTGTCCGTTTTTCTATCTTTGCGAACACACCAACCTGTAAAACATCATCGTTTAATAGATTTTCCAAAGCTCATAGAAAAGTCTTTAAAAAAATAGTCGCCTGATCTCGATATCGTGTGGAAATTTGAAGCGAAAATTGTATCTAATTAAGTTCTAATTTAGTTCCTTTCAGTGAAGTAGTTCACTCCGAGTCACTCACTTTAAGGAACAAGTTCAGTGAAGTAGTTCCGGAACTCTTCGTTCCATCGTTCCTTCGTTCGCTCGCGAAGTAGTTGGTACCAGTCTTTGCTGAAGCCTTTATCCAAGAGTCAATTTGTGGGTTCAAGTATTTACTTCATTCGTTCAGCTCTGGTAAATCAGCAACTTGTTCTTCTTACAAGCAATACAAGTATTTATCCCACTTCCTCCAAAACCAAGGTTTCTCTGGTACTTCCTTAAAGTTTTGGTGTATTTGCGGACAATTTGTCCAGTATGTCCCAAGTCCTTAACATTGAGTCGTTCGGTCAACTTCATCCAATTTGAGGATAATCGAATTTCGGAAAATATATCAAACATATCAAACTTCTAAACTTCCAAGGATGCAGCGCTAAGGTGTATCCATGCTAATTAAGTGGCCGCACATAAGCAAAACATCGCTGGCAGTTTTATTTTCTTATTTCTTGTTTCTCTGAATTTTTCGAAAAGCCTCCTGCCGAGGGACGAATTGTTTTTTGGGTGACAAAATATTTTGATGGATCGATGCCGTTCAGTGCTATTTAAAAGTCTTCAGTGTCCGGTTAACGTCAGTTTATTTTAATTGAAATAAATCAGTCCGATTTTTTTTGCTAACCCATGAATCTATAAAGTCGATATGGAATAATTTCAACAATCTTATTAGCTCGTGGCTAAATGAAATCAAAGATTAGATTTAAATCGCGATTCTTCACACTATCCATAGAAGCTGGTCGCGATACTGTCTTGGTAGAATTTTTTTTTTTGGTAACGTATCATTCGGGAACATGACACTATAATAAAACATTTAAAGTTTCGTACAACAATTCGATAAAACAAAATTGATTCGAATCAATTTTGTCAAATCCATTAGCAGCCTATTCTCCATAGGAGGCAATAACACTTTGTATCGAATGTAAGGCCGATATCAAATGTTCATCTCATACCACCAGACCCACCACTTTGAATACCGCGATCACCATTAATTTTATGTACATATATATATGTAATAAGCTTGATCCTCATAATCACACTGATAACATAAATTAGAGGACCTGATTTTCGACAGTTAATTTATTATATTCGATCATATTATAAGTATTTTTATCTAAATAAAAAAGAAATATATTTTAAAACTTGAAATTCAAACCGCAGACCATTTGAGAAGCAAACAAAAAAAAAATGTCATGCGTTCATAATTTTTGAATAAAAATTCGATAAATTAAAATATTATTAACAACGATCGGTCTTGTGCATGATCAACAGTTTTAACCAGTTTTTTCCCATTGAGGAAACAAATCGATTTTTATTTCTCTCGATTGAAGTGTGTATATTTTCGATAATGATTTTGAATATTTTATTATCGAAATGTTTTTAACATTTAGAAATTCTTGACTTTGATGGAATGATCTGATCTATATTTGAATATTGATTTCATTAGGCTGGAATTTAAGAGTGTGCTGCGTTAAAATTATCCTCCTCGTGGAACTTTCACATATTGTTTCAAAAATTTATTTAATAATTATTCACATCCGTATAAATAGCCCGGCTATTTTATAGTATAATAAAATATGGAAATTTTTCTTTAATTTTTCGAACATTTTTTTTTTTTGGTGTATATTTTTGATTAACGGCCACTAAGTGACGCATTTCATTTAAAAATATGAGCTATTTTTTGGAGATTAGTCCAAAGATGATCTTTTCAATGGCATTGGAAGAGCTATTTTTTTTTTTTGGTAGATCGTACGTAGGATGGGCCGATCTCATGCTGTGCCAATTGGCAAAAAATCGATCCGATCGGTCCAGAAGATCGAAACTAAAAAGCAAAATTTTGTGAATGGATGCTCGATCGCATCAAAACAATGATTTAAATTATTACTAAAAAACTCGTTTTTTTTTAAATAGTTATTTCGATCTAGTTTTATTGTTGTTGAATAGTTTATTATATTTTCAAAGTGGAATTAACTGTTTTCAATCGAATTTTCCTTCGAATTATCAATCCGATCCGAAAGATGTTTTATGATTATATCGATGTGCTAATGCATAAGTAGCGTTGACCGAAATAGTTTGGAATTTAATGAATGGAATGGAATGGTCTTTTGTCTGATCTTGTCAGGTACATTTTTGGGAATAAAAATGAAATGTGTGATGTTGCTGATTTAGCGGCAGATTTTTCTATCGTGAGAAATTTACCAAAATATTATCGTCACATCATCGCAGTCGTCATAAATATTTACATTAAAATTGAAATTGATTTATTTAGTACCATAAATACGGATTTTGTTTTCTTCGAGCAAGCTGTTATGTCTTGACCGGACCAAACCCTTTTGCGGAATGAAATATAAAATTTATTTATTTATTATTTAAATTCTATTTCGAAATTAATAGAAAATTTATGTTAAATTGTAACGAGTCGTTCACAAAGTGCTCGGAAATTTATTACCGTTCATACTAATTGTAAGCTGAGTTATAAATTTTGAATTCAGTAGCTAGTAAAGTGTCTTTTGACGGTTGACAATTTGTCAAGAAAGTTAAAAGAAATTTGAAAATAGTTAAAAACTTGGGCGGGAAAAAATACTTAAGCTTGATAAATTGAATAATTTAAAATAATAAGTGGAAAATTTAAGCTTCATTGTAATTTAAAAAAAAAATATGTTTCTAAAATAAAGTAAAATAGTATATACATACAATAATTTATTCACTATCGAAAATTTTAATTTTTTTTTTTCTAATTTTGAATGTATTGTTAGCTCTCATTAGTTCGGTAAAAGTCTTGCCGATTCCCTGAAAAGTATTTAACGATTTCCAGTGGACATTTATTCGTTAAAACTAAAGAAAAAATAGCAGACCAGGCCGTCGCGCCATTGATGAAGAAAGAAGAAAAAGGAAACTGTAGAATAAATACACAAACTCCTTCTCAGCCTGCTCCGCTTTTCCTATAATTCTCAATAATATAACAGAAAATGAAGAATTTATAAATTATGATGAATAACATATCAAATTTGACAAAGCACTTGCCGGTTACAACAAATTTTAAATTTATATTGAAATTTCATGAATTCAAAAATGAAATAAAATTAAATTTTTGATATGGTAAGATACGGGACTGTTTCTTTGTATATCTCAGAAATGGTCTATGCCAGAAAATTGAAACTTAGTACATATATGCAAACGTACTACAGGAGTTATTATTATCTTATTATCTTTATTTATCTTGATTCAATTTTGACTTAACGTTAATAAGTATATTTTATTTAAGAGATCAGTCTTTTCAATTGACTATACAGCTTTTGACAATAATTCCAGTATGAGAAAACTTAAGTAATAATTCGAAAAAGTAGGTAAACGAAAAATGGCGGAAAACCATCTATGAACAGAGCAATAAAATCAAGAAAAGAAAAAGAAAAGTTTAGACTTACGTTGGTGTTTGGAGGTGGGAGAACAAATTATCTGTGAAAAGGGGTTTTTCCACAAATTTCGTTTTTAGGTATTTCAAGTTATCAAATTATTATACTGATGACTATACTATACTGGGACTGTAAACTGGTTGACAATATTTTGTTTGTTTTATGAAATATCGTATTAGCTTTTTCACTCGTAAAGACTTTAAACAAAATCGGGAAAAAAAACCATTTAAATTTTGTCAAAACTCAACCCCCTAAAGAGTGTAAAGTATTGTAGAAATTATCACGAATTCCGACAAATCTTTTAGGTTTAATGAGATTGAATTGATTGATTTTCTCCTATAGACTACTAATTAATTTCAGGAGTTTGTGATATTCAACTCCTAAGAGGGTGGAGAATGGTTGTGTATGTTTTTATAAATTCAGCATATATGGTATACTTCCAAGGGAATTTTTTATAAACCCCTAAGGAGCTACGTTGATGTTTTATTCTCTATATTTTCTTGTAATTGAGGAAACAAGAAATAAATAACAGTCTGCTAATAGCTGGGCGCACTTAATTAAAAATTTAGACCAAAAATAAAGGAATAGAGGTTCCAAATACCACTTTTAAAATAATCCAAAATCTCGACTTATTAAATTTTATATTTTCGAAGTCTCGACTTTAAAAATCTCGCGGATCGAAAATCTTGTTTTTACTTTGATTTTCAAAAATCAGATTTTTGGTCTTTGAACCTAAAGACCTTACAATTTTCCGACGGCAAGATCCTTATACATTCGAAATTTTTTGCAACTTGATATTTTCGATATTGTTAAATGCGAAGTGTTCACGATTTCGATCACATAACAGAGTAATTGAAAATCTCTATCACGAAACGGGGAAAACTCTTTTGCTTCGCAAATTTTCCACTCTAACGCATATACAATAATAATTTGCACTACCGATAAATTCGAAAATGGTATTGTGCATTTGGCGAGCGTTTGTAAGAGTTTATAGCACCTATGTGCGACAATAAAGGTAAAACTTGCTTGTACATATAGAGTGGAAAAGTGGTGGCTCGCGTGCGCAATCATTACATCATTTTGCGCACAAACACCCGTGAAAATTAAGTCATATGTAGTCGAACATTGCAAGCCGTTGCGACTATAGTGGTATAGTGTTAAGTGTAGCTAACAACACTGAACCATAGTCTTAAGTTATACCGAAGAATGTTTCATGAGAAAAGTTAGTTTTTATTTATATCTATCGGATAGCTACACATAGATATAAGAAATTTATCTTCAGACGGCTGGACGCGTGTAGTTTTTCTTGCCTCCCATCCGATGAGATCGTGTATAATAGAGGCTATCCACTAAGAGTGTTTGGTACCGATAGTACATAGAAAAATTTTGCAATTCGAGTGTTGTATCGTAATAAGCCAATTTTGTTTTTAATTTTTTTTTTTTGACATCAAGTCGGATTACATTGCTTCAGGTTACTTAGCACGTGCTCGACACGATCACTCTAATAAATTGCACACAATTAACTTTAATTAATTTCCTTCTCCCTTTCATTTTTGCAGATATAACAAGTGATCAAGAGGAGGACGGATCATCAATGCCATGTTCACCAGTAGCCGAATGCAAGTCATCAAGCCCCGAATTACATGATGATCATCATAATAATGCCGCCGCGGAAGATCACAATCACAACAACAACATAACCGCTGACGATCATGGCGGATCAGTTAAGACCGAACCAAGCGATACATATCCCGACCCAGAAATAAATCATCATCATCATCATAATAAGGCGATATCATCGGGGTCACCCTGTCGATCACTCGCATCACCCATACAAGCACATCAGTCCGAAGTTCTGGACGAGGACGAAGATCAAAATATGTCGGACGCGGAAGATGATCGTGACGATCAGAATACAATCGAAAAAGATGACTCGCATTTGCCCATTTCGTCGCACGATCAAATGGACGACGATGCGGAACAGTGTAAGAATGAGGTAGCAGCAGCCTTGGAGAATATCATCAGTGGTTCTAGCACTAGTCCGTTACCCACCCTGCCGCAATTTCCAAATCCGCCGATGACACTGGAAGCAATCCAAAATATGCAGATCGCGATCGCACAATTTGCTGCTAAAACACTGGCGAATGGCGGCGCCGATAATGAGGCTGCCATGAAGCAATTAGCGTTCCTCCAGCAGACCCTCTTCAATTTACAACAACAGCAGATTTTCCAGCTTCAACTGATCCAACAGCTTCAGTCTCAACTGGCCATGAATCAAATGAAAGACGACGATCAGGAAAATAATGAAGACGATGAAGACGAAGAAGAAGAGTGCGGCGAAGATGAGGAACAAACGTCCGAGAACCAGCAGAATTGCGTCGAGAATCTTTCGAATCATCATCAACACCAGCGTCGCCGATCAGATGAAGAGAATCTTAAAGACGGCCGGAGCAGTAGCATGGAAGTGTCGAGTAACGAGGAAGACGAAAAAATGAAGGAAAATCATCTTCATGCACTCGAGACTGAAAAGAATGAGATTAGCAATAGTCGAATTAATATGCCGACCGATATTTCGCTGGAACTACCCAAACAGGATGAGAATACACCTCTGCCGTACGGGTCGGATCTGGCGTCCAGTATTATTACAAACCACGATCACCCACCGTCACTCGACGAACCAAACTCACTGGAAATGCTGCAGAAACGAGCACAAGAAGTTCTAGACTCGGCGTCGCAAGGCATCCTAGCCGGCAATCTCGCCGACGAATTCGCCTTCGGTAAGGATAAATCCGGCGACGGCAAAAACCGGAACGAACCGTTCTTCAAGCATCGATGTCGATATTGCGGCAAAGTATTCGGTTCCGATTCGGCGCTACAAATTCATATCAGATCTCATACCGGCGAACGACCATTCAAGTGCAATGTTTGCGGCAGTCGATTCACTACCAAAGGCAATCTTAAGGTCCATTTTCAACGACACGCCCAGAAATTCCCACACGTTCCGATGAATTCCACACCGATTCCCGAACATCTGGACAAATTTCATCCGCCACTACTTGAGCAAATGTCGCCCGAAACCTCGCCGCAACATCAACCGCAAATGCCGCATGTTCCAAATATTCCCGTATCGCTACCGCTACCATTCCCACCTGGAGCTGGCTTTCCAGGCCTGCCGCTCTATCGACCTCCCTTGGAAATCCTCAAGTCGCTCGGACCGTATCCGAGTCCGTTCTTTGGTGCTTTACCACCAATGCCACCACCGAAACGTGAGCAGGAGCTACCGACTGATCTACGTAAACCGCAAGCTCCAGCCACCTCACCAAAAATCAAAGAAGAAGGCAAAGATGTCGAACCATTAAGTCTTAGAATTAAGGAGGAGCAGCGCGAAGCTGACGCTGAAATTAACGTTAGGCCTAAGAGTACAACGCCGCCGCCACCACCGCGACCAACCTCATCACAATCATCACTACCCCCAACATCAATACCATCGCTGCCACCATCGCTACCATTGCAACTACCACAGCCCCCTCCTCCATCTCTACAGTCACCGATGCTACAACATCTACCACCGCTTCCGCCGCTGGGCAGTAGGGAGTGCGACCTACAAGATCGTCTACCTTTAAACTATACCAAATCATCCCCGGAACGTAGATCACCAATCCGAAGTCCAGTCAGTATACCTCGCTCACCATTCCTAGGCCCCATGAAGCACGAGATGGCGTTGCTGCCACGACCGCATAGCAACGATAATTCCTGGGAGAATTTCATCGAAGTGTCGAATACCTCGGAAACGGTCAAGCTGAAGGAGCTGATGAAGAATAAGAAGATCACCGATCCGAACCAATGCGTTGTATGCGATCGGGTGCTGTCGTGTAAAAGTGCACTTCAAATGCATTATCGGACGCATACGGGCGAACGTCCGTTCAAATGTCGGATATGTGGCCGAGCATTTACCACCAAAGGCAACCTGAAGACGCATATGGCCGTTCATAAAATCCGGCCGCCAATGCGCAACTTCCACCAGTGTCCGGTTTGTCATAAAAAGTACTCCAACGCGCTAGTCTTGCAGCAACATATTCGCCTCCATACCGGCGAACCAACTGATCTTACACCCGAACAGATCCAGGCTGCCGAAATTCGGGACTTCCCACCGTCAATGGTTCCAGGATCGTTCCTGAATCCGTTCGCATTTAACTTCGGCATGCCCAACCAGAACGGTCACATGGGCTCGGAATCGTCACAGGGCGACAACGACGATGTTATGGACTGTAGTGACGACTTCGACGACGAAGACATTTCCGATCACATGTCGAACGGTGGTGATTCCGATCGTCCAAAGTCCCGCGACGAAATGAAAGGAATGCTCTTCGAACAGAAGCTTAAGATCGAAAATAACCGACCAAAATCCGAAGCTAGTACAAGTTCGGCACCAACAAGTCCTGTAAGCATCCTGAACAAATCATCCCCGGCTCCGTCGGATACATCACAAGGTGCTCTTGATCTTACCCCGCGATCATCGCTACCGCAACCGATCCACCCCGTCATGTTACCAAATCGGCCACCGTTCGGTATGTTCCCGAATCTACCACTCTTTCCACCGGTCAGTACGACAACGCAGAATATGTGCAGTGCGATGAATTCAATCGCACAATCAGTTATGCCGTCGGCACCGTTCAATCCGCTCGCATTATCCGGTTAGTATTAAACGATCATTTTTTCATGATTTATAGCAGTTTTGAAACTCATATAAGGTCTGTTTTTATATCCGCAACAGGTGTCAGAGGTAGCACGACATGCGGCATTTGTTTCAAAACATTCCCATGCCATTCGGCCCTCGAGATCCACTATCGGAGCCATACCAAGGAGAGACCATTCAAATGTTCGATTTGTGATCGGGGATTTACAACAAAAGTGAGTAGAAATTTTCTTATATTTTAATAAAATTGAATAGATAAACAAGCGCCATTTGGATTACTACGAATAGGATCATTTTTACAGCCTTCCCAACAAATACCATTCCCGACATTGTTTTTAAGAAATTCTTTCAGTAGAAAGTAGCAGAAGGCATCTTCATCCCATTCTGGCGTTCCACAGGGTTCAAGTTTTTCACCCACTTTATTCATTCTTAAAAACTTGAAATTATATAGAGAAGGACTGGTTCTAATATCTACAATGATCATTTCCAGTTCTCTCAAAAAACATTGTTGCATTTCAGTTAGCTTCAGTCTTACCGTGTAAAAAGTGAATTGGGTGTACTACTCGATCGTTGTTACCCATCAAACTCGCTTTACAGGCAGTTTCCATTCATTCCACTGTCGTTGTTAAAAACTGATTCCGTGTACAAGCCCTGCGATGCTTATATACTGCATGTGATAAGACGAGAAATCTCAATAATATTCAGTGATGTGTTTGCAATGTTTCGGAATTGCAAAGCAATGCGTTCAAATTTCGTCGTCGTGCTGAATACTATCTGATTTTCAAGCATCCGTGTGAGGAGCTCATAAGCTTAAATGTCGGTGGATATGGGAGATATGCTAGAAGTTGTAACCGATCCATTTTACCACTTTGCGAATTGAATATCGTTATAAACATCAAAATGGTTCTTTTACCTTATCCCAATTTTTGATTCATTTCATACACTAAACCTACCTGTTGTATAAACTCTAAGATTTTTATCTTAAATAGTTCTCAAGAAATGTGATGCGATTATGAAGAACATGTTTTAGCACCCCACGAAGGTTTATAGCAGTAGCCCTCTTTTCAGAATGATATTTTTTTTTCGGGAAAAGTGAAAATTTCAAGCGTTTCAGAATTTGATAAAAACGCATTACCACACTGAAAGAAAAACTATGTTTATTCCAAGATTGCATTGACTATATTAAGGTTCTTCTAACTATTGTAAAACTGATATGTTTCCAGTGATCATGGCTATGATGGTACGAGCCATAGCATATAATTCGTAAAAACATAATATGGTTGCATTAAACATATATCCCAACTGAAATTTAATATGGTTGTACCAATCATTCTCGTTACATGATGTAATTGTGTATTATAATCACGACAACAATATTCTATGATCAGTGGAACCATATAGTTTGATAAAATAATTCCCACACCATACCTCTCACAGTACGAAAAAGGTCGTTCGCGGTGTAAGTTCGCTTCTTCCAATTTCATGTGTGCTTTGTTCGAGAGTGTTTAATTGTTGTTCAAGTCATTTATTTATGATTGAAAGTGTTTTCTTTGTTAATTATTTTTCAGCGCCACATGTATCTTATGATTGACCTAACCATCATATTATAAAAGAAGGTTGCGTGAATCATACACCAAGGTTCTGAAATCAAAACTATGATTCAAGCAACCATGTCACATATATTTTATGATTGACCCAACCATTATATTATTAAAGAAGGTTGCGTGAATCACACACCAAGGTATCCACAATCATAACTTTGTTTGAGCTAAACATGTTACATGTTGTAACATAGTTGTGGCAACTATAACCTTTATCATAGTAAGGTTCTCCCCCTCTTTGAGTGCAAAATAAAAAAATAAAAAAATTACATCAAAATGACATGAAAATGAAACATGAAACAATGAAATATTATTTGGTTTCCAGTGGAAAATTCTAAGAATCAATGAATACTTTGTTTCAAGTAGGCTTGTATAGTTCGTGAACGAACTAGTTCGGAAGAGCGTTCACATAAGTGAAATGAACGAACTAGTTCGCAGTGAATTCCGGCCCTAGTTCGTTTGTAGGAAGTAGTTCGTCATCACATTTGCGTATACCATGTATCATTCGATCCTTCCACTCTAGCGAACTGGGAACTAAAAGAAACAACTAGATCAGTTCGCGAGGGAAGTGAGGACCTTTCTTTTTTTTTAAGGTCATCACATTCTGTCTCGGGAATTGTGAGCTTTAAAAAAGAAACTAGGGAAGTGAGGACACTTTTTATAGGTCTTCACATTTCCCTACACCATTTATCATTTCATTCTCGCGAACTTCGAAATATAATACAAGAACGAACTAGTGAACTAGTTCGTTCGCGATCACAAAAGTGAATTAAAATACGCAAGCCTATTCAAGCTATCCAAGATGTCTTCTGCAATGCTGTGAGTTTCAAGGGTCGCAAATTAACAGCGCAATGAAACGTAAATCCGTATTTCTAGTGTACACCAACATATTCACCCTTATTTTCGCGACTGCAAGAAAATACTGCGATCTTGCCATTTTGAAGCAGGAAAGATCTATGCAGTCCTGCACTCACATTTGCAGTGTTGGATTTTTTTGAAAATATTCCACCCAAAAATGTTGTTTCAAAAACCAAAATTACAAGGCTTCCTTGAAACATAAAATCAGTCTAAAAATGATCCAATGGTTGATAGGATGGGATGCACGCCATAAGCTTACTGAATAGGTGATATTAAAGAGCCCTGTGGAATTCCAGAATTGATAGGAAATGTTGTCACAACTCATTTGGTTACTCAAAAAAGTCAAAAATTAAAAGCTTTCGAAATATCGAGAGCAATCACTTCGCCCCAAATGCATGATTGCTATATAGTCAATGAAATTCATCGTTCTTAACTAAACCTAAATATCGATTGACAACAGGTGAATACTAAAACAATAGATTATAAATAGTTTTCACTCCATTTAAAATAAAATATGGTAAATTTGACATACAAAATCGAAGAGCAACTGGCCTTACTTCTAAGATCATTAGTGCCATCTTGCGATCCCATCCACATATGGCCACGTCTATTCACATTATCATATCTTTCGATCTAAATGGAACTTATTAAAAAAACCAAAGTAATATCAAATTAATAACACGTTTTTTTCGTTTATCTCATAAATTTTTAATAGGGAAACTTGAAACAACACATGCTGACGCATAAGATACGCGACATGGAACAAGACGCGTTCAGAAATCGTGCAGTCAAATATGTAAGTGTCGCTTACTAGAAATTTTTCAATATGTTTAATTTAATATATTACCCAACTGTAGTATATTGTAGTCGTATCGCATGAATAACTCATAGAATAACTTATTAGCATTTTTGCTTATGATTTCTTTATTTTTTTATTTTCTCCCGAAACAGATGAGCAACTGGAAAGAGGGATTTGAATAATGTCCCTTGTCACCGCATTAGATCTTTTTCGATGGCAACGCAATCGATCTTGGCGATCGTACGTGTATGTTGTGTATTATGATCGGTTTTCGTGATCAAATCGATTCCGCCCCGGGCTATCCGCTTAACAAAACTTTATTAATTTAAAAGTAAAATGGCCTAAAAGCAAATGATGCACGCATATAAAAATATCCGTTCGTTGCCTATGGTTGATCACCATTTTTGTGATCTACGTCGCTCTCGAACTGATCGATCATCTCATCTGCCGATCATCCAAGTTGTACCATGTACGTATTTCATTTGTTGTGTATATAAAAATTGTTCGTAGAACATTACCAAAATGACCCCAGGATTTCAAAGATCTCTAAAGAAAATGATAAGATTGGATAAGAAAAATTCGGGAAATCGACTGATATCGTTTTTATCTAAATATTTAGTTTAGATCTAGGGAAATTTTTTCTTTGTTATAAAATCATTTTAATTTCGATCGTTTCTTTTGCCGGATTTAAAAATTATATCGGTGGCAAGCCGGAGCGATTTCGACGCGTAAAAAAACCTTCCCACATTCTTCTGTACATTAAAAACAAAAACAATTAAGCTATTGGACTTGCAATCATCCTTTCCTAAGTTTATAATTATGTAATTTAATTTTGTAAATAATATAATAAACCTAAAAAAATTAGGCAATTGCGCGAATAAAATAATGAAATATATTTAAAAGAAAAAGAAAAACAAATTTGTGATACTATTCATTATAAAAATTTAAAAGAAATCAATTAAAATATAAAAAAAATCAACAAACCAAGCATAATTTATTTATAAACATAAAACACTTGAATAAAAGAACAACGTTTTTAAATTTAAAAAGGTTATGAAAACAAAAACAACTTATTAATAATTTGTCTATTAAACATACTTAATCGGTAAGTAATTTATGTCACAACACCCTGTAAATGTAAAAAAAAATCAAACAAGTTAAAACCTTCGTAAATTTGATAAGTTAAAGGATAAATTCTGTCTATCACTATACAAAAAAAATATATACAGAAAAACAAACAAGAAAACAAATAGCAAAATCAAATCAAGGACTATAATATTAAGAAGTAAAATGACAAAATTAATATTAAAATAAAATAAAATAAAATATTATAAATTATATTATATATAAATACAAAAAGCGATGTTGTCTTTGTGATGTTATTTAATTTACTATTATTATTACAAAATAATTATTATTAAAACATTCTTCCCTTTCATTCTTTCCTTTCATATATCTAATTCCTTCCTTTTCTTTCTATATATGTAGAAGTTATTCCAATAAATCTATTCTTCTTTTCTTTGTTTTGTATTCACCTGATTCTTATTTTACACAAATTTATATTTCTAGTGATTATATTTTAAAATAGAAATGGACAAAAAACAAAGTCGAATTATTTAAAGAGAATCAATTTATAAAAATATATATGAAAAAAAACAACAATTTTTATTATTATTTGTACAATACATATATATATATATCTATATATAATATGAACGGAACAAAACAAAAAATGTAAAACAAAATGTGTAGTGAAAAATAAAATTAAATAATATTATAATTATGTAATAATTGTATGAAAAAAACATGAAATAATTACTGAATGAAAATAAGAAACGGAAAAAATGAGAAAAAATAATTAAAAAAAAAAATATTAAAAAATAAAATTGTATGGAATTGAAATTTTGGTATTTGTTGTTATTTTTATGGTTTTTGGCAGAGTTCGAAAGTTTTGGCTTAAAAAGAAAGATCAAATATGAAAAGATGAAAGGTATTTGGAGAATTGGGAGTGAACTGGAATACGAAAGGTAAGTGACACTTTATATTTATTTAATTCGCTAATGTTGGATCATCACAAAATCGAATACGGCAATACTATGCAACTCTCTCAACAACAATACTAAGTAACAATACAGTTAATATTTTTGTTGGCAAATTATAAATCTGGACGGACGAGATTTAACGGATTTCGTAAACAAGTTAAGTTAGTCTTAGGGCTAGTAGAACACAAAAAAATGTCCTTCTGTTTATCGCACGAAAATGCATTCGAAGGCGCGTATATCCCAAACCCTTTAAGTTATAAAATGACATTTGTTTGAGGGACAGATTGGATAAACCCTCTTAAGTAAGTGGTGGTGAAGACAAGTGGAGAGGGGTCTTAGACGAAGATTGCCGATTTCTACATGAACCTCTTAAACTAGGAAATTGAAACTTAGAATTAAGGTCGAACTATGATGGTCAAGTTATTAGCAAACTGTTGACTTGGATTTTGGGTTAAATGAGTAAAAAAATCTTCCGAAACTGTGGTAGGTATAGCGACATTCTAGGCTCAATATGTCCTGAAGCGGACAAGTATAAGTATACATAAGTGAAGTATGCTAGATGGACAATTCTTAAAGAGCGAATGGAGCAAGGAGTGTAGTGAAGCATGATGTGGAGAACACATTTTTGAAGAAAAACATGTCTCAAAAACCCATTTGCGAGTATATATGATCTAGAAATTTATATTAAAGTTAGACTCAGTGGATTCCTAGGTAACAAATGTACTTCAAAAAGTTGCTTAATCTTATTTTTAGAAAACAGCTAAAAATATAAAAATATTTTTTAAAAAACAGCTAAAAATATAAATAATATGAATAAACGAGAAAATAAAAAATTTCAGGGTAGACAATTTTTATTAGATTTCAGGTTAATAACAACACTTTATTATTAATATAATAAAATAATTATTGTCAGGAAACCAACGGACATTCTTTGTATCTGGAAAAGGGCTTACGTGAGAAGTCGAAACTTGCTATATTCGTATGTATGATATACTAGAAAAGATATTTGAGCAAAAGAAAAGGTATTTAAAAAAATCGGATTTGCATTAGTACTCCAATGAGTAAAAAATCATCAATGAAACGGAGGTTTATACATTTTCACGATTTTCTTCATATATATCTGTCCGGACGCCGAATTAAGTTTTCGTTTAAGCACATAGATTTTTTTTCTGGATTTTAATATTCGACTCGCAAGGGAGTGTAAAGTTGTGTTCCTTTCTCTGAATTCAGATAAATTTCTTATGTCTTAATTTTGCTTCCAATGTATTTTAAATATAATATCCAAAAATCCAATTAAAAAGCTTTTCGGTGAGGTTGTTGTGAAAGTTTTCAAGAATTCCGACAAATCTTTTAGATCGATTGAGATATGTGATTGATTTTTTTGCTGCAAATATGCTTATACCAGCTATATTATAGTTATTAGTTAGTTAGTTAATTACATGTATGCTTCAGTGAAAAAACCTTAACCCATTTTTGTAGTTTTAATATATTATCGACATCAGCTTTGTGTTATTGCTTTTTTTTTATTTATAATTTTGGAGATACGACTTTTAATTTAATTTAATTTTTTTGTAGATATACATAATGTCCTTCTATCTCAGCAGAATAAGAGGAAATGTATGCAAGTAAGTTGATGCATTAAACACAATTTGTATTTTCGATGTTTACTGTCCTTTTTTAAGCACGTTACGATGGAAACTAGAAAGTACGCTATAACGACATTATTCCTAAAAGTATAGCTTGAAATTTAAAAAAATAACAATTCTAACTATTGTGCTTAAAAACCAAATAGAAGAAAATTTTACAACTCCATTGGGCCTAATAGTGAACAGTCGACCTGGTATAATTAATCTGCACTAGTCCCTTCTATAATAAATCCTTAAATTGTACGTAAATATGAACGCGTGCTGACGAACAATGTTAGCCCCAAAAATATAATTTAAAAAAAAGAAGCTAAAGGCATGTGCATCACATTCTTCTGTCATCACAATCATGCACGACAGTCGTTACATAGGTACATGAAGTGTCGAAGATATAAAAACAAATTGAATACAAAATTTCCTGAACACTAGAAGTAAAACATAAATTTGTCAGCCCCTTTAGTCACACGTACCTTCAGATAGGGTTGAAGAAATCGAATGGATCCCAAGGGTCAAAATAATAAACAGGAACATTCACAAGAAACAAGTCGAAAATTATAAGTAACCGTGTCGTCGTATACAACACTTACCGTAACTATTTATAAGACGGAATTATTTTAAGTGCTCGTCGAATCAGTTATGATTAGGTTTGGGTCCGAAAAGAATGGACACTTTGGTCACGGAATTATGGCTGCACAAATTGCCCTCATGTCGCTTTGTTAATTGAAATGAAACTTGGCGCACCTGTCATTTTTTTTTTTTTTCCGTAATCCAATCCAAGAAATGCAGGTAATCATTCCGTTTACACTTAATTGTTGTTGGAAGGTATCAAATCAACCTGTTAATAGATAATCGGCGGAAATTTCGTTATACCTACGTTCTTATTATATTTGTGTAGATTCGAAGCGAGAATATTGAATTCTTGCATGCAAAGTTTTAACTTCGATTCACCGGAAGTTATTATACGGGGTGTGGTATCTGGGAATATAATTTGATATTTAAGTGAGATCGTTTTTACCTCGTTTTTTGTTGCCACTTAATTCTGATTTATGTGACAGGAGTGATGTTATAACATCAGTTTTAGTTTGATAAGACTTTAGTTCATTATCTTATAGGTAAAGAGCTGTGATCAACTTAAAAAAATTTGGCATTTTGAAAAATTTTAAGGCAAAAAAGCAAAAAAAAAAAAATAATTTTGTCCGTCTGTCTGATCGCCGTACGCCAACACTATTAAAAACGTTTTTCTATCTCTCGAACTGCTTAGGATAGAAAGTTGAAACAAAGTACGTACATATGTTTATACGTAGGTATGTCAGTTTACTGGAAAAGTATTTAAGGGTTTTTGCTTAAATTATTTTAGGAGGTTGAATAACTTATCGGTGAAAAAGGGTCTACATATTTTCACGAATATTGTAATATCTCTTAGGTCTTCTGAGATATTAAACTTTACTACAAAGGTTTCTGGGTGTAACAACTGTTTGAAGGATTTTTGATATTCAATCGGTAAGGATGTTGAAAAGGGGTTGCATTCAGTTTCTGTAAATCTCTAAAGTGTAATGAAATACAGTGCAACCCGGTTATAACGTACCTTGAGGGGACCACAAAAGTAAAACGTTATAGCCGATAGTACATTATAACCAACATAAGAACCCTGCTCTAATAGTAAACTCATTCACGTCTATGATGACATAGCATTGCTATTATATAAAATATAAAAAGCTAAGCTATCCCGTTTAAAGAGTCAGCCTCTTCTTCAAGCCAGTTAAAAAATTTAAATCAAAAAAATTATGACATCTCAATTTTTGGAAAATCTCATTCCTAAAATAGCCCAAGAACAAATTGTTCACTGTATTATACGTAAAGACAAAATATCTTAAATTTTGATTCAATCATAAATAAGGTATACTCTCTCGTTGACTTCGTCAACTCCTGAAAAATTAGACAAACTATGAAGCCAAGACACAAACCAAATTAAATTGATTATCCGAAATCGTAAACTGTTATATTGTACTACAACTAGGAGTAGACGTAGACGAAGCAAACTATTGGAACGATTTCTAAGCCAAACCTTTATCTCTACATACAAAATTTGGTATGTTGCCTACGTACTAGGCAAAAGAAATTATAATTCCTAGAATTATAAAAAGATCAGAAAAACAGCTTACGTACAGCATCTTCAACTTCATCTAATGATAGCACGATTCCCATATGACTTTTGGATAGTAGGTATATGATTACCGGCACAGATCGCAAACTTCACCTTTATACAGCCATGTCCTTATAGGAAAGTACCATAAGTTCGGACCCATTAATTTCACATGAACAAAACTTTGTGCCGTCAATAAATCAGTCGAGTCGAAATTATATGAAAGTGGAGTTCGGAAGTAGTTTATTACCGTCAATATATGAAGATATAACTCGTTCGATTACTTACGAGAGTGAACCAAGAGCAAGTGTCTACCAACAACTAAACGAGAACGACCATCACATGGAATAGAGTCATTTTGCTAACAATTCGCCAAGAGTCAGCCCAGTGCATCTCGACTCAGTCCCCCGTACTACACAAATCCATGCATGTATGCATGATTCGATCGAAACCCCACAAACTTGTTATACCTTGGAACCAGAAAAAGGACGACGACTTATAATTAGGAACATGGGAGTAATAAACTTGCTCGTATGTATCCATAGATGTCAGTGGATATGGTACATGGTGATCTATGGCATAAAACTTCATTCTCCCAAACCCGGTTAGCTCAAACAGGGGGGGTCGACGAAAGCCATCACCCCGAATATTCATCCCTATCCCCACGCACACATATTACACTGTTAGATGGGCTCTAATGCGACCCCTTTTCTAAATCACAGACTCCGGCATAAGCAATTAATCCTGATATTTTCGGGAATGCAGGGATATTCCACACATGCCGCAAAATTTCGCTACATGCCCAAACGTATAAATGCTAAGAAATCTTTTCGTCTTCGGCAAGAATTTCAACTATGTCGTGTTTGGTGTATTTTTCGCAGAGTTTAGTATGTTGCGCGGCTTCATAATAACACAGGGGAAAAAATATTTTTATCTTTATTGTCTCATATAAATTAGAACCGATACAGTCGTATATCAAATTCCACGATGACATGATGTCATATCTTTGTTTTTACCTGGGGCGCACAGGTTTCATTTTTCAGGTGCGCAGAAGCTAGAGACATCGATGGGAAGAACGTGGCTTTGTCCGCAGTCATAAACCGACTGAAATCTTACGATTTTCAGATCTTTATCGATTTGATTGATATCGAACGTTTCTTTTTTATGCGGAAAGACGTTGATATCGAACGCTGTGTACTCTGATTGAATTTGTGCGCAATTAATCGCCCAGTAGAAGATGATTTTCTTGAGAAATATTCAAAAGTTTTGCAATGGTTAATGGGGTAATTATTTAGTTTAATTATTATTATTATACCTACTTTGTATTTCAAAATTTTGTAGTCTAAATAGCATAGCGACAAGTACACAGCAAATCTTGTTTCTAGTAAAGTTCAACTAGAGGCAATCTAGTGAAAAATTTCCTACCTCCAGAAATACCATATAGTGACAATAACTAGAAGTATCAATTTGAACACAGGTGTATCGATGAGGACAACTGGCCCTCCTCTAGGAAGGAGATGTGTGGGGCGATGTCTTGCAGCCAAGCAACTCAGGTCGAAAACACTACGTACAATCTTGGTTCTTGAGATATAAGAACCAAAATTTTTCTTCCAACACGCATCTTCACGTACCCTCTCCCAAACCCACCTCAGAGTGAACCGAGTCTACCCAACTAAATATTTTTAGTTCAATAGCTCAAAGGATTTTGCGAAACGAGCCTTCAAACGCATTTGCATACAGTGTCCACACAGTTAAAAAAAATTAAAACATTAAATGTTGGCAACTAATTGACAACATTTAAATTTTCACTGTAAAATTAAAATTCGGAAATGTAATAAATACATACATGGCTTTGTAAAATCCCATGCCTAACAATAATAATAATAATCATGGCATATGAAACACTACAATTTATAGGTTGAAATTACCTTCATTGAAGTAATTTATAATATGTAATCGTACCATTTAAAGAATATACTGTACAAGTACCCACATTTAAGACTACGTTACAATTTGTAAATTAATTTACATAATACTTAATTTAAATCGATATTTTCAGAATTAGTATATTCTAATACTAAGATTTATCGGAACGAAAAATTCCACGAACTAAGCACTATGTTTTTTAATATGGTTTTTTATAAACACTTAAATAGCAAAATGGTAACACACTCTTGGTTTTTATTTTGTAATAACTAAAAGATGTAATTTATTGCAAATAAACAAGAACGAGGTTTTAAATCTAAATCACTTTCAAAAATGTAAAAAAATTTAATTATAAAAATTAACATTTTCGTTATAAATAAGATAATGATTGTACACATTCATTTAACTAACTCAGGCAGTTATTAAATAAATTGACGCACGATTGCACCATCTCCTTTTACTTATAGCATCACTTGATGTAAAATTCCATTGAAGTAGGATCTGACTACAATTTGCATGGAATAATGTAAAATTCTAGTGAAGTAGGATCTGACTGCAATTTACTACATGGAATAATGTTAGATATTTATCCGTGTTTGGAAATGTAGTTTTTTGTACGAGTTATTGTAATTTTTATCTTTATGTAATTTTACATAGTATTTCAGGAGGTAGGTTTCTGAATACTGGCTTACGATTAGAGTCTACAGAATGTAAAATTCTTAAGGGGTTGGTGTAGGACAGAACCATTTTCCAAAAATATTTAATTTTTACATCTCAAGGACCGTACCAGATATGATATTAAAAATTTTGCAGTTGCTTGGCCCGGTAGTAGTCTGGGTGGCTTAGTGGCTAGAGCACTTGCACCTGTTACCATGTTCGAATCTGATTGGCAACAAGTAATTTTCGAAAATGGGATTGGGTGCCGGACTACTAGTTCACTCAGCTGTAAATGAGTAATAATAATCAATGGCGCAACAGCCCAAATCGGTCCTAGGCCTTGAAGTAATGCTAGAGTTAGCTGTAAATGAGTACCTGAGTTAAAATCGGGGTAATAATCACGGACGAGCGTGAAGCTGACCACTTCACATCCTAGTGTTTCGTTGGTCTCGTAATGAAGTAACTCTATCATTACTTCAAGTCCTAGGCCCGATTTGGGTTGTTGCGCCATTGATTATGTATTATTATTATTGGCCCGGTTTACTAGCAGAGATTAAAATTATGAGTGTGCAGGTGCGATAGTGGGAAGAGGTGGAAAGGAAAAATTTCTGATTTCTGATCGCGAAGGAAAAAAAGGTTAAATTTTACACCTACCTACATATATATAGGGACATTATAGAAGTATTCTAGAAACTAAAATGACAAGAAAATGTAGCAAATTACGAGATTGAGGGTGGTATATTATATTTCAGAAACGTCTCATGCTAGAAAATTGAAGCTTCCTGCGTGTATTTAAATAGTGGTAATTAAAATGAAAAAGGGATTACATTTCTTTTGGCGTACAAAGGTGGACTAAAAAATTTTGCCGCGAAAAGGGTTCTTCTCCACATTTTCTCGAATTTCCAAGTATCTGTGATGTCGCTAAAGTTTTTCCAAATTTTTCGGTATTCATCCCCAAAGTTGGTGTAAAGTAGTTGTGTTCATTTTCAGGAATTCCGATATATTTTGTAGGTCCAAAGAGTATAAATATAATCGAGGAAAAAAAACCGATATAGGCATTTTTCGTTGTTAAGCTCCCTGGGGGTGTAAAGAATTGTTCAAGTTTTCACGAATTCCAACAAATTTGTTGGATTTAATGAGATGGAATTCGCTTGCGATATTCAACCCCTAAAAATTAACCAGGAGGCTACGTAAAGTAACCTGAGTAACTTACGTCGCGTAATGATTTTACACGCTTGAAATGAGAATAAATGGCTGAGATTAGAATGTAGTCAGCCTTCCAATTATTTCAATAATCAGAACCATACCAACGTGCTGAAAAATGAACCTACACAACGTTGCAATTACCGCAGCACAGTCCCGTAAATCATTGTCTAATCAAAATGTCACTTTAAATTTTAAAATCCGGGAGCGAAAAGTTTTGCGCATAAAGGTAACGAGCATTAACTTACGAAAAGCAACGCTCCCGTGCGCCGAAAGCTCTTCGAGAAAGTATTCGCCATAAACCATACACGATAAGGATCTTCCCAAAACGAAACGAATAAAATATTCAAAATAGGAAAATAGAAGGGCAACATGCAATTCAAACCCCAGGTTCAACCATAAATACAAATTGCATAATACTTCCATTAATCTTGCACTCCCATCCCCATAATAAATGTGTACACCGTTGCACAATCAGTGGCAAAACATCGCCAAGTCCTTTGCTTTCGGTCGAACACCGAATCCGGATTAGATGCAATTTAGGGATTTTAATCAACGAACGTCTCATATCCTTCGTCCGTGGAATCCAAGCCCCCAGGACACGTGTCGTCATCGAAACGGACAAAACGTATCCATTGTGTAGCCTATCAAAATATTTTGACGGTTTCGGTTATGATCCGTGGTCCGTCGATCATGACGACATATCGTAAACAAAAAAAGAAAAGAAATATAAGGACAATAAATCGTAAGGATATCCGGCCTAGGACTGACGTAATCCCTCGGCAGTCTTATGTAGGGCGTGTCCCTGGTCTGGCCGCACTTTATGCACAGCTAGCGTTATGATATCGGGAAAATTTATCGTTTGTTGCAGGGTGACGGAGCTCATTTTGCATAAACATCCTGCAAAGCATTCCGACTTGGCAAAATTTGTCATCGTAGACTCATAGCGACATACCCCCGCCGCCCGTCAAGGATGTGAACGGGTCAGATTCTCCAGAGGAGCGATGTTGTGCGCATGAACTCACCGTGTGTATTCCTTTACGGTCTCGCTATATCTACAATAAATTTTATGTGTATAGATGGTATTCGTTATGGCGGCGCGGAAATTTATTGCAATAGAACGAAAGTGCGCTCGAAACCAACCTGAAGAGCATCAAATTCAGGAAGTTTTGAGTTTCGATTTCGCATATCTTTCGCAACAATACCAATGACAGACAACCGTGCAATCTGCACTAGCTTTAGACACACCCTGACACATGAGTGACACATGAAAACACTCTTGTCACACGAGATTGCTGCATTCCTGATTGGATAAGCCATCGCGGACTCCAAGTATTAAAAAAAATTGTTTTTAATAAAATGTCCATACCGGATGATGATGTGCTATCGTGGCACTACTCGTCCTTAGAGACGACACTCCCTGGTGGCACTATCGAGCGATTTATACTGGTTCCGTCTTAGTGCCAGCTTGTCATTTTCATAGGACAGAATTCTCCGTTTCCATTGAATTGATCAAATCCGGCTGATGTGTCTCGTCCCTGCCGTTGCTTCGACATAAATTTTACCTGTGCAATTTCTGATTGAGTTTCGCGGTATGCGCACTACAGGTATTCTTCGTACGGCGGCGGCGGTTTGTGTGGTGGTGGTGCAGCTAATTTCCTTATCAAACGATCCCAAAAGCCAGTCAATCATTCCGTCAAGCCATCAAATAAGAATGGAAAATTATGTTGGTGGTGGCCTATCGGAAACCTATCATTAGCCGGATTAGCCCGAGTTGCAAGGCACGGCGAAGGCTTCAACTCGAGACTATGGCTGCAGCCATGACGGACAGATTTTCTGGAGCACTGAGTCTTTGATTTTCCAAAGACTAAGTTTTTTAGTAATAATTGGACGAATGTTGTTTTATGGTGCATCTAACTGGGGATCCTTCCAACTAAACTGTGTTGTTCCGCTAAATTGAGCAATTCCATTTCAGTTGGGGTATGATCACGTTGATTGGCTTTGCTATTGTTTGACGTGTAATTGTTAGACGGTGGAGTTCTGATAGGAAAATTAACCAGGAAGAAAATTTTATAGAGTGGTTTATGTAATAGCAGAGGTGCTGCGATAATAGCAGGTCAGTTGATTCATACACTGAGCAATTCGAAATTTATCCTACTGCCTGTGCAAAATTTTCGCTGAGGTTTGTTCTAACAATGGTACTGGTTTCTGTTCAGTGTTTTCATTCTTTTATAAAATTTAATTAGATATTTAAAACAATTTCAACATATTTTTTTACTCCGTGATTTTCAGATACCTTAAGGGGTTACACGCAGTCAGACGGCTGAAAAAAACTGTTTTTTCGGTTTTTTGGCGGTGAAGCCATTTCAATTTACTAACGTAAAAATTTATAAGTACATATAGGTATAATGGTAACTTTTAACTTAATTTCGATATTTTTTTTTTTAAATAATGATTTTTAGAACTGCCGAGAACTCATTTAAAAAAAAGTGTTTTGTGGTGATCACTATAAAGATTTCGATAGTGTTTTGTAGATATTATCTATAAATTAATCGAAGGACTACGCAAAATATAAATGTTTAACAAAATGGCAGTTTTTAAAACAAAAATTTCGATTTTCAAAGAAAGCTACGGCCTTAAATTATTTATAAAATGGAAAATATTTATCAGAGAGAAAAAACCTTCGATTGATCTATAAAAAATACAGTTATAAAGATTGTGTAAAAATTTGAGACTTATCGGTTTCGCCGTTTCCGAGAAATCGAGATCACCGACTTTTTAAACACAGTTTTGAGAAAAACTGAAATTTCGTGACGGGGATCACTAGGTTATCGGCATAAATGATACTTTCGTACCCTCCTTTGTCTAAGTCCAGTAACAGTTCACCCTTAACGAGAATCCATAGCAATGGAGAGATACCGCCATGCGGTGCCTGGGTAGGGCCCCTATCCTGAACTGAAGACCCAGTGTTGCATGAATTATTCGATTTTTGAACACAAAATCGATAGATAGTAGAATATAATTGGCTCCTCATTATACAAGTGCCCTTATTTAACCCGAAACGCATATGTTGGTAAAGGCACCTTCTAATAATACTCTTAAGGTTAAATCCATGGAAGTCAGAGATGGGTCGCTCTGGAGTGTACCGTTCCAAAATAACACTTCATTGAAGTGAGTGAGAGAAGTAACTCACTCCTTTTGGTGAACTGCAGCTCCATTGGACACCTGACACCTTTTTTATAAGAATATGTGAAAATCTCGAAAGACACTAGAAGGAACGTACTTCGTAGTTGTGTAACCAACTAAAAACACCTCCCTTGGTCACATGATCGACCAATAATTTTGATATCTTGCGAAAAACGTACTGATGAAACGAAATAACGACTAGTTCCGAAACTACTTCCGAGCTCCGGAACTTCATGGAACTGTGAAGACCTTTTATTTTTAGGTGCTCATGTTTTAGATCGGAACGAGGGAATGAACAGTTCCGAACTTTTTTTTAAAGTCCTTAGTAAACTGTAGGAGCGAGGGAATGAACAGTTCTGGAACTGGTTCAGTGAACTCGTTCCTTCAAGTGAGTGACTTGGAAGGATAAACTTCACTGAAAGGATCTGATTTGCCCATCTCTAAGTCAGAGTCCTCCGTATGGCATGAACTTCCTCGCAATTATGCTTTCAGGCCTTTGTTCTGACGTCCCGGTTGTAGGTTTCTTAGGTAGGAACAAATTTCTTTGTCCTTCTGTAATTTCAGTAGAAAAATACCTTAGCTTCATGCCAGCTTCGTGTGCTATAACTCAGTCCCATATAAAATCACCCGATACATGATTGATACTATTCAAATTAATCAACCCTTTCTCGCCTCTACCCAAAACAATATATAAATTATAGAACATATCTGCTCTTCATGAATGCATGTAGCTTATCGTGAATTTGTATTTTGTTGTCGTTTTCCTTAAAGATAATAACAACATGTATTATACTGCTATGCGTCTATCTATGTAGTTATGCTAACGACCATATAAATTATTGTAAAATCTGGGGCCGCACACAGAACCTTTTGGACCACCTAGAATATGTCGAACTCGCGTGTACTTCCCATGGAAATAAATATATTGATGACATGAAAGTGTCTTTCTCGTGCCCATCTAACTCAGATATTAAGCGGCATCTAGTGCCAGTAAATCCAAGAAACTAAATCTGTGATGCAAGAAGAGCAAAAATTGTTTAATAAATTGTTGTTAATTATTGTTTCGTCTTTAATGTGATATCATTCTAATTAAAGAAAACCCTGAGAGTCAAATTAAGAAAAACGGTTTAAACCATGATCAATCAAAGACTGGTAAGCAGCTACCACCTTAAATATTTAATTTTCGAATTTCGACCTTTTTTGACTATTGATTCTCTATGAGAATGGGACTTTTCATGATAAAGCTACCACAGAAACAAATTTTTCCGCATTTTTTGGTTTTTGACGCCGAAAAGTGTAATGAGTTTCTGGTACGAAACACCAACACAAATGGGCTGGGCCTGGGATCGATCGATGTCGTAGCTACTGTTATTGATGCGACAGGTGAAAAACCATCACTAGAAAAGCTGGTTTAAAAACTGTATTGAACTTGGTTCGAAAGACCACGTGTTTAATGATTGTTCAGTATACACATATCTCGGATGGGGTTAGCTACAAATTTGATTGGTTTTGAAGAAGTCTGCAGGCTAAAAATGATTTCAGGATTTTTTAATATTCAAACGGTATGAAAATTGTCTCTGACTGCCTAAAGCCCTCCACACACGAAGCGACCTCTTTGCAACCAGAGTTACAAGCTGGTTTCACACACAACTACTTTATAACCAAACACGAACCTTAGTCCGCACACGAACACAACTGATTTTGAATCAGTCCTACTAAAGTTGCTATCTTTTAACAATCGTTTCCTTCAATTTATAGTATAGCATGTGCAGCCAACTTAATTTATGTTGCCTTAGGTACCCAAACATTATTTAATTTTCGAATATCACAATTTTTGTAGTTTCTGCGATATTTTTCTTTTCTTTCTTTGATAAACGCTCCAAACCTATCTTCTTCCGCTCTCTCCCTTGGTCGATTTTTGTCATATTGAGAGCTGTTAATAGAATCTATTCATCTCGAGTGAAGTATTTCCCATGCATGTAGGTACACTGTGGTGCAACATTACACACTGTGCCCACAGGGTTGGCTATCGAAATGCTTACGGTCTTGAATTTAAATATTAAAATTTTAATCGAACGATGTTCCAAAAGTCGGGGGTTATAGTGGTCGGTTGGATACATCTAAATTTCGATTTTAAAATAAATATTCTAATTCGAACAATAAATTTTTCGTTTTATTTATTATTTGTGTTAATAAAGATTGTTGAGGAATTAATAAATTTTTCTAGTTCATCTATTAAGAATTCTTTACGTTAGTAAAGATGCAATTAGTTCATTCAAGCTATTAGTGACTACTTCTTTCATTGATAACCTAAATTTAATGAAGTTATAAAATGTCATTTAATGGAGGTATTATCAGTTATATCTTCACAAAAAAAGCATGGAGTTTTTGGGGAGTATAAATGGCCGAGTAAACAACACTTAACAATCTTTAAGGCTTAGAAGATTATTCGACTCTGAGCCATTGTATTAAAATTCCTAATCCAAGACCAGACCCAAAATTTATTGAATACATATACCAAAAGATGTGTATTAGTCCGATGAGATAGCGTCCAGAAAAATTCAATATCCGAAAATATTCTGTAAGTTATGGCATTGAGCTGCTGGCGCAGAAAGAAAGTCAAAAGACCGATGAAACAATTAACGATTGCCGAAAGAAATAAATTACCTAAGCAAATGGTCGGTACTATGTTCGAAAATAATAGTATACAAAACAAGTAGGTATACAAAAGCAAGTCGTGACTAATTACAGAAATTAAAACGCTGTAATTAATTATGTATCTGCAGTTGATACCCTTAGATCTATCTTTCTTTCGAGACTGTATAGATACTTTCAACGGACACATAGTGAAGCGAGGTTGGTGACATGTAACTCCCATTCGGCATAGTTAATACTGTTTTCGAATAGTTCATATATACCTATAACAATTTAACGAAGAAAGAAACAAAAATCAAAAAACCGATACATCAACAGACAACTGTTCAAAGTGAAAATTTGATAAAAATATTTCTCCTACGGCTACAGACGTGTACAAAGCGGACAATTCGAATAACATGCATATGATGTCAATTAATATTCCCGGCTAGTAATTAAAAATCAACATAAAATAAATAAATAAAAAAAAAAAATAGTCATGACCACCCAGTTCTGTAGAAATCTCCAAGAAAGATACTCCGATATGATCGGGCTAGACAAAACAGTTTCATAGTGGATATGTATGTATCGTATACCTTTATACCTGTATTAATCATAAAGAAAATGATTGATCCTCGATTGATCGTGGCAATTTGCAATTTTTTTTGCTCCTCTGGAATATAGGTACCCACCGCAGAGGTTTTGAAATTCTCGACACTTTATATCGAAATTAATCGGATAAGAGATCAATCAATTGTTTAAATATCATCACTTCAAAAGTGCAGTGTTGTTGAAATTGTTAAAATAATATTTAAAAAAAATTAACGGAAAAATGAAATAAAACTTCAAACAAGACTTGAATTTGAATATCTATAGATACTTTTGCCAGGTGAAAAAGACATAAGAAAATTTAGCGCAGCGGTTTTGTTACCTTTGTCTCACTAAGGCTGCCGGGGTATGAAAGAAACCCAATGGACAAGATCGATCGCCAAGATGTCTCGCTTTTTAAAAACATGAACATTATGTCGCTTCGAATCCGAATGTCTTCGCGATTCGTTACGATCGTTTTGTGTGGATTTTTCCAACAATTTTTATCTTTTTACTTAACATATTGTATTATTCCGAGATTTCGAATTCGCTTTTGTGATTGCCAGTTCATTTTTTTTTCTGTTAAAACCTTAGCGTTTTTTTCGCCGTATCAATTAAATTAAAATACAATAAGCGAAGTACTTAGATTGGTTGTATCTGCTTTGGTGAAGCATTTTAATTTTTTTTCTTTGGCACATGGATTTAATTGGAGATTGTGCCTTACTTTAATTCGAATTTAAATTTTATTCGAAATGGAGGGAAACGTTTATTTGAAGCTCTTTTTACATGATGATCTGAAACGTCTAGTCGTGATTTGAAAATTTCAAACGCTTGGATTGATTACACAGGTCAAAAGTAAAAATCGTTGATGATGTGAATATATTTTTCAATTGTAGTTTTATGCGATGAACCAAATCCATCCAGTGGTTTTTTCATCACCATCCACTTCTTTAGTTATCCGCCATTTGTTTTTTAACGTTTTTCTTCGCAAATAATAAACTCTACATTAAGTTCATTTTACACAAAAATGTTTTTCAGCGTTAAAAAAAAAAAAAAAAAAAATTGAAAAGCTATTACAAGAAGCATACAAATTTTGCGAATAAGTCAAAAATTAAGATGTTTTTAAAATGAAATAATTAAAACTAAAAATGAGAACAAAATTATGAAAATGTTAATCAAATTTGTGCTTTTATTGATTTACGGTTGAATTGAAACATTTTAAATATAGTGAAGTAAATGAATTATTTAATTAAATAAAGCCTTAATGGATTTCAAAATTAAATTTGTTTTATTATATTATAATTTTTTTAACTAGCTCTCATCAATTCTTTTCGTTGTAGTTAAAACTGGTCATTTAAAATAAGAGTATCTATAAACGAAAAAAAAATTCTGAGGAAATGTTGATCCTTTCAATAACATAAGTCTTTCAATATTAATTTTTTTCAATACAAAACAAGTTTTCAAAACGGACTAAAATGTATAAAGTTAGTCCTGAATAATATCGGGCGGCAGCTCTTTGTGTTAAAAAATTATGTTCATATCTGCTAGAGTTCTTGAGATATTAAAGTTCTATTAAGAATATTAAAACATAGAAAATTAGTAGAGGCATTTTTCAAAATTTATCAAAATTTATTGTTTAAAAATAGGTAAGAAAGTAAAATTATAATTCAGTGAGTTTCACATGTTTCTATGAATCTAGTTTTGTTATTAAAATAGTTTGTTATTCGCTTAAAAATTAAGTCAAATTAAATAAAACAATATTCCATGTACTTATCTTAAAAAAGCGAAAAATTGGTGAACCCAACTGTTCCGACGCCAGCGGATCCTGTATATGAACCTCCTTTAAAATTATCATCCCCTAAAAATGTCCATTTCATACTGCCTGCCAACACTCCGATGACCCTTCGAACCAGAAGCGACGCAGACAGCATACAATCCATTTAAAAGTAAATATAACGAATTGGTATGCTATGAAGTTTTATTAAAATTGCAAAACTGACAGTTACCAATAAATTCGTACATTTCATACCGAACATCGGATAATAATGGCCTCAGCTGGACAGAAAATGACCAGTAAAGTGTGTATAGTTGGGGGTTGTAATTTGTATGGCATATGAGATACGGAATCGAAAGTATGAAAGCATACTGCAGAGTAGAACATGTAGTCGGGGTGGTTTTTTTTTCATTTAGGTTCATCGAACATAAATAAAATCCAATTTCACATATATGAGGCATCAATTAATGAATTTCCTGCAATAAATTATCCCATTTAATTTTACATTGTCATATAAATTTTGATAGTATCGGTGTACGGATTATGAATAGGGAGGGACATGCTGTTTTAATATTTCATTCAATAAAATACAATATTTTGTTAAATAAACTTTTTTGAAATTTCTACAGTTTAGCGGTAGATATATGAAAACATACTGGAGAATGAAGTCTTGCACATTTTTTTAATCGAAGGTTACGAAAGATGTTTAGAAATATGTTCGAGTCTTACTGTTGAAATGTCTACAAACAGAAAACAGAATGAAATCAATGACGCAGCTGGAGATGTTTTTGCATTTTTGGTCCGTCGAACCGGATTTGTGAAAGCCGATAGGAGAAAGAAAAATCGTTATATTATTGCAAGACAATTGACCCTCATTTGATTAAGAAATTACACATTTTCTTGTTTCATATTTGTAACTATTTCTCGGATTAATGGCTACATCTTCTCCTCTAAAACCTGGTGTGGTACAGAAGGTAGCAATGCATTCTACAGATTCGCGTCGTTCCAGATGAATCATGTCCTATTTTTAACTGTTTGTGAAAAGTCAGGGTAAACAGAGCCTCAATTTGTGAGTCTCAAAAAAAATTTAATAACTAGAATAATGACACTTTATTCATCGTTTCAATTGTCGTGATTGGATGGAGAACCCCATCATTGGCTTATCACCAATGGATTAAGTAAGGAAAATTATTTTTAGCAGTAGCATCCCCCAGAAGAGCCCTTTTATTGTCTTATGTCCCAGAAGCGGTCATATAGGAACTGAAACATCTCAGAATAATTCCAAAAAGTTTAGTTGTACTTAAGTTACACTTTGTAAATTTAAGGTACATATTAAGGTCGTATTCGAATGAATGAATACTTTTTAGAAAATAGAAGATTTCGAAAAACCTGATTTTTGACAGCAATATCGGATAAAAGGATGAGTGAGTCTTAAAATGATTCACACAGAATTCAACATTTAATACCACACAATGGATTCGCGTTAGGGACTTAAAATAAAAGTAAATTGTTGGCAGATTCCTTTAATCCTAGTTTTTACGTTTCAAAATAAATTTTGTGTCAATAACTTTAACTTTATCGAGTTATACAAGGTGGTGCAAAATTAACATCCAATTTTGTTTTTGAATAACTTCTTTACTAAATAAAAAAAAATTATTTTGAGTTATAAAAATCTTTATTTGAATATTTATAATTTTTTCTGTTAAGTTGAAAATATGATATCTTTCAAGTGGCTGCCGCCAGTCTTGATACAAATTAGTGCTCGTTTTATCACATTTTTCATGACTTTCCTCAAGATTTCCGGTGATATCTGTTCGCATTCCTGCCGAATATTCTCCTTAAGGTTTGCGATTGTCTGAGGCTTGTTGGCATAAACCTGCGACTTTAAGTATCCCCAAAGAAAAAAGTCTAGGATGGTTACATTCAGCGTTTGCGATGAGCCTCTGAGCGATGAGCCTCTATCCCCGCCAAAAAATCAATCAATGAAATAGCTCGTGCAGTCGCAAGAGTCTTACATTGAGAACCGGTTTGCAATGGCCTGATGAGGGTAGCTTCTCGCCTCGAGGCGAGCCTCATGGGTGAGTGTAAACGCACCTTGAATCGGGCGGTCTTGCTGGCCATGCCAAATCGCCAAAACGGGAGATTACGCGACTGGGAAACGCTTCCTTCACAATATTCATTGTGGCTCGTGTTGTGTGTGCGGTTGCACAGTCTTGTTGAAACCACATGTTCATATGGTTCACGTATGATGACATTTGCAAAAGTTATAACATAAAGAAAAAAGTCATGGAAAATGCGATAAAACGAGCACTAATTTGTATCAACACTGGCGGCAGCCACTTGAAGGATATCATATTTTCCACTTAACAGAAAAAATTATAAAGGTCCAAATAAAGAATTCTATTGCTCAAAATAATTTTTTTTTTTATTTAGTAAGGAATTTATTCTAAAACAAAATTGGATGATTAATTTTGCGCCACCTTGTATCTGGCGCCCAACGTGGGGCTGTTTCCATGTTAGTTGGTCTACCCAGGATCCAATATTTATATGTAGATCGATGGTATTTAATTCATTTTGAGAATATATTACGGATATAAAGAACCCACCCAAGTTATTGCAATTATTGCAACACATAATGCTGTTAATGTGAAAATACAATATAATAAAAATATTTAATCATTCACGGTTGCAGACCGTGCAACTTCTTGCGATCGCTAAAAGAGCATATAAAAATCGTTAAATTGCAGTACCCGGGCCGACGATCCTGTCTATGATTAAGACTTTATAGACTACATGATGTCATAAAATAACTCATCGGTATCACATTTTATGCAAAAAACTTTCTGTTCGAAACGCACATAATAATCCTTCTGTGGATTGTAAGACGAACGCTTTTACTGTATACGAGTGCATCCATGCTAACGCCACGATCAGCATGACATCTCATAAACTAGAAAATGTAATAAATTATTTTCGTCGCTTTATCAAACCCTCATAAAAACTGACCAAAGATATAGGCTACCATGCGAGATCAGTTTTACTGTAGGGTACTAACTTGTCGCCATACTTGGCTCCATGAAGGAATATTAACGCTGGGCGAATAGTCGAAGGTGCCCATACGAGATCACCACCGCGTGCAGCATTCTTCTTCGTCGTCATCGTCTTGTTATTCGCCGATATGCTGAAACTCTGTGCGACTAAATCAACGATCGTAATACACTACATAAAAGTAGGAATACCTTCCAATTCAATAACTTATTGATAACATAGTGAACTTAAGCTGGACCGTAATGAGAAGAGAATTTACAGTACTCGAAAAGGATGCGATCGCTTCCTTGTCTTTAATCGCATTGGGGCATTTTGACCTTCTTAACACTTTTACACGATCATATTAAAGAGCGTCTTCGTCCGCCGAAAGACGCTTCTGGAGACGATGCTTCTGGCCAGCCATCAAATCGAACTGATCACATGTCTCGTTCGCGATCTCGTTGTTTTACTCTGGGCCGTTGTATTTAAAAGAATTAACAAAATAAATGATACCAAGAATGGATTGAACATAATGTTGGCTGAAGATCGTCTTAAGTGCCAATCTGGTTACCAATGGTTTATGATCCCATTAATAAGTTCAACAACGGCAACAAGGTTCACGGATTATTCGCTGATAGCTGAAGCAATGTCGTCATTGGATTATACTCCCTTCGACTACTTTGGAGCGTTCTTTTTTGTCTTATATTTTGCAGATGCCTTGCGAGCTACATGACAACGAAATTAACAACTAATCGCGGAAGCATAAATTAATTAGGGTTACCAGCGTGCAGTGTGACGAGAGAGTTAATTGAGTTGCTCCAACGCGACCCAATCGGCTCTCCTTAACTTTCGAACAATAAACAAAGTCTTCCGACAATTTATATATAATTATACTATTTTGTTTTTTTTTTTTTAACATACACAAGATATTTCGTTTTAACAACAGAACAAAGACAGGTGTGTCCCATGTGCGCTCCATGCTTGACCAATTCTATTCAAAACGAATGTAAGAATGAAAATGAAATTATGCCAGCATGACACTGCGCCATAATTTAATCCAAATATGACATAAATGGTCAATAATCGAAGAATGGTCACTTCGTGCACACACCAATAAATAGTCACGCATATACAAAACAACAATATCCGTTTTTAATATTTTGACAGACATCAATTTGACAGGGCAATACAACATTAGCATAATTCGAACATAAAATTTGTTGAAAGAGCGAAGGAGTTAAATGGTTACCTTGGGGGTTTACATGTGACATGTCTCATATTTTTCATTCGGAAACTACACTAACTGGACAGTTGCGTTATTTACGAGTTTACGGTGGTATTTTAGCTGTTTACGAAAACCCGCAAACGAGAAATATTACATATTCAGTTTTTCTTGATTTGAATAGTTTTTCATAAATATGTCCGGTCAGTTGGTTAGATGCGGGGTACGATCATTAATTAGTCTTCGGCTCGACTTTGCCTTTAAGCACTTTACAAGATGATTCTTTAGGTGTCCCACACCCCCGCCGTACACCCAAGGCATTTTATTTAGGGCAATTATTCAAGCATTTGATCTATTTCTTGGGGAGCAATTGGCAGTAATAACCGAATCACTCCCCCTTAGATGATTTAGGTACTATGATGTGGTAGTATCAAGAAGGATTTCTAATGGACGCAGAATAATTTTCCTTGCTGTAATAATCATTAGGCTCGTAATGAATTATTTTGGGTCGATCCGAAGTTGAACAAGAAAAAAATTCTTGCTTGCGAAGGATTGTAGCAATTGGTGTATTAAAGGTGAAGTTTATTTCATATTCCCCTGTGAGAAAGAGGGTTAATAAAAATGATTAGTTCAAGTAGTTTAGAAATGCTGAACGTTTTCCTTTTTTTTGGATTAAAGGAAAGAAATCGTTGGTCCTTAAAGACGAAGTAGACATCATTTGTGCTCGTGTGATATACCGCATTTGTATGAAACGGCAGAACAAAAAATGTTTATGATGATATTAGAAGATGTTCATTTGGTGAACACGATTAAGGAATCAGATGTAGCTTTAATAAGATAATTCTAAGTACTTACTATGTATGTGGATGGGAACCACCAGTTGAATCAGTTGTGGTGAAGAAGTGCACTTAGCTCGTCTTCAACAGATTAAATCGATTCTAATGCAATGGTAACAAAACTCTCAACACTTATCTCGTTTTAAAGAAGGACATAAATATACTCTTCGACAGGACAGGAAATATACTCTTCGACAGGACCAATTAAATAGAATAAATTTCCAAACAATCTGAATCTTTTGGATTTGACCATTATAACACAGCCGCAGGGAGTGTATATTAATATTATCTTTTTCGATTATAACTATTTCAATATCCCTTCTTAAAAAAAGGAATTCTGAAACAACTCTTTCGGAAAAGTTTGAAATGTCTTTGACTATATGGTATTACATTTTAAAGATATCAGATAATATCAGGAGTTCCTGTACATATTATACGAAATACCTACCCTGGGGTGCAACTATATTATTTTCGGAACGCAGCTCCTCAGCCTCTCAGACTACTATATTTTTACTACTTTAAAAGTAGGCAATCGGATGCCAGCTTAAATTATAGTAAAATTACACTGCATTGTGTACGCTACATATGTATTTCTTTATTTTCTTATTTGTATTTTTACACTTACTCACTAACTTACACTTAAGTATTACAGTACATATAGCGTTCTTAAAGCGTGCAAAATTTCACAACTTATACTCTGATCCTTGTAAGACTACTATACCACACTTGTTTCTGTAATACCATTGTCAACTCAATTCAATTTAATACATTCAGTTCATGTAGTAAGTGTTGTGAAATTGCGTTTTTAATTTAGGTTTCTTCAGTTTAAATATAAATATAAATAAAATTGCGTTTTTAATTTAGGTTTTTTCAGCTTAAATATAAATTTTCAGTTTAAATAAAATATTAATATGGGAATTTTACATAAAAAATGCATAATAACTGCATTCTCTGTGTAATAATTACGACAATTTTATCTACTGATTACACAGCTATTGTGAATTAGAAACATCACTGATGTGTATTGATTACTCATATCCTGCATAATTATTATAACTTAGCTGTGTAATTTTCCCTCTAGATACACATGCATGCAATTTTACAATTACTATCCATAGAGAACAGTTGCCAACTATAATAATGGTAAATTTACTTCAATATTTCTTAGAGTGTAGGACTTACATAAAAAGTTCAATGTTTAATAAAATCACAGAGATGTGACGAAATTCGTAAAAATATCTACAACCCCTTACACACCTAAAAACACCAATTAAGGTTTTCTTTTCTTTCCGGATTATACTCGAAGGTTGAAACTTGAATCTGTTTCGAAAGCACTGTAAAAAAAAAACTTCAAATTGGTATATGGAGGTTGGAAAAAAATTTTCATGAAAAAGTGTTTACTTAAATTTTTACGAATCTCGGTATATCTTTGAGGTCCAATTAGATATCGAATTAATTCTAATACTCGGAGCTCTTTTGAACATAATGTTTTGCTGTTGGTAAGGACTCTATATGCATATAATATTTTTAAAAATTTAAAAATTTATCGATATTCAAACGACAGGATGTTGTAATGTGGTTGTGCAAGTTTTTACGAATTTCAACAAATCTTTTAGATCTAATTAGATATGGGAATTATAAAATATCTACATATGAAGATATTGTATAATTCCCTAAGAATTAATTTCGGGATTGTTTTCGGGACGTTTTTACGATTTTCCAAATGTGTGTTAGGTTTGATGATATGGCTTTTCTTTACTTGATCAAGCTTTATGGACAATCGCCTTACCAGCTGAAACTCCACTTAAACTGTAGGTAGTTATTTTTAGAAAAAAATCGTCTTAAGTTTATTTAAATTTAAATAATTTAATAAATAATTGTATCAAGTTTTCAGTGATCTTAAACACTGTTAGCTCGATCAGGATTATATGGAATTTTGTATTGGAACGTTTTTGATCCTCTTTTCGGAGGTTCTCTTTCAAATTATAAATTTCTGGACTTGAATTTTAAATTCCTTTCATCTAGGGAAAAAAAACCTAAGCGGATTTAAAAATTTCCCATGATATTTAAAAAAACAAACAAACAAAAAATCGCAACACATCTCCCACAATCTTGAAAATTTCGTTCGCTATTGCCGCTTATTTTAGCAAATTATTCACGTTCAGGTAAATATTTTTATTATGCCTCAACTGAAATTTTATTATTTTCTTGCTGATTTTTTACCCATAAAAGATTACGTGAAATTCCCGAAAAAAAGAGCTAAAGCTATCATCCGAAATAAACGAGATACGGTACGAGTGCGGACTAGGTACTAAAGATGTCCATCAACCCGGTGAAGGCGCGTTATAATGGTCAATGGACAAGTTATGGGAATCGCCCCCGAAAATTATTTGCGTTCGAATGTCGTACGCAAAATACTCGTAAACGCGACGTAGGCCATACATTAGACGAAACACTATTTATTCCAGTTGTTTTTTTCTCTGTCTCTAGCTCGCATTTGTATAGTACCGAATCGTGATATTCATAAATCCGTGTGCAACCAGATTAAATGCGGATTTACCTGAAATTCGAGAAATACAAAAAAATAAAATTCATTTTTAGCACGAACTTTTTGGGAAATTTATACGACCAGGAGTAACGTTATACGGTAGCTGAACTTTATGTGCTCGGAATTTTATTCCGATCACAGGGAAGGTTTGATGTCTTCCGCTCTAGATCGCGATTTTCAGACCATAAAAGTTGAAATTAAACGACTGATAGGGCGACCGATAAAAACCCACACGTCGCGTCGGTCGAATAGATCACGATCTCAAATATTATCTCTAAATATGTCGTGTAAATGCTAATGAGATGCTCAAAAAGAAATAAAATATGTTATAGTTTCTTCTTTTTTTTTGATTTTGGCCAGCTGAAACTTCTTTTTAAGTAAGCCTTCACCGACGTGATGATATCGATGGACATTACTCTCCCGGCCTTGTTTACACATATGCCACTTTTCATATTTGTCAACGCGGCTTTGAGTATCACACATCGCGCACTATCCTTCCCCAATGCATTCGACGAGAACAAAAACGTGCCGATGACACGCATCGGGGTAGCTACATGACTGTTGCAACCCCTCGGGAGATCATCCCTTTCTGTTGGCTTTGTCATTTCGTTTGCTTGTCCTCGAGAGTCCTTCAGGATCATCTCGCCTGTCAACAAGTGAAATTAAATCATTTTTCATTTTTCTTCAAATACCTATTTGATCAGATGCCATTGCCTCCATGCACCCGAAAGGGATGTGATTCGAGATTCAATTAAAACTGAACGTTCGAATTGAATCGTTGAATATTCTGTTTCTGTTTTTTTTTATTTGTTTGTGTTTTTTTAGCAATTACAAAATTTTGTAGGAATCATATAACCACCTCAAAAATAGCATACGTATTTTTTTCATGGAGGTGGATGAGACCTGAGGTTACGCGGCTGCAGGTGCACGTATTTAAGAAATTTTTTTTAAGTTTAAGATCATTTCTGTTGGTGAATCGACTTACAATAATGTTCATTCGATTTTGTTGTTTAGGTACTTAAACCGTATCAAACAGCTTGAAATTTCCGGGGCAAAGTAATTAAACATTGAAAATCTGGTGGAATAAGTTCTTAAAAAAATATAATTATCGGGGCCATCCAATTAAAGTGATAGATCACTGCGCGATATAGAAGATCTCGAAATTTTGTTCAACATTTGGGATTGAGATTAATGGTTGTACCTTTTCAGCGTGAAGCTCTGTTGACTTTATCTAAAATGTTTCGATTGGGTACATGTTGCTAAATATTTTGTTTTGTAGTTGCTGATGGTGCAGATTATACGCAAACGCCAAGGGAATTCGTACTTTAACGAATCAGTGTAAATATTCAGTACTGAACACCATAAAAAAAATGGAAAAACCGAATTATTTTTCTATCTTTTCTTTTGAGTAAAATTGTTGTTCGGTAGTGGATCGTAATTGCATTTGCCAGCTAGTTCCGAACCAATCCTGGGATTTTTCCATCTTAAATGGACACAAATCACATAGATTGGGACAAAGAGAATTTTTGATCGTATTATATTTTACGTTATTGAATTTAATCTAATTCTATTTATGGCTGATGATCAAACAGTCCAACACATCATAGTAACCTAAACTAAGTCCGTATGAATATCCAAATAGAAGATATACAATATTTAATCATAGATTCTATATATGAAGTAAGGTAAAGTAAAGTATTTGATTAAATCAACCAAACTTGCGAGAGGACAACCTGATCTGGGGCCCTTCACACTAACTTCATTTAGAATGGTGGTTTCAATTCGACAGATAGCTCCGGAAACCCAAGGGTAACCATTTACTGTATTTTTTGCATTTAATCCTATTTTCAGTACCGAAGCAGAACTGTAAATAGTGATAAGAATTTGTTTCACGAAATTTCAATACTGAACGAATTTTTGAAATTTCTTACTTTTTAGAGTTTATTACAGTTTTGTGCTATGGACATTACAGTAGTTAATAAATACAAAAAAAACTTAAGGCAAATTGGTTGAAGCTTTGGAATAACTCACTCTTTTATTACCTTTTACTTTCTGTCATGTCTTCTTGACGTCTCCGAATTCTTGAGATTACTTCTTTTGCAGTACTGTGTTAATACTGAAAACAAAAATTGGAAGACATATATGTACATAGGTTCTAGTAACAATTATGTTCACTTAACAGCGCCTGTATAGCCTCGGTGGCTAAGTATTGCCTTTAGGTTCAAATCCAGATAGCTTATTTTTTTTTAAATTAAAAAGAATAAAACAATATTAAAAAAAAATTAAGAAAAATATTTTTCTGTTATTAACAATATTGTAGTATTAACACGGATTCTATGCAGTGCTGAATTCGTTATTCTGAAATTATACCTATTTTCAGTGCTGAATGGATTCAGTTTTGCAGAATTTAGTAACTACTCGAAATTACACGATTGAAAACTGCATGTTTAAGTTCAGGATGGAGAAGCAAATTCGGTTTTAATATCGGTGGAGTGACTGTGCATATGCGAGCTACTTGGAGAGAATAGAAATCATTTTTGTAAAGAGCGTGTGCGGTGATGGATGAAAATTTGAATCTTTTATGCTTCGGTGTTGTGATAGAAAATTAAAATTTGGTAAATGCACATGTATAATAGAAACACACTAAAGATACACTATCAAAATAAAATGTTTGCAGTGGTTGGTTTTAAGTAAAGATAACCCAGAATTGTTGACCGAATTGTTCACATACTTGCTGCTGATGTGCAAACTGTTGTTGGTCGAATTTTATATTTCTCGTCATTTCTGACATTAATGTCGTGTTCCATATGACATACAACATTTTTATGCTAACCGTTCGATTGCACAAAATTTTTTTTCTTAAAAAATTCTACCTACTTGCATTGATCAGTATTCATAACACAAAATTAGGTTGAGCGCAGTATCATGGAAAATATTTTGAAGAAGAACACGACATGATTGGATCTCATAATTTCTATTCACGTGCTACACATAAACATAAAAATTGAATAAATACATGAATGTTATGCGAATAAAAAAAAAATAAAAAAAAAAGAAAAGGACAAAGAACCTACTTATTCCAGGTGTGGGTCATGCTAATATTTAGTACCGGGAAGTGTACAGATTGCAAAAAAAAATTATTTAGAGGTATATTTTCAATTGACACGATTCAAATGTATATTCGTGTTCGTCGAATAGAAGTAATGACTAATGTTGGGATTATCCCACATTTCTTTTTTTTTTTGGGTCAGTTCGTGAGTCAAAATTATTTATTCTTTGATTACAGACGAAAAATGGAAATTCGAACTAGGCAAAAAATTATTAACATATGGTGGCAACCGCATATGCAATATTGTACTGTATCTTAAACACAATACATATTTAAAAAAAAATCTAACTACTTGGGCGAAACCTTACTATTTTTCATGACAAGTCCAGACAACGGATAAGGTGCAAGTTCAGTGGAAGTGCTAACACCATACAAATAGATATTATACTCTATATAGTATATACATATACTCTAGAAACCCGAAATACTCATCTGTGACGTCAAATTTTCCAAAGAAAACTACAAGCTTCTAATAGGTCTCCTAACAGAATATCCTAGAAAGAAAGCTTCATATACTTCTCGCATATTCTATACATTTTTTGTATAGAGTTTGTTGTTCTTTCCGGTGTCAGTGGAGTCAAGTACTACGATCAATCAACAGTCGGGGATTTCGTATTGGAGCTTCACTCCACTGACACCGGAAAGAACAACAAACTCTAAACATTTAATAGCTTCAATGGTAGCATGACCATGAAAAACTAGTAACATTTTTAGTATATTCGACACATACCAGTGAGTATGCTGTAAATCTTACATTCATCACAAAAGCGCAGCAAGGTTTGTTGGCGGAGTCATTTTTTCTTTTGCGAAAGCGAAACGATGATCAGTTACAGTATTATGAATAGTGCATTTATAAAATCATTTTCATTGATAGTGAAGGAATTGGAGTCGGGATTACCAATAGTGTGATAATTTAAAGCGATCATAAAAAGGCGTAGTTACTTTAGAATTTAAACGAACTGTGTTTTTACTTGAAATGTCGGTGAACCCCCAGCTTGTAGCAATACCAATTACATGTGTATATCCAAATCAGGGACGTAGTCAAAGTCTAAATGTAGCAATGTGAAACATTAAGGTCTAATTAAAGGTGAGAGAGGAGAGCAATGCAACTTTTCTAAATACCTGCAACTTTTTTATACAGCCGCAGCACAGAAAACTGCGGGATCCACGCTACTTTTGGTATGTTTTTGAACACTACATGCAGCTTTTGCAGCACCAATCAAACAACGGTGCAGCAAAAGAAGCTGTTTGTAACTTTTGTTTCCATTCAACTACTAATTGAAACAATTGCATGTTGTTCATCAACTTGATTCAAATTTGAAAATAATCGAAGGGATCATCTGATTTCATTATAAACTTATTTCAAATAATCGAAATTTTAATTGTACATCTATAATTTATCTGCGCTTCCATTCCAATTTAAAAAACTTTAAAAACACATCAGAAATTTTATGGCCTCGCATCGAAGCGAGGATATATTTTACGGTGACATGTTAACAAGCCTCCAAAAACGAATACGTGATGAAAAATGAATAAATGTCATCAAAATGATATAAAATTTGAACGAAAAAGAAAAAAAAAATACCTCTTGTTCATAATATGGACCAACAAATTTAATACAATCATTATTATGAAAAACAGAAACAAAAAACTGATCTATAAACTTATCTCCGAAGGCCATAGTAATAAAATATTCGCTTCCTTATAATCGACTTAATTTTCATAAATAAATAAAATTTTGTGGATTCACGACAGCAAAAAACAAAGATCGTGTTCTTAAAAAATTTATATTTAAAATTTTTTTTTTTTGTTTTTCAATTTATAAATATTTAATTTATTTTGTTGAGTATTCGACGAAAAATGACCGGTGCAAAGAAAGGAACGTGTGGGAGACGACGTCGTCGACGCGGATAGTAGTGTATTGGATGATTTATTAAGTTCTGAAGAACAATGGTCACGTCGAACCACTTAGCATACAACACGGTGACAATAAAAATAAATTCGAAAAATCGAATAAACTAAAAACTTAACGCGCTGATGGGCGACATCGAAAACTCAAATTTAATTATGAAAATTAAATCGGCGACGAAATGAATGAAAATGTTGTCGAGGCCGAATAATTTCCGGAGCGTTAGAGAATTCAACGAATACGTTAGAGTCTCAATTGCGTTAAATTCATTTTGAATTTTTCGAGTAACGCGTTTTCGATCAATGAGGTGACCGATTGAAATTCAACAAATGGTTTTGATTGTCGGGAACGGTGTGCGTTGTTTCTTGTATATTTAATTAAAGTTTTTCGTCAAATAATTGCTTGTAAATCCCATGGTGTATCTATTTATGAGATCTTACGTGGTTAAGTGTAGCCTGTCTGATTCGGACATGACTTGTGGCGCTAACATGAATCTATCGCGACGATAATTTGACATTTATGACGTGACTAGGATATTTATGCGATAAAAAAAAAACAATTTTTATTTTCGTATTTATTTCATACGAATGAAAGGATTCGGTTCGTGTGAAAGAAATTTGTGCGAATTGTGCCTAGCTAATGAGGAAAAATTCGCACATACCTGATGTCTGTTTGCGATATCGAACGAGACGAGTGATATTTTATGCGACGAACGGACCTCCAATGTTGCGCTTCAAAGCAAATGAGTATTGCACACTGAAAGTTGAGTGGAGGCTTTAAAAGGGGTCATCACAATTTTCTGCTAAGGTATGCGAGCGATTAAAGATCTTTACTCTACTGCAAGGAAAATTGAATTGGGGCTTTAAAATGTTGGTATGTAGCACAAACAAATGTGGAAAATGTTGGAATAATACTATCCCCGTACAATACAATCGATAATCATAATAATCAATGGCGCAACAGCCCAAATCAGATCTAGGCCTTGAAGTAATCCTCGAGTTACATCACGAGACCAACGCAACACTCGGAGGTGATCAACCACACGCTCGTCCGTGATTATTACCCCGATTTTAGACTTGAACCTGGTAGCAGGTGCACCGAAGGGAAGTGCTTTAGCCACTAAGCCACCCAGGCTACAACACAATCGATACTCCAACGGCATTGATTCAGAACTCCTTTCCCAATACTGAAACATGCAGAACTCTAGCGGAACATTTTCAGTACTGAATAATTTCTGTTGTCAAGAAGAATACTTCCGCAGTACTGAATTTCTTTACAGCATTAAATTATTGTAAAATGATGTATTTCTTTTCTCAATAATATTTTTTTTGCTACGAGCATGTTTATTCATCTTTATTAACTAGGTATAAATAATTTTTTAATATTTCTTCAATGATAGAGAAAGCATTTGGCTTATGTGTACGATTTTTAAAATACGCAAATGTCAAGACGTAAACATTTATTTTTTTATTCATATTTAGAAGATTTTCATTGCAAAAGATTAAGATATAATAGTTTAAAATTTGTGTAATAAACACTCTTTCATAATTTTCTCTTATATTTTGCAAACATTTTTGCTATTTGATTATGACTTTATGAAAACCACATTTTCTAATGACAAAATAAGTGATTCCATAAACATTTCTGCGAGAAAATGGCGTATCGTAGCTTATATTACAAATTTTAGTTCAAAGCCAAAAATTTGCAAAGAAGAAAAGTTTTTCAAAAATAAAAATTGTTAATAATTTAAGAATGGAGCTAAATAGAAAAATCTGTGAACGGATTTGAATTAAGCGTTGAAAATTACGACATTTCTGAGATACGGAACCGCATCAAAATATTCTTTTAAGTCCTGAACTAAATTTAGTGCGGTGTAGATTCAAATTTTGGTATAAAAGCACATGGGTATAAAAATAAAATCGGAAACAATGAAAAGTGAAATAACAAACCTTGAGAACAGGTATTTTTCATGTCAAAACAAAAAACATATAAAGTAAGAATTCAGTTGTGGCTCGTGACAATAAGTTTTTTAAGACCATAAAAATTCTTCAGAAGCAATGGTTTTGTATGCAATTAAGAGTATGAAGAACAAATATTCTTCTCCACTAGAGTCGAGAGAAAAAACATGTCGTCTTAAAGCTTTACATGAAAATTTAAAGATGATTTTACTAAGGAAACATTAAATTTATTTTTAATATTAAGAATAAAAAACTGATGAACAGAAATTGGTAGGGGGGCTAAGTCTCAGTGTAGAGCCTGTTAAAGTCAAATTATAAGTCACCTCTAATTTTTTTTAAATGTAGATACTATTCAAATAAAAATTTAGTATCTATCAATTTCAGTCAGAAAATCAAAAAGTTTTTTTAAGAAAATTATATAAATATTCAATGTTCCAACTTTCCAGTATAAACGATTCCTTCAAGAATAATTTCTTGCACTAAAACATAAACATGTATACACAACTTTAGGGTTTACAATCACTGCTGTACGCGTATTTTAGCATCTTCCCGGCTTTATACAGACAATAAAAAAATTAATATTTCCTTATTAATTTCATGGCAAAAGCGGGTTCTACGATTTCAGGTGTCTTTCGAAATATTATAATTCTATCCATTTCTATTGATGTTTGTAAGAAAGTAGGTTTACCTCTTTATTAGATCCATTAAGCAGATAATCTTCAAGACAAAAGAAGTGTGTGTAGTCAAATTTAGTCAAAATATTCTTAACGTCTGATTAAACCGACAAAGTAGACAGTTTCATTCTTCAATTTTTGAAAGCCATTATTATTAAAGCTTTAGATGCCAACCCCGTTTCCAATCTTGAAAACATAATCTTTAGTAAATTTATCATATCCAAATAATTTAAACATTCAATCGATTTTCTCAACTTTATGTTTCCTATCTTTTTTTGTTGTTGATCAATACTTCGATAATCCAATATCAAGGCGATAGTAATAACTAAATTGGTATGTATAAAACATTAAATAATGGATCGATGGAAGGTGTTAACATCGAAGCATCAATTACTATTGTGAGTAGATATTTTACTTACCACTTAGATTCCCAAATGTCTCTTTAACTATCACTTTACAATATTTTATACATGGCCGTCTTCTTATCGATATCTCGCATTGTCTAACACGACATATTCACATATGATAAATTACTTTCATCGCAAGACAAATTGTTCGACTAAGGCCAAATTTCAAACCCAAATGGAGTCATCGATGTCGTTCATTTATCATTTTCATGCTATTCCGTCAGGGGGTTACTTTCGTAAGGAAGAAGTGCGAGAACCTGGCATTTTCATTTTATACCCGTATAGTTACAAGGTACGAGACACACATACGTACGGATATGTACACGTATAAAATGTAATTTATTTCTTTCCTACATTGGACAGTGATAACGCTGATATTTCTCCATAGTGTCAAGGTGGAAGTTACGTATGAAGACATATTACAAAAACTAGGTCATCACATCATCCTCGTAAGGATTTTTTTCTTTATAAATTTACTTTTTAGCGGTGCCATGGAATTTAATATCCATGTAGATAAAATAGACTTTTGAACTCAAACCACTAAAAAAAAAATTCAAATATATAGCCAACATTAAAAAATAAATGTGTAGACCTTCATATGAAAATAAAATAATTTCGATATTAAATAGAAATTTTACTGCGAGAAATTAATCAAGAAAAAAATGTGTTTAATTTATTTCATTTAAATGCGTTTATTTAAAATCTGCTTTCGAATCATTAGAGTCGTTTTTCAGGTCACTTTATTCGTGATCTTTAACAACATTATATCGTTTGTATAAAAAATTAGATCTTGATTGGTCACAGTCGAACATTTATCAAACATTTTAACATTGTAGATGATTTCAAGCGAAACTATAATAGACAACCAGTTTTTTTGTTGTTGTTCCGTCGATTCACTGTAATAATTTTATTTTTCTTGTTAGAGAAAATAATTTACGGTCCACATTAATCTAGAAAAAAAAACAAACTATGGGTTATGTTGTGCGTATTTATTAAGGTGCTTATCAAAATGTAAGAAATACTGTATTAATCGCACGTTATGGAAATTTTTATATGACACTTTTATGTTGATTTCTTTTTAGCTTAATATACGTATCTTACATTCCAGAAAAAGAAACACAATCCAATTAAAACTTCATTCTTATTAAATCGAATCCGAAAATCAAATATGATCGAATCAAAAGTGTCGTTTATATACATTTTAACTGTCTTAGAAAATTTCAACCAATTTCGGACCAGCTGTGACATAGTTGCTTTTTTTTGCTTCTATTGTTTATATCAATTTAATTTAGGAGAAATTTTACGGTCGAGAAATAACAGATCGTTTTCAAATTTATATTAATGTTTTTGCGACAGTTTTGTTTAAGCAATTTAATAAGCATACAAATTGTGTGACGCTGAATAAAATTTATTTTTTTGCAGAAAAACTGAAATAAGATATTTGTAAAGCTGATCTGATTTATTAAAAGAATAGTATAGGTATAACTGCGCAGTTTTCTAAAGTTTTCTAAATTGGGATTTGATTCATCTAGGTTTTTTAGCGCTTTTGTTTTATACTAATTAATGAATTATTTATTGCAGAACCGTCAAAAACGTTCCAAAATAAAATTAGTAAAAACGTTGGAAATAGTAAAAAAAAACAATATTATGTTATTATGAAGATATATGTAGATATATTACATTATATGAAGAAAGACAGCTACTTTTTCTCCGAAATCGAAGGTATAACTGATTAATCATTTCACCATTAAACTGCGTTTTATTCTGCGCTTATACAGTACAAAGTATTTTTGTATGCACTGAAACCAGTAGTGAACTATTGATTTCAGTAAGGGTGGCTAATCTGCTACCAATAAAATGCAGAGTTAGAAACACAGGATGTGCTAGCAGGCATTTCTCCGAGAGTTTTCTCACTGCTATTGATAAATTTTAAAGTTACATTTTTTTCGGTACATGTTTCGTTTTATGCGGTGTCGGGTTCTATGCGACCTATAACCTAAACTATGCTAAGACTAAAACCTAAAAAATTATGTTCCAAATAGTCATCTAGTTATTCTTTTTTTTGCATAAATCACTTCTGCAGTTTGCCTGTATAGATACGTAATAAGGTTTAAGCCCTTCTTGAGATACTGAAATTTACCCGTTGCTTGCAACGAATTTAATATTTTATTTCTTTTGGTGGTTTTATCTATCGATTAATTTTTAACAATAAAGTATTGTATTCGTACTGAAATTTAAAACCAAAGTTGTCTAAAATTTTGAATTTTTAGGACTAGCAAATGTAAGTAACTTTTCACGAATTCCGACAAATCTCTAAACTCCAATAAGGTATCGATTTTGGTTTTGCTTCTATGGGTTTCGTATATAGACGCCTAAAAATCAATATCAAGATTTTGCAATAATCAACGCCTAAAGTGGTGTAAAACGATTATGTGTGTTTTTATGAATTCCAGCATATCTTAGGTCTGGTGATTGGATGTGAGCTTGTGTTTATAGTTAAGCAAAGCAATCGGCTATGCAATGCTAGTATTTTGTTCTTCAAAAATAACCGCTGAAGCATACACGTACATCTCGAGAGAAATTGAATACCTTTTCTAAGATACTCTCAAAGTCCTCGGGATAAGACATTTAAGTCACTAAGGACTATAATTTGTCAGGGCTGCAAAAGCGGTTGTTCGGTAAGAAAATGTTGGCGTGTAATTTTTTACTACCTGTCATTAAACTAATAACTACATACATCTCAATCTTGACTGTACTATCCCCCACATCCATCCGGACCCTCTTCTCCGCCACAACCACCATACATCATCATAATAGATCTTTATGACATTGTAATGGATTTTTATAGTCCTCTTTCCACGAATGTAATACTTGGGGTCATACAAATTTTTATGTTCTTTTGCAACATCTCCAATTACACATATATGTGTACCGCACCTCCTACGCACTTCTTACCATACACTAAGTCATTTTCAAGTCCAGCTTCGTCGTATTTTACGTGAGATTTTGTTTCGCCGGTAAATTTCTGGTCGTCGACCTACAGGTCTGATAACGAATGGCTAATAAAACTGAAATTATGGCGAATTAATTATTCAAGAGATGAGCTACTCATATGAACTGAAAGAGATGTCTCATGAATGCACCTATGGCCAAAGGAATAGTATAGCCGTTCAGTCCTAACGTGTAAGACGTCGTTTATCATCTGAAGAGCCACAGTCTGACCTCGCAAGAAACGCTTCCCTTCCTCATATGTGGTATCAGGCCGTAATTGATATAGATAATGGTCCACTGGGCATTTTATATCAAAAAATATTTGCCCATAACTTCTTGTGGCCCATATAATCGTTCGATTCATACTTCACTTGAATGGCCAGTGGATGTGGTTCGGTATTATGTTGGATAAAAAGTTTCTTTCTCTCTTCCAGGTCATATGACTTTTGATTTATATCCAAAAGGGGAGCATACGGGCCATAAGTTCAGAAAACTTATATTGAGTCGAACGAAATAAATAGACGACGTCTTGTGCGGCTAGACCACTGGTTTCAGTTCAAAAACTTAAAAGGAGGGATATTCTACTGAAAAACTTTTGTCTTGACCATCTTCTCAAAAGTATTATAGGACGCGTCGAGCCGTGTAACCGGTTGAATTAAAACCAGATACAAAGTTTAATTGGAAAACTCCTTTTCGGTGTGATTCGCGAGTCAAGAATAGAGAGTACCTACATAGTCCTGTAAAATAAAGTTTTCGATATTTACAGGATTTTTGCAGTCGCTAGCGCGGCATTGTAGAAGTTAGATTAAAAGTTTTTAAAATCAATTCAAGGAGTTGTAGTTCAGAACTAATCGTAATTCATACAATTCAAAAATTTAACCAAATATTCCTAATTCAGGAGTCCAAGAAATTTCAAAAAGACCGATATTTAACACAAAATACTTTAAAAAAAAATTACTCAATCAAAAATTACCCAATCAAAAATTACCTAATCACAATCAATTTTAATTGAAGATTGAAGATAAAACCTTTCAATTGGAAAATGTTGAACGATTTGTCCACAATAATTAAAATACTAATTGCATTAAAATACTTACGAGAGCTCTAGTGTGATTTCCAGATCGCAAGATCATCAGGAAAAAAAAAAGATTGAGTCCTCTATTAAACTGTATGCCACTATGGCAAAGATTTGTACATTTTCGCCACCATACTCTCTCTGTCTTATAGAGTAGTCGTCAGGGTTTTATTCACCAAATTTATCTTAATCACCCTAATTGCCAATTTTACCTAATAAAATTTAAATAATTTTTTTGTAAATTTTTACTTAACAGCATATAGCATACTGTCGAATACAGGTTTAATAAAAAACACGTTTATGCTTAGTATTGGGTGATACATTGCTGGTATTAACGATGTTATGATATCAATACCAGCTGTGTTGTGTATCCATGGTATAAGATTGAGTCTACAGTCCTTCGGGTAGCTCGCATTTAAAAGTTCGAATTCATGAATCTTGGCCGAAAGCTTCAGAACGCTTTACGCTATGAGTTTGAATATTTCTGAACATCAATTTATAAATGGTTTCGGGTGAAGAAATAAATATGCTTGAAATCGAGTGAGTCCTTCTTGGAGCTCTCATTTATTTGGATGTCCTTCAAAAAGGAAAATTGCACTGTCGGAGATTTACGTAAAGTTCCATATACGAAATTAATTACGGAGGATGATGTCTTTCTCTTTTGGGAGTCTCAAACGAGAGTTCTTTAGAAAGGGCAAAAGTACACCTTATTGTACATTATCCGCACCTATAGTATAAATCGAAGTTCAGAATTTCATCTAAAGAATTTTATGCGATTGACTTGAAGCCCTTCGTGTATGGAGTGTTAGGGAAATGTACATTTAAATGTCTTGACCCGCATTGGGACAACGTTAGCTCCTAGTATTAGGACTACCTTGGTTTCCGAAATCGGATTAGCATTGAGACTGTAATTAATTTCCATATTGAGCGACCTTTGATTTCTAGCACTGCGCCAACTTTAAATTCTCAGATTGCCTATAGTCGTGAACGTGGTCACTCACGGGGTCTCATGATCCAGTATTGGATCGATATTCGAATTTTAGGCTGGATTTGTTCTTACAAAATTCTAAAATAGGCACAGCCTTGTCAAGCTTTTTTATGCGGAAATACATTATCTAATTTTTTAAATTTATTCCTTTGGCTTAAGCCACTAGAGTACCTAATATCAATATCGTATCAGGATGGAACTGATCTTGGGGAGATATCAGGCCCTATATGTATGTGTATGTCTACTTCAGGATTCTTGAACGCTACCCAGAACCTTAGCATCTAACTCTAATCAAACATACTCGCGTATTTGGCTCTTACTCACCTGATGTAAATGCCAATTGTGGCATCTTCTAATTGTTCACACACGATTGTTCACTGGTGACTTCATCGTTATATAAATTAACAAGAATTTCCCTATTCTTTTTAAAAAATTTTGCATTAAGTTAAAAACAACATCCGGTACATTTCAAAATTTTCGTGAAACACTGACGTTTTAATTGGATAATACCCATAACAACTAGCTATCTCCGCTATATTTACCTTAAATTTTTAAAGCCAATTGCAACAGAAAATTATTTAAACATTTTATTCGTAAGTTTTATGACGCCATACTTTGATTTATTTCGTTTCTTTCTTCACACCGTCATAAATCAGGCGGATCTTTAAAATTATTTTCAATCAGTTCTGTTTTCAATACAACAACTTCCACCATCATTCAATTCGAACTAAGCTGTTCGATTCATACGAATAAATAAAAATTTGTTCACACGTCAATAAAAATAATCAGTCACTAATTTCTTCACTGGCGCATAAATACGCCTCAATACCCTAAAAAAATGGCAATATTTTCACCGTAACTACACCGAAAATGTTGGAAAAAAATTCAAAATGCAATTAAAAATAGCGCACTTCATCAACTACAAAGGCATCAAAAGATAAATACGCGATCCAATAAATTATGATGCCCATCCATAATTGAGTGTGTACAACAGTGGCGGAGTGAAGATCGTTACAGAGCCGATCGTTTTTCAACACCATTGAAACTAAACACCATCAATATGCTTCCTCCTTCATAAACTTATATCAGCCGATAGCATATTTCTTTTCGATCTTAATCAATGTAAGATAGAATTTAGTCTTAGATACAGGCATTAAGCATACGTAGTATGGCAACGGAACCCTTTCTCATGTAACGATCGCCAAGTAAGTACGCATTCGAGTGTACAACATAGTCGTATCTCAAGTCTAAGATGTCTAGAAATCGTGAAATATTTACATATCGGTTTTAAGAAGTGCGACCTAAACATGGCATATACGCCAGCTGACATATTCACAAGCTCCGCGATCGTCTAATTTCTGTCTTAATGATCTCATTAATGATATGATTTTTTTCTTTTCGAGAATCGAAATTAAGATAACCAGGTGCCCTGGGTATAATCATAAATCAACGCACTCATATTTTATGTGTTTGGAGTTTATGAACGAAAACAGCTGTAAACAGATCAACTCAACCTGACATGATGTACTCGCGCGATCTTAAAGACTATAGATACGCTAGATTGAATCGCGATCTAGGTCTAGATCACACCCATCATTTGCTTATGTTTACGCTATCCTGTCTGCATGCCGTTTCGTTTGATGTCGAAAACGGCTAACACTACACAGATATTAGGCGATATTATTTTTGAAAATTTTCATCGATCGGTGGCTGATCAGTAGGCACACGGAGGAGGGGTAGTTTCGATTATTTTTTGTGTGATTTTTTTTTTGTGCAAAGTTTCAATTTGAAGGATTTTTAGAAATGATTGTTTGACGTTTTGTTTATAGTGTGGGTGATCGATAAATAATTAATTATAATTAGGTGATCCAATTTTAGATTTTGGAATTTATCAATGAATGGGAAAGAGATCTCTTCAGCTGCCGATCACAATTACGGCCAATTGTAAGGGTTTGTTATGTAAATGGAAGTATTATTTTTGATGCTCATTTCGTTAATTGTTATGAGAGCCGGTCATGATGATTTTCGTGCTGATTTTAAGAATGACCTCAAGGATTTGAGACCCCAACTATCAACTAACTGCACAGATAATATCCCTTTTACTCCTTAGTAGCTTTTTCGTTTAAAACTTGTAAAACATTAACATTCATTCTTAACGGAGGAGAAAAACTTTTTATTTGAAGAACAGATTGAGAAGTTTTACCAGTAAGAGACAAAATTATAGTACCATCCTGAAATTAATAAAATAAAAATAAAAATTCTTGGAATACCCAAAACTAAATCTTTTGTGCAAAGTCAAGTCAAGTCAGATTTTATGTAAAAATCTGTCAGAAACGTAGAATTAAAAATAGCAATACTTATTTGTTCAACAGTTTCTTTAATTCAAATTTCAAATTCTTTTTATTTTGCCTAATATGTACATATGTATAAAATCCAGTGTTTCTTATAAAGTTACTTAAGAGCTATTGAGTATCTGAACCCATTTCAACTAATGTTCTGATCCTTTTAATGATTGATTTGATGATTTACGATTTCGCATAAGTGTATTTAGGCGCCAATTCAGGAGGAGTATTAGAGTAGAAATCCTACCGAAATTGTTATTCAACTTGACGTTGTATTCTAGACGATACTAAAAGAACAGCCGATTGTTAGATTACCAACTACTTACAAGGGAAGAAAAACTGCTTTACACCTTGGCGGTGAAAATTAGCTACACAGAAGTATCTTTGAACCCTAATTGCTCTTATCTGAATACCTAAAATTCGCGTTTACGTTCACTACACTTTCAAAACTAACGATAACTGAAATTGACAATGTCAAACATGGGCTGAATGTTGCTGACAATATTTTGCTGATCAGAGCATTCACAAAGTTCTTTCATAATTGAAATAAAATTGTATTTTAAATAATTTTTGATTGATTTTTAAAATTTCAAACCGCTGCCAAAACCCGAAAAATTCGTAAAATTAATTCAATGCTACCAACCCATGGGTGCTCGGTTTTGTTCAAGATTAAAAATCTTTAAATCAAAACCATACCCGACGAACGCGAACAAATAAATCGAATGTTGCAGATTACGAACATATTGACCGCCAGATGTAAACAAGGTACATTCCGAATTGAATGCGATGCCAGTGTCAAAGATAAGATTCCGACAAAAGCAAAATGGTAACAAATAAATGCAACTAAATGCTATAAAGATATCGAAGAAAATCTCATGTAGGTTGCCCATTATCAACCCAAGAACCGCCAAGCCACCACCTCCTACTTCACGAATGTTTCGCCATCGTTGTTGTTTTCCTCGTAAATTATCCGTACCCTGTTCTACGTTTTATACAAAACCGTACCCCGGTAAATTTTTAGATACTCGTAGCGTAACAACAATTTAGTTAACAATTTCGTGGGGCATTTGCATTCGCACCCAGGCTCGAAATTCGAGTGTATGCGCCCGTTTTGTTACTATAATGCAAAATAATATGGAGCGGCGGTACACACACACGGAAAGGTGGTGGTCGTACCGAAAAGGAGGTAATGTATGCAAATTTATTTAGTACATAACGCAACTCTGCTAACCAAAAAGCCTCAAAATTGTACACACTATCGCTGCGATATAATCGTACCTCTAGTCTAGTACAATACGATATTCCGGGGGATACTATTTATGTCGGGATAGCTACTGCCTAGTAGGGCTGGTACGCCATTGCAATAGTTTGAACGTAGCTGACAGTAAGCTTATATTCGATTTTCAGGACGTAACTACAACAATATCATCCCGAATGCCATCCATCGAGATGGGGCCAAGGCGTCTATTCTGCGATACGCTTATGCGATAAAGTGAAAAGGGTGGCCAGATCCTGTGGCTGAATTTTCGATATGCGATTAATATTCTGTTGGATAATGTCCTAATTCAAATAGGATTTCGTGCATAACGAAAGTATGTTTGGATTCTATGCTCCTATAACGTCAGCTAGGATATTATATGAACGGTGGGAGGAGTGGCTAGAAGGCTGTTGTTGCACGCAAATGTTTATTCACATGAGAGTTTAGTTTGGACAGAAATAATCAAATACTATTACAGCAAGTTATTCGCTATGAAATACCAATTTACATATGGATTAGAAACGTTACGTAAATTTTTCATGTGCAGCTATGCTTTCAAGAATTTTAATATTAAAACATTTAACGACAGATGACAAACATGGTGGGAGAATTTTGTTAACAATTTCCAGCATGAGAGCGAAGCTGTAAAAAATAAAGGATATGTATAAAAAAAATATTTTTGATAGTTTCAAAAAACAGTTCTCAGATTGTCATGAAGAAAATACTGACCATGACTATTCGATTAGAATGATTTCACTCAGCAACGAAGTCGATTCTTATTTAAAACAGTGCGTAAAATGTTTTGACGTGTTATCTTAACGATTTCTTGAGTTTAAATGAGCAGAACGCCGGACACAACATACTTATCGAGTTACAAAAGGGTTGTGAGCACATATTTTAAGGATTCCGCGATGAATTCTGGTTGTGATGCTTAGGTTTCGAGCGTAGTTGCTGCGCCTCCGAAGGAGTTTTCTTTTTATTTAAGTAGGAAACAAAATCGAACGTTTCGTAAATAAAGTATAAAGAACGAAAAAGAACGTAATTTTCAATTCATATATAAATAAATATAGTTGATTTTACACGAAATGGTGCGTTTGTGAGCCTTTTCATGTAAATTGTACGGTTTAGTTGAAAAGTACATAAATAATCTACTAATACCAGTAATTTCATTTAAAAGTGATTGAAATGCGTATTTTTAAATTATATAAAAAATGAAATGTACTTAAAATTTTAAGTAAAAACTGGATTGAAACTTGAATTTTCTTCAAAAACTGTTGGCTTATTAGTCTGAGAACTTGCTCAAACAGTTAGCTTCACCTACGTCTATGACTAGTTTCAACTTACTATAATCTCAAATATAAGAAAATATTGGCTGAATTCAATTTTCCTAGGTGTCTAGGCTTAGTTTCAGTAGTTTTACGACAGCCGACGAATTCGAGATACAGTTCGTGTTAGATGAAAACAGACAACATTTTAATTTGTCTGTTATACCTATAATACGACAGATGGTTTTTTAAGAAAGAAGCAGCAGTTTGCAAGCTCGTCGTAAGACTGATTATTGGAATATGTAACTTTTGTGAAAATTAAATTAATTTTAACAAAAATCGCAAAGCAGGTTCTTAAACAAAATTTATTACATATACCAATTTTAAAATATGAAAATTATATTTCATTTAAAAAAGCCGAAATGAATTTTAGCGTAATGAGAGGGTTCTCGACTATCCTACCAAATTGAACTGACTGAATCTAATCGGAATTATTAACTAGTGTTAACCGTAAAAAAATAAATTAATATTAAATTATATATTTTGAAAAAATCGGAAACGTAGCATTATACCTGCTTAAATGCGGTTACTACATTATTGAGTCTCTTAAATTGACTTAAGAAAATGCATACAAAACTGTGATTTTACTTTGTTTTACTGTTCTGGTAATTTTAAATTATACGGTTGAGACTTGTAACTGAGTGCTTCCACCATAAAACAGAAATTTAGAAACTTAAGGGATTATGCCACTCTGGAGGCTGGAAAAATAGGAATTTTTGAGGATTTATTTATTCAGACTACAAAATAAATCGAGATTACAAAAACGGGTATTTGAAATACATGTTAGTGACTATAGCACTGTATTTTTTTTAAGCAATTAAACCCCCCGTATACACAGCTCCGCACACTTTTGAATTAGGATGAGCCAATGAATTTTTTTTTCATTATATATAACAATACATAGCTATAAGAGTACGAAGGATTTCTTTTTTTCGATTTATTTATTTCTGGCTAAGTGACGTACTTCTAAAATGAAAAGTGTAAAATTTGCCTAAAAATCGTCAGAAAATTGTTAATAACAAATGAACTATGCTACATGAAAAAAATCTTACGTACTCTGATAGACAATATATTTTTAAAGATATACTCAAAATTTCAAACCATTGAAAATTATCTGAGTTATGTTTCCAGCCAACTTGAAAAATAAGTCTTGAGATAAACGCGTTTGAAGTTTTCAGTGGTAGAAAATCATGAATAATTTTGCAATAAGTCTTGTAATTCGGAAACCGAGCCCTTAGAGACTTTTTCGGCCATTTTTGAAGTCCTAAGGGACCATTTAAAATAAAAAATAAAAACGATATTTGGAAAATTCTAACCCTTTAATGCACCGACATCCTCAAAATTTTGGCTTACAGTTTACCTTGTAAGCCACAGCTCTACCCCTCCTTTAAAAATATTGTATGAATGTTTCATCCCACAAAATAATAAAGTTGTGCCCAAACTGTTGGCAGGTTTGTGATATATAGTATAACAACTTTATTGAAATCGAAAATTAATAATTAAAATTTTTGTTCGGTGCGTGTCCTTATATTTTGTAGATAAAAGTCCGAATAGCGTTTAATCCTTAAAAGCGGTGCTAAAAAAATTTATTTATGATTCTGGTTTAATGGATATCAAGCCACTCCCATTCAAATTCAGATCAAATCCATTCTTCAAATTTCGCAGCAACTCTCGAGTAGTCACATCCGGAACTAAATAAAATCGATTCAACTCTCTTCAATTAATTTCTTTCATAGAAAGTATATAGACATCAGTAAGCACAATTATCGTCTGCGAAAACAACTCTTTCCGAGCAATTTAATCGTCTTCATCCCTTAATATTTCATTACAGTGTTCGTCTTAATCAAAGGAGCCGAACAAAAGATTGGCATAACAATAACTTCCAATCATACCGAACCCCATTAAGGGCATCAATAATCATCTCCAGCTCAACTCCCTCGACTGTTTGTCCACAGAAAAAAGGATTAAAATGAAAAGTTGATTACAAGGAGCGAGTAACTACCAAGGACCTCGGTAGCATTTAACATCCATCCGCCTTCTTCAATTGTTATCACATGACTCAATCTAAGGCTGCTAAATGTCAACCCTTTTAAATCTCCCCCGGCAGGGAGAAGGTCCTCATTGGGGGTGTAGGCATTGTATTCGACCCCGTACTTGAAGCGTTCTCAACATCTCCATTTATCGCCGTGAATAATCACGTAATCGTCATCGGTAGTGAATTATTTTATTAATTTCACGATTAGATTCGGGATCTGCCAGGTGGAATCTATTGTGGCGCTCTGATTAAACGTAAAAGCCCCAAAATTTTTGAGAACTGGTCACTGATTGCTGATGGCCGATTTACCTTTTTAATTTCGTACACTCACAACACCGGGCTCGGTCCGGTCCGGTGCGTTTTTCCTTTACGATTTTTCGATTAACTGTCGGATGCATGGTTTAATTTTTCATCTGATTCTATGACTCAAATTAATTATTGATCGAAATGCTTTTTGCCTCGCCGGCTCTCGTGGCTGTTTTTTTTAATGTTTAAATTTTAAAAGTTTTTTTTTCGCCTGATTTATTTATATATTTTTTTTTTTTTGTTTTTTTTTTTATTCTGATGATTGGATTGTACTCGCAATGGACAATTGTCGGATGGAGCCAGGGGGAGGTGAGATGGGCCGCGCACGGAGGGCACTTGTTGAATTGAACTCTTGGTTGCCCGGTGAGTGAACATTTTCAATGGGACGACCACTGGCTACGTACATATAGTGGCAGTGGCGGGTATTTTACGGTCAATTGGAGGAAACGATTTCATGTTTTCGTATGAAAATTCGTTTTGTTGCCGCTTGAAATTGAAATTTTTGTTCTGATTTCCGGTTTAGATTTGATCGGAACGTTCTGGTTTGGCATTTTCCCATTTTGTGTGTGATGACTTCAAGTGTTTATGGCAACCGGCAATTAATCGGTTAAATGCATAAAATACCATGTCTCATTAGTTCGAATATGGGAAGAATTGGATGAGCTGTTGGGAAAATCTACGACGACGAGTTTAATGAACGGAAAAAGACGTGTGATTTCTTAAAATACTAACAAATTACCAATTAACTAGCGTTCCAGCACTAAATTGCTACAAATTTCAAACACCTCTTACAATATTCCGGTAATAAAGGACAATAAGCACCGCAATCTTTTCGAAACATCTTTAAATTGCACTTAAAATTTCAAATCTCACGATGTTAACAAAAGATTTCAGTAATAGTACAATATTAAACAAACCAAGTGGGGTCGCGGTAAAAATTGAAATATACATAGCTCTGGTCTGTGCAATACAAGAAGGTTATTTACTTCTTCAAATATATCAGAAATGTAATGAAGTAAAACCTATTCAATATCTAATCAGACCTATACAGTAAAATAATCTGTTGAATTTTACATCTTTTGGATAGTAGTCAAATATGCCACACCGATGCAAGTAAATTCATACTGGAATGTAGTCAATTCCAATGTAATTTTCAATTTAAAATTAAATGTAAATTTCATTTTGCAATCAGTAAACTTCTACTTCGAACACAGCAAATTCACTGGATACTCTCTTTAAATTACACTCTAAAATAAACACTCTTTAAAATAGTGGCTATAGGTAGGAGTTGAACCCACGATCAATTCTAGTTTTGCTGCGTAGGTTGGTGCGCGTAGTTACTGTGCCACCGAAGGCGTTTCATTTTCATTTCTGTAGAAAACCAAATCGAACGAACCGTACACTGTTTTAAAAAGTTGACTTTTCAGTTTTTACTTGAAATTTCCAGTAATATTATATATTACTCATTGCAACCACTTTTACACGAAATTATAAGTAAGAGCACTCATTTCAAGCACTTTTACTTGAAATTACTTGTATTAGTAAAATATTCATATTATTTTCAACTGAACCATACAATTTACTTGAGAAGTCAAGCAAAATTACATTCTTTTTTAAGTAAACCACGATTTGGTCGCTTCGATCGATTTTGTTGTCTACTGAGATGAAAATGATATGCGTTCGGTGGCGCTACGCGTGCCAAACCTTCGATGAAATACATGAATCGATCGCGGGTCCGGGTTCGATTTCTATCTATAGCCAAGTGTTTTATTTCAGAGTTTTTTAGAGAATGTAGAGTGCTAATTAAACTATTTTTCAGAGAATATATATAGTGAATTTGCTGCTTTCAAAATTGTAATTTGCTGATTACAAATTAAAATTTGTTGATTGCAAATTGAAATTTACAAACTATTAATTTCCAATGTAATTTACTTAAAAGTCAATGAATTTTTTTTACTGTGTACAACTTCATGGTGTTAAATATTACATATTTTTAGTCGTAAAATTCAAGTAGATAAGTAGAATTACACGAAAAAGAATGTAATTTTCAATTAATATATAAATATTGTTAATTTTACATGAAATAAAGCGTCATTTTGTGAGCCTCTTCATATTGTAGTGATATCGGATTTTGCGACACATTTTAGAGTTTGTAATGTTTAAATGTAAAATCATTCACTTTAATAGAATACTTGTAACTGTTAACAGGAACATCGACTTTGATTATCGATATTTTTGATAATCAAAGAATACGTTGTTTTTCAATAAATTAAACAATTTTATGAATTGAAAAGTTCGAGTTCTTGTTTGTAATAATAACGAGATATAAACTGTTAACTTGTAAAATAATTAATATATTTAATTTAATCATAAAATCCAGGTAATAGTGTCCATAATAATCAATATAAAAAATATATTAACAAATAACTAATAAAGTTTTAATTTTGAATTTTTTGTATTTATATACCTTTTATTTAAATATAATAATAATTTAAAAAAAAAAAAACAAATGTTATAATATAAGAAGATAATAAATATTATTTTTTAATAAAAATTTATCTTCTTTATCGTCTTAACATTTTACTGGAAAGAGGATCCAGTCTAAACAATTCTCTACAATATACCATAAATTTGAAAAGTAGTAGAAATAGTAATTTACGAAAATACCAGTATTTTCGTGTAAAAGTGATTGAAATGTGAACTTTTACTTGATAAAATTAAATGCTCTGAAAATTTCAAGTAAAAATTAGACTGAAAATTCAGTTTATTTTAAACAGTGTACAACATGCTGTAAAACATATTCAACCCCTTGCTAGCACTCTGTAGATGAGGGCAGAAGAATCGTGAAAATGAATTTGATGTGATTAAAATGTGGAATCTAGGAGACGTGGAGAAATTATGGAAACGCTCTTCCGAACTAGTTGGTTCGCGAACTACACAAGCCTCGTTTACATTCCACTTAAGCTCTCTAAGAAGTTAAATCAAATCAAAAAATTGTCATATAATGCATGTAGGCAATTACGAGAAAAGCATGTGAAAGTGAAAAGCAACTCGATTTTTCATTACGCCGATATGTTAGAAACCGTAAAAATCAACCCCTTAGGGTTGAATGTTAAAAAAAAATCTTAAACCAATTTCTATGCCTTTAACTGATGAGCTCATGGAAGCAATATTAATTCGATATCTCAGAAGACATAATATCTCAGAAGACATAATAATAATTATACGAAATTCGTGAAAATATATTGCAAGTCTGAATTTTTTTATATTAAAATAGCGAATTTGAATACCTACTAATACTAAAGTTAGTATGCGACTGTTTGGCCAAGCGGTCAAATGGCAGTATTAAAATTTGTTTTATCCGTTCGGTCAAATTCGCCATTTCGCATTGCTTATTCCTGCAATTTGACCACTTCAACAGTGTAATAATAGCGAAAATTTCAACTTTCTAGAACAACTTTGGGAGATAATTTCAGTGGTTGCCCTAAACAGGTGCTTCTAACATTATAAGAAGCTAAACCGGAGCTGGAGATCACAGTGCACAACAATGTATTTCATTGATGAGGTGAACATCTTTTGGAGGCAGATGGAGGCGTCAGTTCATCGCATCCTGTGGAGAATCAAGACCCACAGACAAACAGTTGAATTTGAGACACTGAATCGTATTACTGCAATCAGGTTTTCTGGTTAATACTTGAAATGCACTTATTTCCTGCTACGACGCAGTACTGTGCTGGAATTATGCAATCCGACGAAACTGAAAGGAGTGCCAAATTAAAATCCTTTCATTTCCGTAAATTTCCACAACTTGTAATATGACAGTCTGATCACAAATCAAACTTGTCAGAGATTCATTTGTGCAGTAAAACAAACATACCCATATACTACCACCTACCATCTTAAAAAGGATACCTGTCGTGCCTGGCTAAACGAAACGAAACGTAAACACCCCGAGATATTCACGTAATTGCCATAAAAATAATTTTAATTAGCAGCTCACTTTCAATCGGGCATCAGCACCTGTCATTGACACAAACTCTACTCCCACCGAATATGGTTCTGGTGCTCTAATTAAAGGCATACGAAACATCGATAAAAAACAAGTGGTCGTACCATTTGCATTAATTGCAACATAATGAGCCTCTAATTATTAATTGCATATCAGAGACCGATTTTCAATATTTTAAATTAAAAAAAAAACAACATACAAAAAGGTAAAAACGAATGCCATACCACGCCAAATTGGTCACCTCATCATCATCCAGGGAACGATATAACCTGAAATTACCATAAAAAGTTTTGTTATGGATCTGTCGACACCATGCAGGTTGTCAAGCAACATATCTCCTTGCCTTACCGTCGGCATAGCAGGAATAGCAGCAACCAAACCATAGCTTGTTACCTGATATGTAATCAATTGATCGTATGATCGATCACACGTAAGTAACTCTTTGGATCGAGAAATGTTTCAATTTTTCGCTGAACAATCTTCGATCTGTAGCAAGATCGCACCTATAAATAGATCAAAAATATCGACTCTGGAAAATGCTATAAAAGATTTTCCATCTTCAATTCTTTTCGATTTGCTTTGTTCTTCGCGTATTATGGAAAAACAGAGCATTCTCTTGGGTGGCATTGTATGACGAGATGGATACCTTTTCTTTAAGATCACTGCAACAAGATCGCCGATCACACGACCTTGCTACTAGTTTGTATAGTCAGTCGGATGGACCTAATGACGGATCATCAATGCCTGGACTTCATTTCATTTTTATGAATCTAGCGCATACGCGCTCTATTCATCGCAGCATAAACACAACGTCTTGTTGTTGCGATGATTATAAATTTAATTTTAATGTACAGAAACAATTTAAGATTTTATGGTGGCGCCAATTAACATATACACCGGGCAGAAAAAAAAAATTTCTAGGCTCCAGAAAGAATTCTATTAAAGGCTTTAAGACTTGTTGTCGAAATCCGGATGATACCATAAGTTTCTTTCTTTTCCAGACTCAAAGAAAGACTGCTCAGTTTTTGATGTCTTTATGAATATTTATAATCGAGCCGAAGATTTTTTTCTTTAAGCATTTTGTTTTTATTTTATCACACGACGAATGCAAACAAATCGAAAACGACGAGACGAATTTTTGGTTAATGGCGCTGCTGCTGCTGCTGTCTGTATTTAATTCAAGACATCGTGGCATTTTCTTCGGGATTTTCGCCCAAGCAATGTACAGTCCTTTTTTTCTGGATAGGTGAAATATGAGACGGAAAATTGAGCCGAAATGATCCATCCTATAAAAAAAAAATATAACCAAATCGGTTTCTTCAATTTCCACAAAAATAGACGGAAAATAAATTTCGGATTTCCGAATATTTTGGAGAAAAAAACGGCCGATTTTTGGTGGAATATTTTTGGGGGAAAGAAAACTGTCAATGACGGTAAGGAAAATTGTTTGTCTTTTTCGGAATTTATTATCGCCCAGTTGTTGTTTGCCACCGCATACACTTAACGCTGAGTGATATATAAAATACACGGAATCCTGTTCGATTTTCATTTTCCGAAGTTTTTATTGGGAAATGGTTTTTATGCGGGAAGAGGTGAAAAAGTGCTTTACATATGAGCATTTGAAATGAACTAATTGATACGTTTTATAGTCTCGGGGGAATTCTTGATGGTTCCGGGATATTTTACCGGTGTTTCGTATCACCTTACCAAGTAGAGGTTTTTGAATAGGGTGCATCTTTTTTATGTTACGTCTTGTAGTCGATTTTGGAGCTACTGATTTGATCGAGTCAAAGTAAGTAAGTTTTTCTGGTCATACCAAAAAACGGTGTGATTGAAATTGAGTAACCTATGGAATTTTATTGGCAAAACCACGCTTCTAAACCATAAAATTTTCGTTAAATCTTTAAGGTTTGATGAGACATCGGCTTGAATTTTACTTCTAGAGAGTTTTGAAATAACACCTACCTGATTTTAGGGATTGCTGATATTCAACTCCTATTGGGCTGTGAAGGGGTAAACATGTTGTCATTCCGACATATTTCTAAGATCTAACGAGATATCGAGTCGTTTTTTATGACATTTGGTTTCCTATATAATCGACTAATAGTGACTTTCAGTATTTTTGGACATTGAAGCCCGGAAGTTGGATTTTCACAGTTTTATACATATTTCCTAGGTTTGATGCGATAGTATGTTATGGTTATTATTTCTACGAGTATTTTATAAAACCGCCTAAAAACAAAATTTTTTTGTAATTCAACCGCTGCTGTAATTTGTTTGTATGTTTAATTGGAGAAAATCTATATTTTCAAGCAAAATTAATATTCCAAAAATTCCTCCTTGTGTTGAAATAGCCAATGCTACATATCGACTTTGACCACGTCGCGATTTATGACTCAATCACGTAATTTATGTTTTAAATGTGGTAGTGGCGTAATCATTCACAGTTTAGCCGCTTCTCGAACTTTGACCCAAAATAATAAAATTGATCCCAGACAATTGGTCATTTTTTTTTTCTCCACATGCACTTAACGTAATCACTTAAAAATCAATTTCAGTAATGTTTTGATATTAAACCCCTAAAAGGGTGTAAGGGGATGTTTACGTTTTCACGTATTCCACCATATCTACTGCATTGGATAAGACATCGAGTGGATTACTATTTCCGCGGACTTTGTATAAAATCGCTTTAGTCCTTAAAATTAAACCTTGTCTTTTTTTATTTCATTTTCAATAAAGGGAAATATTTCACTTAAAGGTTCTGTCTTCAGAGAAGTTGTCAAATCAAAATTTTACTGCACAATTGCATCCGGCATTAACAATGTTGTGAAACTTTCACCTCTGAAAATCTAAAGGAAAATTCAAATTATACAAGACAAGTGAAAACTTTCTCATGGATTCTAAGCAAAATAAAATCGATAAAAATGTGTCCTTGACCTTAACAACGACAATCGAAACGAAAAGGCCAAGTACCTACCTAAAATCCTCGAAAAAGGATTCACTATGTCGTTCATTCAACATTGAATCGGCGCACAGCCTAGGAGCAAACAACAAAAATTAGCCGAACGAGGGCAAAGAATCGAAGAGTCTCATGATCCCTTTAATTTTCCGTAAACATTTCCGCAACAGGACGATATGTAACCTTACGTAGCGTAGCGTAACGTAACGTATACTATACAGGGATATATAGCGATGTTTATATGTCGGTTCAGTGAACCAAACAATTCCAAAACACTTTGATCCGAGTGTACGTTTAACCAGAAGCCACTTAAGGGAAAACAGATTTCAATTGGCAGCATTAAGTGGTGTAGAGGACTTAGGATAATGATGACGACGATGATGAGAACGATGATGATGATGCCCGGGTATGAAGTTCATGAAAAATTCAAAAGGAAAAAATGATTTTCAAGGAAATCCACGTAAGGAAGGATACCGGGCACTCCACTTCACTCCTCTAATATGTGCTCATCGTTTTTCTATAACACTCGCATAAGGACGATATACGATGGAGTTGGGTTGCGCATCCCTCGGCAGATATTCCGTTTATTTTTCATGTGTACGTGCATGACGGCTTTAGTGATAAAAATCTATTACTTTGTAGATCCTTGAAAGCTACGCCCGTATATCACCGGGCCATCAGATGACCACTCATAGATATATTAAAAATAATGGAAACAAATGGCCTCACATTTTCGTCGGTAATAAAATGTCTTTTTTCATATGTCGAGCGACTTATTTTTTTGTTGTTGCGTGGAATGGGGGGTGGGTTTTTTCCGTCCCGGATATGTCTTAGTCCCTAAACTATAAGTTAATATATCAGAGGGGTTTGGTGGAGTTTTTTCTTGTATTTGGTTGTGGTGTTTTTATGCTTTATATTCGTCGGTAATGTGATGATATCAAAAATGTGATAGTTATTTTATAATTGAAGATTATAATCGAAACGCAGCACATCCTTCTTAAAGTATAAATGACTCTATTCTTATTTTATCCCCGACCCCATTTCAAGTTAGTTTATGACAAAATGATAAACTCTTGTCGCCATGTCGGGATTTGAAATTTTGATTGAGTCCCTGGTTTTTTTTGTCACCCATTTGCCAGGAGACGACCGGCAATAAAATTTCGTCGTAAAAATTTATCTCGGACTTTTGGTACAGGTAACCAAAACCTAAACTCAATTCACTACACATAAATAATTATTGCCGCAATGACCACCTCATAAATATCGCCTGTATCTTATAGGCTCGGGGAGAAAAAAGTGTCCTAGATGCAGAACGACACGTGTCTTGTTAGAAAATTTCCGAAAAATTATCCCTTTCGTTATCAGTGGTCATTTGTTGCCTCTTTTAGGGTGATTTTTACGATTTTTTGAAAATGTTTAAAAAAAAATCTTCGACAGATTGTATTAATGTGCTAGCGTAAGCTATGAATGTCGCAGACAAATGTTTGGGACTATTCTTATCTTTATCTAAATAGCAATTGAAAATAAGTACCATAGGTACCTGTCGATATGAACATATCTTCAAGTGGAATACTAAAAATATAAACTTATTTTCCGGAATATGTTTATTATATGTCACTACAACCCAACCTATTAAAAAGTCTTAGCTTTAGAAATTAAGAAAAAAACTGATTTAAGATATTGGCGTAAAAAAAATAAAGCACATATTAAAACTTATTAAAAACTCTTGAAACTATCAATACAAGAAAGTTCCGCTTTGTGGAACGCAATCCGCAACATTCAGTGCATCATCAAATATCATCAAATAACATCAAATGCAGCTATTATTAAAAATTTTAGATGAAACATTCGAAATTCGAAAAGTCATCAATTTAAAATGATGGGGACTGACTAAAAAAATTTGGCAACAGTGTTGACTCAACTTTATTTTTGTTTGGGTAGAAGTCCGGAACGTGTTTATTGTTGAAATGCAGTGTGCCTGGTTATTCTTCAGGTTGTCAGTCCCATAGTAACCTGCACCGCATCTCAGAATAAGCCCACTGTTTTGGAATTCTACAAAAAACGCAAAACGCTTTTGGGAAATTCTTTTTTTTAACTTCAAACAGACAGAGAATTAAATATCAACATAACCCATTTATAATCATAATCAATGGCTCAACAGCCCAAATCGGGCGTAGGCCTTGAAGCTATGCTAGAGCTACTTCATTACGAGACCAACGAAACACTAGGAGGTGAAGTAGTCAGCCACACGCTCGTCCGTGATTATTACCCCGATTTTACAGCTGAGTGAACTATTCTCGAAAATTGCTTTCGGGCAAGCAGGCTCGAACCTGGTACCAAGTGCACCGAAGGTAAGTGCTGTAGCTAATAAGCCACCCAGACTAATTTTACGATTATTAACATAACCCATTAGGGGTTAAATATACAAAAATTCTGAATGCGATCATATGGAAAGCCCTTTAAAGTAAAAAACAAATTGACATCTCATTAGACTTAAGTGATATGTCGGAATTCGTAAAAGTGTACACAATTTACGCACTCTTAGGAGTTGCACCCTGCTTTGTGATCAATATACATTTTACACAGGGTGGAAATGAAAAGTTTTCTGGACATGTACACTCACTAAAATGAACTGCTATATCTTGAAAACTATTTATCACAATTTAAAACATTACAGCTTGTTTTTTAGAGAATCGAATTACCCATTTTTAATGTAAATTCCGGTATCATAGCTGTATCTGATCTTGGAATATTTGCTTTCAAATTAAAATGTTTGTTAGATACCGCGAACCTTCAAATTTGTTGACCTAATTTAATTTTTCTCAGAAAACCCGATTATTAAAATGTCATTTTAATTTCATTTTTGGATGTGCCATTTTTTTAGCTGCGAAAGATGCACAGGTACATAATAACTATGCCTTAGGTTTTAGTTATAAGTGAAAACTCGTAGCAGTTAAGAATTTAATATGCGATACAGTGAGCCTCGTTAAACAAAACCTTTCTAGAAACAGAAATGGCAATTGTGTAAAAAAAGTATTCTAGATATGGTTACTTTTGACAAAAAAATAATTCATTGTTATTTAATATCAAAGGGTGGATAAACTTACATGTTGATACTTTAGAATTTATTGTTTTTTTTTAAACTACAAAATTGGTTTAATAATCGGAATTCTTTTCAGTTGATAAATCAAATATTTTCTACACTTATTTATAACACGGTCACATTGGTGATAAATATATGGATTTCAAAAATATACATATAAAACAATCTTTTCGGGCCCCCCCTTCCCCAATGATGAAAAATCACCTACCCTACACCTCATTTATTTTTAGAATAGTAATTATTTTTGAAAAGATACTTTTATTTAAATTTCCTTTCTTAATTACTGAGTGTGCCATTTTATTTTGATCTGAAATTAATCGATGCCAAAAAGTTGTTGCAAATTAGTGGCTTTCAACTCCTTTAAAACTTTTAGATCAATTCTATTTCTGAAATAGTACACATATCCTGAAATTTGTCTTAAAATGTAATTCCAGAAAATTATCTTACTTGCGATGAAAAGAATAGCTCCTGATTGGCTTCAACTTGAAAGTGAATTTGCTATTCTGCTTGATTAACTTTGGACTAGATCGAGGATCGAGACACATTTTCAAAATACAAAATTTCAAATTAAATACGCACTTTCACTTTAGTATTTTAAGAATGAAGTACCTACTCTGATCGATTTAAAAAAATGTTTGTCCATTAGAAGGCTCGTACGGCAAAAAACCTCTGCGCTAAAAAGTGGTAATTATTTGTTACCTGATAAATAGGGTGAACTCGGTTATAAATATGTCAGGAACTGGATATGCTAGGAAGTTGAAATATGGAATATATTATTATGTTACGATTGTGTAGCATTTTGCGCAGAAACGATCGATGGTAAAGGATAATTTTTTTTTTGCTAAATTGAATTTTGTGAGAAATATGAAATTTAATTTTTTTTCCTCTCCGAAGTCCAGTATGGTGAGATGTTTTGGGATAAGACAAGCGTCCAATCTCAGTCCAACGAGAGTGTAGAGCGGGCTTTAAGGTTCGTAGCTATGTCTCTAAAATCATTGAACCATTAGTCCAATAGTGAAGCTACCTACTTATTGTAGTTACACGGATTAGTTGAACTAAACTGCGGATTATAAGAATATTCACCAGAAGCCCAAAGATTAAAACTTATTTGAATATAAATTTGTCCATAAGATGAAACGATAAACCGAACACTTAAGAGATTTTTGTTTGTCACTAAACAGTCAGGCACATATGAAAGGTGAAACGGGGATAATACCCTTAATAGAATCATAATAGCCGTTTACAAGCCAATAACTTTCTGTTATCTGCACATTTGTCCTACCTGTTTGAAGCAGACATTAATATTTCCATGCTGATACAAAGGTATTTTTTAAGCCCCCTATAATCTTCTTGCATGGAATATGAACTGGATGACTCAAAACAGTGCAGAAAAAATTGTCCTGGTGAATATGCGAAAAAAATATAAGTCGCACAATCCTAAGGGTGGATTATCCTTCATGCCAGGAAAAAACTACCGATAATAATAATAATGATTATTGGTACGTGTAAGTATGGATTGCAGAAATACGTCCTTTTAACCACTTTTAAGGATTCTATACTGTTCTAAAAATGTTGAAAGAATACTTGGCCCCCATAACGGATGAATTTCATTTTGTCAATTGTTAGAGTATAGTTGCTATACACCTACACCAGCTAGCTGAAACCTACCTCTATACCTGAAGTTCTTCACTATGTCAACTCGATATACGAGATGATATTCGATTAATGTGATATCCGTTTTTATGTCGCAGTCATGGGAACTGTCGAACGTTATACCGGACGAAATCGGACGGATGTGAAATCGATATGTAAAATTGTATGACCTGTGAGAAAAATCAAAATATGTAGACGATCAATTTGCGGTTTTAGTACAAAATTTTTTTTTGCAAGGGTTGCATTTTACAGGTGAGATCATTTAGAGCGATCGATTTCATCAGGAATTGATAATGCATAAAACCGCAAGGGAGGAAGTTTATTGTGACGATAGGATTTTTTCTTGAAATTATTATAACTATGGTTTTCGTACTTGAATCAGAGTTGCCTTTCCGATTGTTATATTCAAGGTATATGCTGGTTGACCATAGGTTTAAATGGGTTTATTCTGGTCAACACTTTAATGGCCATCGCTTTTAATTTTTCTTAGGTAGTACAGTGCTTCACAAATATCAACTCGAATATTCGGCATTGAAAAATACTTAATGGAATGTAGTTTTGAACGATATTTTCATCCAACGTGAACAAGCAAAGTTTTTCATGCGAAGGAAATGCAGCTGATTATCACTTAAGCCAAAACTTTGGACTTGTGCTATGTAATATAGAACATTATTATCTAGAAGTGCAACTGATATTAGAGAAGAGCAAAGCAGTTTCTTTCAGTGAAGTATTTCACTCCGAGTCACTCAGTTCAAGGAACGAGTCTAGTGAAGTACTTCCGGAACTCGTTCCTTCGTTTCCGAACTAATTCGTTCTTTTAGATCATTCATAGTTCATTTTGAGGGGAGAAGATGATGAGCAAAAAAAGGTTGGATATAGCGCAATATATAAATACGAAAAACTAATTTTAATTAAATTTTATTTTACTTGAAGTTTTTGGGACCTACTAACTAGCAAAAATACCTTCAGCTGCATACGAAGCGTTCTAAAGTTACCGGACAAAATTCTTGAACACGTGTTTTAAGGAGTTTTGTATGGCTGTACACGAAAGAGTGGGACAGTTTTGCACCAATAACTGATAGATTCGACTAAACATCCATATTCGAAACTTAAGAATCCTAGGTCAAGGCTTTCGTACATTCGAATAGACCTTCAAACTAACTTAAGAAGTTAGCACATACTGTTATTCCTTATTTCTCGAAGGCATTTCTTCGCCCAATCTTGTTGGGAAAGAGTGTTCTATCCAGAGGTGATCTCACTGTACTTTTAATGGATACACGTTCATTATGATATATTTCCCAGAGCTTAAAAATAAATGGATACTCGTTTACAGTGGACTAATATTGACCATTCATCGAGTCCATTATAACTATATGGTCTACCGTATAACGAAGTTGTATTTATTAGTGAACCTAGAGTTCGACCTTCCAATTGACTATCTTACTTATTATTTTCCCAAGACGAGGCTCTGAATATCTGAATGATATTCCTTATTTTACGACAGGTCAGTTCTCCGAAGTTATGGTCACATCTACATCTCCTGCAAATGAAGATTCAAGTTCATGAAAATTCCATTCGCAAGAATTACATTTCAGACAACATAAAGTGAAAAGCCATCAGAATATTTCCACCTTAACAAGCAATACCACTTACCACATTCACAACATACAAAATAACATTACCATTTACGGCGTGCCGTGTTATGATGACTATCATATCTTTACGCACGTACGAAAAATCAAAAAGGACGAACCTCGACTACTCAAATCTCAAAGAGGATGTATTTCGACTTCGAAATGTTAAAATGGTTTTGCAACTCCCGCGGGACAAATCGAATACAACACCCTCGCATTTACACATATACGTCATATAAGTGCAAAAGAAATGTCCTTACCATTGCAATGTAGTACCATTTCTGAGATTTCTTTATGGTTATGGTTCTGCCAGTCCATTCCGTTTATGAAAATATACAATTTTGGCAGGACGAATACAGGACACTTGATCGACACAAGTCCCTATCTATGCTGCTCGGTGGGAACAATAAAAACAAAGATGTTCAGTCTTGACCGTCTATCGTTATCCTATGCTTGTACTTCATATACAATTCATAAAACAGAAGAAAGAGCTATAGGGACTAAGAAAAGTATAAGGACATCGTCGAAGTGTCCTTTACTTCACGATATGCTGCTCATGTCTTCAATTTTTATAACCAAACTTCAAGGGAGCGAAAAGTGCCGGATAGACAAAATTGTCTAATACAAGATGGAAAAATATGTTCGTCCCATGTCCTTTTTTCTGGTCTCTGGTTGGAGGTGGTTGCTTTTGATTATGGATGTATCATTCCAGCGTAACACTCACATCTCTAGGAGCAGATTTAAGGACATAAAATCTACCGTCTTGCCAGCTTCTGCGGTTTCGGTCTTTTCTTATAGTTGCCATACCAACGGAACGGAAATCCGAAGGTGGTTCCCCTCGTTATACGTGTCTCGAAAGTTTTCTTGCACTTTGTTTCCAGAGAGACGACCACATTAAAAGCAGAGAAGCGTGCTAGCGTTAAATTAGAGGATAGCTTTGGTGGTGGTCAAAAACTTTCAGTTCCAAGGACTTAACATAAAACTTTATGGCAGGTTATATTTGTGAAAGGAACCGGTCCCCGAAACCAAAGTTTCCCACTTCTGAGATATAGGTACTTTCGAACGACAATAATTGCCATTATAATTCGTAGCGAAAATAGTCATGATAATGATCAGTATTTGGAAAATATGTTTTTTTATAGACAGGTGAGTTAAAGGTAAGGTTTACTGCGACATAACGAAGTTTCGATCGAAATGTTATGAAATATAAATTACTGCAACGAGCATCGACGAATTTAACATAAAAATTGTTGTAGTTATTTGAACAGCTCCTTGAATGTAAAGTAATGTCGTCTATACCATAAACTACATGATAGGTTGCTTATACGGGGCCAAGTGTTTCAAAGATCATTTCACTTCAATTGCACGACTTTGATGCACTTGGAAAGATTTGATCGACAGTGGTGTCGGTCAGTAAGTTTAAATGGAATCTAAAAATTGAATTATGATAAATTTTTGTTTCCACACTTCTGTAAGATTAAAGAAACATTGAACAAAAACTAAAAGATTTAATAATTGGAATTACGATCTCGTCGTAGAAAGTACGATCTTTACTATCTACGCCACTGATAAGTGGCATACTGATCGCTATGTGTATTATTGGCACGCTCTAACAAATTTTGTATTTTTAGATATCGATCACGTATACAACAGATCGTGTACTTTATCTCGTAATGCGATTAATGTGGAAAAGATTCGCAATTGATCACTGCACTCTAAACTGCAGCGTTTACTGTTAATATGCGATTTGAACATATGTTAAGGCTGAATCTCGATGTCGTTTTGCATTAATTACATAGACGAGATTAAGATTGACATTTTTTTTTGCGCTGATCATATATGGCACATACGGAATTCTACTTGTATTTGTAAGGTTCGTGGAATCTAAAGTTGTTTTGATGCAATTTTTTTTCTGTATCCAACAAAGCAATGTATCAGTTTCAGTAATTTGCATCTTATTATGGTAACAGTATCGAATTTAAGTCGATATTTTGCGATCTTTTAAATAAATCAGAAACCCGCAAAAAAAAATAGAAAAAAAATATTTTATTCGTATTGACAACTTCCCTGATATAATGCATATGCGCATAAATCAGTTTTTGTTACCGTTTGGGATCAGCTTTACAAATTTCGATTTTATGTGATACAGGACTAAGAAAATCTAAAGTTATAGTTAAGGAAAGTATTGCAAAATGAGACCAATTAACAGCGAAAAGCAGTTCTATCTGGGCTAAATTCAGTCCTGTATTCTTGTCGACATTAAATCCAACTTATGAAATAGGCTAAAATAAAACAAGCCAAATGCAAGCACTCTAGACTATTAACTCTAAACCTGAGATTTTTCTTAATAAATTGTAAATTTTTTTACAAATGTTCATTTGCAAAAAAGAGGTAAAACAATGCGTCCGGAGAGCTTGAAACCTAGCACCATATCTCACCATTATACGTGTCCCAAACTTTTATACAAGAAAATAGTTATAGCTGTGCCCAGACTGTTGGCACAGTTTTACTTATTCATTTAAGTAAGGGAAGCAGAATAATGTCATAGCTCTAAAGCCGGCTACAGACTTCTCCTACGTTTCTTGTTTTTCACATTTCGCAAGTTTTTCGTCTTGTTACACGAAACACATGAAACTCGTGAGAAAGTCACGAAAAAAGTCTCGCACAGTTTTTCGTCACTATCTCATTAAGTAAAACTCTTTGATGTTGTCAAAAAACGACTCCAGTAGAGAAAACGCGAAAAGCGAATAACGAAACGCGAGAATCCCACGAAAAACCTCTACACACTATTCACGAGAAATACACGAAATAGGCGAAACGTGATAAGTCCGTAGCCGTCTTAAAGGGGTTGAATATCGAAAAGTCTAAAACCAACTTTCATGCAATTATACAGAAAGTTCTTCAAAACATAAAGATTTTCGATATCTTAGCTGACCCTTATATGTCAGAATTCTTAGAAACGTAGAAAATTGGTTTCACCATATTGGAGGTTCAATATCGGAAAATACTGAAATTAATTCTTAATTATTAATAATAAGAATATTCAAACCATCAGTTTATACATTTTTAAATGATTATATAGAAGCCCATAGAAGTAAAAACCAATTTGATATCTTATTATTATTTTTCCCTAGATTTTAATTTGTTCAATTAATTTCGATTGAATATCGCCCGTATAGAGAATTCATTAGCAATACCAGTAGCTCTATAGGTGCAGCAGAAAGGGTCTTTCTCTCTTTCATCAAATGACAGGTCATTGGATACCTTCGAAAATAAGCTACAATCTGTTCTCTTGTGGTTATCAATTTTGAAGATATAATAACTTTCGTCAGTGATGATGTAAGTCTGAAAGATACTTCTTTACCACCCTGTATCATCACGTAATTTGAAAATTGATCCTCGATGTTGCAAGAATTTAATATTTGTTTCACCGAAATACTAAATAAGGAGCAGACCGCTTATTTCACAAGTTATATTGATCGAACAAACCAGCAATTTTGCGTCAATTTTAACATGCTGCGGCTATGTCGGAAACTTTCAGGGGGCTTTGTATTTGTATCATACTGAATAAATATGATTTCCTGTGTGAATGAAGATCATATAAACTACCAGCCTTTTGGATTGCGATACAACATGGAAGAAATCGTATGAGAGTTAAACTTTGTTAGTCATAAAATATCTTCAGAAAAAATATTGTTGCAATATAATTTCGTACATCATAAATTCTATAAAACTACTTTCGAGCGTGTTACCTTACCTTACCTAATACCTTCCTCCTAAGAACCACCTTCGAACTTCTTAATATTATTAAGAATAAGACAAACTATGAAACCACTGTGCCCTTCTACTCCCTGGAAGTTAGCAATTATTTTCCTCCGGCATTGTTGTTGTCATAAAATTTCCCGATATAAGCTCATCTTTCTGTTGACATATCGGATTACAATAATTAGTTTCGTAATTAACCCTTTCGAGTTAATTTTTTCCGTTCTGCTCCGTGTTCTGCTCTGTTGCTTGAGTAGAAAATCGCCGTAGCATTACTCCACTAATACTTTTCAACCCTTGTACCTTATCTCGGTGTTGTTCTTGTTGTTGTTTTTTTTTTACGAACCAGTTCATTACTTTCTTCGGGTTTTTTGTTCTTTTTCGCTAGACAGCTATCGTTTACGGATTAAAAACTCCTTTTCCACCCTATTTATTTGCCTTAATGGAGTAAAATACTTTTACTCGAGTTAGGGTATAATAATCGTGTCGATTGGAATTTTTGTTAAAAAAATTTTTGTTTTTGCTCAGATTAGATTACATAATTTGCTCGAAGAAAATTTGAAATTTATATGACGAAAGGCCGGGAGAAATTAAAAAGAAAATAAATTGATAAGCTTGTAGCTCGAGGACCTAAAAGCGGAAGAAAAAGAGCACAAGAGGGTTCGAAAGGTTGGATCAATTTACAAGAGAGTTCCAGTCATAAAAGTATGACGATGCCATGAAATCATACACCTGACTTAGCCTAATGCAATAACTCGAAAAATCTATAAGACATTACAACATGGTCGTATAACAAACATTAGGTGAAGGAAGACTCCCTCCTAAAACAAATCAGATATCCTTGGATAGGAACGTTCTACTGCCGCCCGTATGGACATAACTTTGACCCTTTATTATACCTACCATAAACTCCTGTATGATTTACGTCCTGAGCCCCAGTTACCGTGCTCTGCAACGATTACGATCACTCTGGGATCAGATGTCAATATAAAAATTATTTTCTGGAATATTATTTTTGATTTAAGGAAAATTCATTTTTGTTGTGTTTTGCCTTCCTGGCCGTCCATCTCTCCGGAGGGCAGGAAATCCTTCAATGCGGGGATGACTGGATTGACCATAAAAGTTATTGCATTGATAGAGATATAAGGCCGGGTCCTCGGTGTAGGATTGAACGAGGTAGAGCGTTTCCTGGGAGAATTCGATAGACTGAGGTATCCATCCTAAAGTGACCAGTTGTTTTTATTACCTTTGCTGATTGGAATATGATCAGGGGGATTCGGTTTATATTTTTTTCCTATAGTCTGGTAAATTTTGATTTCGGAGGGACACGATAAAATATTGTGCTCGTTTTCTGGTTTCAATGAGTTATGGGCTTTTATTTTGGTAGCACTAATTGTCAGACAGAATTGACAGGCTGTTTTGTAGCTCTCGAACTGGGAAGGATTTTGATTTAGACAGGATACTACCGTCTATTCAGATATTTCTCTCAGATATACCATATATGGAAAGGTCGATGGTTGTGGTTCATCGAATCTTGTAATCAAATATCTAAATATTGCTGTAAAGTATGCCATTTACCTTTTATTCCGTCAGATGGATGAAGGAGGTTTCGCTATATATCTTAGGTCTGATTAGATATTGAATAGGTTCTTATTCCCAGAAGAATTCTTGTCATATCTCAATTTTGGTATGTAGAACTACAGATGAATATTGAAAGCGTACTATGTATTCTAGTGACAAAATTTATTTTCGAAATAACCTCCAACCTGCGTCAATGGGATCAGAGGATAAGACGATCTTCCAACCAAAGAAAAGATAAAGAAAATATTCCTGGAAGTAAGAACCTATTCACTATCCTATCGGACTTAAATGAAATAGCAAAATTTGGAAAAGAGTATACAACCCCCTTCATCCTCCTCAAGGGATCAATATCGGAATGTCCTCAAATAGATTTTAAGGCAATTATTCAATATATCATCAAGCCCGTGGTAGTAAAAACTGATATGACATCTTGTCAGACCTAAGAAATATGGCAGAATTCGTGAAATATATTCCATTTTTTAATGCCATCTTAAAGGTTAAACAATAAAAAAAAATCCTTGTATTTTAGGCGATGATATAAAACGCCCGTCATTGTAAAATCCTATCTGAGCTAAAAGATATAGCGAAATTCGTGAAAATTTACACAACTCCCTCTCAACCCCTTGGTGGAATATCCTAAAATTCAAAATATCCCTTTGCATGCTTTTTATATAAATGCATAGAAAGATTTTATCAAATTTTTTGATATCCGATTTGTAAGGGTAAAGTGGTTGTGTACATTTTCACGAACTCCGATATATTTCTTAGGTCTACCGAAATATCGAATTCGCTTTCACTTCTACAGGCTTAAAACATTATGGAGAAAAAAAACAGATTTTAGGATTTTTCAATATTGAGCCCATTCTAGTATGTGTAAGGTATGCAAGTTTTCACGAATTCCGACAAATTTTTCAGGCTTAATGAAATCGAATTCGCTTTTACTTTTATGTGCTTTTTTTAACCTTAAAATTATTTTAGAATTTTGAGATATTGGCACACTCTTAGGAGAGTGTAAAATGATTGTGTACATCTTATGAATTCCGAGATTTTTGGTCCGAAATTGTGCTATTTGCCACAATCAGTTTTGCTATGTTCCTTAAATGGTTGGTTTCTAATTGCCGCATTAAAACGAAACTATGCAGCTCCATACTTTCTTAACTAACATTCTTATACAGTTTAATATCGTTGTTATACCGCTCTGATCGTCATCGCTTTCAATATGACTAAAATGCGTAATGTTCACCGACAATCATAAATAACTCTTTCTGAAATTGTCGATTACATTCCAACATACCCAGTAAAACAAAGAGGGCATTACACTCAAGGTCATAGCGGACGGCCTTTATGTTGTCATCAATATCTGAACTGGAATTGAAACTTTCTGATTATAAGTAGAGTGCCGGTGAATATTGTCGGCCTGATGTAAAAGTGCCGGGTAGGGTTTATAAGAAAAGAAGGTAAAATCTTGAAGTCTGTACGAGTTAAGTTCGCTTTGAAGATAGAATGAATGCTTCAGTCTGTAAAGGCCCGATCGACACGATCGAATCGCCGAAGATCATCAGAAACGCTCCTCGATACTCCGTCGTATTGATGACAATTATTTTAGTATGCATGCTCACGCTCTTACAGCATAATTGTAATTTATGTTTGTTAAACATGACAGTTATATGCATTTGTATTGGGAGTTTGGATTGGATTGGATCTTCGCGATCATCCAAATGCGCGACTATGACGATCGCTCCAGGCGAAAATAATGTACCTGATATACGAAACGTTCGGCAAAACGCTCGGCTCGCTACCGTACTGACCTGGTGATGTGCGATCCGATCAACAGCGCGATCGCACGCCATTATTTCGCGAAATTTATGTTATACCGCGGCGATCATTGCAAGTAGGTGGCTTTAACCGTCGAGGACCATTTCTGGTCTTGTCTTGTGGTGGAGTTTTTAAGAAGTTTAGTTCACTTGGTGAGGTTTTCTTCTACGCGCGATCACTACGTGAGGATCGATCGATCGCTTGCGACGTACACTGGCCCAAGCAAGCATTTGATATGTTGATGAATGGTGTTAATGCACCGCGTGCTTTGATTTTTAACCATACCGCAGACCGCAAACCGCTACCGCTATGATGATGCTCCGCAATATGCGATTTTCACGGATTTGTCGTTTTGTTTGTGCTTCGTTCACGTCTTATCATTTATCGTCGGCGTTGGGCATATTTCTTTCGGTTTTCTTATTAAGCGAATTAAGGAGCAGCGCCAATTTCAACTTAACTGTCATCGAAGACCGTAATCGTCTTGACTTGGGATCGATCAAAAATAAAAACTTACATATGAGTCGTTTCTTTTGACATGGTATGATCACGTATGACGATTTTCTCCGTTCGCCGCGCTCGTACCGCTCCCACTCGGCTTTTGGATTTAAGCGAACTACTCGACTTACGCAAAGTGCAATATTTAATTCGCTTAGACAGTTATACGTTATAGCAGACATTGAGTGAATTTGAAATGAGTCTTTCGGGCAGCAACATTTAAAACGTTGATGTCATTTTGCATTTCTCAAATTTTATTATATCGAACATTCGAACAATTTTTGCCCGGGGATTTCCTATAGTGTTCCAATTTCGATAGTACACATTTGCGATATGTTCAAGATACATTATGTTGCTAAACGCTCTGTACCCAACCTACAAACGTTATATACGTACGATTATATCTCGGACCTTGTAGTTTCGCTACTTATTAGAGAGCGGTTAGCGGCTGCTGCTGTTGATATTCATTTGCAGTCCGCGTACTATTGAATTTATGCATTTCGACTTTAAGAACAATATCAAACCGATTTATGATTTTGTTACATTGTTTAGCCTTTGATATGGAGCACTTGGTGAAAGATGGATGTCTTTTGTGTCTTGTGTAGTCAAGTTCCATCTATGGTCGGTTGACTATGGAATTCAAGTTTTCAGGTGAAATGTGGTCGGAATTCGTAAAGTTGATCGGTCTAAAATGCTCAGATTAATGGCAAATTGATTTCATGTCACTAGGTTAGTGCTGATATTTTATTCTATTTATTTAGATAAGTATGCACAATTCGGTATTGACTGAATAACCTTTTAAATATATGGTTAGGCATAAATTTGAAAATTTCCAATTTTGCACACAAGGGTAGCACGATAAAGATAACATTAGACTTTAGGTGTTAAGTATTTGACCACATTTTGACATTTTAGTAAAAAATTCCGTCAAATTTTTCAGGTACTGCAGAGGAGTAAAGAAATTTGACAAAGAAAAATCTGAAAAGGTGGTAGGTACTACATATATACTCAATTTGCTGTACTTTCCAGTAAAAAAGAAGGCTATATATTTGGTAAAGTATTAAATACTATATGATTCCGAACCAGGAAACTGAGAAACTGAGAAACTCAAGCAATTTCTCTTATTAAAAACGAAAATAACTAATTATTCTTGCTTAATAATTTATTATTTTTTCTTAGAGATCGAGTTGGCAGCAAGCATAATAGTAAAGTCGCGTCGGAGAGAGGTTACATTGTAAATCGCTATCTTTACAGAGAAGGCTACGAACCCCGGTTTGTAAAAGGCTTGTGACGGTAAAGTCGTGCCGCCATTCTTCGGTGTAAATCTAGGATTAGGCGGATGACTGTCAAAAAATTCTAAAATTAGTTTTTAAGAGATTACATATAAAGCCCGAGTAAATATGAAAGTAATTAACAACTTCATCAATCCATAGAGGTATGACGAAATTTGTGAAATTGGATTATATAATAAATAACCCCCATTATCTCCTCTTGGAAGTAAAATCCAAATTGTTACCTCATCAGACCTAATAGATGTGGCAAAAAAATCAAAACGCTTGAAATCTCTTACCCCCCAGGTTGTGTATCCAAAAATAGTGAAACGGATTTTTAGGTGATTGTATAGAAGGAGGAACTAAAAATCAATTCGATATATAATAATAATAATTCTTTATTTAGATATTTTCCATAATACAGCAGTTTCTTAAAATATTTGTTTGACATAGACTTTCAGTACGCTAATGAATTTTAATATAGACTCTTGATTTTTAATCTCACCCGGCAATGAGTTATACAATTTTATACCTCTATAAAATAAGGAATTTTGACTGCACGCCTTTATTAAATTGGGTAAAATAATTTCATTGGCGTTTCTAAGCGTTCTAATTTGGTTTTCATTATTTAATTTAATTCGTTCGGTCAAATATGGGGGTGCCTGCCCAATTACTATTTTATGTATAAAGATCAAAGTTCTAAAATTAATTAATTGCACGATACTCATTAACTCTAACGTACTTTCAGTATAGTTATTAACTCTTAAAATCTGTCTAAGACATTTGTTTTGAATGACTTGGAGTCTACTTAGAGCGGTTGAGTTTGACAAAAACAATATAGTTGCACAATAGTTAAAATGTGGTTCGATTATTGATTTATATAACGTCAATTTTTGTTTGAGATTTAATTCATTTCTTAATCTATTAAGGACATTCACTTTTTGGCCAACCTTTCGGCATACATGATTCACATTTTGGTTAAAGCTAAGTTTGTCGTCAATAATTACACCTAAATATTTAATTTCATGTTCAATTTCTAATTTTTCACCATTAATATTTAACTCTACATTATTTTTGTCAATATTCCTATTTGTAATTATCATTGCTTTGGTTTTGCTGACATTAAGCTTAAGTTTATTTTGGCAAAGTTTATGTGAAATCATGCTGAGATCATGATTCATTTTTGTATTGGCATCCTCGATAAAGAGATAAAGTATATGACGTGATTATAAGAAAATGTATACAACGACCCTTACATCCACTAAGGTCCTGAATTTAAAAAATCCTCAAAACTGTTTCTGGGCACTTTTCCTCAGAGGTAAAATTAATTTTATATTTCAGAAGACCTAATAGATATGACGAAATTCGTGAAAAGATATGTTCCCTATTTTCACTGACTTTTCTTTCTGATCCACCTCCGAACGTCTATGTATATACTACACTATCACTACAGTTCTAATTGAATGCTAAGTCTCAGCTCTTTATCATTGGCAGTTCTTGAGATACAAAAATGTATTTTTTTTTTGTTCACCGTCGTCTTTTTCACTCTTTTTAGCAACATCCACAAAAATGCCTGCAAGGCTCTATCTCTTGTGAATTGCGAAATCCTATTTTTAACAATATTTGACCTATTGAGATAGATATTTATTGACTCTCCACTGTCAAAATGTGTATATTAATGGAATTCCGCTTATCTGGTCCACGAAATATTATAAATTAAAGTTTCATCCTCCACCTTACCACCAAATAAAAATTTTTTTTTACAATCACAAAATGTCAGCTTGTTAACATAAACATTCAACAAAATATCAGAGCTGCAAACTTATTTTTAACTACTAACACAATTTCCTATTATTGAATATTAAATTCAATCTAAGGGTAGTCCATACTGAATACTTGTATTAGCTGTACAAAGTCCGAATTAGGTTAAAAATTATTTGTTCTGGCGATTTTTTAAAAAAAAGTTCAGTTTTCGGTACTGGAATAACTGAATTACATCGAGATCTAGATAAAAGATTTTTAACTGGATTTTGCGAAGTTTTGAGATTTTGACAAAACTCTATCAAAATATGTTATTGTAGATTGAAGAGATTTGACCTTGAGGTATTAGATTTGGTGAAAATGTTGATTGAAATTTAATAAAACCGGACTGTACAGCCCTGAAATTAAAAGCAAATATAAAAATTTTACTAGATGTTCTTTAAAATTTTTTGTAGTAGGTTCCCAAGGAAGTTATGTGTTGTTGGCTGTTCTTGAGATTCAAAATCAAAACTTTTCATCGCGATATATTCGTGATTTCTACTGTGGAATTTTGAACTGGTTGACTGACGTGCAACGTGTTTATTTGTTTTTATTTAATTTTGTTTTTATTTTCAGGAAAATTACTGAAAATTGCATTGATCACAATACTTTAGAGATTATTGAAATAATAGAGTTAAAGTTAATTTGAAGTAATTCGGGAATAGAACCATGGTGTCTGCCGCGACAGAGGCAGGTTGTTGCCACTACACCACAGAAACACAGGGAGTGAACGATCCAGTACTGTGGATTAGAGATGGTTCGTTCTTGAGTGAACGGTTGCTAAAGAACAATTCACTGAAAAGAGTGAGTGAAGTAACTCTGCAGTTCCATTAGACATGTGGCAGAAAACTTTACTAAACTTTCATTTCTTTTTAATTTTCGACTCAAGTTGAACTACGAATGAACTAAAAGAACAAACTAGTTCGAGAGCGAACGATGGAACGTAGAGTTCCGGAACTACTTTACTGAACTCGTTCCTTAAAGTGAGTGACTCAGAGTGAAGTACATACTTCACTGAACGGAACTGCTTTGCCCATCTCCACTATAAATGTACTGAACTACTGAACTGCGTAAGATTCTTATGTAAGTATAAAACAATATAAAAACGTGTGATAAGTCTACGAATTGACTGCCGTACTTTTAAAAGAGACATTTCACTAGATCAAACCGATGTATCGCTTCTCTAGCCGTTCGAACTTTAGTCTGATTTCGGCGTGTGTTTCGTCGCCAGAAACAAGCGCTAATTAGTAAGAAATGTTCAGCAATAAAGCGCCACTTATATCAATGCCACCAAAGCAGTAGCCTCCTAGTTCTTGTAAGCTATCTATTCCTCCTTTTGTTTCGTCTGTTAAGATTCTTTTTTCTTCGACTTTTTTCAATTTGTTGCTTTTAAACAAAACTCCTAGTTAATGTCTGGCAGTTACCTTTTTACCTTCATCAATGTTCACGTCTCAACTTTAACACCGGCTGTGTGAAAAATAGCAACACGATCGCCACAAATAACAAACGATTAAGTGACAATTATGTAAATCCTCCTTCTGTGTCCCTTTCTGGTATTATGCGCTTTGTATCTTTTTCCGTTTTTTATGTTTTTTATATAGTTGCCTCAACAACCGGCCAACTATCGCATTATATGCCGTGTGTGTTGTTCGAGGAGCCGTTCGAATGTGTAAATCCACAATTCCCGAAGGTAGCAGCAACAATAACACATGAAGCCTAGATAACGTGAGCACATTATTCTGTACACATCTTAAGAGCGAACAAAATTAGCCAATTGAGTTTTGTCCCATGGACAGAAACAAACAGTTGAGACAAACTTCACTACCATTCGGCAATGATTCAGGGCATACCGAGGGCCGTAAGTGACATAGCGTCAAATACTTACCGTCGATATACCGTAGTTACCGCCTGGAATAAGACAGCAAGGTAGCAACAGTAAAGCCACGGTGCATAGATGTATTTGTCGATTTATACCTGTACCCTCCAGCTTCCCATCTCAGGCCGAAAAGATCAAAAATATTTTTCTAAGACTTGACTTTACGGCGGCCACGATTCCAACAATCCCGAAGCGCAAATATCAAGGAGTAACACATTAATAAAAAAGTGAACTACTGGCGGCGACACTATACAAGACCTAAACTAACTTAAAATCGAGTAACGAACAACAAGGTTTTATTCCAAAGGGCTGCTCCTCTACAATCCAGAAAAAAAGTCCGTCTCTTTCTATTTCACCAGGCGTTTTATTCGATTTTCTTTCGCGATCTTGTACTTTACCATTTGGACATGAAGAAAAATTCTTACATCTGAAGAAGTTTTGCTTGGCATCTCTTCGGGACGACTCAGGGCTCCCAGCTTAACAACATATTGTGCCCATCAAGACGACATTATGGCGGCGAATTTGAAAATTACCTACAGCAAATGAATTTCTCTCTCTCAAAAGGATTCCGTTTTTATTCCAAAATAAAAGCAACAGCACTGAAACTAAGAACAAGAACAAAAAGCCGAATAAAATCAACATCGGCAATAAAAATAAAAAATAAATAAATACAAAAAATCGATCCTATAAAAATTGAGAAATAAAATTAAAATTAAAAGAGAAGAAAATCCCGCACACAGATCGATCGTGGGAGTTGCAGGTAGAGAAGTGTTTTTCTTCTTATTCGTATATTTTCCTTCATACGTTGCATATGTAGTTAAGCGACATAAAGCCATAGGTGTAGTCCGTATCCCGACGTATACGAGAATTAATTTTTCAATATGTTCCCGTTGCTGTATACCGCCGGGCATGATCATGATTTCGCTTCCTTTCGGGATATCATGCAAATTCAAAAAGTTTCGTAGCTCCGTCCTAGCTTCTACCTATACGACAGGTAGGTAGATACGAAACGTATGTTGGATTTGTTTCTTATCTTTCGTATGTTTTATTTTTTATCAGTTTTATTTCATTTTTTTTTTATAAGGGATGCGTTTAACAGAATGATCTCGAGGCCCGTTTAGACCCCAGTCAGTCCCGATACAGGGAAACTGGCAGTACTATGGCATAGTAATGTATTTTTGTCGATGTCGTCGATGCCAATGTTGTCCATGTTGTCGCCTTCTATTCAAAAAGTATTTTAATTGGCCGATTTATAGATTTAATTACGTATTCATGAACAGCAATTCCGTGATTTTTAATAGTGTCAACGACTGGTTAAAAAATTTTATACCGAATCGAAGAGGAGGAAGCAAGATCAACGATCATGGCAGGGCGATGCCGATATTTTTATATCGGTTTGAAATTATACGGAAACGATCTGTACAGCAAGAAGAAAAGGTAGAGCGATAACATACCTAAATAAATAATAAGATATTTTTGTTACTTAAAGAAAAAAAAACAATTTTTATAACCTGATTTATGGACATCAATGTACCGGTATGGAATATGTTTGGAATTCCTTTCGATTAATTATGATTGAGAGAATTTCATGGAATTTGCTCCGGTCTTTAGTGATGTATGTTTCTGTGTTGATTATTATTAAAAACATTGGAAGAGTTGCCAATTAAACATCTGGCAGGTTAATTTTCCAGTTGTCGAATTAATTAAACGAATAATTGTTATATTCGTTTGAAATTTTATTTTATTTTACTTGTCGGAGAAATGGGGGATAGTTTGTTAAATATAAATATTTTGTTTACGAGCGAAATTGACTGAAAGGGGGGTTTGAAACGTTTACGACCTGAAAAATATCAAATGAAGTAAAAATTTAACTTGCTATTGCCCTTAAAGTGTAAAGCTACCTGTTTTGTATCAAGAGTATGTGTCCAAGCGCAAGGTAATATATTTATTATTATTTTGTTAGTTTTAATTGGTGAACGATGTATTTTAGATGTCTACAATGCAAGTATTTGGCCAGATTGTCTTAAGGGGAGCTTGTAGGGCAAAAAGAAAAAAAAATCAATTTCCTGTTTTCGACTGATTATTAAGATTTATACTATTCCTAATAATACAATACCAAAATAGCAACATTTGGACACCGGGAAGTGAAAAGACTAAAAAAAATTACGGAAATTTATCAACAGGACATTCTAAAAGAAATGACGAAAGGCTGACTTGTTGTTGTAAACAAATTGGTTTCTTAAGGGGTTATAAGTACCACTCTAAAGTTTTGGAAAAATCGATTATATTTTATTTTAAATGCTGCCCAAAAGATTATGGCCGAACAAAGTCTCTTCGGACTCAGTTCTCGAATTTTAGTATAACACATATTGCAAAATTATTCATGATTTTCAACTAATCAAAACTTCAAACGCGTTTATCTCAAAACTGCATTTTTGAAGCTGGCCGGAAACATAGCTCATACAATTTTCAACCGATTCACTAGAAATTTTGAATCTTTAAAACTACATATATTTATGTTACTAGTTTTTCATGGTCATGCTACCATTGAAGCTATTAAATGTTAAGAGTTTGTTGTTCTTTCCAGTGTCAGTGGAGTGAAGCTCCAATACGAAATCCCCGACTGTTGATTGACCGTAGTACTTGACGAATTTTGGAAAGAACTTTCACTGGAGAGGCCAGTTTATCATAAGATTTTGTGTTGGACTAGGTCCGAAGGAGCTGTTTCGTCATCGGAATGCAGAAGACTCTTCAGAGGGTGTATTCTAGCCAACTTCCGAAACACCCTGACAGCTGATGGAATTGCTGAGGCAAATTCTATATAGCCACATCGTAATCCAAATTCATTTCCACGAATAATGTAATCGGGAACTCGCCGGACATCTACCTTATACTAAAGGCGGGACGTATATGGCTATGAAATGGTTGTAACCTTGGATAACCATATGGCTATGAATCTTGAAAATCTGTTGTTAAGTCCGGGGCCCAGTGGGTCCAACGCAAAACTTATTTTTACCAATACTTTTATGTTACTAGTTTTTCATGGTCATGCTACCATTGAAGCTATTAAATGTTAAGAGTTTGTTGTTCTTTCCAGTGTCAGTGGAGTGAAGCTCCAATACGAAATCCCCGACTGTTGATTGACCGTAGTACTTGACGAATTTTGGAAAGAACTTTCACTGGAGAGGCCAGTTTATCATAAGATTTTGTGTTGGACTAGGTCCGAAGGAGCTGTTTCGTCATCGGAATGCAGAAGACTCTTCAGAGGGTGTATTCTAGCCAACTTCCGAAACACCCTGACAGCTGATGGAATTGCTGAGGCAAATTCTATATAGCCACATCGTAATCCAAATTCATTTCCACGAATAATGTAATCGGGAACTCGCCGGACATCTACCTTATACTAAAGGCGGGACGTATATGGCTATGAAATGGTTGTAACCTTGGATAACCATATGGCTATGAATCTTGAAAATCTGTTGTTAAGTCCGGGGCCCAGTGGGTCCAACGCAAAACTTATTTTTACCAATACTTTTATGTTACTAGTTTTTCATGGTCATGCTACCATTGAAGCTATTAAATGTTAAGAGTTTGTTGTTCTTTCCAGTGTCAGTGGAGTGAAGCTCCAATACGAAATCCCCGACTGTTGATTGACCGTAGTACTTGACGAATTTTGGAAAGAACTTTCACTGGAGAGGCCAGTTTATCATAAGATTTTGTGTTGGACTAGGTCCGAAGGAGCTGTTTCGTCATCGGAATGCAGAAGACTCTTCAGAGGGTGTATTCTAGCCAACTTCCGAAACACCCTGACAGCTGATGGAATTGCTGAGGCAAATTCTATATAGCCACATCGTAATCCAAATTCATTTCCACGAATAATGTAATCGGGAACTCGCCGGACATCTACCTTATACTAAAGGCGGGACGTATATGGCTATGAAATGGTTGTAACCTTGGATAACCATATGGCTATGAATCTTGAAAATCTGTTGTTAAGTCCGGGGCCCAGTGGGTCCAACGCAAAACTTATTTTTACCAATACTTTTATGTTACTAGTTTTTCATGGTCATGCTACCATTGAAGCTATTAAATGTTAAGAGTTTGTTGTTCTTTCCAGTGTCAGTGGAGTGAAGCTCCAATACGAAATCCCCGACTGTTGATTGACCGTAGTACTTGACGAATTTTGGAAAGAACTTTCACTGGAGAGGCCAGTTTATCATAAGATTTTGTGTTGGACTAGGTCCGAAGGAGCTGTTTCGTCATCGGAATGCAGAAGACTCTTCAGAGGGTGTATTCTAGCCAACTTCCGAAACACCCTGACAGCTGATGGAATTGCTGAGGCAAATTCTATATAGCCACATCGTAATCCAAATTCATTTCCACGAATAATGTAATCGGGAACTCGCCGGACATCTACCTTATACTAAAGGCGGGACGTATATGGCTATGAAATGGTTGTAACCTTGGATAACCATATGGCTATGAATCTTGAAAATCTGTTGTTAAGTCCGGGGCCCAGTGGGTCCAACGCAAAACTTATTTTTACCAATACTTTTATGTTACTAGTTTTTCATGGTCATGCTACCATTGAAGCTATTAAATGTTAAGAGTTTGTTGTTCTTTCCAGTGTCAGTGGAGTGAAGCTCCAATACGAAATCCCCGACTGTTGATTGACCGTAGTACTTGACGAATTTTGGAAAGAACTTTCACTGGAGAGGCCAGTTTATCATAAGATTTTGTGTTGGACTAGGTCCGAAGGAGCTGTTTCGTCATCGGAATGCAGAAGACTCTTCAGAGGGTGTATTCTAGCCAACTTCCGAAACACCCTGACAGCTGATGGAATTGCTGAGGCAAATTCTATATAGCCACATCGTAATCCAAATTCATTTCCACGAATAATGTAATCGGGAACTCGCCGGACATCTACCTTATACTAAAGGCGGGACGTATATGGCTATGAAATGGTTGTAACCTTGGATAACCATATGGCTATGAATCTTGAAAATCTGTTGTTAAGTCCGGGGCCCAGTGGGTCCAACGCAAAACTTATTTTTACCAATACTTTTATGTTACTAGTTTTTCATGGTCATGCTACCATTGAAGCTATTAAATGTTAAGAGTTTGTTGTTCTTTCCAGTGTCAGTGGAGTGAAGCTCCAATACGAAATCCCCGACTGTTGATTGACCGTAGTACTTGACGAATTTTGGAAAGAACTTTCACTGGAGAGGCCAGTTTATCATAAGATTTTGTGTTGGACTAGGTCCGAAGGAGCTGTTTCGTCATCGGAATGCAGAAGACTCTTCAGAGGGTGTATTCTAGCCAACTTCCGAAACACCCTGACAGCTGATGGAATTGCTGAGGCAAATTCTATATAGCCACATCGTAATCCAAATTCATTTCCACGAATAATGTAATCGGGAACTCGCCGGACATCTACCTTATACTAAAGGCGGGACGTATATGGCTATGAAATGGTTGTAACCTTGGATAACCATATGGCTATGAATCTTGAAAATCTGTTGTTAAGTCCGGGGCCCAGTGGGTCCAACGCAAAACTTATTTTTACCAATACTTTTATGTTACTAGTTTTTCATGGTCATGCTACCATTGAAGCTATTAAATACACCCTCTGAAGAGTCTTCTGCATTCCGATGACGAAACAGCTCCTTCGGACCTAGTCCAACACAAAATCTTATGATAAACTGGCCTCTCCAGTGAAAGTTCTTTCCAAAATTCGTCAAGTACTACGGTCAATCAACAGTCGGGGATTTCGTATTGGAGCTTCACTCCACTGACACTGGAAAGAACAACAAACTCTTAACATTTAATAGCTTCAATGGTAGCATGACCATGAAAAACTAGTAACATAAAAGTATTGGTAAAAATAAGTTTTGCGTTGGACCCACTGGGCCCCGGACTTAACAACAGATTTTCAAGATTCATAGCCATATGGTTATCCAAGGTTACAACCATTTCATAGCCATATACGTCCCGCCTTTAGTATAAGGTAGATGTCCGGCGAGTTCCCGATTACATTATTCGTGGAAATGAATTTGGATTACGATGTGGCTATATAGAATTTGCCTCAGCAATTCCATCAGCTGTCAGGGTGTTTCGGAAGTTGGCTAGAATACACCCTCTGAAGAGTCTTCTGCATTCCGATGACGAAACAGCTCCTTCGGACCTAGTCCAACACAAAATCTTATGATAAACTGGCCTCTCCAGTGAAAGTTCTTTCCAAAATTCGTCAAGTACTACGGTCAATCAACAGTCGGGGATTTCGTATTGGAGCTTCACTCCACTGACACTGGAAAGAACAACAAACTCTTAACATTTAATAGCTTCAATGGTAGCATGACCATGAAAAACTAGTAACATAAAAGTATTGGTAAAAATAAGTTTTGCGTTGGACCCACTGGGCCCCGGACTTAACAACAGATTTTCAAGATTCATAGCCATATGGTTATCCAAGGTTACAACCATTTCATAGCCATATACGTCCCGCCTTTAGTATAAGGTAGATGTCCGGCGAGTTCCCGATTACATTATTCGTGGAAATGAATTTGGATTACGATGTGGCTATATAGAATTTGCCTCAGCAATTCCATCAGCTGTCAGGGTGTTTCGGAAGTTGGCTAGAATACACCCTCTGAAGAGTCTTCTGCATTCCGATGACGAAACAGCTCCTTCGGACCTAGTCCAACACAAAATCTTATGATAAACTGGCCTCTCCAGTGAAAGTTCTTTCCAAAATTCGTCAAGTACTACGGTCAATCAACAGTCGGGGATTTCGTATTGGAGCTTCACTCCACTGACACTGGAAAGAACAACAAACTCTTAACATTTAATAGCTTCAATGGTAGCATGACCATGAAAAACTAGTAACATAAAAGTATTGGTAAAAATAAGTTTTGCGTTGGACCCACTGGGCCCCGGACTTAACAACAGATTTTCAAGATTCATAGCCATATGGTTATCCAAGGTTACAACCATTTCATAGCCATATACGTCCCGCCTTTAGTATAAGGTAGATGTCCGGCGAGTTCCCGATTACATTATTCGTGGAAATGAATTTGGATTACGATGTGGCTATATAGAATTTGCCTCAGCAATTCCATCAGCTGTCAGGGTGTTTCGGAAGTTGGCTAGAATACACCCTCTGAAGAGTCTTCTGCATTCCGATGACGAAACAGCTCCTTCGGACCTAGTCCAACACAAAATCTTATGATAAACTGGCCTCTCCAGTGAAAGTTCTTTCCAAAATTCGTCAAGTACTACGGTCAATCAACAGTCGGGGATTTCGTATTGGAGCTTCACTCCACTGACACTGGAAAGAACAACAAACTCTTAACACTACATATATTGTCCAAATTGTCTATGTAATCGCTTAAGACCGTTTTCATGATCTCGTGGAAAAGAAAAGCTCTTTGAAGTAAGAACTGATCCGATATCTAATCAGGCCTAAGGTATATGGCGGAATTCGTGAAACCTGTTTCTTTGGAATACTTCAATAAGAGCGCAGAGAAGTAAAACCAATTTAATATTTCAGAAGACCTTAGAGATTTGACGAACTTCGTTGAAAAATATACACCCCATTTTCATTGACCATTTTTTTAGAACGATTTCCGAGATTATTTGAAATTTGTTTTAGATAAATTTTTTTTCTAGTACATACATGTATTCAGATCAAATTATAACTTTTCAGCATAAGCCGACCCAATTTATGTGCGTTTTCACGAATACTGGCATATCTCTTAGCTGTGATTAGTTGGTAAATTGTGTAAATTGTGTTTTCTGCCGCGGCCTTTTTATATAATCGCTATAAAATCAGATTAAGGACTTTTTGTTTTTCAACCTCTAATCAATGCATGGGTTGTACTTATACATGTCTTCACAAATTTAGCGATAAGTTTTAGATCTGATTAAATATGAAATGAGTTAATGAAGGACCTTATGAAGAACCAGTAATGAATGTTAGTTATTGCTTGCAAAGCTATTCTATTGATCAAATTTTATTTTCCAAATAACTTCCTTGTGTCAACTAGTGCTCTTGCTTTGACCGCGTCCTCAAGTAAGACCAAAAGTTGACATTGATAAATGGGTAATTGTTTCAGTATTAATCTTTTATAAACGTCCCGCTCTTTGCTTGCATACTAGTTCAAATGACGTCGACGGTAAAATGGAATTTTATTTTTGATTTGTGGACGACCTATCCTTGAATTTGTAAACTTTTTGGATAGTAGATAGAGAGATTGAGATTCATACAAAACTCAAGTTTATTGTATACAGATGTAAAATTCAGAAGTAGGAGGGAGCTTCAAATCCCGAAACTTTATTGACTTTATTATCCCAAAGTAATACGTTTCGAATATTATATTTCCTGAAATTTCAAAAACAGCTCCCAAAGTCAACTTTTTATATTTTAAAGTTAAGTTTTATTAGTAGAGGACCCTGTAAAGCTAAACGCTTCCTAAAAGTGGTACCTCATCAATCACTACAATATTGATAGATACTTATACCGGACATACTAAATAAACTGAATTAGAACTTCTTCTTCGGAACTACTCGAATACAGATATTTATTAATATCAAAAAAATTAACATCTTTTTCGAAATTTCCGTGAATAGTCGCGTATGTAAATTTCCCCCAATTTGAATTTAAGCCCAAGTGATTTAATAGTTTTAAAACTACTACAGAAATTACAACCGGAAGCTTTCAACAATTTTAAAGGCTAAATTCACTAATATATTTACCAATTAGTAAATCATTTAGAACACGTTGCCTGATTGTTTATAATTGCGACAGTTGCAAAACAAATTGCGATAATCACGTACATACATCCAAGTCGAATGAAAAAAACTTAAAGTGATAAATATATATGTAAACTAGGTACCTATCTATTCATAGTGTTCACAATTTTAAATGAATTCAAAAAAGCTTGCTTATCATGAGTTCGCCTTAAATTAGAATAAAACAAGGTGATTTTCTTTGTAATTGTAATTTTTATTTATTATTTTTTTATTCTTTTGTTCAAAGATAATTATTGAATAATAATTAATTTTCCAAGGTGCCTACAATAGTTTATGAGGTCTTGAAAACATGAGAATTATTATTTTATTTTTATTTAACAATTGAATACACTGAACAATTAGAAGCCCAATTATTATTTTAAAATTTTTCTTGCATATGAAGATGAAGTGAACATAATTTTAGTTAAGCTGAAGAAAATCTAAAGGCTTCATGCTCTTGTGGTGTTCACAACATTTCTTTTGTGTTGCTTTGGTAACACCATTTTACAGAGATAGTATCACAGTGGCGTAGCCCATAAATTGCACAGCCCAAAAATATATAAAACGGGTAAAGGAGCATTATTCATTAGCAAAGAGTTACTCAATAGATACATAACGATTTTGTATTTTGGTACAAGCGCTCTTTTAAACTTTTTTTGCTGGTAGTTAATGTCAAAAATCAGTTAAAGTTTACACTTTTATCACAATGAAGTGTGAAATTTTTTTATGTAAACAGCTATAGGGTTATTTAATATTTATTATTTTATTTAATAAAACAATTTTGTATTATATTTAAATAAAACACAGAATATTTGAGATACTTGCCAAACATTGCTCGTTCGTGACGCTTTGACATTAACGAACGAGCAATAAAATTATATAAAATTTAAGATAGCATCTTAGAATTTATTTGGGGCTAGGTCTAATAGCCAGTAGAAAAAAACTGTTTGGGTGGGTAAAAGGTGAGGGTGAACAGGTAAACTGCTAAGGGAAACTGAAACTCAGAATTTAGGGAGAACATTTTCTAAGAAATTTTATTATAATATAAGTTTTAGTAGGTTTATCATGTTACGAAGTTGTGGTGTTGTGTTGAAGCTTAGTGGGTAGTGTTGATGTACTAGAAAATTAATTTGAATGGAGCTGTTGATATATCGCGAAAAATATTCAATGATTTTGTTCAATATTCCAAAGATTGTTTCATTACTAAAATATTTTTTTATTATATTCTGTAGAAAGTTTTTTTAATGTTTTAAGTGGAATTCGAGTCTACCTTAGAAATGATAGATAGTAATTACGATAGCACACTGCAGAAGTTGGCTCAAGATACCGCTGTCTCGTTCAGCATAAGTTCGATAAGTATTAGCGTTTCATCTAGTAATGAAATCCAATCAAGGTTCTTAGCCTAATACTCGGTGTAAGTAAATTCTGCTAGATCCAGAGATGGTAAAGGATAACAACACAAAAGTTTCCTAATACCAAATTTTTGTTCTATCTTCCAAGCCTCTATTGAAAATTACTAAACAGTTTGTATAATAGCTGAAAGGCCCTATCAATAACCTCCACCTACCTGATATTCAATTTCCATTTGCCTCTCCACTCCCCAGCACCAAATTTAATATGTGGGTAATGGCCTGGAAAATTATGAAGGGTATCGTCGTCTCGAAAAAATATCGCGAAATCCTTGGTCCTTGGTTGTGAAAGCACAAAAGATTACTTGCTAGTCCTTCCTTCCCTTAAGAAACTTTTTATCATCTTTAGATATCAGATTGAGCTAAAATACAAAAAAAAAAAAAATCTGTCCCTAGAGAAGGAAGACGCTCATCGTTCTTTCGAATTGTGCACACGCTAGGAGTCTGGGTACTGCCAAGTCAAGGAAAATTTCACAAGGATAACGACTTTCGGGCTCTGATCTGATCCTTGTTTGTTTGCGTTTGTTTGCAAAGAGTTCGACTACCCTCCGCATGGCATCGACGGGTTGAGTATATTCAAACGCGCGGAGCTCTCTTGGAGCCCCAAGGATTCCTACCCTTCCGGGATGGATGATTTATTATCCACATTTTTATGTTTATGTACCCGTTGCCCGGGTTCGATATCATGCGCTGAATATAAAAATTTTCCAGGATTTTCAGAACTGCCAATCGATGAATAACAAACTACTCAGTAATTTGTGTATGATTCGGTGTTGGCCAGGATGGAGTTGCTGCCGTCAGGTTTATCCAGTTTTTTAAAATTTTCTTTTCAGAACGAATTCTCAAGGTAGGTTCTGGCTTATAGAAATAATGGGAAGCATAGTGCAATCACGTGTAAGTTATGATCAGTTCCTCTTAATAACCGCGACGGCAGGTTGGATTGGTTGGTTGATTCGGTTGCTGGCGTAGTTTTCAGGTGATTTTCTTAAGTTCTTAACTGGTTTTCTTGGTTTTGTGCCCTGTTTGCATCCAGGTCCAAGCCTCCATCGTTAGTACGCCATAAACGCTTCTAGGGGCCAGTTTGATGTTGTACTCCGTAGAGCCGTTGCGCATTCATGTTCGGCCTCTCGGTCAACATATATTACGAGGGGGCATATGACATGAGCAATTTGCATTTCCAACATGGGATTGGTTATTAACGAGATTTATGGATATCATATCGTAGCCTGTGTCCATGTCCTGGGCTGGTGTATCCAATCTCGGGCCACTTTTGTCCGGGGCTGTCGCTAACGTCTGACTATGGAACTTAGTTGCTTTTATTCTTAATCTTGAATTTTCTTTAGATGATTCTGTATATTGGAGCTTCCCCCATATCCATGAAGGCGACTCGCTCTCGTGTATAGGTACGTATGGAGTGTTCTTCTTGTTTTACGGAATAAATGAATAAGTAATCAGGCGATATTGGTTATTGTTCTACCTTTATCTTTGGCAAACTGTGCATACAAGAACTGATATCTTGCCGATGGATAAGCAAAAGGGACAAATCTGTGCTCGCTCGTTGCCTTTTCATACGTGCTCATATGGATATGCCTTATACTGGCAGTACACCAATCGTCTCTGTATGGGATGAGCTGTTGTAATGGCGTTGTTGATTAATGGATGAAATAACTTCTTCAATTTTATTGGCTAGAATTTCCATTCCGTATATAATGTTGCTTTTGTTTTACACATAATTTTATATCGTCCATTTCAGTTATGGATCGTTTGTTTGTTACTGCCTTGGGTATCGCTTTATAAGGATTGGACTCGAAGTTATCGTATTCCTACGCGATTTTATTGACTTATTATTAAGATTTCGCATTTTAGTTGTCATTTGCATAAAAAAGAAACAGTTGGTATTAGCGAGCAGCAGTCAAGCATGAAACGCCGTAAAAATTTTATTTATCCTATTAAAGAAGGTAAAGTGCTAAAATTGTTAAAATAAAAATGACGCATTCACTAACCAAAAATATGAACAAAGTAATTGAAGTTTTGAACATAGGTATTCATTGCATTAATGATCCAAGTCATAGTATTGATGTTCGCAATAATATACTGTTCTTAGATTTAATGCGCAATTCCATGGATAAAGTATCGATTCTGTATTATTCTGCACTCATCATTTTGATGAACGATTCTATTGGAATTCCAAAAATGTGAATTTATATATATCTTACATAAGCAACATAGTAATATATGCATTTTATTCAAACGAAAAGCTGCTATGATTTTCTTGCCAGACCTACTCAACTGATTATAATTAAAAATATAAAAGCTTTAAACTGCAGAAAATGCCAAATTTATTGATAAAACGCAGGGGTGGTTTTGGGGGGTTCAACCCCCCCCCCCCCCCCCCCGAAATGATGTAGTTACATACGCAAAACTAAATGTAACTTGCACTCAACGAGTAAATTTGTTTCAAATGATTTGAAAAGCATAAGTTTGCTAATGAAACACAGCTGAATATCTTGTATACTTATAAATAAATTCCAACAAGCTATCATATATCAAAATAAAATGAGTTTCTAAGTCTGAACACTACTTTTTAACACGTTTATTTTGCTTTCTTTAACGCGTTTAAAGCGTATTTGAACAGAAAAACAGGGAAATTTTACTATAGCAACTATATAAAAGTCCTTAAAAAAATTTCATGTTTGTCATTTCTTGAGTCAACTTATACACTGAAAAGCAGTAGTAATCGTATACAAACTTCAAAAATTAAACATATTTTTAAATAAAAAATTAATTAATTGTTTTTTACGATACTGGAGATTATTGTACTTTTAGTCAGTTGAGTAAGAGACAAATTTCATTCTACGTTTTAATATAGTAACCACTTCGCGACAATTTTACAATAAAAACTGTATTTTCTATTTTCTACCATTACGTGTAACTAAACCTATAAGTTTGAAAGCAGTTATTGCGAAAGGAGTGATTTTACTAGTAGAGGAGCAAAAAATAACAAAGAATCATTTACTGACTAAATACTTCCTGTAGCTTTTATATTTTTATTCAACTACTTTTTAATAATAATGAAATATTGTGAACCACCTGATATTTTCAAAATACTTGTTTCCACGAAATTTCCTAAATACATATTTACTAAATATTGCTGAAATTTTTGGATTGAAGACTAGTTAACCACAAAACAGCAAAACAACAAAATGTCCGCCCTGAACGCCCTAATTCAAACATGTTTAAAGATTCATAACCCACATGATCATTGAGGTATTATGTTCAAACTTTGCCGATTTTGGTTAGTTGATTGGTTCCATTCCTTTAAGTGGATGCTTTTGGGAGCATTTTTGTACAAAACTTTCGGTTCCTAGAACCTGTACTGTATATGTACCTAGAACCTGTTTGACAGTAAGTTTCTCAGTGGATTGGTACCAGAACCTAGAGTTCATTTAGCAAGTTTGTCCTTATGTCCACGAAGAGTAGTATTTCTCCTCCTTAAAAATATTTGAGATGCAACTGGACATCTGCAGAATCCATTTAAAATCTTGAAAGTCTCGATTAAGTCACCTCGATTGGGCTGCTGTTCCAAAGTGGTTAAACCAAGAGCCTGTAGTCTCGCTGAATATGTAGGCAATAAGAAAGTTTAGTGGCACGTCTTTAAACTTTGTCAATGATCTCAATATCATTTTTAAAGTAGGTATTCCAAATTCGAAAACATTACTCCAAAATAGTTCGAACGTATGTATGTCTTCGAAGTCTTTAAAAATAAAGCAGTTGTAATATAATTAAAAGCTTTTCATATTAGGTAGATTAGTGAATTTGCTTTTTTTAGTAATAACAAAGTTGTTGTCAAATATCTGACTCAACAAAATTTTGACATAAAATTCTGTCATATTTTTACTATCAAAATAGAGTTTGTGTAGAGCAAATAAAATAATTTGGCAACCAACAATTTTAAGATAACTCCATCCTATAGCATTGATCAGGAAAAATAGTCAAATATTTGACAGCGTGGGATACATATGTACATATAATGTATTACGTAACTAGCTTACATGTAGGGAAGAACTCAGTTTCGAACTAAGTCCAACTTACAGAAGTGGCCTTTTAGATAATGTGATTGATGTTAATTACAATAATTTGAAATATTAGCGAGTACTAAATAGGTATTTGCCCAACTTCAAACTGTAAAATTTTACTTAAATGTTAAATACATTTACCAAGTCGTTGCCAACTGATTGCAATTTTGTAATTCACTAATTATTGCAATTTACATTTCACTATCGTCCACGGTCACATTAATTTACATAGCAAAACTCATATGTTCATTTTTCGCATAACTCATAGACGAAAAACACGTTGTGCATAATTCGAATGCCATTAAAAATTTAATACCGCTCAAGTTCTAAGCAGCATTTTTGTCTACCTTCTGCGATAGAGTACGAGTAGTAGAGAATATTTGCACATACGTTCTTCCAGTCGTACGGATTCGTGTGCGATCAGCAAATATGTTGATGATCACTTTAATCGCTGTAATTGCTGTTTAAGTGTTTTTAACGATCCCCTAACAGATCGTCATTTCTTCATCACCCCAAACAGATTGCAGGCGGTTAGACATTTTACGATATTCTAAATCGTCCGTTTTCACATTTCAGGCCCATTTCGATCACATACATACACGGGTGCAACTCTGTTCTCGATCGTTGCATATTGAGTGTGAAAGGAGTACGATCCTCAACTAATATGTTAACGTGAATTATGTTGATATGACATTTTGAACTTCTAATTGGGTGCATAGCATATTTTGACAGATCATCTTAATAATATTTCACTGGTGGCCGCTCTGGCCGGGAGATAACGTGTCGGTTTTATGACGATCAACATTGCAAACTGTCGTGTAAGATCAGCTGATCGGATGATTTACATCCAGACGGTATGGATATGAGGCATGGATCTGATTTGGTTGAGATGGTAAATAAGATGGACAAAAAGATTGAAGACGACGAACAAGATGAATCTGATTCTCAATTGAGTGTGGTGTTGAGGTTCGTCGTGCGATCAAAAACCATTTCGGCTGTAATGTCGCTATTAATAGGACCCCATACCCTGTTGATTGTTATTTATGAATCCTCGACGTAAACGCAATGTCTTTTTGGGATGTGTTGCTGTTGCCTTGGTTTTGTCGATTTTTAAAAATATATACATACGCGACATTAAAAAACACGATCGCGCTCCAGTCGCATAGCTCAAATTGCTCGGGAAAAAATCTTTTATTTTCGGCATTTTGCAACGTTTAATTCGGGATAGAGAGATCGTGCATACATTTTGCTGCCGTTTGAAACGGCTATTTTTTGCAAATTTTTATACCATTTACTGCGCCAAGCGTAATTGTTTGTGATCTTCGTGGAAATTATTGTTTTCAGGATGAAAAGCGCAAAAATAGATTTTTCTTGTGAATCGTCTTTTTTTATGGCCAAATTTTAAAAGTTAAACTGATTTAATGCCTTTATTTTTTGGAATCTTTAAATCGTTTATTGGTGATGAGGATGAGTAACTTCTGGATAATGTAGCTGAAATGGATCAAAACAATTTTCTGTTGTGTACTTAAAGAATTTGATTCAAGACTATTACGGCTTGGGAAATTTATTTTAAGTTTTTGGAACGAGGAGAAAATACTCTACAGATTTTAGTCGCAGAAAATTATGATGCTTGTCCAGTTGAACAGCATGACGGGTCTCAAAGGTTAAGCTATCTCCAGAGTGTATACAGCAAAATTTAAAAGCCTAATTATCAAAAAAATAATTCTAGACGTTGAACTATGTGAAGAAAGGCAACAAGCGGAAGGAAACTAAACATTCGAACGCTTCTATAACTCGGAATTCAAAAATTGTCAAACATTAATTTTAGACACATTGTAGCAAAATAATGAGTAAGTCCTATTATTGTACATACCTCTACACAAAAGTGCTGCAAAAATGTATACGTACACCACATTTTACTACGAAGCTAAACTGGAAAATCTGGTTGCTTAATCGAATTTTTAAGGATATTTCATTTCACATTGTTACATCTGTACCCTGGCAACCCGCACACCTTAGTAATGAATGGTATTCATAAGCGAGTAGACTATCTACTTGAAATACCTTCCAACACCCACAACAGCGTTGAACTCTTTTGGCACATCTTTGCATGCAGAAGATACTCTTAGCGAGTTCCGCACGCGTCACCGAAAATGTTGTAAAGCTCTCGACTCTACACGTACAGTATCGAATTAGAGCTTGCAGTTTTAACCTACGGTGAAGCGTGAAGACGGTCAGTTTTACGCACAAATATTTGTAAAGCGATTTGGATGGGTAGCAAGGATCAAGCAGTGATCAAGTACTACATGAAATCAGACAGCGTTGACAATAGTACGATTATACCAATAATAGGGTCACGGAGAAATGGCTTGAAGGTTGTCCGGGAACTCCATCTTCGATATACCTTCGACTGTATGCTCAAAAGGAAATATCAGGTCGAGATCCCGAGTAGGACGAACTGGGTAAACCAGTCCGCTCTGCTTAGCGGATTCACTGGTACATTCTAAACGGACGGCTCAATAACTGAAGATGGGTCGGGAGCTGGAATGTTCTTGCAGACTGAAGGTTTCAGATACTCTTACGCCCTAGGAAAACATTCTTCGGTATTTCAGGCAAAAGTTTATGCGATCCTTAAGGCAGTAGAATAGATTATAGAGGAAAGATGGAGAGGAAAGATGATCTGCATTTGTAGCGACACTCACGTTGCTCTACAATCCCTAGATAATCCAATCTTCTTTTCAAAGATGGTGCGTGAGTGCATAAACGGCTGAATTCTGTTGGCAGATTCAATGGCCGCTATTCACAGTCGTCATAAAGTAGGCTTTAAGTTAGAGCTGACTTTAGTGTCATATAAATTATACGACACTAAAGTCAGCTCTAACCCAAAGCCAACTTTATGACGACTGTGAATAGCGGCCAATGACTTCAAGCTCATATGGGTTCCAGGCAACCAGGGTATAAATGGCAATGAAATAACTGAAGCATTAGCAAAGGCAGGATCGGAGTCAGCCATGATCCAGTTTTCAGAGTGCCTCCTGCCTCTGTTAGGGCTGCCATTGTTGAATGAGTGAGTAAATCATACATTGAGAGATTGCAGCTTCTTCCGGAAATGCGGCAGACCAGAAACCTTCTTAAGGGACTAAGTGAACGAACCGCTGCTTTTCTTCTCAAATTGATCAGAAAGGAATCTGGTAATGTGGTTTGTGTCCTCACAGGGCATAACTCGTGTGGCCCACACATGGTCAGATGACCCACAGACCCGGGCGCACGGTGGGCCAATGGTTCTCATGTACACGTACAGAATATGTCTATGAACACTTTCCCGAAAGGGTTTCTTGGCTATTCGTTGCCCAAAAAGTCCAGGGTATTTGGTTAGTTTATCTTTCAGTGTTATCGGCTTCTTTCTAAGTTCAAACTAGAGATGGTCGTTGGGAACAAAAATTTACCTTAACTAATCTACTTTCTATAGGAGGGTATGTATGTACATTAGTTTTCCGATTTTTGGATAAATATTGTTGCTTCAAATCGGAGTAAGCGTCTCTAAAGACTAGTCTATTCATTACTTTCGCAATAGAAAACGTTGGTCTTCGTATTTCACTGAAATGCGTCGTCTAAATCAACGAATGCGGAACAACGAAAATGTCGTTAGGCTTTTTTCGCATGTCTGAATTTTCTCCACGAACCAATCAATTTTCGTGAAGTTCACAACAAATTAGTTGGCGAAAACAATGAACTTGTACCAGTTCGAACTCGCATTGTTCCGCTTTACAAATCTCGTTCACCTCCTTCGCATCCATACATAAACTTTGTAGGTAATCAGAATGGCCATAGAGTAGTCTCAAAGTCGGTTATTGTTATTCTTACCTGGGCACAAAGCTAACAACATCTTATCCTATACCGTAGGTTCGTATGCAAAGTCTTTCATATACTCTTCGAAAAGATGGTTCTGCAAATTGAAAGGTTTATAAATATTCTTTCCTGGACCGCATTTTCACCCGCACCGATCAAGTTTCTGTGTAAGAGTCAACCTTCCGCCCGGTAAGCACTTCCAGCACCGGTTCCTCCCCAAGGCCCTGGAGCCGCGCGGCCTCATATCTTCATGATCTTGCTGATGATCTCGAATGATCCACTCGGCGATCTCTCTCTGACTTTCT